>JAVJGJ010000014.1:58411739-58429195 GCA_035590215.1 Microhierax caerulescens
GGCCGGGGGCCGGGGGCCGGGTGGCGGTCTCTGCAGCAGGGCGGCCGGGGCGTCCCCGGAGGTTGCGTCAGGTACCGCGAGCTGAGGGGACCGCCCGGTCCCGGGCCGCCCCGCCCCAGGCGGCCTCCGGACTTCGCCTTGCGGTAACGACGCGTTCGCACCGATGCGCGCAGCACGCGTGGGTCGTGTAATCTTTGGGTTATTCCTGCTTTTGTCCCTCATAAATTCTCCTCAGGCGGCTGAGAGAGCACAATGGGAGTTCAAGGGCTTTGGAAACTCCTTGAATGTGCTGGAAGACCTATAAACCCAGAAATACTGGAAGGGAAAATCCTTGCTGTTGGTATCCTTTAAAAGTCAAGTTGAGGAGCCAAGCTCGTGAGGGAGCTTCTTCTGTTTCACATTTGTTCCTACGTCTAGGTTTTGGGTTTTGTTTTTTTTCTTTTAACATTGTAGATCATAACAACATTTTGATAAGTAAATTTTGTGCTTTATCATGTTGGAATGCTAAGCTCTTTGGGTTTTTTAATCTTATAAAAAAGGGAGTTTTTAAGTAGGTTCCTGACAAGTGTTGGACCGTAAGATTTCGTGCTTTATAAATAAATGTGCTGCTCTCAGTAGTACTAGAAGATGAAAAAGTTTAAATACTTTTGCATCAACTTTCCTATTAGATATACTTGCTTAAATGCTGGGAATATATGGAAAGAAGTTACCCTTCATTTATTTATTTGTGAAAGTAACTGGGGAGGTATTACTTACTTGCTGCACAGTTGTTTTGACTTTGCTTTCTGTTCAGGGTGATGAGGGCAAGAATTTATTCTTCTCTGAAGTTCACAAGTATTTGGATAATCTTGGTTTCAATAAGCCTGGCCTGGAACAGCGGGCAAAAGCCACTCAGTCAAATATGTGCACTTTATAGAAACTACTAATATGGTATATGTGTAAGATAGCACATTTTTTCCTCTTAACGGTTCTTTAAGATATCAGTATTTGGTTGAACCAAGCAATAAAGGGAGCCAGAGATCGTGGTGGCAGTTCCATACGAAATGCTCACCTCCTCACTTTGTTTCACCGACTCTGCAAGTTACTGTTTTTCCGAATTCGACCTGTCTTTGTTTTTGATGGAGAGGCACCACTTCTGAAGAAGCAGACCTTGGTAAGTACCTTTGCTGAGTCACTGCAATGCAAAATAGGATGTACTTCTGATACAACGTAGCCAATTTCAGTTTCCTTCTATTCTGCTGGTGTTTCTGAGCCATGAGGATGGAGGGCTTGGAGTTGTTCTTTGCAATTCCAGTCTAGGTTAGCTGTTGGTTGGAGTGTGCAGCTGCTCTCTTTTGATATATTCAGATTTGATTTGCACAGAAGCCAGATTTCGGAGAGGTTGATGATGGCATAAGCCTGGGTCTTGCTCCAGTATGGACATGAATGCAACTGTTGCAAGCATTTGTTCTAGAAGCTGAAAACTGTGCCTTAAGTCCCACAGTGGAAACTGACGTAGATATTCAGAGGATCTGAAGGCTATGTCCCGTTGATGTAGGATAAGTTAGGAGTCACTCAGGCTCAGCACACAGGATTGTAACAGTAATTTGCTGGATGTGTACCTTCAGCATCCAGAGAAATCTGGGTGTTAATCTTATTTTCGCAGGCTAAGCGAAGACAAAGAAAAGAAGTTGCCCTCAGTGATTCCAGGAAAACTGCAGAGAAGCTCTTGAAAACATTTTTGAAGAGACAAGTTATCAAAACTGCTCTTAAGGGCAAAAGGCAAGAATAAAAAAATATTTTTCCCTTGTTTATAAGTGGCAGGTAAGTTTTTATGTAGCTGTTAATCACTGGTTTCGGTTGGTTTTTTTTTTAATCTTTCTTTCCCTAAGGAATGAAGTTTTGCCCAGTATTACACAAGTTCGAAGAGAAGGAATTGATGATATATATGCATTGCCGCCTTTAGAGGATGAAGAGAAGAACAGGTAGGCTGAATTACGAAAAACAGATTAAATTACTATATTAAACTAAGAAGTATAAATCAAATTTTTTGGATGCTGCTGAAAGGCATTTGACCTATAAGATTCTATGATGTATAAAGTATATTTCTTTAATTTATATTTTCTTTCAGTTTCTTTTTGGAGAGTTTAGTTTATAGCTCTGGATACAGAATCCTTGTAGTTATTTATGGAGAAGTTACAGGACAAGCTTTTCGCCCACAAATTAAATTACACTGGATTCATGTTTTAAGTATGAATGCGCTACTTCAGTCTCTGTGGCCACATCTATATGACTAAATGGAACTGATTGTTCAGGCTTGGGTAACTGGTGTGTAGCAGCTTGATTCTGATATGCATCCCCTCATTTAGTAGTATAGATGTGTTTAGCAGAAGTAGGCTTTGTATGTACTTGTCAAGCTTGTGACATCATCTTAACACTTAAGTGGGAATGTGGAGCTATCGGTTAGATTACTTTTTGCATGCGTTTATACATAATTCTCTATACTTTAAATGCTGACCAAATAAGAATCAGGTAATGACTAAAACAGCATCAGTTGTCTCAGTCTAGTTTTAACTGACATAAGGCTGCCTTCTTGCTTTCTGTTCAGGTCAGGTTGTCTTGACTTCTGTATGCATTTATGTGAGTGTGTGTAGATGTGTATAGATGTGTGTGTAGTTTGTGTGAATTTTTTTACTTATCAGTGAAGGGATGACTAATGTCTTTTTGCTTAAAATAAGAACTTTGTTTTCCTAGGTAAATATCTACATCTTTTTTCTTTCTGTAATTTTTTAGCTCAGAGGAGGAAGATGAAAAAGAATGGGAAGCGAGAATGAGCCAAAGAAAGATCTTGCAGGTTAGTGCATCCTAATCGCCCTGTTAGTGTGAACAATCATCTCATTCATATGCTATGCTTGAAAGACAAAACAAAAAGGTTAAAAACAAAAAAATGTGTTTAGAGTTATAGGTCTTACTGTAGCATTACTTGTCAAGCAAACAAGTTAATTTTCAGCAGTCTATGAATTCCTACTAATAAGGAAATACAAATCTAATTTTCTCTACTAGAATGCAGCAGAATAGGAATTTCTTATGGTATCTTTATGTATTTGAATAGTTTCTCTGGACATGCAAAGAAATGTTTTTTTCTAACAATATAAGTGCAATATATGCATTTGTGCACATGTGTATGCTCATATAAGATGGCATATTTAACAAAATTCCCATGGTTCTGCAAACGTGAATTGATATTGAAGCATTTCGGTCCTTGAGTTTTCACAGATAAATTCTATATTCCCTTCTGATGTGCTGATGTCATGGGAAGGGGAGAAAAGAAATAAATAACCTAAGAAGGCAGCAAAATGAATAATAGAATTATGTCTGCTTTCAACAGAGTAAAAAGGCAGGGAGTGGGGAAGAAAAACTCTTGGAAATAATGGTTGCCCTTAAATTAGTTCACATTCAGAAGGAGAACCTCTTTGGAAGGGTAAAAATCAGAATAGCTGAAGCTGAGGTTATAGGATCTGCTTCTGTGATTTATCTTTTTGTAAAAAGAGTAAACCCAAGTTTCTCTGTAAAGTGTACGTTAATTATTATGTACTTTATTAAGTAGTAGTTACCTCTTTTTCTTAACTGTTTTCTTGACAGCATAGGAAGTAGCAACAAAGATTTTGTGGTTTTTCTATTGGTTGGAGTGATGCTCTAAATATTTTATTGTTCTTGCTGTGCTGTAATATAAAATAGGTATTTATGTTGCTTTCCATTTTTATAGGAAGAGTTATGTGAAAATCCTTATTCTGTAGATATTGAATCAGAAGATTTCAAAAAGCTGCCTCCAGAAGTAAAACATGAGATCTTGACTGACATGGAGGAACTTACAAAGCGCAATAGAACATTATTTGAAGCAATGCCAGAGGTAATATTTAAAACAGTTTTCAAGCCATCAGAATGGAGCTATTGCCTTTCAGGCAGATGGAGACTACGTAAGGCTATTACATCTGGAAAGCTTTACCCCCAGGCATATTTAGTAAGAGATGTTACACTGAGGGGAAAAGAGACCAATGAGATAACTCTTAACTGAGCCTTCCTGTGTGTCGATTCAGAACCCTGTCTCTTGATTTCCACTAAATTTGGGAGAGCTAGTTCAGTTTGGGAAAAGTCATGCCATGTCTCATGCTTCATTTGTCTTACACCCCAGATTTCAATTGCAGGAGCATACTACTGGTGTGCATCAGCCAGGCAGAATGAATGCAGATTGGACTCCAAACCCTCAGGTTGTTAGGGGAGCTGGCAGCTGGGAAAAGGCTTTTGTAACTTAGGCAGGTGTGCTGCTAAAGCCATTCAGAGACAAATGGGGGATCCTATAGCACCACTTCTACGACAGCTTTTCAGAGCACAGTTTGATTTTTGAAAGTGCTGTATATGTCAGATCAAATTGTGCCCAGTTGTAAGTTGAGAACCATCATCGTAAAACCATCCACATGTGGGTTCTGTTCTAACTGCATTGTTTTTAAGATGGGAACCAGCTCTGTTACCCAGCTAAGTTTTGTTGGTCTCACAATTGAGAACTCATTGTGTTTTAGCATTCAGAACTACTTAATGGTAGCTTTTAGAATTGTTGAGTGTTACTGAGCTAGTGTTGCTGTTGCTTGGGAGAGCAACAGTCAATAAGATGTATGTTACCTGCTAAAGGAAATTCTTAAAAGGCTTTCTAGAACAGGGTTAATGAACTTGCTTAAAAAGTGCAGCTAGTGGCATTTTCTTTAAGATGTCTTGGTGTTTTTGTTTTGTTTTTTGTTAGGTGGTTTTTTTTGTTTGTGTTTTTTTTTAAGGAGTCCAATGACTTTTCCCAGTACCAGCTTAGGGGTTTGCTTAGGAAAAGCAACCTCAGTCGGTGCATAGAAAATGTACAAAAAGAATTGAATCAACAGCAGTCGGGTGAAATCCAAACACAATATGAAAATGAAGGTGGTTTTGTGAAAGAAGTGGAATCTAGGAGGGTAGTCTCCGAAGATACTTCTCACTATATCCTAATAAAGGGTATGTCAGGTCTGAATTTTGTAAAACCTCTTGTATGGCATGTGCAGTCTGCAGCTGCCAGTTTTAAGAAAAACTTGAATATTGTTTACAGGTGCATGTAGCCAATACTTTGTATGACGTGTGTTACTGTTAGGCATAATTAATTGTGATCTGTAAACATGTACAAAACTTGTTTATTAATATTTATATAATGATGTTCCTTATGTAAAATGGAATAGTAGTATGAAGTAGTTTTTTACTTAAAAGAAAACTCAAAAACTTTCTTTCAGGTATTCAGGCAAGAGAATCTACAACTAGAGACTTCACCACTACTGCAGGACCCTCATCAGAAATGCTTGAATTTACTAAATTGAATAAAATCAATGAAGCTCCTGCTAATACAAAGCTAGTTGCATCTGACAAGTTGCCGACAGAGAAAGATAAGGCGGTGACAGCACCGCCCTCTCCTCGAACTTTGCTTGCTATCCAGGCAGCTATGGTAGAAAGCAGCTCAGAAGAAGAACTGGGAGGTGAAAATACAGGACGACTGAACACGTACCAGTCTCTAGCAGAGGAAGGCAGTGTGTCTCCAAGAACACTACGGGCAATTCAGCAAGCTCTGAATGATGATGGTAGAAGGGAGGAAGTTGTTACTGTTAAAACTGGTGGAGTGCTACCAGAAAGATCAGACTTGAAGGATTTTCTGCTTAGTAGCTCGGATGAAGAAGATCAGTTTCCTGAAGCTAAGGAGGGAAGACAAATACCTACATTTAAAATTCATTCATCAAACCAAGTTACTATGCAAGACTCTGAATTTGAACAAAAGAGTCAGGAGTTGGAAAAAAATCATATTACACCCAAGGATACCAGTATATCGAGAGCTGGAAATTATTCTTGTATTGATAATACTAGAAAAGGCAAAGAAGATGTAGACAAAGAAGAAAGTGATTCCAAAATGGGCTTAAATTCTTTGGGAGATAAGGATATAAATTTGTGCATGGAGAAGCCAAGCTGTTCCCCTGTACAAACTCGTATAGAGACTTTGTTTTATGCTGAAACAGCAGACCTTTCTAAAAACGAGGAAAACTTGACAATTTCTGAAAATATAGAGGAAGTAATTTTGCAAACAGAAGAGAATGTATCTGAGGTACAAAAGGATATTAGATCTTTTCCAGAAGCAAAAGGTCCTGAGAAGGAAAGAGAAGGGATATCAGAGTCTGAAGACAGTGACTCTGATGGTATGTGCTTTTTAAGTGTGTAAAAAGATAAGAAAATATGACCTTATATGTTTATGTAGTCAATTGAAGTTAAGCTTTTCTCCTAGTAAGAAATGCTTTAAAATAAAATTATTCCTACATAAGTAGGAGGTGGGAAGAAAAATCTGAGCTATGATTTTCCCCTTAGTGTGTTATGGTTTATCATTGAAACCTGACTGTACAGTTCAGAGAATCAGGAAAGCATGCTGTTGTATACATTGAACTTAACTGGTGTATTAATGGGTAACCACTTGGTTTCTGTAATTTCACAATCCTTATATCCACTTACTGCATACATTAATAAAAAAAAAATCACTGCCCAAGTTAAAGCCATGTACATGGTTTATAATAAATAAATTTAATTTAAATTTAATTAAATTAAATTTAAATAAATTTAAATAAATAAAAAAAATAAAACTAAAACTTTTAGTTTTAAACAAGCAGCAGGAAGTTGAAATCTGTATTTTCCTTTAATAGGAAGCTTTATTGAAGTGGTTACTGAAATCGGTAATGAGGCTGAGTTTCCTACTGAATGTGATGAGAAACTGGGTGATGAAACAGTTCTTCCAGAAGAGGAGACAGGGCACCACGATACTGTCACGCAGGACTTGCTGAAGGAGTCTGATGAAGTACAGTTGGCCAGCAATCAGAATGTTGAAAGAGAAGATGATGGTAAAGATGCAGGGGATGAGTGGCAAGACCTCAATTTGGTAACTCCTCATTATTTGGTTTGAGTTAGTAATGAAGTGCTCTGTCCCCAAACAGTTTTTAAGGAAAACTATTGGACAGCTTCCTACTGTTTCATTGCTTTCTCATATATGTATCTAATTCTGTGGGAACTGTTTTTTCTTTAAAGATGATGGTTAACCATAACTGCTCTGAAATCTGGAGGAAACTTGAAGGTTTTAGCACTCTGATGGGCAGAGCTGTCTGTGGTCTTACAATTCACTGCATTAGAGAAGCTACAACAACTTCCAAGTGTGAATTAACGGAGCATATGCTACTAGAATAATTATAGTAGGGAACTTTGTGCTTTATTTAAGTAAGTATACCTGAATTGTTGAAATAATTAAAGTCTTGGTTTATCTTTCAGGAAGAACTAGAAGAATTAGAAAATGACCTCTCTGCTGAGCAGAACATGCTTCAGGCTCAAAAACAGCAGCAGGAGCGTGTTGCTGCTTCTGTAACAGGACAGATGTTCTTGGAAAGCCAGGTAGTATTTGTTGAATTATTTTGACTTGATATGGCATGATGTGGTCCTGCCCTCCACCCCAGTCAAACATTTTCTCAAAAGCTTTTAGTAATTTTGCTGAACTGCAGGTCACCTTTTTTCCTTGTAGGAGCTTGTTTTCTTTGGTCTGCTTGATTTAAAATATTGAAATTATTTAGATAATCTTGAATTCCAACAATTTTAAATAACTGTTATAACATTATAAACCAGTAATAAAATTATGAATAAATAAACATTTTTTAAAGCACCGTCTTTTTAAGGTTGAGCCAGTCTGATCCTTGCCTGTTGCTGTGAAGGGTGCAAATTGAACAGCAAGATATTAGGAAGTTACGTTCAGCAATATGAAATTGGTGTAATCTTGGCATTATGTAAATTGTGATTTCTCCTAAGGATTAAAAGCTAAAAGCTTACAGGAAATCCATATGGTAGCCCAGATTTATTCTCTGGGTAACTGGTTGTAAAGGATCTCACCAGTAACACCTGTGTAAGCCTGTAACTTATGTTTCAGTATTAGCATTTAAGGATTAATGCAGTCTAGTGCAAGGACTACTTGCAATACAATGTCTTGGGGTTAACATATCCATAATGTAGCGGACCGGTGTTAGCATCTGTGATGTAATAAACTATTCTAACATTAATTCTGAGAAATATATATATGTGCTTTTATTTTCTTTGCATAAAAGGGCTAATTTAGATAATCTTCAAATGATTAAAAAATTTTTGTTTCCTTTGTTAAACTTCTGCTCATACTTATTTCTTGACATGATTTTTTTTTTTAAAGGCTAGTAGATAGTGCTTTTGTAATATTACATGTCATATAATGGTAGATACACCATTATAATTGTTAGTCTTTGACCTTGTGCTTTTTCTTTTTATTACAGTAAAAGTTTTAAGTCTTGAGACTGACTTTGTTAGGGCACAAAAACCAGCTGCAATGAGAAAAAGATGTGTGTATGTGCAGATACATGAATACATATCAAATATATATTTAATAAATTTTACACCTTAACTTTTGCAGTGATTATTACATCCAACTTGGGAGCAGGAGAGTAAATGCAAAGCATAATTTCTGGAGATGCTGTAATCCAGAATTGTGTTACTAAACACAAGCCTGTAAACCTAGTGTGTGTGAGATATTTAACTGAGGCTAAATAATATATTGCATAAAAGCAAATTGTGTAAAATGCATTGAAATACATGTATATCTAAACACCATCCAAAGGATGATAGTCTGACCACTGTTTCCTGCTTGACACAAATGTTTCTCATATGCCTTCATATTACTTTAGCTAAGGTGATGACTGATTGACTGATTTTTTTTTATTTTTTCTTTAATTTTTTATTTAACCTACATCTTTCTTTCGTGGAGCGCACATAATTGTAATGCATTAACTTTTCTTCATGCTATGGAAAGCACAGTTATTTAAGTGTGTTTTTGTAATTAAAAGCAGATTCTTAACCTGCATAGTAATAGTGTGATCATGTGGTGCTTGACTTACGTGGTACTGTCTGCCTGAGAGGAGTAAGTGGGATTTCCCCCTTGACTTAACTGTGCTTGGCACTTTCTAGTGGCAATTAAGATTTGCTGTGGAATATTAAGTACCTCCCAAGTGTTAATCTAGCAGTTCTGAGTCAAGCAGAAGTATAGTAGAAGTTTATTCTTTTGTTGAAATGTTAACTTTCTTCTCTCCATCCTGCAGGAGCTTCTTCGTCTGTTTGGTATTCCGTATATTGAAGCCCCAATGGAGGCAGAGGCACAGTGTGCCGTATTGGACCTTACTGATCAGACCTCTGGGACAATCACTGATGATAGTGATGTTTGGTTATTTGGTGCACGACATGTTTATAAAAATTTCTTCAGTCAAAACAAATACGTGGAATATTATCAGTATGTTGATTTTCAAAACCAGCTAGGTAAGCTTTGGGTATTGATTTGTTAAGTACAGCCTTTGCTAAGATAGCACTGCTGTGTATCTTTTTTAAGTTGTATTTTCTGCAGAATTTTGTGTGTCTGTCATTACAATGCCTTTTCATTGGAGGGTCTCTAAAGACATGCAGTTGGGTTGCTGATTTTACTGCCAGACGACCCCTCTAAATTTGCAGACACCTGCAATTAATACACTGAGTTAGTGTGGTGATCATCAAGGCTGGAGGTATGAACTGTGGTACCAGTTTCTGGGTAAATGTCAGCATGACTTTTCTGACATGGTGGAAAAATTATATTCTGATGTCAGCAGGTTCATAGTCATCTGGAAATGGAAGCTAATTTTGGACATGCTAAACATAATTTATTAGAAGAGGATCTAGCATATATAAATATATATGTTCTGTAAAAGTTTTGTGGGTTTGTTTGGTTTTGTTTTTCCCCTGATAGTCTTGCTTTGTGTGTCTAGACACATTTCCCTCCTTGTGTCCACTGATTATTTTTTTTTAATTATTTTTTATTGTCTTAAATCTAAGCTCCTGAAGCTAGTCAGTGGAAGTCAGTCTGGTTGCCTCAGACCTTGGAGCGGACCAAGTAGAAGTGGTCAGCTGAGTTCTTCCTTCTTTCTGGCTGTTCCACAGGCAATTTTGGTCTACTTAGTAACTGCACTAGCACAGAGCAAAAGGCTTCCAGTTTGGGAACACTTCGGAAGCACAGACATTGATATTGTGGACTAGAATTCAAGCTGAGTGCTTTTATTTCTGATTCAGGGGTTATTAAATTCAAATCAGCATTAGATGAGAACAGGACAGTATCTGGAGATCTTAGCTGTTAGAAACCCAGAATTTCCCAGTGGTCTTTACATTGTAACCTTTTGATTTTGGCAAGATGTATTTGCAAGTTAGTGCTTGAGCTATCAGTAGCATATTGTCACTGCTCCAAAATACAATGTAGCAAATTCTGATGTTGAATTAAATGTAATTTTACAGAGTTAATGCTTCTGTGTTCCTTTTGCTTTTTGCCTTTCAGATAATATATTTTTTAATTTGTAAGAGGTGCTGAATCCACTGGGTTTGTTTGGTTTACACTCTTTCTTTTACAGGGTTGGATCGAAGCAAGCTGATTAATTTGGCATACTTGCTTGGAAGTGACTACACTGAGGGCATCCCAAATGTTGGCTTTGTAACAGCAATGGAGATTTTAAATGAGTTTCCTGGACATGGCTTGGAACCTCTCTTAAAATTCAGGTATGCCTCATTGTATTTTGCTTTTTTGTCTCTCCATAATAGGAATGTTATTTTTCTGCTGCTTAAGCGTCCAACAAAACATATGATCATATGATCATCATTGCATATCATTAAGGAGACTAAGTTAACTGTAAAATAATGTGAGTCCGTTATATCACTATTTGAAATGGCAGGTAGATAAGGTGACATTGGTACAGCAGTTATAGTGAGACTAACGAAGACAATAGAACATCTGTAGAACTGTGTGATTGCCTCTGAGTTCATTGCAGAGCTGAATCAATAGTGGAGCGGAGGTGTATTCTGCCTGAATTTGTGAGAAGGTGCTGTAGCTTGCTCATATAGAAGAGAGACAGTGAGTGGAGGAATGGATGACCTGGAAAGAGACAGACAAGTAGACTGTGGAGAAGAACAAGATTACAAGATTTGAAGAGGGCCAAGCCAGTTATATTGGCAATGGCGGGGATGGTTAGAATTCTTTTTTTACTTTTTTTTAAATTATTTTTTCTTTCTTGCATACAAAAAAAAAAAACCCAAAAATGATCATTATGTGTGGAACATCCTCCCTAAGTGAGGCTGAATTTAGGGCCTTCTGTTTAGCAGTTTATGGGAAATCCACGTGATGTTTGCTACTGTGTCTTACAATGGCTGCATTTAGTGTGTATGTTTTGTCTTTTCTACTTTCAGGTTGTATGTCCCTTTGGCCATTTTTTATTTGGAAGTTTCCCACCTTGTCTCTTGTAGTAACTGGAATAGGGAGGCTATGGCTATTGAAATTAGCATGGTGGCTCTTCATATTCCAAATTATGGAGGCAAATGAATACTTTCCTCTGTTTTTCAGTGAGTGGTGGAATGAGGCTCAAAAGAATAAGAAATTGAGACCTAATCCACGTGATACCAAAGTCAAGAAGAAACTGCGGGACCTGCAACTTTCTTCAGGTTTCCCAAATCCAGCAGTGGCAGAAGCATACCTGAAGCCTGTAGTGGATGAGACAAAGGGTTCGTTCACCTGGGGGAAGCCTGATATAGAGCAGATCAGAGAATATCCTTTTACTACGTGGCAGGACTTGTTAGCTAGAAGTACTGGGATTAAAGTTCATTAGGCTTGTTAGTGAGTCAGTAATGGAGTGTCAAGTTCTTAACATCTCAGTGGTGTGAGGGACCTCCAGGCTCGTCTGTATTTGCTTTCCTACAATGACATCAGCTCTGGAATGGAAGGGAATGCAGCCATGCATGTGTGGCACTCGGGGCTCCTCTGTCCTCCTGACAGAATGGGCTGCGTCACTTCGTGTGCAAAGAGAATCTCATAGCTGGACTGCCTGGTTTGTTGCGACATGCTTCTGTAACTGTGCTACGCCTGTTTCTAGACATAAAGTAGGATTGTCTGCATGCTCCTGATGTATGTTTACAGTCTTTCACAAATAAGTTTCAAAACTTAATTAGAAATGGTGATTCAGTCTGCAATTTATGCCTAGTTTTTCACTGCATTTCTTACCATAACGTCTGCTTCTTGCACGTGTTGCAGCTCGAGCTGCAGCAAATTGTTGAAAAGTAGATGATAATGCATGCAGAGCTAATAGTGTTTTAAACAGTAAATGAAACTTTCAGTGTGTACAAGTGCAAGAGTAAGGTTTATTTATAAGTATTTTGATTTATGGAAGTATTGTATAGCCAAAACAAGTTCTGTCTTGGAAGACACTCTTTTGGAAATGTTATTAGAGAAAATTCTGTATGAGAAATGTAATAGTGTGGTTAAGATGTGTAGTGTAATACTGGAACCACATAAGTCAGCTATAACAACTTAAAGTATTTTCTCTGGTTTTGTAGTAGAAAAAGCTTTGGAGTAGAGTAACTTTCCTCCAGACATGGTTGGTTTGAGGAATTTTCATTTTATATGTTTACAAAATACTAGTAATAGCTGTTTTGTAAAGTTCCTTAACTTTCTGCACATTCTGTCAGGATCACTTTGGCTGGACTAGGACAAAGATAGATGAAATCCTGTTGCCTGTGATCAAACAGCTGAACTTGCAGCAGGTAAGGTATAAAACTATGTATAGCTTAAGGGTAACTGGAAAATTTAGAGAGCAGCATTTTAGAATGAAGAGCAAGGCTTTAATCTTAAGTACATTTCTAAGAAACTGGGGTTTGGCCAAATGTTTTTGATCTTTATATATTTATTTTTTAAAAGTTATTAAACTTCTCTAGACTTCTTTTTTTTATGATTTGGGTGTGCTGTGAGGCACTACATAATTTTAATTGTTGTTTTCAAATTTGTTACCTGTCAAGCACCTATCTTGAGTCCAGATTGCTGTTTGTTCTGGGTGTATGTGAAACTACAGGTACCTCATGCACCTTTAGTACTTTTAAAAGGCAGCGTGCTCTCTCTAGAAATGATTTATAAAAATGCCCCTGAGATTTTGGTGAAGTGAGACTGACCATTTAGTACCATTTATATCCTTTGAGCAAGAGTGCACATTGAATTGTTGAGCAAGTGTCCAATCATACTATTACTCTTAATTGCCAAATAAATGTTCTGTCAACATTAATAAAACTTAAAAGTGAATCATGGGTTATGCTGTGATACTGTGAAAGTCAGTTGTAAAATCGATTACCTAAGGTCAGATTCTTTTCTCCTTTTGCCATAGGCAAGGTAGGCATGTAGTCTAAACCACTTCTGGATTCTCCCTCTCACTCAATTGAGTGAGAGGTACCAAAACCTGTAGTTAAATCCATATACTTTGAAGTGGACTGGAACATCCTTTGGAAGCATCTGTCTGTTTTAGGTAATTTTAAGAACATAGAGGACTAGCTTAGTCTATTTACAGCAAGCTTAGCTGTGATTGAGTGTCAAAGGCCCAGTGTGTGTGACTACTTCTGGTTCTGCTCTTAAATCTATACTGTAGCAGCATGTGTTACAATGAACTTTTTTAGAATAACAGCATTTTGTTGCACTAGCATATGCAAATGTAAAGTGCGCTTACAACACTTGCTTAGTAAACATTCTGTTGTTTTAACAGCTTGAAGCTACATATGTGTTTGTAAGGACACACTTAAGAGCACTGCAGAGACTGACTGTATTAGGGTTGAAAATAGCAACCAAGTCTAGTCATCATCAGCACAATATTTATACAATTTCACTGGAGTTTGCTTATTAGTTTCTGTAAAGGTGCTTGTGTAATTTATAGTAAAGTGTGGGTATTACTATAATAAGGCATCTTATTGTTCTTATCTATTTGCATGCATATTAATTTCATTAGTTCTTTGTCGTGCTTTAATTTGGGATACTTTATGGTATAGCTGAGAAAACAACTGAATTTCCATCACAAAAACATCCAAAGGTGTTTCTCTGTTTTATTTCTAATAGACTCAACTCCGAATTGATTCATTCTTCAGACTGGCCCAGCATGAAAAACTAGCTATTAAAAGTCAGAGGCTGCGCAGAGCTGTGACTTGTCTGAAGAGAAAGGAAAAAGAAGCAGATGATGAAATTCGGGAGGCCACTGCTGTAATGGAGATGGAAATTAAACAGCATGAGGAAGGGAAGGGGGGAAGTACTGCAGGCTGTGCAAATCGTCAAGCTGTGGCAACAGAAATCCAAAGTGGAAAGAGAAGAAAATACTCAGATTCCAGAAAAGAACATTTATGTGGAGGTGGTTTTATTGGGAATTTGCATCTTTCAGAAACTTCTAGTGACTCCTCAGTAGAGGAATCGGAAAGCAGAGATCTAGGCAAGAGCAAAAGGAGGAAAAATGTCTCTGCAGTGGAGATGGCAGACCATAAAGAGAGAAAGGGGTGCAGTAGCTCAAGCAGTGAGGATGAAGAACTGGGAAAGGTAGTCATGGTGACTGCCAAACCTGTGTTTGAGGGCAGAAAAAAGAAATCACGGAGTAAGAGAGGAATAAAAAAGAAAAAGCCTTAAAGAAAAGAAGTCTTAAAAAAGAGAGACTCTGTGTGTGGATTTTATGATTTAAGCTTTGTAAATATTCTGATGAATTTCTGATAACAAAATAATAAGTTATTCCTATTTGTCATGCATTTTTTGTCCAGAACTTAAATAGGAGGCATTTTAAACAATGAAAAAATAGCTAAACACCTAGATTGGACTTGATACAAGTTTTCGGGTTTGAGATTTTAAAACTGAGCCAAAACATGATGTCTGCTTGTCTGCATTCTAACTGAGGTGAGAGCGCTGTTAAAATCACATGCAATCTGTTGCTTCCTTGGCATTAAATGAAATCTTGAAAACTACTTGGATTATTTCTAGGTGTTGCGAGAATGAAAGTGAGTCCATTTATTTTTGTTATCCTGATTTCCTCATTCCCTTCACTTGGCATGTCTTGAAAGTTTTGTGCTGAAAGTAATGTTACTTACATCATGAGACAGTGTAAGCCCTCATAAAATCTCATGGGAAATCGTACAGTACAGTAAGTCCTTATATAAATCTGATGTGCAATAACTGTTTGAGTTGCTTGTAGTTTGTAGTTACATGACCATGTCCCAAGCCAGAATTTCTATGCAGAAGTGATGATCAGGGTTATCCACTGGTTGCAGCACTTATGTCAGGTTAATTTGTGAGAGAAACCATGTTTTAGGCTCAGAATTCTCCCCACCTCGCTTGTCTCTGAGTGCTTGTAGGATCTATTTCTCACTCCTCTGGGCTGAGGGAGAAAAGCACTGAATGCTGCCAGTTTTACTTGTGTTTTTACAGTACGTTTCAGTCCTCCTTGCTTTTCTTTGTCTTCTCATTTGATATTTCTATTTCATTTCTCGTTGTTTCATTCTTTGAAAGTCCAGGTCCATACAATGAAGTTTCATATGAAACATTACCCTCCCCTAAAAGGATGAAAGGCTGAGGTGAACTGGGTGGGATTTGGCCCTTATAGTTGCAGACAGTCTAATACGTCACGTATGGTGTTTACTAGGCAAAACAAATACCTTTTGATATTACACTTGTAAAAGATTATAATATTTTAAGCAAGTTCTCAGTCTAGATGGTTTACAGCAGCTTTTTGCAAATCACTCATCAGTATTACTGGATTTTGCTTTAAAAGTGTAGATGGGTCGTGGTGATTTGTTTGACAGCTGGTAAATGTAGAACAGCTCCTGTTAATTTTTTCTGCCAAGTGTAGGAAAGTACAGAGACCTTCAGTTCTCTGTAGGGCTTGATTAGTATTTTTGTGTAATAGTTACTGTTTTTCAGTGGCACCTAGAAACCCCAGTTGAAGTCTAATTTTGCTAAAAACTGTGTAAAGAGGCAGTTCCTGTCCTGAATTGGTTATAGTCTAAATAAGAGAGGTCTTAGAGATACTTGTGTTTGTTCCCATGCAGTGAGTGGTTGCGAACTGTTGGGCGAATGTGCATCTTGTATATACAAAAGAGGAGTAGAATTGTGTATTTATGCACGTTGACAGCTGTCTCATGGGGTAAAGTGAGCTAGGATTTGGGGGGTTAGGTGGCTTGTTACAGTTCTGCATTCCAACGTGAGCACACGTTTATATAGCCCTGCCACAAATGCATCCCTGTCCCATTGTAATTTACCCTCTGTGCTTGGAAGACCCCTTTGACAGTTGGGGTTTTGCTCTTCAGTTATGTTTTAGTAACAGCGAGTGGTTACTAGCACTCTGTCACTACCTTATTTTTGTAAAAAATACCCAAAAGTTGGTTGTGTTGCAGGTTGGAGTGCCCTTGACTGGGTGGTGCCTACTGCTGTTACAAAATCTGCTCCCTTACGTAAGGGAGGTGGTGTGTGGTGCCCACTTCGTGTTCATGCTGCAGCTGTCGGGATTTATTACTGCTGCTGGTGTGGGGATGTTGTCAGTGTGTGACATGCTACAGAGCACAATTCTGCTTGGGACTGCCTGGGAGAGAATTGACCAGGCAAATAAGGACTTTTCTGTTGGAGTTCAGTCTTTGGAAAGCTGCAAGAAACTCGGGTAATGTTGGCTGAAATGCAGTGGGTGCCAGTGGTGTTCCACTTGTCTGTCTTTTACTCTAAATTACTCTGTCACTTACTTTAAACAGCATAACTGGGCAACTGAGCTGTTGTGCGCTGTGCAGTTGCTTGTCGTACTCCTGAATTTGTATGTTAAAGTCAGGCAGGTTTGTGTAGCTCAGTGTACCTTAAAGGATATTTTTAGAATGGAAAAAACCAGAAGTACAGGACCACAAAACACAAAGGTTTTCCCTTTTAGGGTGATTTTATAGTGCAATGTTGCTTGTCCTTCGTAATGCAAAGGGAATGATTATTAACCTGTTATTTTTATCTTCTAATGGGAAGGAAAATTGTCTTTTTGTATGCTTCTGAGCTTATGACAAGCTGATGGGGGTTTGTGACATTTACTGCTTATTGTCCCAGTAGTTTCTAATTCTACTTGTTATCCTGAAGATGCTTATGAAGACTTTGAATCCTGTTGAATTTCTTTTCTGTGCCTGTCCTAGTTTTGGCTGGGATAGAGTTAATTTTCTTCCAACTAGCTGGTACAGTGCTATATTTTGCATTTAGTATGAGAATAATGTTGATAACACACTGGTGTTTTCAGTGGTTGCCAAGCAGTGTTTACACTAAGTAAATGACTTTTCAGCTTCTCATGCCCTGCCTGCGAGGAGGCTGGAGGGGCACAAGGAATTGGGAGGGGACACAGCCAGGACAGCTGGCCCAAACCGGCTAAGGGGATATTCCATACCATATGGCATCATGCTTAGCATATAAACTGGGGGGGAAAGATGGCTGGGGGCTGCTGCTCGGGGACTGGCTGGGCATCAGTCAGCAAGTGGTGAGCAATTGCATTGTGCCTTGTTTGTTTTGTATA
>JAVJGJ010000014.1:58433746-58464755 GCA_035590215.1 Microhierax caerulescens
CACTCTGCTTGCATTTTTGGAGGTTTAGATCTGCTCTTCTTCATACTTATGCTTGCAAGCTAGACTCATGTAACCCACAAGCTCTCTGTTTAGTTTGATGTTTCCAAAAGAACACCAATTGCTTGTTTCTTGATTTCTGATCAAAACATGCTGTTTTTCTGGGGAATTCTGGCTTCCCTTCACCTCATCTGCAATTGCGATGGTTTTGGTTGTATTTCTGGCAACAGTTCTTTCAATGCTGGAATATTATTTTTTTAGAAAAACACCCACCCACCTTTAATTAAAAAAAATAAAATTATCGCCCTTGATTTTAAGGTCTTGAAATAGACATGAACCATCCTTGCATACACAGACTTTTTCTTTAGAAATCCACCTCTTGTGGAGTTTGAGTTGGCTTGTCTGCTTGCTTTGTTTCTAGGTTTTTTTGTCTGCCAGTTTGTCTTTGCTGGGCATCCCACTGGACTGACAGGGCTTCAGGCTTTCCTTCCTCCCACATTGACTGTCACGGTAGAGGAAATCTGGGTTGCAACAGACACCAGAGACCGTGGGTTCCTCTGAAACTTCTGCAGATTTCTGTGAACTGGACCACTCATACCCACTTCAGATACTATTAAATCAGTGGGAAACTTTTCCACTGGAATAAGAGAGCCCCAGAGTCCAAGCTTGGGATAGAAGTCAGGGTTGGATCTGAAAACCCATCTGTAAAGTGTGCAGGTACGCAGGATTGTAGCCAGCCCAGCCATCAGGCAGCACATACTGGAATAGCTACAGGTAAACTGATCAAATTACTGCTTACTTAATAATCTAAATAGACACAATTTCTCTCTTCACATGCTTTGGCAAACCAGGTCAGATTTCTCTGCTACAAGTTTAGTGGACAGAAAGATTTTCTTCATATTTTGGACTACAGACGAAGCTAACCTTTTTGTTGGCAGGTAATGGCTTACAGTCTCATTTCAGTTAGTTTTCAAGCATGGTTTCAGGTAAACAAGGCTGTGCATTTGGTTTGTGCCACTTCATGGCATTTCCTCACAAAATTTTCTATGGACTCCAGGCACGTGTTTAGTGGAAACACTGCTTCTGCTAAGACAGCTTCCTCCTCTTGAGTTCAGGACCTTGTCACCTCTACCTGTTAGCATACAGCAGGTGAATAAGACTTAAGCAGGAATGTGTTGTGTAAATATTTCTGACTGTGCTTATCTAGCACAGGCGTCTTGCTGCCAGCGTAGTCTGCTGCTGTACTCTGTTAGCCCAGAGGAGTGGAGTACTGGGCAGATGCTGAATGAGGTCAATGAGATGTGCCAGAGATGTTTCACTCGTATATTCATGCTTTGGTAAGAGGTGTGAGAAGTGCGCTGACCCTGAAGTCCTTTATATGCTGTTTTCCAGTTTTGGGTCTCTTGACTCAGAGGCCTGACTCTGTTGTATGCAGTTCTCTCTTTTGTCTTCTATTTATTTTTAATAAGGCTTGGGGCTGAGAGGGGAAAGCAATTTTACTTTGGGCCCAAGAAGTGGAAGATGTATTTGGTTTTACCAGACCTAGGGAATGTTGAGGAAGGCTTAATGTAGTGCTGCTTCTGTGTAGTTTTATTGTTATCCTGCTCTTTCTGCACATTGATGTATTTGTTCAGCCAAGCTTACCTCTAGTAAATGCTGTGTGTAGTGATAGTTGTTTTGCAAAGGAACTAAAATGAGTGGTGCATGTTAAATACTGGTGGAGCGTTGTGGCAGGTATCCCATGGCTGCTGCCCTCTGAAGGAATGAAATCAGCCACGCCAGCATAAAGCCTCTTGTTCCTGGCATAACTGGGCTGTGCTGGGGCTGATCTCTCACCTGGGCTCTGGGTGTTGATGGTGTCAGGGTCCCTGTGAATCCTTCGCTCTCCAGCGAGGCATGCAGGGATGTGGGGCCTGGAGATGGATGAGGGGCTGTCAGAGCCATCAGCGGTAGGAGTGCAGCTCTCAGGAGCCCTCTGGAGTCCCGGGATACCCCCTGACTCCCTCCTCCTCCTCCCAGGATTTGCAAAGCCTCCTCTATCCCCTTCCCTCACCGCTTGATAGTGGGTCAGGGTCAGTGCAGGTGTCACCCTGTGGGGTGGCTTTGCCCATTGTGAGCCTCATTAATTAATTACAGGGAGAGATGACATTCCCTGGCTGGGAGGTGACTATCGGGCACATGCTGGCCTAGTTTTTACTCCAGGTTCGTTATGGGGTGACGTGCTTTATTATCCACATCAGGGTGGTGGTGGCAGGGGTTGAACCATACTTGGCTCAGTTTGGCTCAGCGCAGCGAGCGGCTGCCTGCCTCGGGAGGAAGAGTGTGGCATGTGAAGGCAGTGAGGACTTTGTGTGACTTTAAATTAAAAAGGCAAATTCAGATCAATGAAAAAGCGGGGATGAAATACCCTCTCCCCCTCCCTGAGAGCTGTAAGCCTGGTGCACCTTGAAAAAGAAGAATTAGACATCAATTTATGAGGGGTTCTGTCAGAGGCGCCTCGGCAAAAGGCTTTCAGTGGAGCTTTGAAGAAGAGCATGGCCAGCTGGGCGCCGCTTCAGCAGCGGATGCCTGAAAGGGATCTTGCTGCTCGGCCGAGCTGGAAGCACATCGCGTTGCTGGGGGAACCAGCCATGCCATGGCTCCCAGGTGAAAGGATGTTTGATCTTTAAAATAATGGTGTAAAGGTTTATGTGAAATACATTGTCCGGGTTTTAAAAATATCATCTTGACATTTAGCGGGACATAAAGGGAATATTTCCACAGTTTAGCTGATGGCTTGAAAATAATAATAAAAACTGACTGCATCTGAAAATTGTATTTCAATTTCTGCCAATTGTGCTCTAGCTCTTCTAGCACAATGGTTCTGGGGAAAAAACAGCACAAAACCCACAGAAAAAAGGCAAAAGGCAGTGTCAAGTTGACAAGGGCGAGAGTTTATTCTCCTAACGTTATTGTGACATTATTTCGGGAGTACTTTTCCCATTGAAACTTTGTAAATGATGGAATCAAGCGTAAAGTTTAGAGTAAGAACTTAACATGGGAGAGCGAGGAAAGCAGCTGATCGTGTGGAAGTCAGGGTGGAAGATTTATTCTCCTGTTTTCTTTCGTAAATATGATAGTCCTGATGAATTCTGGAGAAATTTGAATAAAAGTGAATAAACATCATATTACCACAGAAAAGATGTTGGGGTAATAAGCAAGGTAAAAGGCAAGGGAATAACGGAATAATCAATGGTGAGAAGTTTGAAGTAAGCAACTTCTCTGTTGCAGGGGTAACTTAAGGTAGTGACACGGATGGAGGATGGTGCTGGGTAAGCAGTGTTGAACCTGAGACCTTCATCTTTGGCAAATCATTTCACTGCTTCCCTTCTGGAGCTGCTGCTCAGGCATTTATTTTCAATCATGCAGCTTTGGGGGTAAATGTACTTACAGGGAATGGGGCACCTACAGATCTGCATGCTAAACTGCCCTGGGCCCTTCCTGGTAGCCCATCTCCTTAAATCTCCAAGGGATTGGTGCTTGCTTCTAAATTAGCAGGCTTAGCAGACGAGGGAAGTCTCCTGAGCAATGGATTAAATTTGCTCAATCAGTTGGCTTCAGTGACTACTCTGACCTTAACTAGACTTTGTCTTTCCCTTGTTGCTCTACTGCACCCTTGCATATTTTTCACAGTGCCTTCCTGCTCTGGGACCTTGTATGTCTGACCAGTGTCATCACTCAGCCGTGCCTGATGTTGGCATCACTGAGACAGGGGAGAGTTTGCAAGTCTGGTTAGAGCCCTGCTGAAGGGCACATGTCCCCGGCAATGGCCTTTCACCAGGGCTGTGCCCACCCTGTGCCTTTTGCCTGCAGCCATCTCTTAGCCCAGAGACCCAGACACCCTCTGCAATTGCCTGATCTACGGGGAATCTGGTGCAGCAAGACTCACGTACATCAGGGGGCTTGATGGCTGCTTAATAAGGACTTCTTTCCCGCTCTTGAGCTCTTTCTAAGTAGCTTTTATTTTGAAGATGCCAGTCTGGACTGGTCTTCTGGGATCTGCCAGGCAGCATCTTTTATAAACAAGATCATCAGAATGCCTTTTTTTTTGAGGGGGTGGGGGGGGAGGAGGAAGAGAGCTGCATTAGGAACACCTGCAGAAAATTGCCTCAGGGAGTAGTTTACCTTAGAGAGGCAAGGTACTGCTGATAGCTGATTAGAGCCAACTTACAAATTGCTGCAGGCAATGGGGGCCAGAAGCCCTTTAGTTAGGAGTCTGCAAGTCCCTGATGAGTGGGGAGTGTACTCCCTCCTGTTTCTCTGTCCACCTTCCTCACTCTCTCGTGTTTCGACCATTGTGAGTAGCTGGGTTCAGATGTGTGATTTTTATTTTACAGCCTTTCCATGCTGCTTTTGAGGAGCAACAGATATCCTAGAAGCTGGAAACAAAAGCTTGCACCAATTAATACATTGCTGGGAAGAGCTCTAGTTCCACTGCAGAGACATCTTTTGCAGGCAGAGGCAGTGGGGATGGATTTGCCCTGAATGCTGGGGAAAAAACAATCCTTCTACTGGGAGTGACATCTACATCCAAAATGCACATTAAAAGTATCAGTTGTGTGTATAGGGAAAAAAATATGTGATCTAAAATTAAGTACCAAACAGCCTTCATTAAAATATAAATTAAGGTTAAAAAAAAAAAAAAAAAAGGAAAATAAAAAACACACCCAGGAGTTGAAGTCCATTCTATACCTTATCCCCCCCCCTTTTTTTTTTTTTTTTTTTTTTGCTAGATAGAGATGTTCCATCACACATTGCCTTATTTAATTGCATCTCTACTGGGGTTTAGACACCTGAGGATTATTATCTGTATGCTGCCTGTAACCTCCTGCAGAAATCAGTAAAATTTCCATATAACGGTGCAAAAGCTTTAAACATTACCAGAGCATTGAGTTGTTTTTTTTCCCATGAACTCAGTGTTTTTCTGATTGTAAAATATCAGGAATTGGAGACTATTGGTTGTTTTTCTGCAGACAGATGAAAATTTTATTGTCCCCTGCCATACTTTTCCTATTACGTTTTTCTCCCTAGTCTACATGGTTTGTGTATGTTTATATAGGCACATACACAGTCTATAGATCCAGCTTTTTACTTATTCTTATGCGCAACCTTTACTAATAGGTTGTTTCCTTTCCTTCCAAGCCAATTAATCAAAGCAAGATTAGATATTTTTGGTGCAGTTTTTCTTCTCTTTCACACATTTGGTGCTACTTTTCTTTTCAATCATCTGTAAGCTGACTTACACTGACATGAACTGATTCTAATTTTAAAATTTCATAAAAGTTCTAAATGTTTATCAAAGCTCTTTTTTTTTTCTTTTGTTTTTCTTTTAAACCTTCTTGCTTTTTCCCCTCAGAGTGGAACAGTTGAGTTAGTTTTCTGTTTCTGCTTCTTTTATGGTTTTAATATTGGTATTTATGTGTTTACATGTCTTTGTTATTAATAGAAGTAAATTATAGCGTAATAGATGTAAAAATATTTTTGTGGGGTGTGTGTGTGAAGTGCCGTGTGGGAAAAAGAAATAATTTTATTCAGGCAGGCTTGTTTCTCTGTCCCAGGTTTTGTGGCATAATATGGATTGGACATCATCACAACATAATCATCTACAAAGTGAACCGATAAGAGCATT
The DNA here is from genome assembly GCA_035590215.1 of Microhierax caerulescens. Lineage (NCBI taxonomy): Eukaryota > Metazoa > Chordata > Aves > Falconiformes > Falconidae > Microhierax > Microhierax caerulescens. The sequence goes on from JAVJGJ010000014.1 coordinate 58,439,412, forward strand.
AGAAAGTCAAGAAGGTAAAATGTTTCTTCTTTCACTATATTTTCTTGTTGCACTTAGGAATATTGCTAAGGAACATGGTGTCTTGCTGACATTGAGCTATTTTCTTATTCATTTTTCCTGAAGAATTGTGTTTACGGCACTTGTACAGAAAGTACAACAGGTAGCACTGTTGTAGTTCTAGCTATGTAGGACCATACCGGCATACTCTGGTCCCAGCAGTTTCCTACCAGTGCCTGGCATCTGTCCTCCAGCTACTTGCCTGCAACTCATTCCAGGGAACGAAGCTGTGACTATGAACAAGCTATGCAGGAGAGGTTTGTTGTGGGTGTCATTTAGAAAGAATGGATTATTACAAGCTTGGTTTCTGTCTAGACAGCCTCAAACCTAACCTTCAAATTCCTTCAGGGGCTGCTGGCAGCTTTTTTCCTTAAGTAAGTTCGTGGTTGCACATCTTTCAAGATCTTAAAGCATCACAAGTAATCTCCTTTTTAGGCGTCACCAGGAGTAGACAAGGTTTTAGAGCAAGCGTGGGTGTCATTTTGGGGTGGGGTCTAGTTATGCTTTACAGCTAAATGTGAAAGGAGTTGGGTTTTAAAATTATTTTATTTTTCATAATATTTTTGTTTAAAATCTTAGTTGAGTTAGGGTCTATGTAAAGCCAGGCTTTTGGGCTTCTGCTTTTTCAAGAGAGCTTAGCATCTGGTTTTGCTTTGGTACCTGTTCAGCAAGGCAAGGTGGAGCTTTGAACATGACTGCAGTACCTAAAATTAATTATTTGCTTACTGAAACTGATGTTTGTTATTTTATTTTTTAATGCTTTTTTTTTTTTTAAAGTATGCCAAATTGATGACCTTCTCTGGAAAGCTGACATTGCACAAGAAGATGGCTGATGGGGATTGGTATAGATGGCTGTTCCACAAAGCACTGTTCAAGTGCCTTAATCTGAAGATTTTCTTTAATGCAATTCCCTTTCCTATTGTGTAATTCTGACTTGAACCAAGAGCTCAAGTTGATCCTATGCAATGAAGTATGATTGCTGGGGGAAGAAATATCTAGAAGAATAAATATTAAAGATAGAACTGCTAAAGACTGAAATATTGATTACTATCATTATGTATTCCATAGTACATGAGGGCTGATATAAAGTTGCACAGGCATTTCTATGCTTCTGCAAGCTTAGGTCTCTAATATTGGTATTCTCTTCATGCAGGGTTCAAGGTGGGGACGAGTGAGTCTGCATGTAATTTCTTTAGCTTTGGAATTATGAAAATAAATTGAATTCTGGGACATTAGGCCAATGTATGCAAAATTAGTTGGTAGGGCAGAATCTTTAGCTCAAATACAGAAATACATTACACTTAGCTAACAGAGTACCTGTTAATAGCAATACAGGTAGTTCTCTTCAATGTCTAGAAACACTAGTTTAAGAGGATGAGACAGGAATGGAAACTGGGATATCCTTACGGTTTCATCTGCACTAGAGTTTGGTATATTAAATTCCATGCCAGGTTCTGGAGGTGAAGGGTGCTGAACCTGCTGCACAGATACTTACCTGCTCAATTATATATTTATATAAAATACAAAATACCTGAGCCTGTGCGTTCCTTGTTCTCACCCTTTTCCTCTACCACCAACCCTATTCATTAATTCATTCAACCTAATTCATTAATTCACCTACCCCGTCTCAGTCTCTGTTTCTCAGGGTTCTTAATCCAGTTCAGTTTCTCTGCAAGTTCCAGTCTGAGGTTTTTTTATTTGGTGCCTTTCCCTTCTTAATTGGCTTGTCACAAGTTCTCCAGGTTAAAACTCCTCTTTCTTGTTCATGATTCCTATTACTACTGGTTCTCAGCTTACAGGTAGGTCCTCACCCAGTCTGATCTTTCCTCTGGTGTCTTTATCCAATCAGTTCTTCATCACACCTGCATCGTTGGATGTCTCTCCTTATTTCCTCTTGTGATTTCTCTTGATGATTTTAGCTTTAACTCTCCTTGGCTAAACTTTTCTGAGGTCAGATTCTGCCACTTTGCATTTCTTGGGATACTAAATTATTTCATCACAGTTGCGTTATATAAATTCACCTCAGAATGATTTTATCTCTGAAACAAAAGCAGGAGAGTAAGCTTGCAAGGCACACTTGTCCTTGACACTCCGTCACCTCATTTCACTTGGCCAGCGCTCAGTTTTTAATCCATAAATATCTGAGAAAATACTGACCTGGTAACCTTCACACTCCCGTCATTTTAGAAGGGACACACTCCTTATACTCAACCTGCTTGACAGATGTCCTAATTGATGTCAATTCCTGCTGTCATTTCAAGTCTCTTGGTGGAGTCCAGAAAGGTGCCTTAAATGGGATGTAGTTGGAATGGAGGCAAGTGAGAAGCAGCCTAACCCTGTAATTTAGAAGTTGAGATATTCAGCTGGGAAAAGGGAGTGACTTAGTGTCTCGTTACTGTTTCCTTGGTTACTTCTAAAGATGCTTATTTGCTCATTCCCTTCCCCACTGACACTTTTCCATTGACTTCAAAGACTTTGCTGTAAAATGTGAAAAAAATCCTAGGAGCAGAGTGTGGAGTGCAAGTTTGCCTCATCACAACGGAGTGCGCAGTTCAGAGCTGGGCTTTCCCTTGCTTCTTGTCCTTCTAGGAGGATTCCTGCAGTCCTGGTTTCCTGCTGGCCCACCTATGGTGGTGATGAAGGGAAGGGGAAGCACCTGGTTCTGTAGGGTGGCTGGAACACACCCCTCAGGTGGGTGAGTTGTGAATTTGAATCCTTCTGAGGAAGATCCAGCAGTCAGTTCCTCCATTTTTTTTGAGCACTTAAACTGCTGAAGGATTCCTCATATAGTGGACTTTGCAATTAACAGTGCTGGTTAAAAAATGAGCCTATTTATGCTATATATAAATGACACTTTTGCTGTATCTTCCCACCACCTCCCCTTCTTTCATCTTCATCTTTTTTGTCTCTTAGCTTTGAATTATGCTTCTATGTTTAAGAAAACCAAAACAACCAAACAACCTCTCCCATTAATCCTCATCTCAAAAGCATTATAAAAAACCCAGGTTCCTGGAAGTCACACCATTAGTTACCTACTGGGTTTTTTTTTCTTCACTGCAAGATTGACTGAAACATCAGGACCCAAATTCTACTATTAGGCAACAAGCAGTCTCCAAACAAAAAAAGACTAAAAGAGGTAGCGTGGAATAAGACTTGAGTACAACTCAATTAATGAGTGACTAGAGCTAAACTACACATTCACGGCAAATCAGAATAGTCTAAAGGCATCTCTTCTTGGAATTTGCCTCTTGGCTATTGTAACATACCTCTGAGCTCTTTTGTTTGAAAGTGGCAGCATTCAAATACTACAGTAAGCATCAGGTGTACTCATTTGAATTAACGCTTCTTTTTCCATTTCTCATCCACCGACGAGACCCACTTTTGCTGAAGACATTGCTAAACTCAGATGGAAACTTTCTGTGTATGGATAGAACAGAAGTTAGAGGCAACGCTCAGATAATCAAATCAGATGTTAACTCTGTAGAGAAGTCTGTAATACGTTCTTACCTCTCAGCCATGTGCCTGTCTTCCCAGTTTTCACATCTTTCCCCTCTGTAGTCGCTGCATTTCAACAATAAATTAAATATTTCTCAACTGCTATAGGAGAAAGGTGACATGTTTTAATGGATCGGTGTTGTTAGGTTACTCTCAGGTCCTTTCCTCAAAGAATCATTTTAGAAATCCAGAATTATTGGTAGGGGAATGTTGTTGAGTCCCCTCTGTTCCACTGGCTGTGGTACCTGGCATGTTCTGGCGTGTCGTTACAAGGAAGTAAGAGCTTTCAGTGGCACAACGCCATCTTGACCGGGCAAGGTAAGAGATGTGAAAGATTAGACTAGACAATGACTTACAGTGCCTAAATTACTCACCCAGAGCCTGCCTATCCGTCAGGAAATCGGCTGTCAGCCTTTTATAACGTACGTTAGACGACCCGATTTAAGAACATAGTCTACTTTTGTAGTCAAAGGGAAGTAATTTAGTTATCTTTCAAGATCAAATAGCTGCTGAGCCTAGACCTGAAGATGTTTTCAATGACAGACAAACATGATGAAGTAACAAGGGAAGTACTTGGCATATTCAAATTCATTAGTGTTCATGAGATTATCTGAATATGGTTCTTCTATTTTCAGCCTTCTAATGATTTTGGATGACCTGTGGTTTGGATGGGGCTAGGATATGAGTGGTGCGCCTTGCAAATTGAAAATGTGTGTCTCATGCCTGGGTAAATACATAGGCTGGATACTGTGAGCATACCCCTCTCCTCCTCTTTCCTTCTCGTGCCCTGAGCTAAGTGCATCTTGGCTCTCGGCTGAGAAGAGGCTGCCTGTGGGTGGCAGTTTTGTGTTTCTGCATTTCAAAGTATAAAGTTTCAAGCATTATATTACTCTGACATAGCATCTCAGATTAATCAATATAATACACCTCGTCATTGCCATCACTTCAGCAGGTTGCTTGAAGTGAATGTGCTGGAATGCCTACTCTCAGGTTACATGATCATTTCCTGCTTTGTAGGTAGGGATGAAATAAGGCAAAATTAACTGTGTAGTTTAGATAAGTACTGAACAGTGCTTTGCTTTATATTCTTAGAAAGGTGTAGGTTACATCTGACTTCTGGGAAGTCAAGGACATGATTAGGTTTCCTTCCTAATCTGTTCCTGTAAGGGTCCTTGGCTGTAATGAAATGGAATGGGATGGAAGTGGAATAAAATAAAGATACTAAGGTGATATCAGTTTGGGGACCATTCTGTGAATCAGAACTGTGTATGTTTCTCTGGAGCCATCTGCAATGCTCACAAGACCAGGACTCTGATCCTAAGATGTCAGTAGCTCAGCAAAAATTGTCACTCCAGAGTCACAGAGTCCCTTAGAGCTGGGACCTAACGTAGATTTGGGGTAAAATTCTTCTGAGCCATTGAAATACCCAGATGGATTCACAGGGCTGCCTTCTGATTATTCCTGTCAGTGTAGTAATGTAACTGCTCTTCAGTCACCTCCTATAGTTACAGAACGGTTTGCAGATATGTTCCCTTACTGACCTTTCTGCAGGTATCGTCCTGATGTGGGGATACATAGGTAGCTTTCATATGGATATATATGTAATATATATGATATACATTGTGTATGTATTATATGTATAAAATACATCTTGAATCTTTGATATGTATAAAATACATCTTGAATCTTTACTTTGGATGACTCCAGTTCCGTGTGTCCTGAGTGGGGAGAGCTGAAGAATCCTGGCTATCATGAATTCTTGGAACTTTCACTCATGAATTACTCAATTAGTAGCGTCAGCACAGATAGTCCTCCTGTGCTCATCAAACTCAGAGGCAATTTCTGAGAAGTCTTAGTGGAACCATGTATGTCTTCACAGCTGTTGATACATCGTTCTTAAAATATTTGTAAGTACAAGTCTAAATGGTAAATTTTAAACTTAAACTCCACAGGAGAGAGTATGCTGCTTCTGAAGAAGGGAGAATTTGTTGCTGGAGGCTGAACTTTGTCAGGTCAACGTCATGATGAAGGCTTGGGTTTCATTCCTTTTGCCAGTTGGAGGAGATCCATCAAAACATGAGAGAAGCAGAAGACATCTGGGTCTTATTTCCTTATCACCTTGGGCTGTGACACCATTTGACCTCAAGAGATAAAGCAGGGTCAGGCTAACACTTGAAAGAGGCTAATATGCATTTTTTTCCTCCTGTAGGTTGTTTTGATGAATCATTGGGGAAAACTTGTTTCTGAATTAATGCTGTCCTAATCCATTAGGAAAGTACTTTGGAGGATGTTTTATTACTCTGTGCTATTTGTGAATGAGTTTGAAAATGGAGATATTCACTGGTAATATATTCTTCATAGCTTTCATGTAGAAGGGTCATTTTACTTTCTTTTTTAGCCAGATTTTTATTCAAGTACCTGGACAGTGGTATCTATTATTTTTTAATATATAATTTTAATTCAGCTTCCTTGTCTCTTGCTGCTTTTCCTGCTTTTTAAGTGCTGTTTAACAATGTCTGTCTCTGTTCCATTTTTATTCAGTGGAGAATGCATTAATGTAGGCAGTATCATTAGTTATGCAGTGAGAAATTTAACATATGCTATTAACTGATGGAAGATACCTGACTGGATTTTAAGGTTACAATTTCCTGACAGAGCTGTATACTCCCTAGCGCGGCGAATGAAGAGACGGGACACAGCTTGATGCAAGCAAGATGTCGACTTTATTGTACTCCATTACAGGTTTATATATGTTTTCAGAGGCTGCGCGCTTTAAGCAGATTGGTTCTTTAGGCTGAGCATTATATACTAGGCAATCCCTAATTGGTTAACAACAAACAAAGGACACTAAGTTAGTCCCTACAGACAGCAATTATATCGTTATCAGTAACTCCTTACTCCTCCTTGGGGCCATCTGTTCCTCTTATCTTATCTCGGCCTGACTCAACAGTTGGAATCCTGTGGGCTGTTATCTGTCCACCCTCCTTGTCACCCCAAGGTTTATGGCCGACAAGCTCCAGCACATCCCCGCTTATTCGTTGGACTGTACTTGGAGACTTGCCCTTCAGGCCTTGTCCCACACCCTAGCATGATTTTATGTGACAATTGGTGTAAGGGAACAGCTGATCATGTAATATGTTTCTAAACAGGTACTATTTCTACTCATTCTAAGCAAAAAGTGTGGAGATAAAGATTGCCTAAGGCCATTTAGTGTGATTTGCTTCTTCATATAAAGATGCTGCAGTTTGCGACCCTTTCCATTCTGACCTGGTCTACCTCCTCGTATTTTCCTTCTGCCTTCCCTTCCCCACTTGAAGGACTTCTCCAACTCTGTCTCAGCAGAACTCACGTCCTTTTCTTTAGTTTTTGTTCTAATATAAAGCACTTCATTTGACATTTGAATGTGTCAGCAAAATCCTCTGGTTCCCTACACAAGATTTTGCAGCTTGACACATGTTTCTCTAACTAACCTGCCACTGACTTCACAACTCCGGTCTTCCAAATGATTTAGTATGTCTCTTTGGAAACCTATGTTCACATTTCAGTTGTAAGAACGATGATTGCTTTGCCTTTGAGAATGATGTTTACGATTTTTTTCATAATGATGTAGTTGATATAGTGCAAGATGTGTCAGCTGTATATGACTTTTCTCCCTCAGCTCGATATTAATTTAAACCCAAGGGAGTTCCAAGAACACGCTCTGAAGATGTTAGAATTTCACGATAAACAGTACTTTACCCAAAATATTTCAAAGAATGCTGTAAGCAATTAACCTATTAGGCAGAAAGTCTTTAAGAAACTTAAAGACAATCAAATTCTATTTCAAGAAGAATTTGGGGCATCAAGAGATGGGAACTTCTTTGTGAACACAAGTTCAAGACCAAAGCAACACTATCTGTTTCATTAACAAAAGTATCTCAATTTCTATATGTTATATATATGAACAGGATCGGACTGTCTCATCTTAATGTAGCATCTTCTAGCACTTGAAACTCAGTGGTTTCTGTGTATACATGCTCGTGCAAAAAGATGAATAGGCTGAAGAAAGTCATTCTATGTATATACCACTTCCATGCCTTTCCAAGTCACAGAAGAGGAGTGAGGCCAACCTGCCTGGTCAAACTCAGGAAAATGAAGAAGGGAGGAATCAGTCCTAGCTGACTCCTTTAAGTTCTGACACTTTAGTATGGGTGCTTGAGTAGTATTGCTGGAAAGGCCCATTATCCACTTCCATTCTTACAAGAACTGAGAGCCAGATCAGTCAAGTCTCCTTTACTCTTGTCTGACCCTATTCTACTGATGAGTTGGATCTTGTTGCCTTAAAATGTCATTAAAATCCATTAATTGAGTCATAATTCCAAGTCTTTTTCTTCCTGAACAAGAGAATATGGACTAACACAGAGATAAATGCTTGCAGGAGAAAAACTTCCTATCAACTTTTTACAGCTGTTAGCAAGAAACTAGTTTGATTGAAGTACCAGAAGAACTTTCTCAACATTTGGAGGTATTGAAAGACTTAATCTCATTTGGATTTTGCTTACTCTGATAACAGTTTTCTTGTTGCTTGAAAGATTTCCCACTAGTTCATTATTCTTCTGTTCTGACTTCTCTGAAGGCAGTTACAGAAAAATTAGCTTTTTTCCTTTATTGCAGTCCCACAAGTTTAGTTATTCTGGAAGATATAAAGCAAAAAATAGAAGAGTGCCTTTTGCAGTATGAAGGGAAACTCATATGTAAGCAAGCAAATCTGACTAAAAGTCTGCACTCCTTATGTTGTCACCACTCTTTGTCAGAATCATTAGCATCTTGGTACTGATAACATTTCTCATTAGGGTTTTGAAACCTGTCTGCCATATGATGTCTCTAATGAAACATGTACTCTTCTTGATTCTCCACAATAGTAAGAACTTCTAAAGGGGAAGACAAAATATAAAAAAAAAATATGTAAACTTTTCCAGATATCCCTTTGGTAATCCCCCAGGTGGGTTAAGATGGCCAAAGGCATTATTAATCAGATTTGGGATTCTTCTTTCAGGGTTGTGGACAGTTTAGCTCAGAGAGGGAGCAGTGGCCTACAAACCCTGCTAGTATAGGTGCTCTGCAAGGCTGAAGTAGAAAGATTGCTGATAGTGTAGGGAATAGGTGGGAAACGTTTATTGAGCACTAGAGGGGTAGCTGTAGTACTGCTAAAGTTTTATAGGTATTCTGGCAGAAGCTTTGTAAGTTAAGACTTCAGAAGTTATGGCTTCTTGACAAAATTGGATCCCAAACAGATGTCAAGGGAGAACCAATCAAGAAAAATGGTTGTAATTGGGAGGTAATAGAAGGAATAGCTTTTTCCTTCCACAGCTAGTAGTGATCACAAAACAGGATCAGAGTGCTCCAAGCAATCCAAGAAGATTAAAAGCATGCTATATCTGGTATGCCTGGAAACAAAATGATATATTAAATATGCTTACGATATGTGTAGTAAGACAGCATCATATTAATTCTTTCATAAGGAAAGATTAATTTTGCCCTGGAGCAGCTTATCTCTGGCACTTAACTTATGTTTGTGCAGAGTTCCCTGATTGCAGGCATGAAGCATGTGTTTTTTCTCTTAACATTAGAGACTTGCAAAAAGATGTAATGGGCTGAAACATGCTATTTGTTTTCCAACATCTTAAAAAAAACCCCATAGTTTCAATATTGACTATTTTATTTAAGTTACCTTTATAAAATTACACTGTTTATATTTTTTCCAGTAGTATATGCATTACATTAATTTTGCTGTATCCCATGATTAAGGTCATCCTGCCACACCCAATACATTATTGGAGAATGCTGTAGGTTAGTTAGTTGGTTTTTTTGTTTGTTTGTTTAGCATTTTGATTATGTCTTATTGTCAATATACTAAGATTGCACATGAACGTTTTTGCTTTTTCTTCCTTGTTTGTTGCTGTTCTCTAGTTTTCTCTGATGCTGAGAGTAAGTAGAGTTACAAGCTTAAAGCACGAGGCCTGAGTGTCTTCCTGATGTGTTTTTGTTTATTATCATCTCTCCCTTTGTTCACACTTGCTTTTGTTCCTTGGTCCTTCTATGACAAGGAAGGGGGAGAGACATCGCCAATAGCTTATGGCCATAAAAATACTGAGACACATGGCAGAGCAAATGACAGCACTTGAGGCCATCATGTCCTGTGACTACAGTGATTTGAGTGTGAAGAATCTTTGGTAGACCAATATGTTTTATGCTGATGAAAATGTAAATGTTTTTATTGTTAATAACCCTCGGGTCTGCTGTTTTCATGCAGATCCCAATCTTGATAGCTGTGATTTTGATGGTAACTGCAGGCTTCATACAGAAACTCTGCTTTGGACAAGGTGGTAACCCAGTTATTTTAACATCTAGCATGCTTTCTAGGAGGTGTAGCTTGTAAACCTGTTTTACTTTAGCTAATTTGCCAAGAGATCATAGTTGGCTGTGAAAGCAAATTTCCCGTGAAAACTTGGAATGATTCTAGACTTTGCTAAGAAAATGCTCTGGACAGCTTCACTTACAGATACGTGTATTCTATATATACATCTACTTTTCTTGTGTGTGTGTAACATTGTGGTGCAGCTTTCTGTGATGATGGCAAAACTGAAACTGGCTCGGTATTCAACTAAAAAAGAATGAATCCTCCCCTGTTAGAAGGGTTATCTGGGATTATGTTAGCTATCATAAATACCCTTTGCTTAGCAACAGGGATGGCATTCAGGATATCAAGCCAACTGGAAAGAATCCCTCTGACAGGGCTCTCTCGGGGTGGGTGGATAAGCTTTCCTGAGAATTTCGCTCCTGTCTGTCATAATTTGTGTTGCTAGGATCTGTTTCACAAGTTTTGTGACGCTCGTAAATGATACTGTGGCTCCTTTTGTTTTCTGTCAAAAAGAACCATAATGTGGGGAAAGTGAACAGTAAAAAGATATGGAAAATAATATAAAAATTGTGCACATACGACCATGAGTGTCTCTACTAGGGCAGCTGTTCTTGAAGGAAAAAGAAGTTAAAAATTTTCCTTTGGATAGCTGAAATGGAAAGCAATATATGGTAACATTCCAGTTCTTCACTTTTTACGAACTTGGCTTCTTCAACAAAACAGGAAATTAATTATTTAGCCATAAACTGAAAACTCCAATTAGAATTCAGGATACTTCCCATGTGTCATGCTAACCATTAATGGTGAAATGTAGTTTTATTCACACACACAATTCTCATACTTGCTTCCAAATCCGTTTTTCAATATAAACTGGTAGTTTCATTATCAGTCCACTCAGCCTGTTTGACCATTTATACTTTTGCTTCCAGGGGAAAAAGAAGATGAACAGGTAGTTGCAGAAATCATGAGAAGGCGTTTTTTTCCTGCTCTTATAACTCATAAGGCCTGGGAAGGCTTTCACTTTGCTGGCCATGAGATAAGAATTACGGAAGCCACTGATTGTTATGGGGCAGTCGTCTGGCCATCGGTACAGTATTTATGCAGTACTGTTATTTTTTGTTATTGTTGGAGTCTTCTAGCACTTTTAATTTGTTTTGCATGATAAATATGTTTTGTTGTATGTTGTAAACCCAAGGGAAACTTTCAGCGCTTCTCAGTCTCTGTTCTGCAAATCCCAAACTTGAGTTTGTTTCATATGGATTCCTGGTTCTTAAAGCTTAAACAGTATTTCTTGTTTGTGCCCCTGTCACACAAGATGTATGGTCTTGTGTCTCCTCCTCACCTACCAGTAATTTTTGATCCTATTGACCAATTACAGCATATTTTGAAGGAAATATGGAGTTTTGTGATGATTACATTTCTGTACGTTGTATCGATACAGGCAGCTGTATCGCAGGCAGATCCAGGTTGCCGAAACAGCTGTGTTATGAGCTCACAAGGTATTAGCACTCACAGAAGCTACTCAACCTCTTACTGTGGGAAAAAAAATAAAAATTACCTTCTAAATAAGCAGACATGTGAAGACTGAGCTGGAGCTTTCTGTTTCTTAAACTGCCAGAAATCTAGTGGGATAGAACCATCGCCCTTGGCTCTTGATATAAGAACCACCAACATTCCCACCATACAACGAGACTTCTTCAAGGTTTTGAAGCTGTGCGATGCAGCTAACTGACTGTTTTGAAATATTTAATTGTGAAAGGAACCACTGTGGTCAGGGAGGTGCTACGATGCATCACTGACACTTGGGGCATTCAGAGAACATCCCTGAAACAGAACCATGACCAGGAGCCCCCGTAGGAGGGAGCAGACTAAAACCCAGGAGGCTCCATTTCTGTTCCAGTGGTATCAGCCTCCTAGAATTGTACTGTTTTTAAGAGGTATGGCCTTAATTCAGCTGAGGAGAGTTAGTGTACTCTGCTGTTCGAACTCCAAACAATTTTCCTTGTCTCAGCAGAACTGGACAAGTCATTCATGCAGTATCTCAGTGGCCTCAGTGCATGTCTTCAAGGAAAGGTTGGCTGACTGCCAATTATTGTCAGAAAATCATGGGCTCTACTGAAAATTACATATTTTTTCTGGAAGGGTTTAGCCAGCTTTGCTGTGGAAGGCAACCCTTCTATATGTGCCGCTTCATGTTCTCCCTTCCTGTTCCATCCATCCGTATTTGAACTCTTCTGAAAAATGTCAGTCAGATTTGTCAAAAGGGCAGAAGCTTTAAGGAAAATAAGGTTTCTGCAAGTTTAATGAAAAGGAAGGCAGATTTCAAAGTTTCCCGAATTTAACCCACAGAAATTTTGATCCTGCCAGCCAGTTTCTACCACAGAATAGGACAAAACTCTGAGGGAAGAAATTATAGGAATATATGGAACTAACAGAAAAACTTAATATAATGTGCCTTTAAATGTTAATCAAGCAATCTTTTAGGAACCAGGCTTTAATTAGTCTTGGTGCTTGCAGACTTATTTCTGTATCAAAGCTTTGTTGATTATGAGATATGTGTAAGTTTGCATAAAAGACCCTACACTTTTTCATCTGAATTAAGAGGTAGAAAGCAAAAGCTTTCTTTGAATTTCTAGCATGTTAACATTGGGTCAACAGTCCTCCTGTTCCTTTCCTTCTTAATCAGCTAAAAGCAAAACTGAGAGTGTAATTTTGCTGTGCCACTAATAATTGCAATACAGATGACCATTTGGAAAGCCAAAAAGATGTGGCAACCACAATTTGTATTTGTCAATGGAGAGTATATAATTATTTAAGTCTGGGAAAAAAAAATGTGGGAGTCTAACTGGAAACTATCTTTGCCAGAGAAATGAAATCTGCATTTTCTATTTCAACAGTGAACTAAAACTCACTGGTCAGTATGAGACATGGCAAAAATGCTGAAGAAGCTTCTTAATCACAGTTTATAAATGCATATATGAGGAGCCTGTAGTAGAGGGCTCTTTGTGACTTGTTTGCTATAAAACTTTTCTATGGGCTTACCTTGTTAAGCAACTTTAACAAACGTCAGTTAGCAACTGAAAACAAACTGAACTGGAAGAAAAGGTGTAAATCTATTGGTCCCTTATGAATCATTATGGTAGTTAATTATTTTTAGAAATAATTTAGAAGAGTTTAGCAGTGCTTGTTGTGTATTTTCTTTCACAAGCAGTCCTTATATGAAGATGTCTTTGTGAAGGACATGTTTTAACCCAATGAGAAGTAAGTGCAGTTATAAGCAGGAATTGCTGACTGGAATTTTATAGCTCATGTTATGCAACGTGACAGATTAGATAATTGAAGTTGTTCCTTCTGGCTGTAATGCTTTACAAACCTATACTGAGGCGTGTTGTAGCATTTATTTTGTTAGTCTATAGAGCTCAAAGATCGTAGTGAGCTGTGACCCTTTAGGGACAGTGCTTAAATGAATATTGCACATTTGAAATCTTTTTGCATGCTTTTAAATCACAATGCATATTTAGTGAAAGGATTTATTTAATGTATTTGTTTAGTATGTTCATGGATTCCCTCCCCTACAGGCTCTTGTTCTGTGTTATTTTTTGGAAACTAATTCTAAGCAATACAATTTGATTGACAAAAATGTGATTGAAATTGGAGCTGGAACTGGGTTGGTCTCCATAGTAGCCAGTTTACTGGGTGAGTACCTACCATTACTCTTATGCTCTTGGAAATATCTCTCAGATGAATACCAAAGGACAAAGGAAGTGTCTCAGTTCTTCTAAAAGAATGTTGTTTGGAAGCTTTCAAGAGCAAGAAAAAGTAATTTCCAAAAGGCTTGTATGTTAAAATCTGCATTTTAACAGAATTCTAGCTTTCTGTAGTCTGAGAAAGATTTGGGGTTTTCTTTCTCCCCCCTGCCCCCCTTCTTTTTTTTTCTTCTTTTTTTTTTTTTTCTCTGCTATGTGACAAGGAAAGAACCAGAGGCAATGGTTAAATCTCTTGCTGACTTCTTTGAGTTAATAACTAGTATTCTTCAATCCTTAGTCGCTCACTGTACTTTTAACCAATATGATATCAAGATGCACCAACGATTTAATTTCTTCCCACCCATCCCCAGCTGCATTTAGATGGCAATCTGTAGAGTGGATCTACTGGGAACCAAATATTTATTTTAAGCACAGTGGCTGAGAGCTATTTGGAGCATTTACATTATTCTGTTCCCCTCAATGAGAGCTGCCTGGTAAAATCAGTTACTTTTTTAGTCAAGTCTTGAGGTATATTTAAAGATTGTCTGTTTCCTCCTTGTCACAGGTGCACTTGTGACTGCCACTGATTTGCCAGAACTGCTGGGAAACCTTCAGTACAACATTCTCCAAAACACAAAGCTGAAATGCCAGCACCAGCCTCATGTTAAGGAATTGTCTTGGGGGATTGATCTGGAAAAGAACTTTCCTAGGTCTTCCTGTCACTTTGACTACATTATGGCCGCTGATGTAGTTTACAACCATCCCTTCCTGGATGAACTCCTCCTAACTTTTGATCACTTGTGCAAAAATGACACTGTTATTCTTTGGGCTATGAGATTTAGGTTGGACAAAGAGAACCAATTTGTAGACAGATTTCAGACACTGTTTGATTTAGAGGTGATTTCTAATTTCCCGAGCTTGAACATAACCTTGTATAAGGCAATGAGGAAAGGCAGGATGAAAGCCAGACCTTCCAATCTGACGGTCTGAAAGAGAGATACAGGGAGGTGAACAAGTTTCAGCTTGTTCTCTTTAATAATTTCCGTGTTAGTCGCTGCTTGAATGACATTTTTAGAGATAGCTAAAACAAAACATCAGATTCCTCATGCATCCCTAACGAATTCCTAAATTCAATTTGCCAATAGTTTTATACACAGAAGAACTGTATCTTTGACGTTTTCTTGATTTATATGTTCTAAGCTGACACCACTAATAACTTTCATGGTTTACCGTTATTGTATGGGTCATGTAATGAATATTTCCAATAGCTTTCAATTGCAGCTTTGAATGGTGTCTTGTGAGATCAGCAATCAATTAAAATTTAAGACTATGATAAATCTTTGTATTTAAAAGTTGTGGTGTTAAATCTGATCTTCTCCCATTCTCACTATCGTGTAAATCCCTCCTTTGATTAGCTTTTACAGGACATTAAATTAGCTAAAACAAACCCCCAAAACACAACAAACCCCACCTGGTAAATATACTGTCATAATAAAGGGACAGGCTATATTAGCTACCTTTTGATTTAACGATTATGCTTTCTTCCCCTTCCATTTTTTTATTTAGATTCAGGGATTCTTCAACAGACGACCGCACACATGAGGCAAGAGGGAGTTAAATGTTTTGTTGCTTGAACAAAGGTCTTGGATAAGAAAAGAACAGCATATCACCAACTGCTCTTTGCAGAGGCCTTAAATTCTTGGAGGTCTGCTTCTCTAAAAATAGATGGTTATCTGGACCTCAGGGAACAACAATGGGAAAATGACAGTGGCCGTCAAGAGAGGAGTTTTGCACTGCTGGCTCGTGGTGATGGAAGGTAGAAAACTAAACGGTCCTGGCACGGTGTGGCTGAAGCCTGGGCAGGCTCAGGTGGTTTTTGTTTTTGTAGTATGGGCAAACAAAATTATTTTTTCCTAGCCTCTCGGTATTGTGTGTTCCTGTTCTCTGACAGGCTTCTAAGGATGTTAATCTGACCACAGAACTTTCTTTCAGGAAGATTAATAAAATGATTCTGTGCACTGCCCATATTTTCTGATTATGTTTGCAACTGAGTGTGAGAGACCTTCAAGTCCCTTGCAGGCCAAAGAAGAAAACCCAGCTCACGTGCTAATTTCCAGGCAGAGCTTTACCACCTCTACTGTAGCACACAATTGCTCTAGTAATTTGAGGGCTCTGGGGACTGTCGATCTTTGTCTTTTAAGCTCCTATTTGTATTCCCTCCAGAAGTTTTTTTATGTATTATCAGATTTGACAATTTTTAGATGAAGACTACCAGAACATCCTAGTGTTTGTACCTCTTCTTGTGACAGATGCATGTTACGTATTTACTTTGCTGCCTGGCACAACTATGGATCAGAATCACGATAAATGACTGGCATAACTGGAATGTACTCTTACTTCCAGACGAACATTTGGTTTTCTTTGGACAGAGGTGCCCAGCATTAGAGATGGCATATTGCAGAGAGGACAGTCTGAGCTGCCAAACTTCCAGAGGGAGCTGGGGATCCCATGCTTGAAAGGAGGTGGTGAAGAGAATTTTGCAGGGAGGACAGATGAGGACATGGTAGGAAGGATCTGGAGTTGGAGGGAGGATTGCAGGGGAAAGGTAGCTGTAGAGAGAAGGTGAGATGGAAGAAGAGAAAAAGAAGAGGTGGGAACAGTGAGACAGACTACAAAAGGGGTTAGGAACCACAAGGGTAGACCATCTTTCTTACTACTGACAGTAAGGACCGCATCCTTGGTGAGCCACAGAGGATGACTCCGTGATAATGCGACATCAATCAGTATGTCTTAGCCCAGGACAGCTAAATAACAAGAAAAGAAGCTGAGTACATTGACTCGACTTTCTGGGTCTCCTGCTGGGAGATCGCATGTGAGATTTTGGCTTGGAGGTCACTAATGAAAATCTAATCCTCACCAGTTAGTTTCCTGGGACAACATTTGTAGGTAGAAGTAGCATCTTTTATTGGATCAACCTGCATAGCTAGAAAATTAGACTCTATGCCGGCTGGTATGGAGTATTACCTCCACTTACAGGTGTTGCTATGCTTATGTCCTTAGGTCATTACAGCTGTAGAAAAACACAACTACAGAATGGAAATAGTTTTTTCCACACTGTGAAATAGAAATAGTTCAGTTTAAGTGAAGAAAGAAACAAACATGGATCTCTGCCATTTCTAGATGTCCTCTACCTGCTTCCTTCCTCCTAACTCACTTGCAGCCATCAAATTCACTGCAGTTGAAGCTAGTTCTTGCATCCAAAGGGCATCTTTGTTTACAAACATTTTATGGATAATTGGATCGGCACTGTAATTAATGGGTAACAGCAAAAATATGTTGTGAACTCCAAAGTGATGAAGGCTAAAGAAGAAAAGAAGGAGTACAGCAAAGTAGTTGAGTGTGAACACTTTTAAATAGCTGTTCTGCTGATTAGTGCTCCGATTTGGCCCTCAGCTGTCTCCTCCTGAGCTCCTGCTGAAGTCAATGGGAGACGTGTTTGTAGAATGGATTCAGGATTGGGTCCCTTTGGCCCAACAGCTTGTTACGGTTTAGGGTACTACAACATTAGTCCTCTTTCTCACAGTGCCTGTCCGGCACCGCTGTGTGAAGCTTCCTGGGAAAGCTCTGGTGACTGGCTCTCTATTGCACAGCCACCTTTTGTCCTCTCGTATGATGGGCAGGTTATTAGCCATGACCAATAGAGGGTGAGGTTGTATGTGGCATTTGCCTACGGAGTTTATTTCAGCTCTTGGAGACAAGTCTCACGTCAATGTCAAGTATTACTGACTCTTAAAGTCAGTCAAAATTTTAATAATCACTTATTCTTTGTTCTAATATTTCAAATAAAGAATCAACTTCTCATTCAGTGCATTATGTTGCTAATATATATGGCATAGATATCTGTAATTTGTGAAAGGTGGAGCGAAAAATAGGTCAGTTAAATTTATGGGTGGAAGAACTCGACCTATGAAGAACGCCAGAAAGGCTGCCTAAGCTGGTAGGCTTTTGCAGTGTCTTATAGAGATGTATGGTAATCGTATTAACTGGAGAGAAAATTGGGATGTATGGCACGGGTTCAGTCAATTCCTTGGATCTTCCGTATTCCAACCTAAGAATAATGTATTGAGCAACAATATATTTAAGTAACTTGACACTATTTATTAAATTTTCCACAAATGATACACTTTTCAAATGCTAATGTTTTCAGGAAGGGTTCTTTTTGTGTAAGATATATGTAAAAGCAGTAATGTAAATGTAATGTTTGTGTAGGGTATATGTAAAATACAGCGATGTACTTTGCTGCTTATTATATAACATCTGCATCAATGTCTTTTACCAATCATTGCCTTTTCCTTCTCAGAAGTAAAGTAACAAACATTTTCAACATTGTACAGTTTCCATATGGTTATATTGAGGTTTTGGGTCTGTCTTGCTGAATTGTGATGTTGCAGCTCTGAGTGATTTGGTTTCATTTGTATTATTAAACCCACTGGTTTGGGCTTTTGCTTCTTTTAATGGCTGTAAGAACAAGCTGTGGCCGCTGAACATTTAGAAAAAGTGCTCAAATGACAGCACAGATTTACTGTGCAAACCTCATTTGCATTTAGCAGCAGTAATGGAGGCGCAGCCTAAGAAATGCAACTGCCAAAAAATACTGGAATAATTGCCCATGGCACAAATGGCAGGTGAATGATGAACAACTTACATTAGCTGTTATACTGGAACTCGTCAGTGTCAGCTGAGCAAAGAAGACTTGCTGCCGTGGGTTCTCCTTAGTGGTGATTGGCATTAAAGGTCTGCTGAGCCTAGCACAGGCAACACAATCATCTGAAGAAATATTACATTTACCAAACAACAGAGGATCCTGAAACCTGAGTGGGTTTACAAGACCCAGATAACAGCCTTTGAACTCTGGAGACCTGAAAGGTACAAGTTTTTTGCTCACTCATAGCCACTGATGTTGCACTTGTGATCACGAGGGGATCATGAATCAGTGGGATAGAAAGACAGATGCTGTCAAGTTGTCATTGCTCCATGGGTGTGCTTCAGAAATTGATACGTTCATTCTTATAATAGCTCTGTGACACCAGGGAAATATCATTACACAGGTGTAAAGCAAAGAGGGAACTGAGCTAAATGTCAAGTGGTTTAACTTCAGTCACAGTGGAGAGTCCAGTACCAAAATTCTTTCACAGTAAAAATAACATTTCCTGTGCTCTATAATATTTCACTGAGATAATGCTGAAGACAAGTATGTAAACTAGGAGAACTTAATTTCACTTTATTAATTTATTTTGGATACATTTCTTTTAGTCATTAGAAGAATTTACTCAACCACTTCACTTGATAATTAGTATTTTCTTGCAAGAGGATCTTCTCTCCAGGTAACACAGTACTTCAGAGATAAACCTATGATATTAGAGAGAGTTAAGTCTGCTGTGTTCCATAAGCCAAGTACCAGATGACCACAGGAGATGCAGATTTCTTATTCATATGAAGTAGCTCATCTTCCCTTGAAGTTGTGTCTGTTCCACGTAGATGCAGATACCAACGGTTTTGTTGTTATTGCATCTTCGAAAGCTGACTCACATTTGGCAGCTAGTGTTTCTGCTATCAACAAGTTATCCTTTTTTTTCCCAGCATACAGACAAGTGTTTTGACTATTTAGTGATGTTTGTGAGACTTTCACTGCATTACATATAGACTTTGGCTATATGGCAACTGCTGATTAACTAGTACTTCATGCGGTGCTGCAAGCACCATTGGATGCAGCCAACACCTTCAGACTATGTATTTGTTCCTACTGTGATACTTAAATTTTCTTGTCTGGATCCTTCTGGTCTTCCAGGAAGCAACTGTTGGCACATGGAGTCACGTGCTTCACTCTCAAGAGAGAAGCAACAATACATTTTACTGATAGAAGGCAGTGAGTTAACAAAGTTCGATGGTAAACACATCAGTGGTTTAACAAGTTTCGATGGCAGGGCACACTGGAGCATCTACTGCACAGAGGACAGGGCCAGACCAAATTGTCATGGAGCCCCTCCCGCTGAGTCATGAGGTTCAGAAAGGACCCTCTTGCATTCTAAACTCCTTCTCAGAGGGGAGTTTATGTGCAGCTGGATCCAGACTCAGTCTCAGACTTGGTCAATGGCTTATGGCTAAAGGATTATATATGCTCAATCTACCCTTTATGCCACTTAGCTAAGATTTCAAAGTTTCAGCACACTTACTCCCAATTCACTTACCAATTATCTGACACCATAAGGATTCTTTCAGCATCAAGAAGTAGCCTTGAGAGAGGTGTTCCTACTCAAGGGGAGGTCCTGGCACGCAGCCCATGCAACGGGCTTGTGGGCTGTCCACTGTTAATGGAGTAAGGTGATGGAGTTGTGGTCGTATTTGCATACTGACTCCAGGTGTTAGTTTCTTCCAAATTTGCCTTGATTTGGACATTGGCCAGCACTGCTGGGTGGGCACATTGCTCAAATTATCCCTTGGCTGTTGTGTTGTTATCTTTCTCCCCCAAATCCACTTTGAGGCTGATGCAGCCATCACCACCACTGGGGGTTATGACTTGAGCAGGGTTACTGGAAACAAGGGTCAGGTAGAGAGGTGGGGGTGGAGCATGCTGTCCGTTCCACCCCATGACTACAGTCAATTTGTCTTACTCTCACAGAGTGGTGGTATGGTCACTTCTTGCCTCTCTGCCAAACAAATAGTTTGTGTGCTTACAGATTCAAAGAGAGTAAACAGTGAAACATTGTTATACATTAATTTGTATGTTTTGGGTGATTGAAGTTATTTGTTTTATCATGTACCAAACCTTTATATACAATATAACTATAACCAATATATGTATTAAATTTAGTAAAATCATGACTGGGTGAAGCATGATATTAAAAACTCCTGTTTCTGACAGTGACCATCCAAGAAGAGTTTCCCATCAATGATGTTCTCCATCCTTCTTCACTTTTTCCAAGATATGATGTATGTCTTCTATATCATGACGAACGGTCGTTGGATTTGTGTCCATTGTTTTGGATATGTTCTAGCAGTTGACACAGGTCATCATGTTGTAGTAGTTTCTTCACCAGCATAAGATTCATTCTGTTTGGGTTAGGCAATAAGGCTTGACTCAATGTATATTAGATTGTAGCAACTGATAAGACATAACAGGGTCTGAATAATTAAAGTACCATCCCATAATTTTAGAAAAGTTGCAAATACAAATATTTGAGTGATTACTTTTAGCTAATGTAAAGGAATGTTATCTACAAATACAAAATCACAAAGGGGTCTCAAAGAAACGCATCCTTTTCTAATACACACAAGTACAGTGTCAGGGGTTTCATGGGGATGTATTTCAAAATAACAAACATTTTGTTCAGTGTAAAGAAAAATGTCTTGTGCTTTGTTGGTGCTAGTCTCACAAATGAATCCTTGTTCCTGTACAACGCATGCATTAACATCACTAGTTTGCCATGTGTTTCTGTTTTGCTGGGCCCATACTCTATGTTCTAATGGATATAGGTCCACTTTGATTTAATTCTAGTGCAATTATTTGTTATACGGTGTATACCGAAGCACTGTATATGGTTAAGACAAAAGCTGTGGCCTTATTGTTGCTGGGATCATAAGTAAAACTGTTTAAATACCACCAGGATCAGAATTCTTTTTCAGATTTAGGTGCATTATCATAAATTATCGTTCAAATTTCAGTGGGTAAGGTGCCATCTTCACCTTCTCTTGTAATTGCTGCTATTGCAGATTGTGTCCACAATGGAGCTTGGACACAACTAAGAGCTAGAGAAACATTATTTTGAGCTGCACCAAGTACATCCAAAGCTGCTGCTGGTCCCTTTCATTTATTCTTTCCCCCTGAAGCGATATATCGGATGAGACCCATTGGTCGCTTCCCAGTGCTAACAGAGAAGACTGCAATTTGTTCCAGTCAGTTGTTGTTGTTGTGCTCAGTTTACAGTAACATGAACACAGCATTTCTGTGGGGTGCTGCGAGAAAAAACAGAGACTTGTTTTGGTGGTGAGTCTGAACAGGTTACGCTGTTAAAAAGAAGGAAAAGACTATCACACACTAATTCTATGTTTTGCACTGCTGCTACTGGCAGCTTCCCAGGCAAGTGAGCCACAAGGTTCAGTTAAGATCAACTCCTGTTATCTTTCATAGCATACCATTTTCTGATAGTGGTTTTTTTTACAACTCCTTCTGGAAGAGCAGTCCCCTTTAGGATTGCTTCTAGTACATTAAATGATTTTCTAGTTTGCACAGGTTGTCCCTGATGTATTTTCTTAACTTGTTTAACTGCTCATACTAAAGATAAAAGCCCCTTTTCCCATTCAGAGTACCATTATTCTTTTTCTTTAAATGTGGTTAAGCTAAACAATAAAAGTCTTTTTGGCCCATCAGGGCCAGTTTGGAACAGGTTACAGTAAGAGGCAGCATGTTCAGCAAACCCCCATTTGGTTATAATAAGGTCATGGGGGTGTATTGGTCCCAGTGGCTGATACGGTTTTAATTCTTCAGTTAGAATGTTGACCGCCAATTTATGTTCTAATTCCCAGGGTTTGCCTTTCAATAATAGTGAGTATAATGGATGGGAAATGATAGAAAATACAGGTGCTTGCTTCCTCCATGTCCTAATTTTTCCATTAATTGTAACTCCCTCCTTGATGGGGGCATTTGCGACTCTTTTTTTTTTTTTTTTTTAAGGTATCTGGGGGAATCACTGCACTGCCTGATTTCCACCAGGTAGCTAAAAATTTTACTTCTTTACTTGATCCCTGACATTTTCCAGGTGGAATCTCAATTTCGACTTTATTTAGTGCTTGCCATACTGCTGCTGCTGCTTCCCCCACCTTCTCAGGGGAAGTTCCTCCAGTCAGAATATCGTCTATATATTGGTACAATTTCACATCTCGGGGGAGTAGGACTTCTGTAAAAGTTCAGCAAGTAAGTCATGAGCAATTGTGGGTGAATGCTTATAACCCTGTGGGAGTCTGTTAAAGGTATATTGTATCGCCTCTCAAGTGAAAGCAAAATTCCCTTTATCCTCCTCCTGCAAGGGAACCATAAAGAACATGTCTTTCACATTTAGCGCCACCATCCATGGGTGTGCAGCTACTTGCAAAGTAGCTGTTAAGTTCGCAGTGTTGGTACAGCAGCTGTTGGGGAGCTGTATTACCCTACAGGCTCCGATCATCAATTGTTAGACTGCCAGCTCCCATCTGGCTTCCAAACTGGCCAGGCAGGTGAGTTACAGGACGAGTGGGTTCTGGAGATAATTTGTCATTTCTTCAAATCAACTACAACTTCGCAAATTTCATTTCATGCCACAGTGGAAATTGGATATTGTGGTACAAGACTAATTTTCTAATCTGGGAGCACAGGTGCTGCATGAAGTACATGCACTGCAGCATCCTGATTTCTGCTGGGGTTGGGATCGATGTTTGAGCCAAAGGACCACACACTTCCATTTGGCATGTGTTAGGTTTGTCCATTTCAAGCATTAAAATCTAGAATATTTTCATTATGATCTTTAATTGCAAAGTCAGTAGCTGACATATGTTTCTCGCCTGGGAGCCATAAATTGACCTTGGCAGTTTGATACACAGTACTTGCGCTGTTCACACCAGTAATCTTTATTCTTTTCCATCAGCATGCCCAGCTTCTTGGCATCTTGTTGTGTAGGTATTGAAATTTGTGCTCCCATATGCATTAAAACTTCACCAATTTTCCTTGAGGACCAGCTGGAATTTAAATGTTTGGGCCATCATCACTTAGCTACTGATAAGCCTCTACTTTGCCAATTGCCTTCTGGGCTTTACTTGGTTTTTGACTTCAAGTCCTGCAATTCCTCCCTCAGTGGAAGGAAGGTATTGTCTCCCTTTCTGGGGAATGGCGCTGGAGGAGCTGAAATAAACTCATTCCTTTCACTGCTACATCATTTCTGGAATACTTTAGGCAGACTCAGGATAATGTCAGTAGGCTGACCTTGAGTCATGGCTCTGGGAATGCCTAGAGACACGGCTTCCCAATTACTCCAGTTGTAACTTGCCCATTCTTCTGAGAAGCTGGGATTCGCTCCATGCCTCTGTAAATAATGGATGATAGTACTTGCCATCCTGCCGACTGTGCCAATTTGTCATATATGGAGTCATGTGCTTCACTCTCAAGAGAGAAGCAACAATACATTTTACTGATAGAAGGCAGTGAGTTAACAAAGTTCGATGGTAAACACATCAGTGGTTTAACAAGTTTCGATGGCAGGGCACACTGGAGCATCTACTGCACAGAGGACAGGGCCAGACCAAATTGTCATGGAGCCCCTCCCGCTGAGTCATGAGGTTCAGAAAGGACCCTCTTGCATTCTAAACTCCTTCTCAGAGGGGAGTTTATGTGCAGCTGGATCCAGACTCAGTCTCAGACTTGGTCAATGGCTTATGGCTAAAGGATTATATATGCTCAATCTACCCTTTATGCCACTTAGCTAAGATTTCAAAGTTTCAGCACACTTACTCCCAATTCACTTACCAATTATCTGACACCATAAGGATTCTTTCAGCATCAAGAAGTAGCCTTGAGAGAGGTGTTCCTACTCAAGGGGAGGTCCTGGCACGCAGCCCATGCAACGGGCTTGTGGGCTGTCCACTGTTAATGGAGTAAGGTGATGGAGTTGTGGTCGTATTTGCATACTGACTCCAGGTGTTAGTTTCTTCCAAATTTGCCTTGATTTGGACATTGGCCAGCACTGCTGGGTGGGCACATTGCTCAAATTATCCCTTGGCTGTTGTGTTGTTATCTTTCTCCCCCAAATCCACTTTGAGGCTGATGCAGCCATCACCACCACTGGGAGTTATGACTTGAGCAGGGTTACTGGAAACAAGGGTCAGGTTGCAAGGGGGGTGGTGGATATGGTGGGGAAGCACACCACCACAGCAAGCCATTTAATTTTCCCATGACAGAGGCTTGTGCTCCACAGAAAACTTCTATTCAATATTTGTAGTTCCAAACATCCTCATTTCACTTCAGCTGACCTGATCCCTAGATCATATCAGGTGTTTTATGCTTCCTTACCTTTGTCTTCTGAAAGCCATAAAGTTCTTACAGGTACCCAAACTGGTGTGTTGCCTGAACAACCGGTAATCTGAGTCAAAGCAACCACTTTAATATATCGAGTTGTGAACCTTCTCTTTCCTGTCCTGTCCTGTCCTGTCCTGTCCTGTCTCCTCTCCTCTCCTCTCCTCTCCTTTCTGACAGCACAGTCTTCTATGATACATTTGTTCAGAGCACAAGCATCTATCTTTTCCTATGCCTGAGAATTATCACTGAAAAATGCTACAGTTAGTATAGTATCCCAAGGTTGCACAATGCCTTTTGTGCCTCTGCTGAAACCCTAAAGAGCTGGCCACCTCTTTAGGAGACCTAAACCGTGAGGATACAGGAAACAGGTTACTGGGTTTTGTGATTTCTTGAAATTTCACCTCTGTCCAGTCCAGACAGTAAAGTGCAACATCTGCCTTGCAGCAGGCACGATGTGATCAGCCACAGCAAGCCTTGGTGCACCTAGGCTCTGGGGACAGGACCCACCAGCAGCTTTCACTACTCCTGCTCATAAGCAAGCACGG
>JAVJGJ010000014.1:58470147-58497901 GCA_035590215.1 Microhierax caerulescens
TGCTGGAGCGTGTCCAGAGACGGGCAACGGGGCTGGTGAAGGGTCTGGAGCACAAGTCCTGTGAGGAGCAGCTGAGGATGCTGGGGATGTTTAGCCTGGAGAAAAGGAGGCTCAGGGGGGACCTTACCATCCTCTGCAACTACCTGACAGGGGCTGCAGGCAGGTGGGGGTCAGTCTTTTCTCCCAAGTAACAAGTGGCAGGGCAAGAGGAAATGGCCTCAAGTTGCACCAGGGGAGGTTTAGATTGAACGTTAGGGAAAAATGTCTTCACTGGAAGGATGGGCAAGCATTGGAACAGGTTGCCCGGGGAAGTGGTGGAATCACCATCTCTGGAAGTGTTAAAAAAACATGTAGATGTGGTGCTTAGGGACATGGTTTAGTGGTGGACTTGGCAGTCCTGGGTTAACGGTTGGACCTGATGATCATGAGAGCCTTTCCCAACCTAAATGACTCTGTGATTCTGTGTACAGACCCCCTGGCACAAAGGAGTTACTAAATATTTGCCTGTCTCTACGCTGGCTTCCGCAGGATTACAGACAGAAGGGAAGGGCTGGTACAAAGGACACCATGCGAGGGTCAAGGTGTGTGCTCTGCTGCTTCCAGCTGGCAGAAATCAGAGGGGTTTAAAATGCTGACTTTGAAGTTTGATCTGATTTACTAGCCTTCTGGATTTGTTTCTTTGAAAGTCAAGTGTGGGAAGAGACTCTAACTGAGGGCTGCAGTTTTCCTTCCGCTGCATGAGCCTGTGTGTGAGTTGCAGCAGAGACAGACAGCAGTGGCACCAGGTTTGCTTGGAAGGGTCCAGAGAAGCTGCCAGGAAAAAGAGTCTGGGCTGAATGTGGAGGGCGGGCTGAATCTGGATGCTCTACCTGGGTTTCCCAGACAGACCTGAAGAAGAAGGAAGGGGCAAGGAAGCCTCCAGGTGCAGCAGTGATCACTGGAGGGGGGGAGCATGTACATGCACAGGTCCAGGGGGCATGGTCAGAAGGGGGGGCAGGTGCTGATACCCCTGCTCGCTATAGAGAAACCTCCTTCATTCTTCTGCAGAGACAAAATGCAAATCACACACTTAATTAATCAGACAATTCAGGTCTTTTAAAAATGTTTTGTGTTTACATCCTCTTTCTATCACTCAGTTTGAATATCAGACAGGGAGAAGGATTTCAGGGGAAGAGAAGGCAGTTTCCAAGGGAGCTGCAGCCAGGATTTCACCATAGGACAACTTCTCAAAGGGAAATTTTTTAGAAAAGTTAACGTTTGATCCTGACCTCCAGTGTAATTTGGAAAATCCGCTCTCTAGCTCCTGATTAGAAGTTGTGGCTGACAACTCTATAAAAACCAGCCATGCTTTGAACAAGAGACCTGGCATCTGAAAGACATTATCCATCAGTCTGTCCTTAACACCACCTCAGCATCTCTGGGAGAAGCAGGACCAGGCACAGGGCAATGTACCTGGCGCTCAACTTCCATAATTATATATAACGGACTGTTTATCTATATTCTATCTATAACTGAGTGATCTTGGGCAAGCCTCTGTGCCCCTGCCTCTGTTTTCCTATCAGTCAAGTATGGGTTTCCTGCTGAGTGCTATGATGTCTGCCTTCTCTCCTCAGGCACTCCAGTATTTCCAGTCTGTTTACCAGTTCTCCCCTCTGTTTTTTGAGGACCGCTGCTTGACCTGTTACCATAACTTTGACAGGGATATCTCACGGCTGTTGCATAAGCTGCCTTCCCCTCCTAGATCTCCCTAAGGAGCCAATAACGCATCTCACTCTGTAAGATGGTGTGACACCTTCCGTTTCACACAGACCCCTGTCCACCACAGTGGCACGTCTGAGAACAACAACCAAAACCTGCTGGGCCTGTGGTTTCCTCCTGCTCATGGTCTCACATATTTTTCTATCAATACCAATCCTAATGAAACGGCAGCTGTAACTTCTACCCAGCCTCTAGCTGGTGGGGATGGGCATATTAAAGCAAGCCATCTTTGCGTATACTTATGAGCCTGGTACAGTGCAAAGCCTGTGCTTTTACACATCGTGAAACATAGAAGAAGGGGGTGGTAGTGACGACTGGGTGCGTCAATCCATGCCAACATTTTCACCAAGTCCTTTCTTGGCTCCTTCATGGCAGGTTGCCTTTAGAGGAACAATTCGGTCTCTTGCTTTCTCTTCCCCTTTAGCAGGCTCTGGCCTGTGTAACCTGTTTTGTTGTTTCCTTTTATTCCTCTGAACTTTCTGAGAGTACATTGTCTCCACGGGGATGATTTTGCAGCACAGGCAGGTTGTGAGGGGGTTGCTGTTGTCCACGAGCAGTCATGGTCAGAGCCTTGCTCAGCTCCAGGACTCAGGCACATCAGTCACACAGGCTGCTCGAAGTCTTCTTTTTATCAAAACAAGGGAGACAGCCTTATCTTCTGGCTGCTGTGGATGCCCGAAGCATTGCCAGCAAAGGCAGGAACTCTGTAATGGTCTTTGCCAATGGTCTCTGTACTAAGAGTGAACCTTTTTCAGTGCTTCATGCTCACGCAAAGGTGGAAGGATTGCCCTCGCTGTCTGTCGGAGCAGCTCCATACAAGACAAGGGAAGGGGAAGCTACCTCTGCTCTCCAAGCCTGGTTCCCTTTCTGCTGGACAGACACGACAGGACAGACTGCCAGCCTCCCCGTTCTCCCCCTTTTCCCTGCCTGCTGGGGCTGCCCTGAGGGTCTGGGCTTTTTCCCAGCCAGCAAATGCTCTGTTGCATTTGTACCTTGCTCTGCTGGAACTTTTTTCTTCTGTGAGCTCAGAGGTGTGGCCATCCTCTACTGCAACTTGCACCTTCCTATTTTTAACATTATAAATAACTAATAATAAAAAAATATTAAACACAAACCACCCCCAAATGAACAGTTTGTCAGGTCTGGGTTATTCACCGGTGAAGACGCATCATTCCACCCTTCAGCTTGACCAGATTTGGCCATGTGGCAGTGAGTGTGGCAAAGGCCCAGCAAGAGGGTGCAGGTGGACACATACTTGCAATCATCCATGCACTTATGTTGTGTGCACCATCGCTTTGGTGGAAGCTACTGCCCTGCTTTACTCACCTTGCATGGGCACTGGAGGTATTTTCTCTGACTGCTCGTGGCACTGTGTGTTCTTAACTACCCCAGGGTGGTCAATTAAGAGGGCTTGTTTCTAGCTGTTGGGATTTTCATTGCAACATGTGCGATTTTGGACATGCTTGTGAAAGGTCCTCGCTTGTAACTGAAAGATCACAAAGGAATTAAATCTTTTATTTTTATTCCTTCTCAAAACCAAAAAAGGCATCTTTCTGTGTTTTGTTAAAAAAGTGTTGAGGCATGTATCCTGGACTGCTATTCTCACTTCCCTGTGGTAGGTACTACAGTAACACATGATCATACATATCCAGCATATCTTTCACTACACATTGTACACAGTGAATAATAACATCTGACTGTGGGCCACAGTTTAGAGAACATAAAGTTAGGCTATTTGCAGTACAATTTGGATTTAGACACATTACTGCTAGTCTCCATCATTCCCAGTATAACAGACGGTGGAAAAAGGCATTAAAATAATAAATTGTGCACTGAAAAAGCTGTAAATCCAGACTCTGCTATGAATTTAGCACCGCAGAACTGCCTTAATGAGCCATGGGCTGCCACCTACTGACATGCTGTTCAGCAGGAGACTGAAAGCAAGAAGGTTGTAATGTTAGAAATGTTATGGGATTCACTGGCGAGCCACAGAGGTATGAAGAAATAGGTGAGGAGGAAGATCATTAGTCTGCTTGTGGTCAGAGCAGGAAATAAAAGCTGAGGCTCAGGGAGGTGGTGTTGTCACACTGTAACTGCTTAAACATCACATAACTTTGTGGAAAGATTTTTTTTTTCTTAGGATTTGTTTGCCACTGCCCTTCACCTTGCAAAATGGACATGATATTTGGTCAGTGCAGTCACACCAGAGGAATGGGTACTGCAAAGAAGGGAGGCAGGCGGGCAGGCACTGGACTCAGTACAACTTGAAAGAGTTCAAGCCTGAGTCAATATGCTCAAAAGCAGAACACAAAAAGAGCCACCACTTTTGCTTCTTAGGGAAGTCTCAAGGTTGTGAGGGTTTGATTTAGCACTGCTGAAATTTTCAAATTATTAATACTGTAACTATCCAAGCAACCAGAATTGTCAAAGAAATTGTACTCTGAGATGGGAGTAGGAAATGTATATATTACTAAGGGAATTGTTATTCTTTAACATTATAAATGTAATTACTTTAATAAAGGAATAATTATATAATATATAATATCATGTTTTAATTAAGAAGCATTTAGATTTTAATATTGAGATATTAAAAGAAATGCACAATTACCTTCTTGAATGGGCAGTTAAAGAATTACACTGGTTATACCACCAGGGGAATTCAGCTTTTGCATGAGAGAACAAAAGCTTTAAACAGCCCAGCAAAAGGGTTTTAAATTAATGCAAAGGTGGATTATTTTTCACTTCCATTTTGTGTCTGCCATTATGGGTGGTACTGATGAATGTATATTTCCCAAAACATTTGCACAGTATGTCCAGGAAAGGGTTAGATCACTACCGCTGGACTCTGGATTGGGATTTATCTTGCGTAGCATCAGCCACTTATATTGCCATCTCCTACATTTCCTGCTAGGTAGCAGGCTTCCTGAGCACTTGAAAATAGATACTGAAAATGCATTTCACCTGTCTTGCTTCAAGTGTCTCCCTAAGGATGCGATGAGTTTTGTTACTCGCTGCTAGCAGTGAAGGGAACTGACACAGCAAGTTCAGACGAGCCCACCCCATCTCTCATCCGCGTCCCCGGAGAGCGGGCACGGTTGGAAATGGCAGCAGAACGTTCGCCAAGTACCCTATGACTTCCTCCTGCCCACGACTTAGAAAAGCTATGCGGAAAGGGAGAAAGGGCGATTCGGTCTCTCTAATCAGGCCTGCATGACCTCTGACACGCCGCGGTGGGAGCGTTTGCCAGCACGAGATGCTCGCCGGTGCTCCCGAGCTTTGCCCACTTGCAGGCAGCGCTGGGGTGGTGGGGCTCCCACAGCCTGCTGGCCTCACGGGCTGCCCCATGCTTGTGCCCGGGCAGCGCTGGCGGCTCCTGCCCCTGCAGGCTTTGGCTCCTGGCTTAGCATGGCCGCGGGCCAGCTCTCCGACTCTGTACAGACGTATCTCTCCTCCTTTCAATTCTTGTTTTTTTCTCTTGTCAGAGGAATCAGAAAAGCCCAGCTGGGGTGATAGGTCTTATAAGGAGGACAAACAGTCACCGAGGCCCTGACTGAAGCAAGCAATTATTTCCCAGGTAAGAACATCTCAATGACAAGCTGCCTTAGGATAAGAGAGCAACAGGAGCGGGGTGGGGGAAACATCCACCTAGATGAGAATGTGCTTCAGAAACTTGCAATATTCAATGGAAAACTAATGAAAATTTAGCCTTCATTTTTTTTCCTATAACTGGCCCACTTACATCTTATAGCTGATCAATGATTTGCTTTGACATCTGAGTTGCGAAAAGAAGGGCGAAAAAGGGAAACTCATGGCAATATGCCACCTAATTTATATCTACAACACAAACACTGCTTCAGCTGTATCTGACAAACATAAATGAAGCTTTAAACCTAGATGTGCATGAAATATCTAACTGACTTACCACATGTGTGAAAACTGCCTGCAAAACGTTAAAAAGGATAAATTCTACACTTTATTGTTTTCTAATTAGATAGACAATGAGGCACCATATCTGTTTGGTTTTTTTTTTTCATTAAACCCTTAGATTCTTGCATATCTCATTATAATAATTAAGAATACCACTGTAATTGAAAATCAGTTTTGAGAGAGCTGATGCCTAAGTTGTCATGAAAGAGAATAGTGAGGAGAATTGCTTTCTACTTGGAGAAAAGCAAGCTGTGAGATTTCAAAAATAATTATCATGACTGTGAAAAATCTGCTTGGCAGCTCATTTCATTTGTGTCTCAGGGTTGCCATTCTTTCTTTTCAATGATTTCTTGCTAGGTCTAAATACAGACCTCCAGTTTGAAGTTAATTCCCCGTTTCAACTTTTAAAGTCTCTTTTGAAGGGAACTGGGAAAGAATTATGTTTGGTGACTTTCATGATACTTGGTGTTTAACTGCACTTCATTTCCACTCCTGGATCTAGACTTCAAAGTGCCACAGAGCTATTAATCCATCCTCCAGTGTTTGCCATTTATTTCTGCTATAAGTTCTTGTTTCGCTTTGGTTGGCATCAGAAAATTCAGGGGAGCATCATAAGCCTGTGTCCAAGGACTTCACAGTTTGAGGTCTTGCTTTTGTGACTGTGCAAATACTGAATATTACTCTCCTTAGTAGTCCCAATATATGCATTAAGGTGTATTATTTTTTAATAAAGAGGGAAAACTGAGGAACCTTTACAAACAGTTGCAAATGTTAAGCCTTGTCATAAAGAACCCCTCGATGCTTTATGATGTAAAAACAGCGCTCTGTTGATCACATATAGTACTTGCCTGGTTTGTTTTTAACATGCTGCTACAGGGAGTATCAAGGTTATCCTTATAAGAAGAACTGGAATAAGAAGCGCTTTCTATGGGCTCCTGTTAGGACTGCACACTTGAGTTCTATTAAATTTTGTCTTGGCTCTACCTCTGGAAAAAAACCCAAACAAAAAACCCACTGAGGGTTATAACCCCCAGAAAAGAATGGGTCTTAATGGGGATGCTGCTAGTAGCTTTCTAATCTAACTGAAAACATTATTTTGTAAAAGACATGACATTAAGATCTTTTTTTCTCCCATGAAGCCTTTTTTATGCTTGTAGAGACTACCTTTTTAAAGGTAGCCCTTGATGCCAAATCTCTTCTGAAAACACGCTGTCAGCATATAGGTGGCTAGGAACGTGGCAAAACGTGGTCAAAAGGAAGTACAGGCAGATGGGGAAGCAGGTCTCCCTCTGAGGGAGGAAAAGTGGCAAAAAAGCATCTGATGAAAGATGAAGTTTTGGAACAAAAATTGTCTCTCTAAAGTTCCGTTTGCAGAACATGACACTTCTCAAACGAGGACCTCTTCTTTTTGTTGTGTTCCTTGGCCCTACTTGTTTGCTGCCTTCATTTGTTTTTCACTACCTTGGTGGTGAGTTCTTAGTGGCAATGACGTCTCCTGTGTGGGTATGGGATTTTTATGTGCAGAGGGGTATGTGATGCTTTCTGCCTTAGCATAGCAGATGTTGATGCTGAGATGCTGAGATGACTGCACTGGATGCAGCAGGGATTCTGCCTTAATTTGAAAAGGCATATTGAAAATTTTACACATATATCTGCAGGTATTGTATAACGACACATTTGAGAGTAACAGTGTAAGTCTCTTCTGTTTGTACAAGACTTGTTAGGTCTGTTGACCTGTCCATAACTTCTCCAGTAGATTTTTTTTGGTAATATTTATATTTGCATAACTTTATGCTGTATAGTTTGCAGGCCTTTTTTAAGAGATGTGACATTACTCTTGCTGTCTCTACTTCAGGGGAAGTTCTTTCCATAAGCATTAATGTGTGATAATGCTCAGTTTTTCCACACCTAACTAGAAGAACAGGAAAGGTACAACTCTGAACCCTGTGGCCTGGAGGCAAAACACCCCACATCCTGAGCAAGTGCTCAGACTGCCAGGCAGTGGCACAAAATGAGGGCACTGATCCTTGCCCCCTTGCCCTGTTACTGATGGATGGTGGGCAGCTGGCATGTGAAGTCCAGGGTCTGCTGCCCTCAGCTGCAGGACCCAAATTCTTCCTCCACCAAGGTATGTGGTCAGTGTCACGTGCTAGCTGCTCTTGTGAAGCAAAGCAAATTAAATGCCACAGAGAGCCAAATTTTCTTTAGAAGACTCATTTTGTTCCAATGAACACATCCTAATTGGGTGCTAGTGGACATGGATGTACTGAAAAGGAGGCCTCGCATAACATCTGAAGGATGAAAGACGTCCCTGAACAGCACTGAAACACTTTTCCTTGCTCACAGCTCTGAACCTCTCTCCTCTCCTGCATCTGTATTTATTGTTTAGCTGAGACTAGTCCATTTTTTAGCAAAGCAACTTGGGAGGCAGTTTTTAATAGAAGGTATTATATGAAATAGTTTATTGCATTATAAAACTGTATGTGGCAACCTGAATGTTACTACTGGCAAATCAACAACAAAACTCAAGTGATGATTTATACATTCTGCTCTTACCATCAGAAAATTAATTTTGCTCTTAAAGTGTTACATACTGTTTTGCCTCCTCATCACTGTCCGGTCAAAAGTAGTGGACCAGAAAGGCACTGCCATTTTTTCTGGACATTATGGAAAACTCCGTGTGCCTACATATCTCCGTGAAAAGTGTATATTGAGGCATTAATGGCCATGGCATGAGGCTGACTGATCCCTCAGTGACTGACTCTCTCCTTGTGGAAAGCAGAGTTCTCTCTGTCCCTCCATTTCTGCTGCCATAGCTCTGGCTCCTCTCTTACTGAGACTTTTGTTACCCTGTGCCAGTCACCAGCTTTGGTCACAGGAGTCTGTCACTTCAATAAGTCTGGGAAAACTCTGAAATGATGGACAAGATACTGAAAAGGTTGCATACAAACCCCACACTCCTGATTTCAGCTGTTTTGTATGTGTCCTCTATCAGCAAATATAAAATTACGTTTCTATGACTGCTTGCAATAATTATTGATACTCTAATCAAAAATGTTGCAACAGTCTAATGATTTGAAACAGATATATATTTATAATTCATGATTTTCCAAATAAATGTGTATCCTATGGAAGAGCAAAAAAGCTTTTCATATACTGCTAACAAAATGATAAAGGACCATTTTTGGCCTTTTTACTACAAGAATTTTATTTTCCTTACAAGCCTATAGACATTGTGTGACCTCTAAGTATATGTTTATTACTTTTATATGCTCTATTTTGCTGAAGCCAGGTGGATACTGTCACACACACCTCCCACCCCCCCTTTGCTGCCTTAGCTACTGCTCTGTTAGTGTGGGGTGCTGCTGAGTCCCGGGCCAGCTTTCTGAACAGCTGACTGCTTTGGGTTTACACCACTGCACAGCCCCCCCAGCACCTCCTCAGAACCTCCAACTCTGCCACTCAGCTTCTGGAGTCTGGACTTTAAGTATTTGCATTTAAAATGCACTGTCTTCCAATCCTTACAGAAACGGGACAAACAGGTACACGGTTTGGTCCCAAGTTTGAGTCTGAAATACTTCTAGCAGTATAGGCTATAAATCCTTGGGCTGGATGAAGGGAGAGTTTATCAGGGAAAAGATTAAGTTTAAATCCAGCATTTCCATGTTGATAACAGCATTATTATTGCCATCAAGCGCATGCACTGCCTATCTCACTAGTAAGTAGCTCCAGCATATCATTCAGCTTCAAGGTCTGTTCAAAGGATTTTTTTTTGCTGTGCTCTTGTTAGCTGTGGATTGACCTTGCTTTCTTCCACTGAAGTATTTGTTTGTCTGAGGGGTGAGTTTTAGAATAGTTTTATAAGCATTTACAAAGACAAAGCTCAATCTACTCAGCCCATCTCATGTCACAGTGCACAAATACTCCAGCTGAAGATTAAGGTGTGATACACAGTTATATTTTAAGCATATATAACTTTACACATACACTTTTCATCAGGCTAATGTTTACTGTGTGGTTTGTCTTAGGTGTGGCTGTTGCAAGGGGAAGAGCATCGGTGTTCTTGTTGGCTGAAACTTCATTGCAAGCAGATACTTACACATTCACTCATACTGTCTCTTAGCCTCTGCCGTTAACCTGATCCAGTTGCCCATGGTGCTTCTTGGCGGCTGGCCAAGGCCCTGGGGTGCAGAACTGGGTTTCTGTCCAATGGTTTTGGATCATTTGTGGGTGCACAGCCAAAGAATATCTGCAAAACTTTTCTTTTTTTTTTTCTTTTTTTTTTTTTTTTTTTTCAGATTATGCCGTCTGACATCTCTAAGGACTAACATCATGTCCCCTTTTTTGTCCTCCAACAGCGCTGCTCTTTCTGAGACTTCTCAACAGTGCGTCAACCTCATGCCTCATCCTTGTCAAGGGTAACACTCTTTCTTAGTCCCACCAGCAGTGTCTCTGTTGAAGACTAGTTCTGCACTGCAAGCTTTTTCTCCTACCATATGCTGGAAGTTGAAATGACCAGACCTTTACAAACCCATTGCTCTCTGGCCAGTTCCACAGATTGCCCCCGGTGAATATCATGCACAGGTGATCTTTGTTCCATTTGTTCAATATCATGTGCAAATTATCTCCCATGCACCTTGTGATCAAAGCACTTTCACCTTCATCAGCTGCACAGTGGTCCTAACAAGTAGAACATGCTGAAACATTTGTTGAATAATGAAGTTGTTTTAAACATAATTATCTGGGTGGTGTTTTGGTATTCCTGAACATAGAAGACCAAAACAGTAATATATTTGCATAAAGCAAATGAATGAAAATCATCTCAGTCTCTCTTACTAATTCCTTGCCGGTCTTGGTCTTAATAAAGCATTTGAAGGATATTGGCATGGATCTCTGTATGTAAAAAGATGTTTTTTACAATCTGGCATCCTTAAGTGAAATACTGTATACTGTTAAATTATTTTTATTCTTGCTTGTTTGCAGCCCTCTAGCCATTTCCTACAGGTATTTCAGTATTAGCATGCTATCCACCGCTTGCTCAGCTGCAGAATTGCATAAAGCAGGGGTTATTCCAGGATATGACTTTAGGTATCTGCTATAGATGCCCAGGTTAGGAATCAGTGTTCAGATGTTCCTTCTCTGTGCAGACAACCTAGGCTTCCAGCTCAGGAACCTGCCTCAGACTTCTTAAGCTGGATTGTGTTGCAGCAGGATGGGGCTGTTCACTGTAATGCTTTGAAATTATTCAGTGGTGAAACATGTTCAACTGTGCATCATCAACTGAGTGTAAATCAGGTGAACAGTTTTCCATTGTGCAAATAACCTGTCCTACCTTGCACATTTATTTAGCTGGAAACCTGTAATTAGGATGGGAAGTTGTTGCATTTTGCTTGGCAAAGTCTCGATTATAAACTTTGGTGGCCAGTGTTACAAATAACACTGCAGTCATATAGAATCATAAAATACCACTTGAATTGAGACTATATTTGCTGAATGATTTTTCTTCAATACATGAAACTTCAGATGGTTTGAAAAATGGACTGAAATTTCTCTTGGTTGTACAACATTGATCCTCATAAGATGAAAACTCTTTCATATCTCCTTTTAAAAGCCTAGTGTGTTGCCATAAAATGAATTGTTTCATATGAATGTCTTAGTTCTATGACTAATGATAAAACTGAAGATTTATTTTTTATGGTATAGTAAAATGTTTAGCTCCATCCAAAAGAAAACACCAAAAGGACAAGTAGGAAGTTCACCAAACGGGCAAGAAAATTTGAGAGAGAAGAATTTTGTGGTGATCAAGGGCTACAGTTTTGCAAATTCTGGTTTTTGCTTTGGTTGCTTGTCTCTCTAACTGTAGTTGGCACAACTGTGATAATATCAATAGGTATAGAATAAAAAATGCTGCAGAAAAATGGGATTTCTGTGCATATGTGTGTGATGGCTTCATGATTTCACATATGTTGGGAGTGGGTTCAAGCAGAGTTTGACACATAAGCTTGATAACGATAGTGTCTGAGCAATCCCTTCATAACACAGTAGTGCCTCACTCAGCAAATGGAGTTCTGCACTCATGGCTTGCTCTGTGGCAGCTCACTTGCTCCTTGGCTCTCTCCAGTTTAGCCATGGCTTCAGCTTTTGCTTGTGGCTACAACAGTGCCCTGGTTGGCTGGGGCTCACCTTCTGTGACTTCAGGCCCTACCTGAAGCACATAGAAATAGCTACAGTGCAACTCATAGGTGCTGTTTGGGATTCTCCAAGGTACCTGAGACACCTTCTTGGGCCTGGCAGATATGCCACAGGACTTAGGAGAGATGTGTGCTTTTCCAAATGGGCAGGTGCAGGCCAGGTGGATACTTTGGGGCATCCAAAATAGTGCTGGCTACCAGTGCTCAGGCAAATAAATCACACTTTCAGACCCCTTCTATAATCAAGAGGGAGCAATAATCATTTTTAGAGGATGGTTCAAGATACTAGGTAAGTTGAATCATGCTGCTATTTCTTTTTCTGTTGACGCAGAAGACTCTTCAGATCGTGATGCTCCCAACGCGAAGCATCTCTGTTTGATTAGATCTGGGTTTGTACATCTAGCTGTTCCAGATGACACAGTAACTGTGCAGAAAAGCATATGCTGATTCTAATTAGTTTCTGATTAGACCCAGGCAAAGTGTTTTTCTCTGAATAATGTGTTTGCAAAAAAACCCCTACCGTTTCAAGGTGGCTGAAAATAATTCACGATATTTTTCTCAGTTGAGCCAAAAGATTGGGTTACATGAAAGTGACAGCAAGCTGTAAGGAAAAGTCAGAGGAGCTTCCTTTGATCTTTTTTGGAATGGCTGTTCCTACATTTGTCTGCTGGGTGAGGTTCTTATACCTACAGGAGCAAAAGGGGACAGACACCACATTGCCAGAGGAGCAGGAACGTGCTGCCTCTTCTTCCTCATACCCCTGCAGTTTGCCTGCTGGGAGTTATTCAAAGCCTTATTCTCATTACTCTTCAAATCCTGATTAGAAGCCTGTTAGCTCTTGACAATTGTGGGTTGGCTGGTAGACTGAAGCTGTGGTACATCACACCACTTAACACTGCTTCTCTTTGCTGATGCTTTGTTTTTGTTCACACGCTGCCTCAGAGCAGATGTCAGCTTGCTGGAGGCAGGGCTGGCCGCGGGCGCAGGGGCTGCACCTCTGCCTCGCTGCAGACAAGGTCTCACCTTCCTCCCCAGCCTAAAGTTTGTTTCTTCGTGTCCTTCCCGGGGACGTGAGGGGACATGAGGGGCTTCTAGCGACATTGTCTCATCCTCTTCTGCGGACACTGCTACCTTTGTAAATGTAAGCCAAGAAAGACCTGGTTTGGAGAGGGGATTTGGGCTTAAGTTTCCCTCTTACTGAGTCATTCTCATTCTGCTTTGAGTGTTTCAGAATATTACATGAAGCAGAGAGGCATCAAAGAGAGGAATTACACCACCATCAAGATCAGCCCACAGCTTGGTGGTTGGGGAGCTCTCCTGGGGCAGGACAATCCCTTAGGTGGGACCCACATATCTCTAACGTGGGTGCCAGAACCATCAGGCTGCTGGCCACAGGACGTGCTGCCTCCTCCAGCAGGCTTGCAAGTCTAGCCAGTTGTTTTCATCCTTTTCCCCTTTTTTTTTCTCCTCCAGAGAGCAAATGTCAGGATGACAGCGCATTTTTCAGGGCTATTGTTTTGACAAGGACTGGCGCGTAGCATGGCTCCATCCCCAGGAATGTGCCTGTGTGTGAAATAACGAGCAGCAGTCATTGCAGAGCTTTCCATCTCTACACACAAAGAGCAAGGGTAACCTCAGGTACCTCAGCCTAAGCAGCCAGGACTGCCGAGGCCTTAAGAAGCACCTAATTCTCTTCATTAGCTACACAGGGAATAAACCATGAGTCTAGGAGGGAAGGGCTGCTCCCCCCAGCACTGATCCTACCTAGCTGCCAGGTGAGTATCTAAGGAGGGGTGGCCAAATGCTCTCCTGCCCATCTTCACCGTCTGCATTGGCAAATGCTAGAAAAAGCAGATACAGTGACAGTAAAATACAGTCATAAAGTATTAGTAATATACCTTGGGAATCCAATTCACTTGGGAACTTGAGTAAATTGCCTTTTAAAGGCTTTCTGTGTATCAACAGGGATTGCTGTAGAGGGGATGTTTAATTTATTTACTTGCTGTATTAAATTAGATAATTTACACAAATTATCAGCCATAAATTGGCCATGGAGGAAATCAACCTGATCTCTATGAATTAGTTTATCTGTGACCTGTTTTAAGCTACCTGATCGGCTTTTGATGCTTAATTAATTAATGAAACAGGACAAATGTTGTTACT
Source organism: Microhierax caerulescens (assembly GCA_035590215.1). NCBI lineage: Eukaryota > Metazoa > Chordata > Aves > Falconiformes > Falconidae > Microhierax > Microhierax caerulescens. Next base: position 58,484,187 of record JAVJGJ010000014.1, read on the forward strand.
TTGAATGAGGTTCTAGCTTATGCATCTTATAAATCACAGCTGTAAGTGGTCATGTTATTTGCCATACATTACTCCATGATATACTCCTCATCTGAAAGACTGCTGGCTCTCTCAAAAAATCTATAAAATATTCTGTTTGATACCCATCTACCCACTTGCTTATTTCTATACTGCTGAACTCATTTCCTCTGAGGTAATTGAGTCAATCAGTTTCTCATTATTTAGCTGATCCAGCTTTGGCATTTTAATTTTAGATAGTCAATAATTTCTAGTCTATCAGCTTCTAACTTTGATGTACGCATCTGTTTATTACTCTGTATTAAAAATTTCCTTATTATTAATTTTAATGCAGTTGATACTTTATCACAAAGAAACATCTAACCATTACTTGTGAAACTGTCCTGTGTTCTGAATTATTTTTATAATGTATTTCTCATTAATACATATAAATATCATGAAATGTAAAATGCACATATATTTTGTATACAAAATATGCATATTTTTATATACAAAATTACAGACACTAAAACTCAGTGTGGTGGAAAGTTGAAATAGCTATTTGATGGCTGTTATAGCTAAAGAATAGTCAGATATTTACATGTCTATATTACAATGACATTTACAAAATTGTTTGTAACTATTAACAGATGTATCCAGCAACTAGAAGAGGGACAGCTCCTAACAGCAAGGAGAGAAAATAGTGATATACAATATTTACTATACAATTTTAGGCATAAATTGATAAGCATCTGTAAGAAGTTGATGTCAAATAGAGAGTGTGAAGAGTAAAACATTCCTACTACACAGTGTCCTCACTTTTCAAAATAGCTTCTTTTTGTCAAGGAAGTTCTGCCTCTTTTTTCCTTTTCCTCTACATTTGACTGTGGAAACTTTCAGCATGGAAACCCAGAAAATCCCTTTGTAAATCTGTATAAAAAGTCCTTTACTTGCAGCAGGTCTAGAATGCTGCTTTTTGAGTTCCCTGGCTTTTGACATTTTAACCCCCTTATCTTCCAGGATGTGGCTGGGATAAATTAGCACTGAAAAGAGAACTTTCAAGGCAACCTTGAACTAGTGCCAGCTTGCTAACTCGGGCCCTAAAGCTGTCCTTTAGCTCGAGCTATACCGAGTTAGCGCATTCTGCTTGGAAGCTGTTTCATGGTGACTTGCAATGTAAACATGGTTTTATTTAAGCACTTTGATCATGCTGAGTCCTTAAGACACAATTATCTGTGACTTCGGTGTTATTGGCCAGCTTGAGTATGTGGTGTGGTTATATCCTGATTGCACAATGACTGAAAGGCACATACAAACTAATGATCTTTTACCATGGTATGCTGGGGAAGGAAACCCCTTTCTGTGCTCTAGCCAGCAGCATCCTCAGGACTGCAACATTCTGTGGGCCGAGCCTTGCCCTGGCCTAACACGATTCCAAGATGAAGGATGTTACAGTGGACATTGCACAGTGAGGTTCTGCCTACACGGCTGGCCTCTGCTGCTCAGCCGCAAGCATTTATTGACTTTGTCTGACAACCTGATGTTAGTGCTTTACCCTTCTGAGTGCTGAGATGCTGCTTGTGAATTTAATGCAGGGGGTGAGTCTGGCTGCTGGAATGAGAAACGTGTTGAAAAATACAGCTGCAGCATGAAAAACTAGAAAATCAAGGAGGCAGTGACAACAGGCAAGGCGTAAGTCCAGCCAGATTTTGGAGAAGGTCAGTTCCATGCATACAAGAGGGGAACAGACCTTGGGCCAATGAACTTGCATATATTAAGTTTTGACACTCCATTCTCTCTTGGGATTTTAGACACTGTAATGCTAGCAAAATGCAGACAGAAGCTTCAGTTCATAGTGTCTTTGGTTAAAAAAAAAAAAAAAAATTAAAAAAATTGAACAGAAAAAGGCCACCTGGATTGCGAAAAAGGGAAGAGATAATGACTGCTGAGGAATTCTTTCCTCAGTCTCACTTCTCTCTCGTATGTTGGAAATTTCATCCCAGTAAGCCATACTTTCTTGTCACCTGAACACAAGCTTTATGGACAATAACTTGGATAAATTACCTTCTGCAAAAAAAGGACACCATTCCCAGAAAAAATCCCCTCCACGGCTGTTCTTCAGACTCAATGACCTTCTAAGATCAGCAGACCCTTCCCAGAATCATCTCAGGGCAATTTCTGCCCTTGCAAAAGGCCACTTACCTTCCAGCTCTCTGATCCAGCATAATGCAGTTGTTGCATCCCCTGGTTTTCTGTAGTTCTTACCTGCAGTAAGTAATACCTAGCTAGTACTAGTAGTACTAGTAACAAGTATCTAGTAGTACCTAGTAAGTACTACTGGGTGCCTAGTAGTTCCTAGTACCTAAGGATGGAGGTAAGTCATGAGCTTCAGGTCTACAAACCAACTTTCGGAGGTTGAAAGCTCTGAGGTGTTGGCACTAATTCTAGAAATTGAAAAGTCTGTTATTCATATCAATTCTTGTTTTTGTTGGTAAGCACAAAATGAATCAATTAGTGGGAACTTCCAGAGTGCTCTTCTCCTACCTGTTAAGGAATAAGGCAAATTAACAGTTAAATATGGCTTAATGTATTATGTATTAATAGATCAATTCTCACCTAGTACCAGTGAAACAGAGACAGCACTCAAATTGTTTGCTAATGTATTTCTAATATGAGACAGCCCTTGAAATGAGACTTTGTATTTAAAAGTGACCTAAAAGCCATTTAGAGAAAATTTCAGATGGGATAAAAATGCTGATGAAGTATGCATAAATATTTACATGTTTGTTAAGAAGATGAAACTCAGCAGTAATTTTAGCACTGTGGAAACACCAAAGAGGGCAGGATAGTTTTGTGGTTATTCTGAACTTTACTTCTAGTGAACATATGGTAAGCATCACTGAGCTCCAGGTCCTCCACTGTCCTTGGAGAGCAGTATATGTAAAGATGAGATTCACGATCCTGTAAACCACTCTGTACTGACAGACTGTGTCACTGGCAAATTGTCACCATTGATCCAAAATGAAATGTCTTCCCAAATTACCATTCTCTCCGTTCTTTGTATAGGTTCAAGGATACTGCCTGTGAGAAGGCAAGGATGACAAATTGAAATGTGCAGAGTAACTTAAATTCAGTGTCACGAGGGGATCAGGTATACGCGTGTACTGCGGAGATATCTATGGATGACTTCCTTAGGTCAACTTCCTTTATAGGCAACAGGGAGGAAAAAGCATCCCCCATCCTAAATAAGATGTCCAGCATAGATCAAACAAACCATATCTGAAAATACATCTGCTAACTAGGCACTGGGGATGACTAACTTAGATGTAGATTGTAGACATTGGAAAAATCAAGTGAAGATGAATCCCACTACACCTGACTTCTTGTTTTTCAGAGTATGTACAACACTGCAGTACGTATGGCTCCAGATGCTTTTGATCAGTCCCAAAAGTTACTTGCTCCTGGCCCCGTGTTTTCTGCTGAGGTAAGCATAAGTGTAGCATTTCTGTTTTAGGTCTACGTTAAGTGGATAAAAGTTGCACCATTCCAGTGTTGTCCCTTACTGCATTAAAATTTGTCATTTTCCTTGAGGAGAGAACAGAGCATACAGTGTAGAATTTCATTTCATTATACTTCTAGTTGTGTGTATCAGCAAAAGCTTTTTTTATAGAGCATACTTTACGCAGAGTTGAGGGTCATGATATATGAGATGGTTTAGCATTTCAGTGGAAACCATATACCACATTTGATATGTCATTGTGCTGCTGAAGGAGAATAAGAGACATTAGTTCACGCACTTACTGTTTATCAGGCACACAAATGCTCTACTCTTTACTGCTTTTCTGAGCTAGATACGCATTTTCACCTCTTTACAGGAAAAAAGGATTGAACCTTACTGAAACTTCCTCGTTTCTCAAGTCAGGTGAAATGGGAGTTTGTGGAAAGCTACGAAAATATAATTAGAGGAGGCACTATACAACCCTACTGGGAAGTTCAGATCCTTCTGCTACAAAGACATGCATTTTTGTTACAGTAGACAAATCGCTTTGTAATGAAAGCAGAGTAGTCTCAAAGCAATTCAGATGCAATTCTGTAGCAATGACAGAAAGATCATATGGCCCGGTCAGTTTTCATTGCATACAAGATATCAGGGCATTTTCATTCAACAGGAAATAATTATGTTTCATGCTGTTTATTATCGGTGTCACGCAATCTATCAGTCACAGTGCCTCATATTTTCCAGCACCAATTATGTGGGGACTCCAAAGCTCAAGTCTCCAGTATTTCCTGGAAGCAAGAATACTGGGGGAAAATGAAAAGATCCATCACAAGCCTGTGCAGCTCACTCCAGTTCCTGCATTATTCTGTGCTTAAACAGGGCCCTTGAACTCCTGACAGCATTATGAAGCAGTGTTCATCAGTTCTTTGCTCTGGGCAGCACTTGCTTTGCTAACTTGAATCACCTCAAAGTTAGTGCCTGGACTGCCTTTCCAGTTAATGAAGAGAAATAGCCACTTTCACAGGGTGATTCATCTCTGCTGGTTTAGACATCTTGGCTGGGGCTTGCACTCCCCCACCTGTTTCTTTGGGTTCTGTGGTTAAAGAAAAGACATCAATGTACTCATATGTATGGGTGGCCCCTCTGCAGCCTTTCATGAAGAATAAATGTTCACAACAAAGTAAAAAGAAAAAGAAACAGAGAAAAAAAATTACTGGAGTGAGAGAAAAAGAACATCTTTTTCAAAAGTGAGAAAAAAGATGCATGAGAATCAGTATGTGAAAGAGAGAGAGGGAAGATGGCTAAGGAGAAGAAGAAGTGACCACCTAACATACCAGAGAACAATCTCACTCTGGGGCTGCTTCCATTCAGTTTAATGGTAACACTCCTGCGTCCTTCACGGAGCAGGAGAAAGACAAAGGCTAAGCCAGCACTGCAAGTGAACATACAGCCAACAGGGAATTAAAGATCACCATGATAGGAGTGTTCAGAAGACTGAAAAATCAGGCCAGTTCTAAACATTAAAATTTAACTTCACTACGTTAATTAATGAATGTTATACGTTTTGATAATGGCTAAATGTTACACAATATTAATCATCATCATTTTGTATAGAAACCTGTTAGCCTTTAACACTTATTCTGAATTACCTGTGGGTATGCAACATCAAGGGGCTGCTGCCACGTTGTTAGTGTGGATGGCTATGGTCGCAGATGCTCCTTCGTCAGCAAGGTTGAAGTGATCAGGCTTGAGAGATGTCAGGGCTGAAGCGGGCTCGTATTCTGCAATTTGCCTTGTTTATGCCTCATGTTTTTCTGTTATTGCCCCCTATCTGCCCCCCCCCCAAAAGAGACCTTCTCTGCTCCTGGTACTGTTTATCTTGGTTTTGTCAGTCATCCTTCTTGTGCATTTGGGAGGATATCCTGCCTACTTGCTGTCCCTTGTGCTTGTCTTGTCCTTTATCTAGCAGCTTTTTGTCACCTACTCACCCTACATACAACAACGCCCATCTTTGTCCCAGTGGTGATTTTGCACACTTGAGGTGAAATGGTTGCATCTTGTGCCTAGCTATGCCATCATGTGTTCCAAAACACTAAAATACTGTTGCCAGTTGCACTATTTGAGTGTTTATATTTATGATCAAGGCGAGTTAATATTCACTATACCCAGATCAGTACATTTATAATTTTTCGGGGTCACAGATCTCTGTATGGCTACCAATGAGCATCAATAGGCATCAGTTACAGTTAGGTGTTCTTACTGTGATAATAAAAAACTACAGGGATGAAAGAAGAGCCAGAGCTCAAGCACAGAGATGTCTGTCTAATTACCCAAAACTGCTGTCTGAGCCTCTGGGTTCAAAGTAAAAGTCAAAAAGTCACAAGAAGGAATATTAAGGCCCTATAGTAGCAGAGACATTTCTGACATACACTAAGGTAGTTGCTTGCCCCAGTCCAAATTAAAACTTGGGAGTCCTGACTCCTCAGCAAATCAGAGATGCCCTGGACACTGTGTATGGTTTCCATAAAATCTCAGCTCTAATCCAAAATCTGAGTTTTTATTTTGAAGATCTTTGAAGCTTGCTTATAGACCTAACAACTTCTCAGTTAAGGGCCACGGTCGATAGAGGATGATTTCCCTGGAAGCTGCAGATCATCTCATTTAAGCCTTATGCAATGGTGACCTTCTCCTATTCCTACTGATTTGGAAATGCCATAATGTTACAGACTCCTTGTTGTTTGCCCTCGATGCATACCAATGTACCTGCAACCAGGTGAACACCCAGCACCATGGTTACCTGGGGATCCAGAATCTGTCTCCTCTTCCCTTGTTCTGCTCCAAGCTGACCCAGGCACCAGGTGCGTCTAAATAAAACCTGAATTTTCACCCCAGGGGCTGATGCATCAAGTTCCAGATCTCATGGGTACGAAAGCCAACAGATGAAGCAGAACAGTTCTTTTTAAGTAACTCATTTAAAGCACTTTTTGATGAGGTTAGGGCACTGGGGTGCTGTGCTCGTAACTACCTGATGTGCAGTGAGGCTAAATTAAGTTTCTCATGCTTTTTAACTACTCACCACCATGAATAGTACAAACTGATACAGTCCCTAAGCGTTTTATATCCAAATAATTATATCCAAAGGCAATGCTTGTAATGTATCTGAGAACGTAAACCTTGGGCAGTTCTGACCTCTAAATTCTCTAAATTCCAATGCACAGTAGCTACAGCACTGTTTTATCTTGCGATGCAGTACTCATTTATCAGTGATTATCTTGAACTTTATCCTTTTTGATTTTATAGAGTTAACAGTTGATGAAGTCAGAGTAGTACAGTGCAGGCAGTATTGCTGGAACTTGTGTAATGATTAGCTTGACAACATATCCTTAAAGTGAACGGCAGAAATTTGCTCCACGATTTATTCCTTTTTTCATGCATCCCTGAGAGGAAGAAGTAATAATAAATAGAGAATAATTATGTGAAATGAAGCTTCAAATTAATTCTATACTTTGTCTCTACAATTTCGGAGTGGACTCTGAAAACCTCCCGAAGCTCAGGGATAGTTCATACTTTCTAACTTTGGGTACTAAAACTTCAGGCACTCAGCCTAGCTTAGGAAGTAGTCTCCCCCTCAGACTAAATATAAACTCCCTTTAGAGAGAGAGGGGCTACTTTCGGGAGTTATTTAAAGCAGAAACATATTTTTGAGTGCTTTGAGGTTGCATATAGGAATACAGCTGTCTCATGATATCCCGCCGTGGCTTGTTTCCTCAGCCAGGGAGCTACTTGGCATGCACAAAAGCAAAGCCTGTGGCAGTCAGCAATGCAGGTATTGCTGTCACTGCCTAGGGCTCTGTAATGAAACTGGGCAAGCTTCAGCGTGGCAGTATCTTTTTCTCCCCACTGTGCATATAGGGAGCTTAGGAAAACCAGGCTTGTTTGGAAATGTTAAGTGAGTACCTAAAAGCAGGTGGTGGGAAGACCATATTCGCTGTTGGTCAGTGATTTTCCAGAATGACAAGGCAAGTGTTCGCACCATGCCAGTTTTGGTGCAACTTAACCAACCTTACCTGATGATTCATGCATGCCTGTACAAGTTTTACAAGGAGCAACAATACCTACTGAATGAAACTGCAGGCTCCTTTTGCAGAAAACTAGATGGTTACATCAAAGGATCCATCTTTGGTATGTGGAATATTTTTTGGGATGATGTAAGCTATTACAGTTACTGGGAGATAGAGGTACAGCAGCTGAAGGTTTCAGTTTGAACATAGTTAAATAGGCTTCTCTTTCATACCAGTAGGAGAATAAGATTAAATCTGGCATGTTTTCTCTGCATTAATATTGCTATCTAATTTTCTTTTTTTTTTTTTTGGCACAACTGTACATACTAACAGTACATTACATGTTAGTCTTTAACCTTTTTGTATTTTATTTGAAAGTGAATGTATTTTCACAAAGGTATTATCAAGTAAAAAATTATTTACTACTAGACCTTGTAAGGACTAGGATTCATTGTTTATGTGACTGTCAGCCTCACTATTATTTAAGAAGGACCCTTTGTATCCAGTTTTGGGAACAGCATAAAGGAAGAAGGTTTATGGGAAAGTCAGCCTGTTGCATTGTGTCATATATAAACATCTTCCTATCATACCTGATATGACATCAGCAAATGTCAAGCCATGGGAGAAAACACAAAAGTGGGTGAGTGCCAGGATGCACTAGAGAGAATGGAAAGTTTATGCGAGACTGGGAGTCAAAAGAAGCTAAAATGCTCATATTTAGTGTGCCAGGAGTGTGCTAATTCGCACAGAAGCAGTTTATCTTCTTGGCTGGGATGTGGGAATGCGGCAATTGAATGCATTTTCTTCTTTCAAAATGTCACTGCACCATGAAAAAGCAATTCTCTGCTTTCCTGACTGCTTAGAACCATAAAAGGTGCTGCTCACAACTCAGGTGTTCCCTCAGAAATGCCTGATGGGTTCCCGTGTGTCAGCAGGCTCTGGAGGCATCCCCCTACCGCCCTGCTGTGAGGCTGGGGCCAGCTCCTCACGCTGAAGTCCCCTGGGGCTTTCCTGCCTGTCCTTTCCCATGTTGCCATCATGAAGAGATCTGACACTAATGCCTGGTGTGATCCTTCACCTCCGAGTGGGATTGAGGAGGGTGTGGGGTCCCCAGGAGCCCCCGACCCCCCGGCTGCTGGGGGCAGCCGTCTGGCAGCCTGCCCCGTCTCTGCCTGGAGCCCACACACAGCCTTGATCCTGTCCTTGCAGGAAGGTAGTGATGATGGCCTTTCTTTCAGATAAAAACTTTCACTCTGAGAATAGCAAGTGATGGAGTTACTCCTTTTAACAACTTTTTTTTTTTTTTAACCTTTTAGCTCCTTCCTCTGCCTGTCTTATTCTGGCTTTTATAATATATATATTCTGGCTAAAATAAATAAACTTTATTTTAGACTTACAGCCAGAAGTTTCAAATCTGTTATCTAAACTGCATAAAATAATGTTTCTATTTGTTGCTGTTTGAACATTTAACTTGCATTTACATGTGGAAATGCCTATTTACATATAACCAGCATCTTTTTAAACATTACTAGTGATTTTCCTGGTGACATTGTAGCATCTTAGTGCCAGTAGTTGAGTGTTAAAGGTTCTTAGTGATAGAAGAACAATAGAATTAGACTTGAATAATCTATGGGAATTACTTTGATGCTCAGTTTTGCTTCTGTAGGTTTTTTCAGGGGTTCATTTTTAAAACATTTATAAGCAACAAGAGACCTGAAGGAAAACCTGGAGTAGAAAAAGACCATAAGCCCCACAGTTCATATTGTATCAACTATTAAAAAATATCTCTAAGCCTTCTAGGCTTCAAAAAATGGTTACTTCATTAAATAAGAAATGCAGACTAGACATGTTTCTTTCAGTGGACACAGAATTTTAAAGATATGTGTTAGCAGTAAAATTCCAGAGCTGTGAAATAAGGATTTGAAGAAAGTAAGACACAAGTAATACCAATTCCTACAAATGGTTTTGATAGTCTTAGGAAATGAAAAATGAGCTCATTGTGTGAAAGCTTGAGAGGGTTACTCCAGATGAATGTCAGCAGAAAAGTCCCCAAAATTACCTAGCTTAACAACTTTTTTGGGCTACAGGGTAAAATTAAGAGCATTTTGTGGAAAGTGTTAGGTTTGTGGTCAGAAAATCTAAACATATTTTCATCTGAAGAAAAGGACAAAGGTGCTTTGCTCTTGGCAATACATCAATGATTCTAATCAAGTGGAAAGTATTTTTTTAATAAATAAAGTAAAAACCATAACAATGAGTGAAATTATGAATTTTGTTCTTAGTTGAAGACTGGTGCAGGTTACCTCAAAGTCTTATAGAAGTAAATGTTTGCCAGTGGATTAAAGACAATGGGTTTGCACACTACATTGCTTTGTAGGACATCTCCAGTGAATTTGTAATAGCTAGGTATCTAATTCAGGAGATTATTTTAAAATATCATTTGGACTCACTGGTTCAAGGATATGGTATTGAAAAGCTAAACTGGTTATTAAACAATTCCGTACAATGAACTTGACTTAAAAAATGTCCTGGAAGTTTCAAAAGAACTATATATAGCATTGTGAAAGTACTGTAGCACTATTCAGGATGATTTATTAGGATCACCAGTTCTAAGTCTTATGGGCAGAAAGATAAAAACTTCAGTACTGACACCTTGAGAGCCTTCTGAGACAGAGACAATTAGCGCTGTAGAAGTTATAAAAAGAAGCATGGGTCAGGAAAATGCTTTGACAAGAACGCTGCCCAGTCATCTTCTTTTGAAGAGAAGAGAGAGAAAATATGAGCTTTGAAAATGAATGTGCTGTCAGTCAACTCTTAAGAAAAAACTACTGTTTCCTCTACCTTAAGGTTACGTGCCTTGCAAACTGTAGTGGAAGGAAGGGGACACTGCTGTAGAAGGAAGTGGAAACAGCTAAATACAACCAGCAATGACATCGTCTTTTTCCTGGGCTCAGAGAGAAGGTTTTGGCAAAGGTAACAAACTGTCGCTCTGGCTGCTGGGAATATAAGACCCAGGAAGCACCAGCACAGCTCTGTGTGGGAAATGTACACTCAGCTGCAGCAGGAATTTTGTAGAACAAAAAAATGGGGATGTACGAAAGCCATAGTGTTTCAATGGTAACAAGTAATGATAAATTTCTTAACAATGAATGGAACAGAAAATTCTTACTGAAAACAAGAACTGCTGAAGTTCTTTACTTGGGTATCATACATTTATGCCATTTTTTTTTTTTTTAAATGCTGTGTCCGTTTTTCTGTCTTCTCTGCCTTGGTTGCTGATCCATTTAATGTCCATTTAAAGCAACCAAAAACAAACTGTGAAAATGCAATAGCTATTGTAGCAAAAGGATGATGATGTCTTCCACATATGACTTATCTGGGAATTATCTCCAGGGAAAAAAAGAGGCTTTGCCTTGTGGAATTACGATAGGACAAGTCAGCAGAAAGAAAGTAGGATGAATCCCTCTGTAGTGGGGGTGTTGTAATATCACTGTTCATGCTCTACAGACTATTAGCAATGTGATAGAAACGATACCATGTACCTGTGAATGATGGTCTTTGTACCTCAGAGCAAAAGTTTGTGCTTCTAAGAATAAATGGTCTGATTTTCAGTTGTGTTTAACATGTGTACCTGCACCAAAGTCAGTGGTAAGTGCCTAACTTCTCAGAGAAAGCAGTGGAAGCTGTGGATACTCAGTATCAATTAAAAGCCAGGTCACTTCTTCAAGGAGGCTTGCATATTGATGTGGGTCCTTGATTTCAGATATCCAGTTTCAAGATTTTGGGTTTAATACAGATTTATAAAACAAACCAGCTAGTGAAGAATTTATCTTTATGCTCCTTACTGCTTTTTCGTTGCTGTTGCTAAGGGAAAGCAGTGCCAACTGTCTCTCTAAGCAGATAAGATTATGATGAGCTGCAGTAGTTTAGTAAATTCTTTCTCACTCATTTTATAACATACAATAAAGTATGTCTGGCAATATTTTACTGTTTTGTTCTCAGGAATATCCTTACATAATTCATAAGATAGTTTTATTAGGATTGTTACAGGCCAAGGATCATCATGAAAATTGACAGAAGGCAATGGACCAAATTCTTGTTAATTGCACATGTGCAAGCTTGCTGGGTGCAGTGATGTTGTAAGGATGCAGTTAATATTAAAATTGTCCCTTTATCTATCTACCAAATGCTTTTTAGAGAGCAAAAGATGTCTCTCTTGTGTATGATCAGTTGCAGATGATTTTGAAAAAGCTCAGAGCTCTTGGTGTCACTGCTGAGATGAGTTTGGACACAGACCTACCCTAGCTTATATATTTTTTCATATCTTGTTTAGGCTGAACTATAGATCATGGGTCTTCAAATAAAGAAAAATGTTAAATTAGATGCATATAATGTAAAAAGTGACCTGTTATTTAAACAGTATTAGTTTTGAATACCTATTTTGAACCTGATAGAGGTCCAGCTTCTTGAAAGTTATTCCCTAAGATGCTCCCAGCTCCACACTTCAACAGTCATTTAGCAGCCATTATTGATGTATAAGCTCTCCATCTCCCATTCCGCAGGCTTTGCACCAAGAACACTGCAGCAGGAGCAGTTGCATGCAGTTGTAGCTGAACCTGGGATCTGACTGAGCACAGAGGAGAATGAGACCTGTATTTCTGACAGGTGAGGCATGGAGAGACAAAATTCATTTGCAAGTGTCTGTACACGACAATGGGCATCCATGGTTCTGCAGAGTTCTGCACTGAGTCCTGACACTTGCCACGCTATTGACTTAACCAGGTAGAAAATACCTTGAGTGTCAATATATGTCTGTTTTAGAGACTGGCAATTCAGGGAGACTGAGGGAATAGAGGTTCACTGAACATGGAGGGAGAGGAAAACCTGACTATACACGTCACCATAAGAAATACAGGACAGAGTAGGTGCTGGCAGTTGAAGTGCCCATTTCTGATTTACACAACACAGAACCAGTTAGTGGATTTTGGGGTATGTTAATCCCATTGTATTACAAAAAAAAGATAATGGTAAGGACTCTGTAGGGAATGATATGCATTAAAATATTAATATGAGATGTTAAAGTAGTAATATGAAATAAAATATGTACACTATGGCAATGTCTCCTGCTACAACTTCCTTGCCCGAGCAGCATTGTCAGCTGTCTCTTACATGGTTTTCATGGCTCAGCCTCATAGCAGAGTGTAAGTCAAAGCCATGGAGTCTATGTGTTTTTCAAATAAACTAGCTTAATTGCATGAGACCTTCGGTCACTCAGGCAATTACAAATAGGGGAACCACCTCCATCGCAAATCTGACACCAGTACTGCAGCAGAAGGGTGCCTACCAAAAACTGTCTCATTGCAGACAAGTAACATAGTGTGAAATTTCCTAAATCTCACGATGTGTCACAATAGATGCACAGAATCCTGAATAACCCAAAACCTGCTAAATTGTGATACCACTTAACTGTGAACTTTTTCTTGAAAGTTAAGAAAAAAGAATTAAGGCTCAGGGAGAGTTTCACTGTGTTATGTGCTGAAATCCTTCAGTTGTCTTGTATAGGCAGTGGGAGCATAAGAGACCCCCAAAATTATTTCAGATTCTGCAAAAAGATTTCTGCCTGGAATTACGCTCCAGCTTGTCTCTCCATGCCTTTCCACTGCCAAATTAAGTATAGGAGCCTCCACCTGGGTACCTGCAGTAGATGAATTCATGTGACTTCCTCTCTAACAGCTGAGGTGTTCAGGCTGAGATAGTAATCCTCTCTCATCAATAATTCCACTGAAATTGCTATGGCTCCTCTTTCTCTTTCTTGTAATGGAGACTCCCCAGACTGGAAACAGTAGTCCAGTCTGGACAAGTACCAAGTCCTTCCCTGGATCTGTTGTCTGCACTTTTATAGCCAGGATACTGATGGCCTTTGCTACAGCTGCTGATGCCAGTTCCACTTGTCCACTAGAAAGTCCTTTTGTGCAGAGCTGCTTCCTAAATGTGTGCCCTGTAACCTGTACTATCTCGTGGGGTTGTTCCCATCTGAGATATAGGACCTTGCATTTGCTTTTTATAGACTCGTAGAATCATAGAATGTCTCAGGTTGGAAGGGACCCATAAGGATCATGGAGTCCAGCTCCCTGCTCCTCACAGGACTGCCTAACACT
>JAVJGJ010000014.1:58498289-58521618 GCA_035590215.1 Microhierax caerulescens
ATCCTGAAGCACCCAAAAGTGCACACAGTACTCAAGGTGGTGCCACACCAGTGCGGAGCAGTGGGACAATCGCCTCCTGCGACCGGCCAGTGATGCTGTCCTTGATGCACCCCAGGACAGGGTTGGCCCTTTTGGCTGCGGGGACACACTGTTGACTCATATTCAACTTGCCACCAACCCAGACCCCCAGATCTCCTGCAGGGCTGCTCTCCAGCCTCTCGTCCCCCAATTTGTACGTATAACCAGGATTACCCCATCCCAGGTGGAGAATCCATCACTTGCTCTTGTCACATTTCATATGGCTGGTGATTGACCAGCTCTCCAGTCTATCCAGAGCTCTCTGTAAGGCCTCTCCGTTCCCTCGTGGGAGTCCACAGATCCTCCCAGTTTAGTCTCATTGGCAAACTTACTTAACATACATTCAATTCCTGCACCTAGATAATTTATAAAGACACTAAAAGGTTTGCTGAACTTCACAGGATTCCTGTCTATTTCTCCAGCTTGCCTAAGTCCCTCTGAATAGCAATATTTTGATTGTTCCTCTACATTTGGTGTCATCTGCAAACTTGCAGAGTACACTGCTATCCACATTGTTAATGAAGGCACTAAACACCCCCTGAAGGATGTAGCTGTTAACTGGGGACTTTGCACCACTGATCACAACTCTGAGCCCAGCAGTCCAGCCAGTTTCCCACCCACATTATTGCTCATTCATCCAGCCCATATCTTACCAATTTGGTGATATGGAGACTATGAAGACTGTGACAACAGCCTTGCTAAAGTCAAGGTATGTGGCATCACCTGCCCTCTCCCTTATGCACAAGCATCAGTCACCATCACAGAAAACATTCAAGCTGATCAGACATGATTTCCCCTTGGCAAATTCATGTTGGCTGTTTGCAGTCACCTTATCCTTCGTGTGACTGGAAAGGTTTCTAAGAGGTTTTGGTTCATCACCTTCCCAGAGGCTGAGGTGAGGCTAGCTGGCCTGTAGTTCCTGGATCCTTATCAGTGAAAACTGAAGCAAAAAAGCGATTGAGGACTTCAGGCTTTTCCCTGTTACCTGTCTCCTTAGCCTTCCTCTTGCTGCTTCTGTCCTTATAGAAACCTTTCTTGTTGCTTTTTATTTTTCTCCCCTCCCCCTATTTTCCCCTGAAGATCTATCCATATTGTCTACATAATGACTGGGCCTATGTGCTATGTACAGAGAAGAAACACCAAGACAAAACACAACCCCATACCCGATTTGTTATTGGACATAGTGAATCCCACCTAAGGATGTCTGGGATTCTCTCAGCACAGAGAGCTCTTTAGGTGGTGAACGGTTACCACTGCAGGATCGCTGCAGCCTGCTTGCCTTAATTCTGTTCTCAGCATAAAAGGCTGTGGGTCTCCTTCTCTGGAGACATGAAAAACCTGCCTGGATGTGACTCCATGCAACCTGCTCTAGGTGACCCTGCATTAGCAGGGGGTTGGACTAGATGATCATTAGAGGTCCCCTCCAACCCCAACCATTCTGTGACTCTGATAAACCAGGAGCAATGACCATCAGTGCAATGAACTAACTGGTACAATTTAAAACAAAACAGGGATGGGAGTTCATGCCAGCTATGGTAGAATTCTATAAAGGTGGTTATTTTTATGCTAGGAGCTATGCTGAAAACATTCATGTACTTCATAAAATCCTGTAATACCCACCAGCTGAAACTCCTATAAATAGAAATTTTAACTTCTGTATTGGATGCAAGTATTCTTTCTGCAAAGTTCTACTTCAGATAGTAACCTTTTGGTCAGAGTTTATGGGGTAATAAATTCCAAGCATGATATTTACAGAGATATGTCGACAGCCAGCATTATGCTTTTCAGTTTCTGTAGTTACATCTGCATCAGCCTTGTTGGGTGATGCAGGCTCCAGGCCATGTGGTACAGGATGACTCATGTCCCTGTGCCTCAAGGCTGGCCCTACCCAGGGTTTGCCTCTTGCATTCACTGCTGCTTGAGCTTAGCCCTGGGTATTTGATAGGCTCTGTGTGGTCTTAGGACATCAACATCACCATCTTTATATGATTTTTCAGTTCAATGCATTTGAAATAATGCAAATGGTTGTGTTGCAGCCCATAAGGGTAGTGATTTTATCACATGCAATGGACAAGAAGATGGGAAGTCACAAGTAAAAATAGTTCTACAAGCTGCATGACAGTGGACAACTAGCTATGAAGTGAGTGTGGAAATGTAGTTCCCCAACGTTAAATACATTTTTTTCTTTTGAAATCAGACTTTGCTTTAATTAGCAAAAATTGTAGGCTCCTTTTATTTTTCACCTGACTCCAGCTCTAGTTTCATTTTAAATGTGGTTTTATGGAATCCTTTTACAGCTCTTACTAGTGAAGATGGTTTTCAAATGCCATCAGCTGCTTAATGTTTAACATTTTTTCTGATGTCCTTAACCTTAGAGGTTATCAGATTAGATATTCATTCCCTACAAGGGGGAAAATAAAGGGAAAATTTGCCTGGCTGATGGTAAGAGTACACTCTAAGACTACTCTACAGAGGTTTATATTAAGGTGTGATCTGTCATTACTCAGGAAATTGCAAAAGTACTATTAGCTATTACTTTTACGTTATTACTAGAGTATGAATCATGGAAAAATATTATTTCTTTCAGAAATTAAAACAATGTTCCATAAAAATACTGCCTTATCCACTACACAGCTTGAAGATACAAAGGTCTTTGGGGTTTGCTGAAGACAGCAAACTTTTCTTTCTGTACAATGCTTTGGGAAAAGTGGCTGTACAAATACATATAGATGTTAAAAACATGTTGAATGCATCCTGGAAATCTGGAAAAAGCTGCAAAGCTGCATGAAAGCAGTACCTACCTTTCATCTGGAAGCTGCATAAGGCCTGTTTCTTAAGTATATGCAAGTATCTCTGATTGTGGAATTAAGTACCCCTGAAGATCTGCTTATGATTTTCCCTTTAACTTCCTTTGTGAAGTGATATACTTTTAAATAAAGTATTTCTTACTGTAAAAAGAGACACAACAGTGCCGACCTGGTGCCTTTCTGTTAGAAAGGCAAAATGGTGTAGAGCAAACGTTCACTCCAGATCTGTAGGAATCTCCCATGAGGACCTTGCCAACCAATTGGAACAGATAATTTAGGTTCTGTTTTATTTTTATTTCTTCACAGAAAGCTGAAACCATCCAAGTGTGTTGCTGACAGAAAGGGATTTCCAGAAGATGCTTGCCTTTGATCTCCTGCCATACTGTGCTATGGAAGTTATCAAGTGTTCTCAGAGCTGCTTGAGCAAAATTTGCCCTCTGAATGCTCTTATCCATCAGAGCCGTGTCCCATATCTCTAACAGCTGTCACAGTTTTCTCACGGAGTTATCTCCATCTGAAGGAGAGCAGGTGTTATTTCTAGCACTCCGTCACAGCCGGGCATCAGCAGTCTTTCACTGTCACCACAGGACTATGGCAGTGCTCCAAGCTGTGTGTTTCCCACCAACACTGGACGGTGGGGGTCTGGGGAGTAACCAGGGGGCCCACACCTTACTTTCCTATACAAAACTATAGCACTCAGGTGCTCTGTTTCACCTACCTATATTCTTTTGCCTCCTGTCATATTACAGCAATATTAGAGTTCAAACAACCCAAGGACAGTGGATCTCGTTTTCACTTACTTGCTTTGGGCATACACTCTGGTCTCATGAAAATCCTGTTCTTAGCTAAATGGAAAAAAAAAAAAAGCTTCCTTTTCAACACCTCTTTCACATACAGGAAACAGATGGCTCTCTCCATGCTTCATGACTGTTACCACTTCATGTGAAGTATCTTCAGTGTTTGAATTTGACATGATGAAGGGCACTGCTCCCTGCTTTAACACATCTTCCGTACCTTGAAGATATTCAGGGGTGTTAGGAGACACCAGTTCAGAGTAGTTCCTTAGGCTATGGTAGCCCTGTAGTGTAGTTTCTATAAGAGAAAAAAAAGCCCAGGCACTATTAGGGAGAATACCGTGTGCCTCAGACCAGGTATACATCTGTATCGCCTGGCTGCCAATTCATGAAAAGTGATTGTCAAAAAGGAAGACCCAACTCTATTTCACCTCTTACTGAGTTGAATAGATCAGAGCACCGTCCAGGTTCATGACCCCTTTCTGCTAGCCAGAGCAAAATCACATAGGAGGGTCTTCTTCTTCTTCAGATAGCTCTAGATGGCTCCAGATAATTTAGCTTACCTATCTAAAAGTTCCTGTTTATCTATTTTTGATGAATTGTGTAAGTGCATAATGTAGTCTGAAAGAAAAACTTAGAGAGTCTGAAATAATCAATGTTGGACTCATGAACTTAAGAAAGTCCACATTTATTTTTTTTTTTACTTTTGGATCTCCCATTCCTTTACTACCTACTTGTGCTCCAAACTGTGGTTTTCTAATTTTGGAGCTTCTTGGGAGGGACATTCATTAAAAGATCTTGAGCAGTGTAAATAATACTTTCTATACCTAATCAGTTTCAAAGTTTGGCTGTTTTTTTTTTTTAAATTACAGAGTATAATTTTAAAAAATGAAAGGTTCATAGTAAAATTGCCTCAATTTTAATACATTTAATACAGTAAAATTTTCCCAACTATTTCCAAGGAAACTTTTATGCTATTATCTTTCCACACTGAAGTCAATTAGAGCCTTACCGTTATCTTAAATAGTTACATTTGGTATCCTAAGTCAGAAAAAGAATTCGTATGGAAATGACTCATAAATACAACACATGATTTAGAGATTCCCCAGCAGCAACATACTGTTGAATACCAAACCTTAGGAAAAAAGGCTGAATCTTTATAAGTCATCATTATCATTTTGAGTTGCAGAAAAGAGAAATACTAAGCCTATTTGGCATCCTTATTATTTATTTCTTTTCCTCCAGTGACTATTCTTCCACCATTGACTTCATGGACAACCAAAGCAAATACTAAGGGAAACAACTATTTCAGTAAGTGACGAATGGCAGCAGTATTACCATGTCTTTCTCTTTCAGCTATATTTTGAAAGTAGAGTACATTACCAGCCAATTACATAACTTTGATGTCTAAATGTAGGCTGATATTTGCCTCATTTCCACATCCCAACAATTTCAGGTATGTTCCTTTCTCCACTGATTTGCAGCTTGCTAGCTGATGTTAACCTGCCATTTCCCTCTACGCTCCAGAAACTGTTGCTGTGAATTTTCCTTTCTGCTGCCTTCTGCTTCTTTTGTGTCGTATGTGGAGTTGAGGCAGTGACCTTGGTGTGCTCATCTTCCTCAGCCAGGCATCGTTTGTTCATGGGTGTTGTGCTAAATTACTTGCCAGATTGTCCTAGGAAACATTTGGCTAAGCAGTTAATTGAACCCAACTCCTAAACTGTCCCTCAAACCATTTGCTAGTCTGCTTGTCTGTCCATAAAATATCCAGGCAGACCAAATCAGCCTTTTTCCAAAGAAGTAATGGCTTTGGGATGGTGGCAACTGCACATGCATCTACTAGAGATGCTATATGTTCTCCTTTGAAATGTATCTTCCCATTTGAAATCCTGTGTATTGGGTTGAGAACTATAATAGCCCACCTAAACAAATAATTGATATCTGAAGCTTCCTGTAATTGGACATTCTACTGATAGTAAGGATTAAAAGTGATGATATGGACAATGCAATAAAACTTAATGAAAGGTAATGAAATCCTGTACCTTGTCTTAACAGATTTATTAGCTTTCTTTTGATGTCTTCAACAGGACTAGAAGCTCAAGCTGCCCAGTCTCCTGTTTGTAGGCTGTGATAGTGCCCAAACATGACATACTTTTAAAACAGGCTGAAGAATACTGTCCCAACCCTAAAACATGCCACTGATATTGTGAAGTAGAGAAAACACATTTTCAGGTGATTCTTTCCTAGCTTATTGTGAGGAATGCAACTGTTAAATAGAAGTGATTAATAGGGGAGAAGTAGTGAGGCAGCTCATTTCAAAGCAGTTTCTTTCACAGCCTGCAGTAATGTCATCAACCTGTAATCTGCCTTCTAACTTCAATGTTTTTGTTGGGAGAAGGTGAGGAAGTGAAATTTAACTTTCTAATCTGATATATATTAAAGGAATAGCCTATCCTGGGAATGAACATTTTCCAGATCTGAGGGGTGCAACAGCCTCTTATTTCTCCCAGAAAACACATATCTTCTCAGTCCTTTAATCCATTTCTACTTTCCTGTATATCCTTTATTTAAATCAATGCAAAACAACAACAGCAAAAAATGTTTATTTATTTTTTTTGTGTATTATCTGAAAAAAGGATGGTTGTTAGGAGAGAAAAGTGCTCCTTTAGAAATCAGAGGGTTGAAGTGCTTTAATTTCAGCTCTCATGATTAAGGACGTACAGTGTAAAATTTGAGGGTAAATGAGGCTGGCATTCTAGAAAAACTCAATACAGATCAACTCAGATCCAATTATTTTCTTACTGCTATCCCAGAGAAGAACACCTGGCTTCCCAGAATAGCAAATAGTGGTGGAGGTTCATTGCATATCACAGAAAAATTAAGATAAGTTAAGAAAGGGAGAGCTTCTGGTCTCAGTCATGCCAGCGCTAGATATGGATTTACTAAGGATTTAATCCCATCACTCTTTTTTAGCTCTCAGTCATTTGGATTTTGTTCCTGTGATGGAGAACAGCTGTACAATGCCCATCTCAGCCTTACAATGTGACCTCATCCAACACCTAGCACACTCCCACCAAACTGTAATAGAGATATCAGGAAAAGGAGTGGCAGTGGAAACCCCTGTGTTCTTTATTTGGTTGATTCATTTGATCCTTAAGTGGACAAAACCTGAAAGAATTACCAGATAGCAAAAGTTACAAGTCAAACTGGATAGGATTTCTTTCCACAAGACTTCATTACACTTTTTTTTTTTTTTTTTCTTGCTGAACTATCTGTGGCATTAGAACCTTGCTTTAAGAAAAGCAGTTCCCTCAGGACTAAAATTCTGAGTACAGGTTACATGCCAGAAGTAGGAAAATTTTACCTACCCCATGCGAATTCTCAGTGATATCTAATAGACGCATATATTTTATGTGTGTGTCTATACATCTGAATATTATGTACACACATATGGTGATATCTAATTAACATGAAGGAAAAAAATCCTCTTTAGAAAAGATGTTAAGCCATATAAAGGTGTGATACACATATCAAGAGCCAAGTTAGAAAGGAGTTTTGCCATTTAAATTGCCAAGTTAAATACAGCACAATTGAAGCAAACCTGTCCCTCCAGGCATTCTCAAGCCTACACTTGGGAGCTCTTGGAAGCTAACTTAGCACCAATTGTATCTTATTTAACTTGGCCATTTAAAGGGCTAACCCTTTAGCAACTTGGCTCACACTGGTTGTATCACACCTTTACAGCACTGACCTTCCCCTCTCAACTTTCTCAACTTCAGTGCACGCTGAGTGTTTTTGATCAGGTCTGATTTACGTTATTTTGGCCAATTAGTCTGAAAGACAAAACCAAAATCTATGAAGGACAGGTCTGCGAACATAAAATATAATTGGATGGAAATGGACCTGTTCGCATTCTTTCTGCCTTAGCTCAGTGTGCAAGTGTTAAGTGCTCGCCGCCTGCTTTTGCCTGCCGTCTGTGCCACCCTACAAGGAGCTCTCCCCAAAGCCTGATAGTTGAACCTTCTGTGCTCTTGTGCAGGGCTCATACACTGCACTAGAAGAAGCAGCTTTTCCCTTCTCTGGGAAAGAATCTGGCTTGGATGCAATTATAAGGGGAAATGGAGAGGGTAGCTGGCATGCTACTGAAGACTTCTGCTGTCATATGTCAGGGCATGCATGTGGTAGAGCCAGATGGAAGAGGTTCAGGTCTTGCTTCTTCTGGTAAGCACATGCCTGAAAGAGACTAAATCAGAGTATGGGTAGCCTGTGGAAAAGCGTCACTTGTGATGACAACAATGAAAAAGAAGGCTTCAGTAAAGAAAGGAGAATTTGTTTTAACATCAAAATCCTGTTGCTGTATAGGCCTTGGGAAACTGAACTTCTTCAGATGTCAGATCATGCATATTTAAAGACACTCCCAGGTAGACTTCTGTCATTTGAGTCAGCAAAATCAGAATCAATGACAATGGTATCTGCTAGAAATATTGTGTTGCAATCTTTGTAGATGATAATTAAATGCTTAGAAGTCATAGTAATGACAGCAGTATAAAGGCTTAGACAGATTAGATAGGAAGCACACAAAATGACTTCCCTGAGGTATGTCATCACATATGTGGTCTCATACCATCTTTCGATCCAGCATGAAATTCTAGTCTATGCAATAAACCCTCTTCATTCAAGGTGATGTGTGGATGGAACTGCAGGGTGGGGAAAGGAAAAGGGGTCAAATATGGGCCCCAAGAACACCAGGGTGGATAAAGGTGGATTTATTGGTGGTAGGAGAAGGGAATTGGTGTGTCACCCATCTTCTCGGTGGCAGTGACTGTGTAACACACAGAATGCATGGCATCCTTTACACTGTTCTGCCAGCACCTAGACCTCCAATAACACAGTATGCCCATGGATGAGTGGAAAAAGAAATGTACAACAAGATTTTCTAGCCAGGAGATGCAATTCAGAATAAACTGAAGTGATGCTTCATATTGCTGCCTTCTACAAGCCTCTCAAATTAATTCAGTCCTTGATTACATGTGACTTGTCCTGCTGTGAAATGAGCCATGGGCCTAAGGTCTGAAGGGTTATCACTGCTTCTTAAACATTTTATTATGTTTATAATGTAGAATTTTATTCCTTTTTTTCCATCTAAAAGGTTCATAATGACTAGTTACAGTTCAAAACATTATTAAAATTAATAAGTAACATAATAGAAAAAAACACTTAATAATACTCCTGTACTAATTCACCTCTATCTCCTCTTATCCTCTTCTGTTTTCTTCCTTGAATTGAGATAAAGTATTTGTTGGCTGACAAGTAATAAGAGCACAGGACTGGAAGTGACTATCATTTGATTAACGCCTGCCTTGCGTTCTAAAATGAGGTGCTTTGTGAAGTTATTACAAAACAACAACCTGAAATGTCACCATGCTTTGTTACACCTAACATACATCACAGGTAGTGAGCAGAAGAGATGAGAATACTACTAATAGCCTAAGTCCCTGCAGTAGAAATTTATTTAATCAAACTGCCAGAGGTATCTAGCAGATGGCCCCAACACTGGGCTAGGTGGCAGCGCAAGAAATCCAGCAGCTCCTTCCAATCTTACCTGGAGAGCAGAGAGAAATACTCCCATTGTCATTGGATCTTTAGCCCTGAAAATGTAAGCATGAGGTACCAAACAGGTAAATGTGATCAGTACCACCAGGAATTAACAAGGTACAGTTCTACATCATGTTTCTAGCTATTACTAACCTCCAGTGATAAGGACATACATGGAAAAAACCAAACTGCAGAAGAAATAATTTCTACAACTGTTGCTAGATAAGTTGAAGATAAATTGCCAAGAATCATATCAAATATTGCACTTCTTGATCTATGTAGAACCTACAAACCTTGTGACCGGTCAAATGATGATGTCTACCATGTAAACTTTTACACACAAGCCTAGACTCATGTCTCCCGTCAGCGGGGAGAAATAGGGATCCCATTATTCTTGTCTTCAAGATGCCTATAATAAAGCAGATAAACTAATAGTTTAGTAATTGTCATTTCTGTCCCTTGATTAAAAAGGTAAGCCTAAGGAAAGTAGGACAAATAGAAACCATTAAAGTTAGGAAAGGTAAATCTCAGTCCAAGCAAGCAGGCTGTACCTTTTTCAGAAATGTAACAAAGAGGATTTATTCTTGCTTCTGCCCTGTGCCAGAGTATTGGAGCATACTAATGAAACTGAAAACATAATTGCAGAGAAAATTCAGAAAATTGGAAAATACAAACAGAAATATTTCTTGAACTCAAAAGATTCTACATTCTAATTTTCTCTGAGATATAGTTACATTTAGTCAACACAATCTTCCCTCTGGCATAGAGTCCTTTCTATGAGTCCCCCCATAATCCAAATAAACTAGAGTGTTTTTAGGGAATCACTTTGTACAAATTAGTTTTCAAAAAAAGTAATGTCTGAAACTTCCCTCATCAGTTTAGTAAAACTACTTGTATTATAAATAAGCTGTGTTGGTTCTATTTTTCTGTGAAAGTGCACATAAGGATACAGGATGGAGACACACTTATCAGAGTGATTTATTGAAGTTAGAAGTGCGGCCCTGGAGTCCTTTCTGCCTTAAGAGACTGACAGTGTTTGACTGGACTCTGCAAAACAGGCTTTATTGTGGGGTGGAATGATAGAACATTTTCAGCACTGGAAAACCAACACAAAATCCAACTGACTGAAGTAGGAGAGGCAATACAGTAAACACGGTGTTTGGGAAAAATATGCTAAATTTTGTGCAATTGTGCTCTTTCTTTTCAAGGTTGCCCAAGAATTCATGCAGTTTTTAATACCAAACACTGCTTTCTGCCTTTGAAGAGCTGTGACGAGAAGAGAATGATGACAGGGCTGGATGGGCACATGCTGCGAGGATGTAGAGTGAATGTGGAGGACGGGGCAGGTATCCCTTGTCTTGACAGGACCTGCCTTTATAATAGGTTTGACTCTGAGTTTGCAGCGCGTCACAGAGGGTGGCTCCCACCTGCGAGCTGAGGAGGAGAGGGCTCAGCAGCTGTGGCTGTGTGGTGGGACATGGCGTGCAGGTTCCCCTGGGCAATGCTGGCAGAGGGGTTTGCCTTTCACCCTACATGTGCCAGCCACCGAGCTGCCATTTTAACGCCTGGGTGTAACCCAGCAACCTGGGCTTCAGGTTTGAAATAGGTATTTGACAGGTATTAAGGACCTGCCCACTGCATTTCAGAGCGGAAAAACGTTAGCAGTGTGAGCATGAGCTGTGACATGCTACATACGAGGGTCAGAATATTGGTACTGCACCAACTTACTTAACACTATATAGTCAGGCTATGGCCCTGTTTGCAGCTAAGCCCAAGGAAGTGGTGTCTCCCACAAGGAGAGTGAGGTGGACCTTTCCCAGTGCCTGGGATGTAGCTGCTCTGAGGCACTCTTAGCTGTGTGGGTGAGCATCCCATGGGCTCTGCAAACAAGCAGGGTGACGCCTCGCAGTGTGTGTAAAGGCAGTGATCAAAGGCATTTTTGTCCACATCAGCCAATGGCCCAAGGCAGACTGGCGAAGGACATGCCCAGGACGCTAGTAACACATTGAATATTTGCTTCTCCTTGGTCTCTGGGTTGGTGTTTTCATTGAGTTGGGTAAATAAAGACCCTTTATTGGGAACACATGCAGCCTGACAGTAGGCCATCAGTGTACCCTATATCTGTGTTGTTCAGAGCTAAAAATTAAACCAATTAAGGTCTGGTTTTATACTCCACCTTGGTATCTCATATCTCTGATGTCAGTTTTCAGGAACAAGATATGCAAAGAAGCAATAACTTTTTCACACGTTTTGCAGTAGATAATACTTATGGTCTTCTGTTCTTTTTATTTGAACACGCTATGCTGGCATGTGCTGCTGTGCAGTGAAACCATCTGATTTCAGGGATTGATTATGCAAAATGAAACTCTGGAGGTCAGCTGTCCTGCTCCCATCATATGTCATGTTAAATGCTGATATTTTCACATTTCTGTGTAAATATTTCACATAATTTCAGAAGTTTAGCTTGAGGACATAGAGTGAAAAATAAGAGACAAGACAAAATAATTTAGCCTAGTTGAGAGGAAGGAAGAAAAAAATGCAGTAAGATGGCAATTATTTTTTCAGTTGAAATAGTAAGTGACAGATATGAGATAACCTGTGAGATTAAGTCCACAGTTCCCTGTTTTTTTTAAAATCTGTTGAGTTCATTTAGTTTTGTGGTGCAGGATGGGGCATGGAGTTCATCCGACAATTTCTGCAGTCAAAAGCTCTGAAAAGAAAGTAAGCTTTCATTAAAGTGCTTCAAGAGATGAAGTACTCACTACCATCCAAGCCAGTATTTCCAGGGATCAATTAAAATCAATATAAACTACAATAAAGGATCTCAGTTATCTGTGTTAAGATCTAAAATTAGTTCTAAAATCCTAATTCACAAATTCCAATCATCTACACAGAACCTTTTTCCACTCACACGTAAGATCTACCTGCGTGGGTTCAAAATCAGAGTTAGTGGTGAAAGAGAGAATAAATTTGTGCAGGCTATTACTTAATGAAAGCACAATAAAATGGCCTTAAAACATTTTATGTTTGCTTAGGTTGCTTTCTAAGTTTTGCCTTAAGAATGCATAGATTATATTTGCAGCACATCCAGTACACCACTACTGAATGACACAATGACAGTGGAGAACAATACTATTCAGCTATTCTGACAAGTCAATTTTTGTGGAATCTTAGTCTTTGGCATAAATTCAGTGAAACAGTGCATAACATTAAACTATTTAATGTATACCTCACCTTTTCTGATTCAAATTTACCAATCAAATTAATGCAGGCTGAGAAGATAGGGCCTGTACTACAGCCAGTAAAACTAGTCTGCTTGAAAATTATGGAGTAAACCTGACTGAAATGTTTGTTTAAAAGAACAAAATCAGGCAAATCTTTGTATATTTACCAGGGTACAGGCTAAAGGGGAAAATAAACTATTTTGTTTTGATTCTTTCCAGTTTAGCAGTTGTCCATTGCTCACTTGTTAATCCAAAGGGCATATCTTTTAGTTGAACCCTTGTCTCATATCACCTGAAATTTATCTGATATGAAAAGCTGTTTTTATCTTTGAAGTTATAAAGATGAGACTGACTGGTAAAAGTGTATGGCACACCCTATTCTATTCAGCATGTAGTTAAAGACAGAAGGAACACTAAACTTTCTGTTCTGAAGGGAAATCTTGGAGTTGTTACTTAGTCAACTGTTTTGATTTCTAAATTTTGAAGGTACCTTTTCAGAAAGAAAAGGAGGAATACTGAAAAATGTTTCTTCATTGGCAGTTCTTGATGCCAATAAGAAAGGCACCACACACTTTTCTTCAAAATCTGTTCCTATTAATCCTGATCCCTTTTATCAGTTTTATTTAAGAGCTCTTCTCAGTTGGATTGCAGTGCTGCAATTAATATCTCTGGTTTTCCAGTGTGTTATACTCACTTCCATTTCTATCTGATTGAGCTTTCCCTCCAGTCACTAGTTAATGTAGTTGCTCAGCTTTTACCCACCCATCTTCCTTTATCTGTCTTCCTCATTGCTTTTCTTTCCTTATGGTGTCCTCCACGCATACACCTACTCATGCATTCACATCTGTATTGCTAAACAGATAAAACCTTTTTTTTTTTGCTGGCACTCTGCTAGTGGTCTGGCCGATCTGCAAGTAGCAGGACACAGGAGCTCTCCTGCGAGAAGCCTGCACCTCTCTGGCTGTGCCTAGACTTATCTGTTGTTAAGTGTCATGCGATATGTGGCCTTATCTACCAAATGTTGACAAAGGGCCGGTGTGTACAATGGTGCCTTTCTGGATGCAGGGTTTACCTCCTGCAGAAACCAGAGCAAGTGCTGTCCGTCATGGGGCTAGCACACGTTCAGGCAGATGTCAGCTTGAAGCAGAGGTACCCCTGCACAGCCAGAGGGAAGCTGTCTGGTTATGTGTACACTGCTAACAGAAAGAGGACCAGGGCCTGGTTCACGGCCCTACCATTAGCAGCACACCCCTGTGCACGGGGAAGCTTCCACCGGCCAACTGGAGCATGTGAGGAGTGTAAGTGTCTGGGGTGCAGCTGTGTTGGCCACCCTTTGCCCGTGTAACCCTCTCCTTCAATACACCAGCTGAGCTGTGCTCATGATTCTTTCCCTCTGGCCAAACCGCTTCTCCTGTGGGCAGCCCTGGGGGGAGGGGATGGTGTCTGTTCTGTCTCTTCGGTGCTTTGCAGACCTGGGATACTGCACTGTTGGTGCCAAAGTGCTCTTCTAAGGGGATCAAACACATGCCTCCATATTACATTTTGCGATTAAAGTAAAAACCCACATATCCTTCCAGCTCAGTTCAGTTATTTTGGTGGGGAGTCTGGAAGTAGTATCCTACTGCACGGTGCTCTGTATGGTCCCCCTGGTATCTGCACACTGTTCTCTTTGCTCTTGGATCATCTTTATTTCAAGCTCCAACTGAGAAGCAGGAGTGGAAGCAGTGGTATTACCTCCAGGGAAAGCTGTCGTGCTGTTTGGAGGGCAGGACTTCTGCTTTTGAGAATGGCCAGTCCCTCAGAGATGTGACATGGTGGAAGCCAGTCAAGAGCAGAATGACAAGAACAGCTTGGCACACAGGCTGTGCACTAAGGATGCTGAGATATGCTGAGTTCAAGTGTAATACGAAGAAATAAGTGGTTAAGCTTTCTTTAGGGAATTGGGAAATGTGAGTTAAATCTCCTTAGATAGAAGAGGGAATTGAACTCTGCCCCCTCCCCGCTGCCATCCCACCCCCCCTCCCCTAGAAAAGGTAATTTAGTTAATGTACACTGAGAGGGAGAGGACAAGGGAATAGAAAATTGGTCATCAACAACAGCTGTGTATAAAAAAAACAGCAGACCCCCCTGTTGCTCTAGGACTCAAGTAGGTTTGCTTTGAACACGACTGAGACTGAGCCCCTGTGAAGCTGGTGGGGCATCTCCTTATTTCTAGGGCTTGGATTGAGGAGCTTTGGGGCAAACTTGTTTGGGTCAGGTTCTGACCTGAATGGTGTTATAAGGCACTTCCAGAGCCTGCGTGCATGTGCTGCTTAAACCGTCTGAGGACCTCCTAGATAAAACTGTAAGGTGCCTCTGGAGTTCAGGCACCTTTGCTGAAGAGTTTAGCATTAAGTACAAAAACCAGTTTTGCACATTTGCAAAGGTGTTTAAGGATCTGACTGAGTATCTTCCCATCGCTAATCCTCCTCCTCCCCTGTCAAGATGTCCTTTCTTATCATGTCAAAAATGCAGAAGTGACTCTGTATCACAGTATACATTTGAATCGTGGATGTTTAGAAAGAGTGCCTAAAGGCAGCACCTCACCTCTGAACCCAGCCCTCTAGTTCTCTGCAGTTGAACACAAACAACTCATGCAATACAATTAGCTTTCACAACATAGTAAAACGTAGAAATTCTCCTTTGAAAACTTAATCCCAGGGATCACTTTCATTCCCTCTCATAGCCTTTCACTTATTTAACAATAAAAATATATACTGTTCAAGGTGCAGTATAAATGGTACCAAGTTCAAATTGTAAAAAAAATAAATAATTAAAATTGCATGAAAGATATAGTATTCTTTTGGGGTGAACATGCTTGTTTTCTGTATAAATGGAGGCTCTGTTCCACAGAAGGTGAAATTGCTCTAACTGAAGTATCTACTTCGTTAGAGCTTAATTTATCATTAACAGCATGAGTCAGAGCTGACACAGGTCTACAAGGAAACAATAGCGGAAAATACATGGTCTTTCCCCTGAATTCTCTGGTCCCACCAAACCCAGATGGTTTCTATTGTTTAAAGAAAAAAAATGGGTTTGGGCACATACAGTTACATCTATACCAGCAAATAAGCCAAGAGGTGGACATGGGCTTGAGGGCTCTCTCATGACTGTTTGCACCCTTCCTGGGGCAGCTTCAGCTCTTGTGACCTGGCACTCTCAGGAGGTGCAGGGCTGGGTCTGATGAGGGACACTATTTCCAGAAGGGAGCCTGGAACATGTCCCTCCTGCTCTTGGGGAAAGAGAACTGAGCTTTGCAAGACAGACAGCATCACTTGGCTTTGGGGTCAGAGACTGCTCCCTGGTTTTATTTTATTTATTAGCAAAGGTGTAGCCTAAACTTGCATCTCTGGTGACATGTTAGCTTGGACTTGTGACCAAGCCCAGCCTATTTTCTTGTCCACAACAGTCTAAATGGTAGCTTGTGGTCTGGCTCTGGTTTGGAGGGAACCAAGTGGGGAAAACTAAGCACAAAGGGCAGGACTGGCTCATCCTCTTGCTCTGCCCTCATGGATGGTGGGAGCACAGCTGGTGCACTCCAGCTGGCTGGAAAACAAGGGGTGAAACTGTGCTCTCTGCTCACCACTGCTTGACCCCAGCTTCTTCTCCCAGCTGTCCCTGACTCCTGACGACCCAGCTCATGCAGCTGAATCTCCTACACAGTTAGTAGTGCTGCAGTGTTTCTGGGTAGGTGCCTGAAAAGACCTTGAGAAGGATTTGTTATCTCTGAGTGAATGAGTTGCAATGACTAGTTTGACCATATTCCAGTGATGCTCCTAATACCATAAGTGATTTCAGTGTTGTAAAAGGCTCAGATGTTTTATGTTTTCTGACTGTGGGAGTGTCGTGGTTTAACCCCAGCAGGCAACTAAACATACCAAGTATATAGTTACTAAGAAGAAAATCAACTGTATCCCAGCTGCAACCAGGACAGGGAGGTTTTATTTGGTGTACCAAATAGTTTCTGTGGAAAAATTCTGAAAAACACAACAGAATGGGTGAAGTGGTACAGAAAAGAAAGCAAGGAATCAATGTGATGATTGATTTCTCTATGGACAGCTAAGTATGCCTGCATAAAATAATTTTCTCTGAATTTTCTCCTGTCCCCCCTATCAGTACATTGTTCATTTCAATACATATTGTTCTGTCCTTCCACTCAGATGTTATTTCTCCTTCAAAAGGCAAAATATTTGAAAGCAGCTGGTGTTTTTCTGTATATTTAATGGTTACTGGAAATGCCTGCGCAGACACAAGAACCTCAGGTCTTCAGTTTGCTTGGCAATGACAGAAGCAGGTGCTTAAGGAAAGGGTGTAAGAGGCATGGGTACATATCTCTGCAGCTTCCAGTAAACAACTGTTAAAGGACTTTCTGAGCCAAAACTTGTACCTTGAACATCATATTAAATTGCCAGCAATGAATTTATGGTCCATGAATTAATCTTTTTTGCACCTCTTTCTTAAGCCAACTTTTTAGATATTGTTCATTATTTTTATGCATTTTTTTCAAAGGATCATTGGATATCTTAAGCATGAAATATGTGTTCATCTATGTGAGCTGTCTGTTTTGTTCTGTTTTCTCAGTAGGTGTGCTTTTATGGAAAATTAGTCCATATCATCTGTGGGTTATTTTATGAGTTCAGGGTATATTTTTAAAGAAAGAGCCTTATGTGGAAAGAATTTGTGTTCTACCTACAGCAGATTTACTACTGACATTAGAAACACATCACTGGCACAACCTGTAACCCTGACATTTTCATTAATCCCTTGCAGCTAATTCCACTTGTGGGGAATTAATTGTACCATCAAACTATTTAAACAGGGCCTTACCATCTCAGTATGACCTCCCTACACGTATTTTGAATTCATGTGGGGGAAAGTGGCTTTTAAAAACTGTGATGAAATCTCCCAAATGAGTAATACATAAACTCATTGCAGAAGGAGACAGAAGGTCTGCAGTCATATTTAAAAGAATTTATCAGATTACCTTGATGATATCTGATCAGCATATCTAATATGCATATCTGAAGCAATTAAGTTACATGTATAAAATATGAAGCAATGTTAAATTTGTGTGAGATGGAAACACTGGGTGTGTAATTGCTAATATTTCTCATAGTCAGGCACAATTGCAGTGAATGAAAACTGTATGAGCTTTGTGTGCTCTAAGGGAAAACAACCAGATTCTGTTTGCTTGGAACAGAAATTACTCATTTTCGTAACAATATCTAGAATATGTAGTAACCAGGGGATATACCACTTAAAGGAACTCATCCACTCCCTGTGGTGGTCAATAAGGGTTTTCTTCAGTGGTGAGGGTTTTTTTCCCTTTGGAGCTTTAAAGTATTTGGTGTGATTGCAAAAGATTTCTCAACCGGTGGGTGATAAGAAAGTTGAAAGTTGGGTCCTTGTGGCTGAGTCCCCAAGTCCAGAAGGTGAAGATCTTTGTTTCAACTTATTATTTCTGAAGTCTCATGCTTTCTTAGATGAAGTGAAGCCTTATCTGGGAGAGGAGGCTGATTTATGGTCTTTTAGGTGTTATTGGCAATTGATTGATTCATTTTACATTAAGTCCATTATGAGCAAGTAGAGTTATCACTAATTCTTTTTTATATGCTTTTTGTTTACATACACATAGACGTAGTTTATTCCTAGCCCTTTCAAAGTCCTGTGTCATTCTGTGGAGAGTTGCAGGGCTGGGAGAAATTTATTAATAAGGCATACTTCTGGCCACTTCCAAGAGGTAGCTGGAAGTAACACTTTTTGTGTGTGTGTGTGTTTTTCTGAATTCTGAAATCTTTTGCAATATATTGCAAGGGTCTTCTTATGGGCTTGCAATTACCCCATGCAAAGCTCTGACTCTTCATCTGACTGTGGAGGGATTTGTATAGATCAGGGGAAAGCCTGCAAATAAGGATGACTTGCACAGAAATCACAAGGAGGATTCAGCTGCCTAAACAAGTGTCTGGTGCCATTTTAGGTGCTGTAGAGCCATGGTAGGTGCAAGCAGGACACAGGACCTACAGGGTACCTGTGACTTTCTGGACTGGCAGTGGAAAGCCAGGCAAGACACCCCAGGGCATCTCACATCACACGAGGTGCCTATGTTCAGGCAACTGAATTTCACACCCAATTCTACATAGTATCTTTGTCTCCTTCCAGAATTCCTCCTGACCTAAACCAGTTGTCCGAGAAGTGTGATGGCTTGCTCTCCAGAGATATCTATCTTTTCCTACTGACAGTACTGACTGCTTGTTTTCAGTGAAGGATGAATGTCTGTGCTGGAAACTTACTTGTAGATGGCTAAATTTAACGGAAATTAAGTGGAGAAAGTACTATCATTCCACAGCATACATCTATTTATGAAAATGTATTAGGACTCCTTTAGGGCTTTCAATTATCCATCTTCTGCAATTTCATTTTGAAGATTGGCAGATATCCTGGCAAGTAACAGTTATTTTTACATTTGATATTTTAAGTTAATTTAGTGCTCACCTTAAATGAGATGTTAGTGCTTCTGGAGCAGAATGAACATTCCTTAGGAAACAGAAGCAGAGATTTACTTCTACTGCCCTTCAGTTCTGCCTTGGAAAACTCAGTCAAGCTTGCTTGGTTGCCATTTTGTTGTGGTACAGTTACATTATATTTGCTTTAATTCTGTATATGAGCAAGTGATACAGCTAATCTGGGGAGAGCAGGAACATTCTTGTCAAGTACTGAGCAGTGGAAGTCTTTGCCTCAGTAGATAGGGAATACTGATTATTGTTTTAAATTTGCATCAAGTGTACAGTATGTTAATCGGTTGGGCCACAAGAAAATAAGTTTGTTTCTCCTTTCTGAGGCTGACAACAATAATAGTGATTGGCAGAGATTATAATTGTGGTTTTTGAACATCATAACTGTATTAGTTTGAAAGAAGAAACTCATTTAACATAAACTGAAAATCAATTTGCTTGTTAATTCTATGCAAATTGCACTTTCTTCTAACACAGCACACTACATGACAGAACCAGTTCTTTGACCTGTCTTTTGGTCAGCTGAGAAAGTAGCTATATGTTCATAGGAGATTAGAATCACCATACAGACCTTTTTCTTAGTTTTCTTTTTCTCAGTTATAAAGATGTATCTTCCTGGTTAATGGAAATATACTAGGTGCTCAGAGATGTTATGCAGAAAAACAAACAAAGACAAGAAGGTATTTAATTGCAACTTTTTTTTCTTCTTCTTTTTTTTTTTTTCTTTTTATTTGAGAGTAAAAAAATATTAGGTATTTGGTCTAAGTCAGGCCATCTAAATCTACTTTATAGAGACAGACAATTCCAGTGGACAACTCATCCTCTAACAGGAGCTTGAGACAGGAGGCATGATTAACTCTGTGGTAGTGCATCTCTTTCTCTTCACTGACTAGGGAACATGTCTTTATACCCAGATTTATGGCTACAGACTTTGGTATGGCAAGTGTGATTGTTGCATCCTTGCAGCCCTTATACTACAGATCCTGGGATGAGCTGGGAATTAATTCAGCTGTCATTTCAAATGTTAGAGTATGTCTATCCTTAGACATACTTCAGCCCGTTTTGCCTGTAACAGCTTGAAAACCAGCCAGGAAGTAGAATTAAGACTCAAGGACTACTTAAGCTCTCTGGACATGAATGTCTATCTAAGAATAGACTAGCTGTGTTAACCTAGAACTTGCTATGGTATCTGTATGACTTCTTAGCCTGAACTGATAAATCCATGCTGGAAAATGTGAAAGGAGATGATGATGAGTTAAGCTGATCGCAGCAAGCCGGGGTTTTTCTTTTGACAATGCCAAGACAACTGTAACTGCAAGGCTGGAGGCCACCAGCCTCCTTCAACTGAGAAGCCCATATCTCAGCATTTATATGGCTCACAGCCAAAGATACATAACAACTTTCTGGAGGCCTTTTGAGAGGGGGCACAGCTTCCCCAAAGGTCCCTTATGCTGCGGTGAGATAGCCCACCCCAGCTTCACTAGCGACGTGCTAGTGAACTATCTTTGACGTGCTCTAGAGGCATATGTTAGTTAAGACTTTTGAGCTGGCTTTGGTTCATATAAAGCTTGGGGTGTACCACCCTTGCTAGATGCCACAGCTGCAGAAACTGCAGCCTCCATTCTTCAGCTGGGGCCCTAAGTGCACATATGCACTAAAAAATGTATACCAAATATGATACCAGGCATCCCATGTTCATTTAATCTTCATCAGGTTGCCCAGAGAGGTGGTAGATGCTCCATCCCTGGGAAACATTCAAGGTCAAGCTGGATGGGCTCTGAGCAACCTGATCAAGTTGAAGATGTCCCTGCTCATTGCAGAGGGGGTGGGCTAGATGATATTTAACGATCCCTTGCAACCCAAACCATTCTATGATCCTGTGATTGTTAAACATATTGATTTTACACATAATCTGAGGTGTTTTTGTTACATCTCAAAGTCATAAACTTGACTGCATGTTAGGTTTTAGTTTCAATTCTTTCCACTGTAGATTAGTCCAGTGGGCAAAATTATAAATAGTTTCTGACTTTATTCAGTTCAGTGTTTATACAGTTGCTTTAAATACACACACACACACATATTACAAGCAAGACAAACTATTATTCTTCAATACATTTTTGAAATCTGTTTAAAATAGGCACAGAAGCATTGAAGTTGAGCACGGGGAAAAAGTAGCAGCTTGGCGTATAAGAAAGACATGATCCTAACAGATTTCTGCTGCCCATTTTTTGATGGACACAGGATAAGGACGATAGTCTTTTTACTACAGATGTTACAAATAGCAGCTTATCCTTTCCTCAGTGAATGTGCTGTTTCACATTTATGATTCCTCCACAACAGACTTCACTAAAGTTTTCTGTTTAATCTTTGTTCTATAAAACATAACATGCCTCGTTGTGTGCTAACTCTCACTAAGTGTGAAAAATCCACCTTGGAGGTTATGACCACTCTAAACTCTCCCCAAAGGCAAAGCAGCTTCAAGCCTCCCAGAACTCAGGAACACTTTGAGACCATTTCCCCAACATATGGTAGATAGAAATAAATTATTTTTTGTTTAATACTGGGCACATTTCTGCAGCAGTGGAAAGCTACATGTTGGGAGCTTAAATTCCACAATTTCAGTTGTGTTTGTAAAAAAATCTGCCACATTAATTCACAACCCCTTGGAAGGTCCACTTCAATATGACAAAAAGGTGAATAGTTTCCATGTGTTGATAGCTGGCTCATTCTTGGATTTTTTGGTCAGCCAACCTCTCATTCATCTGAAGTTCTCTGGATGTTTTCTTTACTTAAGAGTTACAAGACTAATGTTACTGAATGTATCCATAAAAAATTACAGCTGCAAAAATTTTACTGCACTGTTTCTCTTAGAATTATACTAATTTTCTCCACACACTTGGAACAGCTTTCTGTATGTACTCTTGAATTTTCTGAGACAAATCAGGTATGTATATACATCCACTTATTTCTGTCTGTGGCTCATAAAATTAAAATCTTAAAGGTATCAACTACATCACATCCACATGTCACAGATACTTGGTAAATTCAAATCTGTTGAGTTCATAAAATAAGAGAAATCTATAACTCTCTACAAGCACTGTTGTCTCATCTTAACAGTGGTGAAAGTAGCCCTGGATGAATCAGGAACAATTTTCTTTCACTTCCAAATGCCTCTTTTTCAGTGCCGAAGTTGGTAATTTCTAACACTTCCAAAATCTCTGCTTGCTCCTTTGTATGCAGCTGTCACACTAAAATTGCTCTAGGCTTACACCCTCAGCCTTGTCCCTCTGTCCATGTTTCCAGCACCTAAAAGACCCGGATGGAACATGCATAGCTGTTACTTTCTATTACTTTGTGCAAAAAAATAGAGTCATAAGGTACCTTGCACTTGTTAAAATTATAGCTAAGGAATAAATTAATTCTTCAAGCAATTAGTACAGTGTAATGACTTTAGTCTGCCCAGACTGACCTAAATGAAACTTTATTTCATTATTATCTTGTTTCAATTTCATGGCTGATTCATGTTCAGTGAAAGTCTGCCAGCCTTATCAAATCTTCCACATCAACTCCTGTTGGTGCTCAGGCACGTATACAAGATTTCTTTTTGTGTGGTGTGGGGACTAAGACTCGCAGATGGATTTGCAGGATCATGGGCTGGAACTTGTAGTGCAAATATCTCCTTGGGTTTTTTCAGCAATAGCCCACCTTTAGCCTGCCTTTCTTTAAATAAGCCATGCTAAAACATCAAATATTTTTAGGCAATTAGCTTCAAAACCAGATTCTACTATTGTGGCAGAAACCGTGTTCAAAATCAAAGTAGAATTTTTTCATAAGTTGATAATTTTAGGGTCTTACTGTACAATATCAGCAGAACTTCTCTTTTTGTTAAATATTTCCATAAAGCAGTGGCATGTGAAAAGAGTTTTAAGTTAACCATATATCTCATATCTTTTCAGCTGGTGGGAACAAAGGTAATTGTCTATTTGGTCTCGTTTGATACAAATCCTCCATTTATTTTAGCATGTGATGATGTTGATTTTGTATCCTCTTTTTGTTCTGTTTTCTCGACATCTGTCTTTGTTTTGACCCGGTGTCTTCTGTAAACACGATAGCCTGGGAATTGGTATATATTTAGTATTAAATAAAGGAATTATAATAATTGCCTGAAAAAGACACTGTAGGAACATGTGCAAGATTCTCCTTCCTTATGTTGCTAAAATATTCCAACACCGCCAGACAGTTTCTTCAAAACTATCTTTAATTGTTTTATGTTAGCAGCA
>JAVJGJ010000014.1:58521718-58563708 GCA_035590215.1 Microhierax caerulescens
TGTTTTATGTTAGCAGCACTCACCACTGGAAAAGTATGTTTAGAAAATAACAAGGACAACATTTTAAACTCTGCATTTGGTGTTTGACTGCTTTGTGTTCCTGTTGCGTGCAGTGACTTTTGAAAGTATTGCCTCTCTCCCTTGGGAAGTCTTTGGGCTCTTGGTTGGGTCTGTGTGACGGACCCTTCTATGTCTACCCCTGCTTCTACTCTACTGAGCCCTGTTTGGCAGGAGCTGGGACAAAGCGGTTGGGTTGTCCCCACGCCGTTGCCTGCCAGAGAGCTGGCGTCAGAGCTGCGTCCCTGTGGCAGTGCTCTGGTGCGGGGTAAGGGACAGTGGGAGCTCAACAGTCACAACCTGGTGTTAGCTGTGAGCAACAGGGACAAGGTCCCGACCTTCAGCAGGTCGGTTGTGTAGCAACAGTGCAGCTCATGAGAGGTGTGTGTGGGAGGAAAAAGGGACCTTTACCTCTAATGGAAGGTAATTTCCCACACTAGCCCTGAAGCTAATGCCTGTTCTTGCAACACCTGGTAGGAGGGGGAGTTTGTGCATGCTTGTGGGGAACAGGCACCCTGGAGCAGTGGAAGAAGATGCACTTTCCCTTCCCCAGCCAAAGGTAATAACAATCCTATGCTCAATGTATTATCATGTGCCCAGTTGTAGGTGGTGAACGTCCCCTCCTATGCTGAAAAAAGCTGTCTTCCAAATCTTGAACTGAGCCTTGTATATTCCTAGTTATGTACAGGGCACAGCACGGTAGTGTTGCTCAGTAATCATTTGGACCATTATTTACTTAACTATTTTCCATTTGATTATTTTTATCCCTTTTTGTTTTCTCCATACCCATGAAAAATGAGATTGAAAATAATAATAATAATTATAATGTTATAATATAAAATATCTATACTTTACCTCCTAAAATTAGTAGTGCAAACAACAGCTGGAAGATGCTATAGATGAGTGGGAAAGTAAACATCAGTTCAAGTTGTTCAGGAGCGAAGGAGAGCTGCACTATAGTTGAGCACAGCTGAGTGTTTTGCATGCCTGTTTCCAGAGACACTGTACGACATCTAAAGGCAATAATACAAAGGCAATTGTGAAATAGCATCCTGTGGGTCCTTATGCTTTTTAGTAATCTGGATAAGCAAGAAACATGTAATAGATAACTCAGAAAATGGTATCCTTCTGCTCACATAGTCAACAAAACACTCCGCAAAGCATATGGGCTGTTACCACCAGAACACACACAATTTATGGCAGTTCAGCAATTGTAAAGGACTGTGATCCACCTTCAAGCCATGTATGCGAAACTCATTGTCTCCCTCTCTTGTAATGATGTTCTAAATTGTAGGCTGCTGCATCTTCATGAGAAATTTTACTGCAGTCCAACCCACTTAAAGTCAGGTCTGTTTTGCTCATTTGAAGTGCAGGACATGGGCACATGAGGGGAAGACGTATGAAAGATTGGAGAAAATAGTATAGTCAGAACCTTTAAATAAAAATGTGCACAAGAAAAGTTTTTCTACACACAGTATCTTAGAAACAAGGTTGGGGAATGAGTGGCTTCGTAGCATAGCTAATGTTTAGGGAACATTCTCAGCACTGATGAATTATTGAATAAAAACTTTTTCCTCAGCTGAAAAAAGACTACAGGTCTCCATCACAGTGAATTCCATACCTGTGCCAAGACAGACCAGCTATGCGGGCCAGAAAGAATCCCAGAGAATAGCCAGCTGCTGGAAATATGGTGCCAATGATCCATAATTTGGGTGAGATAATCCAGGAGCCTTGGTAAAGTATTCCCCCAACCACAGCAATGAGCACGATGAGGATCGCTCCCACAATAGAACCAACCTGTGAGTGACAAGAGGAAAGGCTGTGTGTATAAGAGATCCCAAAAATTTTAATGGCATCAAACATAGCGTCAAACATGCCCACAGATGCCTCTGAGTCACTGAAACATCTTATTAAACATAAAACCTAACGTAATTCACAGCAGACAGATTAGATATCTGCCATTTTTCCCAAAGGGGAGATGTATGATGTACTTCAACATGTGACTGCAGGTATAGACCAGGGCTCCTCAAACTTTTTAACCAGGGGCCGACGTGCAGATGAAGTGGCAGGGTCATCTGCGGCTACTTGGTTTCCCCCCCAACCCCCGGCGGGGGGGTCTGTAAGTACCGGGAGGCTGGATTGAGGACCCTGGGGGGCCGTATCCAGCCCGTGGGCTGTAGTGTGAGGACCCCTGGTACAGACCAAGGCACAGCTATAATAGGTATCTATAGCAGATACCCACAAAACCAGTCTCTTGAAGCGTTGGCTGTAATTGTGCTTAGAACTGGAGACTAAAAATAATTTCACAGGTGTGACATGAGCGAGGAATGGTGCACAAAGAAGAATTTCCCCAGAACTGTTGGGAAACTGACAGCCTAATACCCAGTATAATGCAGTCACACTCTAGGGCTTAGTACGGTGCATGCTAACTACACGCTAGGCTGTTAGCGATAGCGAGTGATTTGCCAGGTGGAAGGGTAGATCTTTAATGTGACTGAAAACTTGTGCTTGAAAACTGGCTGTGAGCTCGTATGGCATTTCTACACAGACCTAGTCACCGAGCTGATCTTGTTTACTGTGGCTGAACGTACCGAGATCTTCACCACTGCTTGCCAAAAAAACGGTAACTCACTCTCTTGCCAACATCCAACTGAAATGTTTGCCCTTATGGCAAACATTGCCAGGGATCTCACTGGCGGACTTTTGGGGCTAATCTTAGAGGAGTCCATTTCTCAGCTAAAAAGTGTATTCCCATTGAACTGGCTTCATCAGTCTTTGGCTGAAGATTTTTTAAGAGCACTGATTGAACAAGTACTTTTGTTTGACTGAGCTATTAACCACATGCACCTGGGAAGAAGAAACATGGTCTGGCCATGAGAAGCTCTTCTATTTCACCTGGCACACTGGCTCGGTGTTCTTAGCTTTATTTCTCGCTATAGGGACCTTAATCCGACAGCTACGGCTCAACCTTCACTGATGCTTTATTGACCTACATAAAACAAACTGTCAATGGACCCTACTGTGGGTTGCTCACCCACTTGGTAAGAAAGAGGATGAAATGGCATTTTGCTGAGAGAACAAGTGAAGTTTCTTTTCATGTGAGTACAACTCCATGCTTTTCCCCTAAAAAAAATAGTAGTTTTGAAACAAACACTCAATAGTGTCCAAGTTCATAAAGTAAGCTGTGAGTGCAGTTAAAAATACAACACAATAAACTAACAGCTTAAGAAAATTAATTGACTGAAAAGGACCTTATTTGTGTTCTGTGCTTCCTGAGCTGAGAGCAGAGAAATGATACCAAAGTGTATGTATGAATAACAAGTTGGTAGATTAGTTTTCTTTAAGAAAATGTGGGAAATATATGTGTTAACTAAGAATGGTTAACAAAGGCCAAGGGTGCTCAGCACATCTGATAATCACTTTAAACCTAAACCTAATGTTCAGAATGATTAATTTGCTGTTAATACTAATTGTAGCTAAGTTGTTGTTATTATTATCATTAATATTTTTATTTTGGTGTGAATCATTTTTGCCAAAAGAAACATTCCTGATGCGTCTGAAGCTATATTGCAAAGATAGTTGAATTTTGCAAATATTTAGATCTTTTTAACAGTTGGAACATTTTCAACATTTTTTTAATAAAAATTGACTTCACACTCAAAATTGCCCCTGAAAAAATCAATAAACTGGTTTAAAAGTAGAAAGTTTTGTTTTTGTTTTTTTTTTTATCCAGAATGTTTTCATTTTTTATTATTTTGCAGAGAAAAACTGCTTCCAGTTGACCTGAATGATTTTCCTTCCAATTTCAGTTTACGTTATAAACTGAACTCAATTACTAACATAGTTGTAGCTAAAGACAAAAGTAGACTCTTTGGATAATGATAGTTTCTAATAATGTATGCAACCCATGCATGTTTGTGCAGGGGGAAAGCAATACATTTCCGCAGCATCTCATTTGTTTTCTGCTGAAAGCTTCCTGGCTCTTATGAATTCAGATACTAATACCATGAATAGCAATGTACTGCTTCAGTGGAGCCACTGATTCCATAATTTGACCATAATTACTAATGCTTCAGCCTTATATAGCCTACCTTAAGTATGATTTTTGCTTTACTGGGCCATCTGTGGTTAACATATATTCCAAATGAAACAGGAATTACAAGAGCTACCAGCGAAATCCCTGTAAAAAAAGAAGCGAGAAGTTAAGGCCATGTATCACGCCCAGGTTCAGGACAGGAGGACAGACACGGTGTAGAGCCACTGAGGGTACCCTCAGGAGCAAGCCTTCAGAGGGTGTTTGTGGTATGCCCACCCCAGAGCACGCACGCATGCTCTACCCTCGCCTGCCCCTTTGCTTTTCTATGGAGTCTGTTATCTTTGGCAGCCTGTTGAAGTAATTGCCATTCTGCTGAGCTACATGCTCATTCACCTGCAGCAGAAAGGCAGAGAGAAATCCGAGTGTGCTAATCATCACTATCCTGTGATGTGAGGAGCTATATTAAATGTTTATTTTGTTTGCAGGTGTTTGGTTACTGTACCATATCAACGACTGGTTTAGAGCTTCTTTTGTTTTGGCTTCCCCCCTCCAGTATTTATTTTGAAAGCACAAGCAATGTGTATGTTTGTTTTCTTTTCCCCCAGGACAATGGGAAATGAAATTGAAGAATAGGAAAGTAATTCTGGTGGCTTTTAAGATTAGCACAACATGGAACCCTACTTGATATATACTAGGGCCACAGCTCTGCAACGCACTGGAGCATGTATTTCCAAATACTTTGACTATTTTCTCTTTATAGCCGGATGAGATTTTTGACAGGAAGTCAAATGAAGCTTCTCCTGGCAGGGTAGATTGCAGCTTTTCAAAGAGACTCTGCAGTTTTAATCACTTGCTTAATTATCCACGTCTGCTTAAGTACTTTGCCAGATTACGGCCTCAGCAC
Organism: Microhierax caerulescens; assembly: GCA_035590215.1. Lineage (NCBI taxonomy): Eukaryota > Metazoa > Chordata > Aves > Falconiformes > Falconidae > Microhierax > Microhierax caerulescens. The sequence goes on from JAVJGJ010000014.1 coordinate 58,526,716, forward strand.
TTAGCACTTAGCAGGATTGTGCCTGCTCAAGAGATGATACAAAGACTTTCATTTGGGGGAAGCTGCTATTCCTGTATGAATTATTCTGTATTCTTACCCAGTACCATACAGGTCTCCAAAGCATTTGGAAAGAAAAACCTGCACAATCTCATGATAAATATCTGCACAGTATTTATAATGACTTGAAGTCTTCTGCAGAGCTGTGGATGTTGTGATCTAGGTACCTAATTCGCATGGAAATTCCTGGAAAGTAGGAGGATGAATATTTTTTAAAATCTGGAGTCATTTCTTCATGACTGCAGGGTGATGGTGCAAAGGTGGTTGTTACTAGAGGGAGGATAAAGGAGAAAGTCGGGAGGGAAAGTGCTGGTTCATTGGACTCACCAATACTGTCGTAGGGGAGCACAATTGTATTAGAGTCAGTCCACACCTTGGTGTAAACAAAGAGGCAAAGTGGCATCATTCCCATTGCAAGCAGCGTGGAGCAAGTTGTCATGCTGATGCTGCAAGAAATTGGATACAGTGACATTTCATCTCATGCTAACCTATAGTTTTTCTCATTTTCTCATTACAGCGTCGCAGCTTATGAAATGTTGGGCAAGAAATGCTGCTGGCTACAGTCAATTTATCCTGCATATCAGGTTAGAAAAAAAGCTAAATGGAAGGAATGACTTCTGCTGAAAAAAAAAAAAAAAAAAGAAGCAAAAAATATCAGCGTGTTCTGCAGCTACAGAACAATAACCTTCAGGGCAACTGAGGCAGTCAGACAGGTGGCCGTGAGGAAGGTCGGCTGGCAAGTCTGTCTGCACGCTGCCTGTCCGGCTGGCTTCTGAGAGGCTGGCAAGCTGGCCAGGGTCAGACAGACATCAAACGGAGCTTTCCGTTATAATAGCAGTTCTAGAGTGTTACAATTTCAGTCCAAAGTCAATAGCGTAAACTAAAAATATTTCATCATCTAGGATGTGTGATGTAATAAAATTCCCTTTCCTGGCTTGTTTTGCTCCAGGCCAAAGCAGAGGTGCTGAGAGTTACTCAGTGAAGCTGACCATAAGTATTGTTGCTTCATTTGTTTGTGCAAAGACATTTCTGTTTTAAAATACAGTCTTGAGACATCAGACCTGATACAACTTGTACTAAAAGATGCATTCTGCTACAGGAATGAAGAAGGAGGAAAAGGCAAGACAGCTAGAATAAGGAGGGAATTCTCAGAATGATAAAATCACGCCTATAATTCACACTTCTCTGACATAAAAATAATGAGAGAGTGTTCTAGCTAAGGGACTTTGGAAACCTCCTTATGAGCCTCACTTTGGATTTCTTTTTTGTGTTGCTTGCCCTCAGAAAAGGGACTACTGACCCCATGCCACAAACTGGACAGATCTAGAGAAATATAGAACAATTAATACAGAAACCACAGGAATAGCTGTGTTAATTTTGGTTCCTGTCATTCATTCTCTGAAAAAAGAGCCATGAGCTGCAATTAAGGTCAGGTGAAGTCCCAAATGGATGAAAAAAGCTTATTTTTCCTGCTTCCGTATTGCCTACATCTTTGTACTGTCCCTGTACCTACATGCTGCTCCAAAGTGTGTGCTGTCTACCCCCCATCCCTGTGTTCACAGAAGCTCCTGGGGGAGCTGTGGAGGAGAGGAGACGGTGTTTCAGAAGCAGTTGTTTGCGTGAACTATCAAGAGATGTCAAAACCAGATGTCCCTGTGGGAAGCTTTAGAGGATATAACCTGGGTCTCAGTTGCTATAAAACCTCTTACTTCACCTGCCTGTGATTATGTGAGCAGTAGGAAATGAATTCCAGCTCTAACTTATGGTCTGTTTGTACTGGGACGTTTTGAAGCAGGACTGTAGACAATGGTGATGGCTTGTTATGCGTAAACACAAAATATTACCCGTTAAAAAAATCCCTTTCTCTGATATGATGGGCAGGCTTTCTATAATACTGGTTTGGCTCCAGAAACCAGCCAAGCTACTTAGACTGTTATTTTTCTATCAAGAACTGAAGATGCTTGCATTGCCATCTCTGCTGTGCCTTCCATATCTAGTCCCTGCTTTATTGTCACAAAGGTACTGACAAAAAGCCTTTGATTTCTTAAGGAAAAGGTCTTCACCTGAAGAATAATCTCTCACAGGTATTTTCAACTTACTTCACCTTCTGCCAGGATCATGGGATATAAACCCTACTCATATTTAATAACATCATCAATTCAGATTTTTTACCATTGATTTCAGCTGGCATGACTCAAACAAGAGAGATCTGGGAAGGCATAATTTAGCACAGTGTATTCTTCTGAGGAAAGATTAGGACAGAATTTCAGACTTGTGCTGGATATCTTTCCATCTGTGGTTTCTTAGACCTGTGTTTACTGAAATTGCCTTACAGCTCTTAATATCACAGGTCTTTCCTCCACAGTGAGGAAGTTGGTGATTATCAGAGCTGACCTCATACATAATTTGAAAGCTGGTATTACATTAACACCTGTATGTGACAGAAAAGTTCACTCTTTTCAAAGTATGGAAAAAATGTCTTATTAAAACTATAAATATTAGCATTCTTAATCTATTCACCCTAACTCCACAGCTTTCTTACTTCTATTATTTTTTCCATTTCTGATTCAGACTGGCATAAGATAAATTGGATGAATGCTCCAATTTATGCGACTCTGTGGGAAATAGAGAAATAATCCTGTTTATTTTAGAGCAAAGTAATCAGAACATAAAAATAAAAAGATGGCTCATTTTTAAAGGCTGTTAGAGTAAATGACACCCCCCCTGGAATTTGCAGCAAGAGTAGGGTTCACTTCTCTCGCGTGTTTGATGTCCTAGGCCATGCCAGGTGCCTTACGTATCTGTTTCTGAGTTCAGAGCACCCTGTCACCAAGACCACCACACTTCACCACAAAGGAGTTTTTTCATTGCCCCCAGTATGCAGGGCTGCCTTACTCAGTGGCCTCTAGCCTGTCAAACTTTGCAGAAGGTGCCAGGAGCAGACAGAATTACTGCAAGTGATTTTCATTTGTATTAGTTCCCGAAAAGAAAATCTGTGCCTCTCCATTCGTTGTATAGAACACAAAAGGAGGGAAAATGTTTTTCCACAGGTGGTCTTCTTCAGTACACATTAAAACATTACTTCAAAACTGTTGTGTAGCCACTGTTTTGTACAGAGGACTCAGATCTTAAAATCTTTTGTTACATATATATATATATATATATATATATATATATATTTACTGCCCAAGAATTTGGGAGAAACAAAATCACAAAAGTAGCTCTAACTTGGGCATAGATGTCATAACCCTTAGTGTCTCAGCAGTCTTCATAAACGCTATCTTCTGCAGGACCTGAAGATTTACAATAATCTTCTAATATACACTATATACAATAGTTTTCTAATACACACAATTTGGTTGTGCCATCTTCTTCATGAATTCTCAGTGAACCAAGGATATTTGCTTTTCTGCTTATATTTACTACTATTACAGTAACTAAACATCTTTACAAAAGCAAGCTCTACCATGCATAGTCCAGGAAGCTAAGAATAAAATCAGACAGTCCTTTCCAATATGAAGTTTACAATGTAAAAAGCCACAAGAACTACTTAGAGAATGGCTGCTCTTACCTTAGGTCCATGTCTCCATCCACCCAGTAGGCAATGATATTGGAGGCTGTGCCCCCTGGACAGCACCCCATGATCAGCACCACAACAGCTTGAACAGGAAGCACATTAAAGACCAGGGACAGCAAGAAGGCTGTGAGAGGCATTATTCCAAACTGGCAAAGGAAACCCACTAAAATACCCCAGGGTCTTTTTATGTGGCCCCAGAATTTCTTAGGTTCCACATTGCAACCCATGGAGAACATCACCAAAGCCAGCATGATTGTTAGAACAGTACTTAAAACTATGCTCAAAGTTTCATTAAAATTATCTTCTTGTAACACACAAGATGTGCCATTGCAAACTGTAGCATTTGCTGGACAAGCCGTGGAGTTTTCTGCCAGAGACCTAGCGTTAAATTGCTGGGAAAGAAGGTATGTCTGCATTTTGAAATACAGAACTGCTCAGTACATCCGAGGCAAACTTTCAAGCCTGTGTAAATGGTTGTTTGTCAGTGACTCCTTTTAAATGATCCAGGAAGCAATAAAGTGCAATAAATACTGGGACGCACTTACTATTCTTGAAGGGTTTGGCGCAGTGCTGATTCATATAGTTATAAAAGTTCCACTTGCTTGGTACGGTGACAATTAATCATTTATTCATATGATAATGAGGAATCCCACGTAAAGAGAATAGCTGTGTTAATATTTAAGGATGTAAAGGAGGCTTGTGGGGTAGCTGAGCACATTAAAGGAGAATCACAGGAGGAAGAGAAAAGTTTAGATTTCATTCTTTGAATTTCTTGCATGCCTTTGGGAGAGCTGCTCATGCATGCACCGTCACTGACCTTACAGGGGTCTGCAGGGTGAGTGAGACACAAGAAAGCATGAGTAGAAGTTGTGAGCTAAGATTTGAAACCGCAGCCCTTGCTAAGTGATGCAGCATGCACCATGACACACAGGCTCATTGGAATGTGGTGGGATCCTCATTTGGTTCTATTTCTACAATTTGGTCTATTTCTGTAATAGAAGTTTTATGACCGGTGTGCAGGGATAACTCTACCACAAGACTGCATGCATGTTTGTGTCACCTGGCTCCTAAACGCAACTTTTAAGTAATTTTTCTGATTCCTTCTCAGCTTCCACGTTACCCTGAAGATTCTGAAGACCCCTGGCTGCAAAGTTTCCTGTGAGGCAATCTGCTAAAATGTCACCTGTATTTTTGGCTTTGGCACATGGAGAACCACTGCTGCTCTGACGACTCCACATCCTTCCAGCCTGGGCACTGTGTGACCACCTGGTGGCTGCTCTTCTCTCCTTGTGTCTCACATTGCTCATGGCCACCTCCACCTCCACACTGAGCTCATCAGCTGGGCAAGATAGGAGAGGGGAAGGAGGGGAGAGGAGCCAGGAGTCACGGGCTGTGCTTCTTTTGGCAGTGTGGAGATTTACATTCCTCCTGGCACCTTCTGCCAGGCACAGCTGCTGCAGTCACACTTTGCTCCAGCTCAGGCTGGAAAGAGTGGGTGGTGAGAGGAGGAGTGTGGAGTGGTGAGGGCGGAGGAGGAAGAAGATGCTTTTTCTGTGTCAAGCGTGGGGAGTGGGGAGAAGGGCAGTGGGGCTCAGGTGCTGCTGTGGACCCATGGTACTTAGCCCAAGCCGAGCATGTCCCCTCCAGCATGACAACAGGTTCAGCATCCACAAAAGGTCACCTTTTTTGCCTGGTGTGGCATGAAGGTTAGCAGACAGGTTTCTTGTGCCTGGCTTTGGTGTGGCTCATTCTTCATCATACCCTTGGCTCAAAAGGGATGAGAGGCTGAGGCAGGGCAGCTTTCCTGGGATGCCATTTGTGTCTTATAGCTCTAGGATGGGCACTGGGCATGCTGCATGGCATGACTAACCCCTTTTTTGTACGTGGGACCAAAGGAACTTCATGGCATTCTCAGTGTATTTGCCTCCTGATGCATGCCACTGCTCTCCCTTCCCTGCCTTGATTCACATCCTTCTCTCACATGTGCTTTCCTATGGAAAAATGTCACATTTCAGTTAGTGCTTAGATATCTTTACTGTGCTTATCACCCTACTAGGTGGATGTAGCATAAATATTCATGCACTGGATATCAGAATAACTTTGTGCCGCTGATAGTCTGTAAGAGCGAAAGAAGGTACAGAAGCAGCCAGGTGAGTTCTTCAAGCCAAAGCAACAGCAACAACAGCAACAACAACAACCACTAGAAATCTCGGATAATTTTGACTATACAGCATACTTGAATATCAGTGTCAAGATTTCAAAAGCCTGCCAAAATCAATGGGTTGCTTGGTTGGTCAAAGGTTTACCTCTCAGGCTTCCTCCAAAATCAGGAGCATTTTCAAGGGATGATTTTTGACGCTTCTTTACCTGTACCCAAGCTTTGGGGCAGAAATAACTTTAAGTGTAGATCCTAGAGTAAAATCAAGTCCAAAAAGTAAAGTGCAGTTGATACCCCCCAAGCATCTTTAGTTTTCAATATAGAAATATTTTTTACTAGGGTAACATGCTAAGCCATAATTATCTTCAGCAAGCAAGACTCCCACTGAAAATCTCAGCATTTTGTGCCTAACTTCAGTGCGCAAAATTATAGGTGTTACTTTTTTTAAAAAAAAAAACTTTAAACCGTGAACTATTGAGGGGGAGCTGATGGCATTAGAAAGGATTTCCCAGCATGCTCAGATGGCACCTGTTTCTTTACAAAGGGGTCAGCTAAATGGCTGTATCTCCTAAGTCACTCTTGGGTGCCTGATGGGATAATGTCAGAGTAACTTTATCCTCCCAGGCAGCTGGCAACTCCTACCCTGTGATTAGTGTCACATCTGTGTGACTATGATATGTCTAATAGAACAACAAGCAAGGTAATAAGGGGTAGATGAAAGGAAGAGAGGGCTACAAGATCTTGGTTTGGCAGAGAACATTCTCCTTATTATGCATGCTTTCAAACAGAATGTTTTAGGAGCTTTTATTCTTCAATCCAAGTCTTTTAAAGGGCTAGTTAGGTTTTAAAAGCACGCCTGTATTAACATTTCCTATAAACCTGTATCAGTCTGGATTTGCACTTGAACTTGCTTCTTGTTGGAACTAAAATTTTTTACTAAAGCACCTTGAAATCTCCAATAAGCCTCAGGGCCAGGGATAACTTTCCTGGGTCTTAAAAAGCCTGTGATTCTGAGGGAACCCAGGGTGAGTGGTACGGAAGAGGAGGTGAGGGATCTCCAGCTCACAGCGGCTATTTCTCATGCAGAGCTTCATGCAAGGGCTTGCTTTCACCTCCTCCCATCCCCCCACAAAGCACATGTCTGAGCTGTGAAGGGGTGCTCAGCCTCTGCTGAGAGATAAGGGTGTCCAGCCCTCACTTTGGAGTTTGATTTCTGGAAATGGAGTGGAGGGGGAGACCTTCCTGCTCAGGCTTTGGGCTTGACTAAGGACAAACAAGATATTAGCTACTCACCTGCGTGGCCCTGTGGGTGAGCAGGTTGTTTAAACTTAATCAGTACTTACTGCTAGGTTTGCCTCTGTTGTTTCTCCTCTGTTGTAAAAGGGATGGTTCCAACTCATTAGTTCGTCAGCTAACTGTATAAAAACTTAGATCACAAAAAATCCTTTCTGGAAACAGAACTGAGCCCTTCTGAATTCAACTTATTAGGCTGATAGTGCCACAATTAAGCACAAATGCTAATACCAATTTCAAGAAGTCCTCATATGTTGTTAGGGAACTAAATCCATAGCCAAGATATTGAAATAAATGAATTGAAATAAAAACTTGGTATGTTGGAGGAGGTACAGTATTATCAAGTAGGCAGGCAGCTCTCTCAGGAGTGCTGGATTTCAAACATTCCTTTAGTCTGTTTTGCTTTTTGCAGTGTGTTTCTGGGACTTAGTCCACATGCAGGCTAGGGGGAGAAAATAGATCGACAGCTCCAAGTTTGGCTGCTTTCTGTAAGTTTCCCTGGCATCCTCAGGGAAAGCAACTTTTTGGAGGTGGTTGTCGGAGGTACTGAGCTGTACAGCTTCTGTTTCATTGCCTGTTTTCCACCTGGGTTACGGTGTGTAACTGGTGAGATGGACTATGTACTGCTCTGTGAACCCCACTGGCATCTTTTGCGTATTCCTGTTGCACATGTTATTCAGCGTGATTTTAAGCATTTGTCACTAATGTTCAGGGAAGAAAGCGACAGCGAGCCTGGTGGCCTTTTGGTGATGATTAACACGCCCGGTGTGATTCTGGACACTGCCAGCATACCTTAAAGTGAAAACAATCAATACCTTAATAGAGAAATACCAGTCTAGCTGAATGTTTGTATCCCAAAATTGCCAAACTGCTTATGCTGAACTGTCGTCTTGAATTTTTGTGGGGTTGAGGTTACCAGCTTATGCAAGTGAGTTTGGCGCCACTTCAGCAAACAAATCCAGGCAGATGAAACCTGTAAGGATCTGCCCCTGTGCTGATGATTAGATAATTGATTTATCCATTAACTTGAGCAGTTATAAAACACAAATAGCAGTAAGTGCATACAGAACCCTATGCTGGGAGAGACAATTTAACAGTTTGTCTTTTACAGCTGTCTGGTGCTTATTTCTGTGATGTTTGTCTTAATGAGACTTATGAATCTTCACTGTCTGCTTAGTTCAGACTCCAAAATCCTTCTTAGTATATTTATGTCTTGTTTAGAAGAATCTTTTCTTTCAGGTAATTGATTTCCTGAAGTCAATTACCTGCCTTTTACCACCATCTTTAAAAGAGAGACAGCAGTTATGCCTAGTATTGGTGACCTTGTTTATAACTTTAAACTTTACTATAACTATAGAAGGAAGATTTTTTTTTTGTTTAGAAAAAGTTGCACTACAGGATTGGAAGTTTTTAGAGGGCATTAAGAAAAGAAAACCTCCATGCAATAGCAGCAGAGAAACTTATGACATTAAAATACATCTAGCTCAGGATAGCTTCATAAAGAACATTGAAAAATCAGCTGTAAAGCTGACTTGCTGAGTTTTTACATTTACATTTTCACATTTCACTGTCTGGTGCATACATCTACGTTTTGCCTGTAAGACTCCTGAGCTAAGTCTCAAATGAAACACAAGGGGCACAGGTGCTTTTGCATTTGGCTGTTGATGAACTCAGCTGGGATAAAAACCCTGATGTGGTATGTAACTGGATTACAGGCAAATTTATTTTGCTGGTGTACTAACCCTGAGAGATGCACCTAACACCCATGGCTGAACTCCTGCACACATTAAGAAATTCGTTTGAGGGACATGGTACTACTGTGATTTGTCAGAACTCTAAATATTGTGCATGTAAGGAGAAATGCACAGTGCATTTGTATTTTTGATACCTTTCAGCCTTGCCTACCTAAATCATGGCAGAAAGTATAATCTTTCAGTGTACCCACCTTCAGTAGCCAGATGCAAGCATTTTCAATAGAACAGAACATTTCATCCCAAAAGCGCATATTTACTGTGAAACTGCAGGTAACAGCATCAAAAGCCTTAGAGTCTAAAGAACTTCACTCTTCTTTTGATAATGTGTATGAGGGGAAATCTGCACTTCCACACTGTTCAGCAAGGACTGTCTGCTATGAGAAAAATAACAAAAGACTGCCAGAAGTGTCAGCCAGCCTTTTGGCTGCCAAACTGTAAGGGTGACCTCTGACACTGACAGATAATTTCATACTAAATCAAAGAAATGAGTCACACTGCCACCTATAAAAGTGTAAGGTTTTGAACGATCCTGTTGGGTTGGAATCCCTTAATAAAAGCGTGTTTTTCATGTTCCTCAGCAAGATTGGCTTTGGACTTTGAGGGCTAATACACTATGCAAGTATTTCAGTACATTTACCTGTCCTTTCAAAGTTGTAATTTTAATTGGCAGTGAGATTTAATTTGGGATAAGTGGCCAAAAAACCTAGATGCTTAATTGCTAGATCAGAGGTCTGATTAATTTTGAAGTCTGCAGGGTTAAAGAAAGAATAAGTTGTTATAGGAATTTTTATTCTCTTGGCACCAAAATTGACTCTTCCGACTTCCATCAGAAATGGAAATTACTTATACTGTTTCTTGTTTGCTGTTGTGTTGGTTTATGACTTTTATCTTCTGCCAAGTAGCAGGAAACTGGTGGGTTTGCCTGCTGTTCTGATGTCCTTTCCCACCCTCGTCTAAGCTTGGAACCCAGCTGCACCTTTTAAATTTTTTTTTTGTGAGAATTGATACATAGATTTGGTAATGTGTCTTTGAAATAGTAAGAAAATAATTTAATTGTGCTATCTGTTATTTTGAGAGGTAAAGGTAGAGCAGAGAAGGCACAGAACTGAAGCAGAATAGAACAGATACCAAGGGAATAATGCCCGTGCATCCCTTCACCTGTCAGCGGGTGGGACATAGCTTATCAGGAACTCAGTCAGCACGACAGGAACAGACCAGTAGATAAAGCATCTGGTGCTGAGGACTTTAAAATTTCTCTACATGTAATTTGGGTATTTTGCTTCAGAATAAATAGGTTTAGTCTGGTCCCTGATCTAGGTGTCCCTAGCAGGTGTGCCTTGAAACTGAAGAATCCGTTGTGGGTTTACACCTGTATGTCCCTATTAAATGTTGGAGCGCACCTGCAAATGGGCTTCGTGGCTTAGGTACAACCCATTAAAGGAAACCGCTTCTCACACACCAAAACTGCTCTGCAAACCCCTGACATATAGTAAATGGGAACAGGCTGGGGATTTACTTCAGCACTGCTGTAGTGCTCCGGGCCAAAACAACGAAGGGGGAGCAGCCTTTGGGGTATCCGTGTCTTCTGCACTGGTCTGATGTGCCATGGGCTATGGGAGTTTTGTGTCCTGTGGGGCTGGTGGCTGCGTGGAATGTCCTAGGGCACTGAAATCACCATTAGACACCTATGTTTAGGCAGCTGGATCCCAGTCTGGATAGCTGTATTGGAGAAGGTGAATGTGCCTGAGGGTCTCTGCTGAGAGTAATGTAAGTCTCCTGTGAACAGCTCTGAAGCTACGCTGGGGGTGTCCTGAGCCAGGTTCTGCAGAGCACATCCTTTAATGAACATAGAAACAAGAAATCTGAGGAGAAGAAATGTACTAAGTTCCTGGTTTTAGTATGCCCAGGGAGTTGAGTAGGAGCAGAAAGTCGTGCAGCTGGAGTTTCTTCAGGTAAGCACTAAGCAGAGCCGCCAAGAATGGCAAAAAGAAAGGAAGGAGAGGAAATGTGAAAGTAAAGCTGTGGGGTTTTCTGTGTTTTGTTTCACTGGGTTTTTTTGTTTTGTTTTTGTTTTGTTTTGCTTTTCTTCCCATTATTAAACAGATGTTTTGCTTTGAATCAAGCCTTTATTAATGAAAGCAAACAGGTTCATTAACTGAGAATGGGCTGCTCTCTGTGAATTTGGGAGAGGCAGCTCCTTAACATTTTTTTTTCTGATTTACAGCAGAGATTTGAACTCAGGCCTTCCACATAGCATGTTGGGAGGTGTTGGTCTCTGACTGTCTCCTGAGGAGTGGCTTTACCTGTACTGCTCAGTGGGCAGACCTGGGACCTGTAAACATCATCTCTTATGTCAGTGCTCTAATTACCAGGGACTATTTCTATATGTCGTGCAGATTTAAAGTTCTAAGTCAGGAGAGAAATATTTTATTCTGGTGAATATAAAAGAATAGTCTCTTCATTAAAACTGTCCTGGATACACCTGAAACAAAAGGTGACAAGGGTTAACTAATGCTGATTCTAGAGCTTTTTGATTGCCCACGATGAGGTGTGAGGGAGGGGAGCCAGACAATGGCAGCTGTTACAAGCTCAAGATCCCACTTGTGCTAGATGCTGTGCAGAGCCATAGTAAGCACCACTTCTGTGTTTTTTTTCTCTGCTATTTCTCATCCTCCTTCAACATATGTAAAATGTCAACACTCCAGGCACAGAAATGAAGAAAAATCAAAATGCAAAAAGGTATCCATTGCATATATAAATGGCATATAACAAGACACCTCTTCTGAGATCCAGTCTAAAACCATTACCCTCTTCTCCTCAGGGAAAAATTCTGTCTGCATGTCCACCTTCTTAACTGAATTTAGATTTGGCTAGAACACCCATCTTCATTACATGGGTAATATTGGCTGGGACTGCATGAGGTTTCTAGGCCTTTAAAATTTTCAGCTCTTGGTAAGACTGATTTCAGCGACTTACTTGGCTGTTTGTTTTCAGAATAACTTTTCTTACCAGAAGACACTGGTTTAGAGTTCTACAATATCTTAATAGCTACAAGGTAAAATATGATCATAAAACCTTCAAGAATGCAATGTAGATGTGACCTTATCTGAAGCTGCTGGACTCTCAGCACGTGGGAAATTTGACCCACCTACCTGGATATCGGGAACTTAGTTTAGCCATGCACTTTTGGAAAAGCAGATAGGCAGCTCTTCGGTTGTGGGAGCTGAAAGTAGGGAGGATGTGGTGCCCTTGATCTGTTGTGCTGTAGTGCTGACACAGGTGATGATAGGACTGGCATAGCCTCTGTGTGAGTGTCTGTGTCATGGGCTTGTGGAAATGTGGGCGTAATTCTTGATTGATGCTTGGAGCTATACAAATAGAAGAGATGGCAGTAACGAAGTTCCATTATTTAATAGAACCTGAGTAACATTTTGGGCCTTCAGTTAGCCATTTGAGTTCCTGTTTGGGTGCGCAATGCTGAAGATGCAAAAGCTTAACAACATTGAACCTGTAGGCTTTGAGACGCAGGAGAGTCCATGCTTAGATGCTTGGTGTCTTCATGTGGCATCCATCAAGATGGGCGATCCCACAAAAGCAGTACAGCGGCATTGGAGGTGCACAGCAATCAGTCAAAAATGCTGGGGAGTAGGTCTGTATCATGCACCTGCTCCCCTTCTGTACCGCTTCCTAAAATACAAGAACTGGAATAGGACCTGGAGCCTAAGTACCTTTTCCCATGAGCCCTGTTTGCTCATGCCCCTTCTCTGTCTCAGTGAGTATTTGATTATAATCAGGAGGCAGGCTGAGGGAGTGCTGGCCTGAGGCAGCCTGCTGGCTGTGCCCACAGCACTTTGCAGATGGCTCGACTGGGACCTGGCTGATGCAAGCTCAGGTCCCTCAGGGCAGAGACAGAAATTTTGGGGCAGAAAAAAACCCAGAGATGCCAGACATGCTTTCTGCATGTTAGTGTATCTTGCTTGTGTTTTATGCCTGATGGTAACGTTGGTGGAGCTGGGGCACAGTCAGGCATAAATGACAGCTCCTTGAAAGCCTGAGGGTCTCACCTGGAGTCAGACTCCTGCAGTGGCAGCCTTTTTGAAGCATGCATGTTGGCTAGTGTGGATATCTCTTTTGAAAATGCTTATCAAAATTATTTCCATCTGTTCTGTTCTGAAATTATTTCCATATAATTATTTTCATATAAATGTTGCCTTAGTGCTTTCATTTCTGACAGCTGAATGTCTACTATTTGGGCTGTAATGAATCAAAAAGGTAGATTCATTCCATCCTTATAAAAAAGGAATTCCTATTTGAATTTGTAGAAACAAACATAAATTGCTACATATGCACATTTATATATAAAAATATATGCAACATGAATGATGATTTAATATAGGTGGGGAGCTTGGTTTTTTCTTTTTGAAAGAACACCTGTGGTTTCTGAGAATTTCCATGTGAATAAAGTGACTCTTCTAAAAACTTTCGTAGCCTCCTTCAGTAACTGACAACTTGTTTAGGAAATTGCTCTTTTTTTCCTGCTGCTGAAATAGGTATAGGCAGTATTAGATTTCTGTACATCGAGGTCTGCTATAGATATCCCAATAACATCTATTTTCATGAGGATTTTATGATCAGTCAAAAACCTGATGACCTACTGTCAAGTAGCATCAATTAGGGAAAAAAAACCCCAAACATGTCATTTTGAATGCTTTTATCAGAAATGGGGACGTGTAATCTCTTCTTATGCTCCTAATGATTCTTGTGTGATTCAGTGCAGTTTATCTATCCCTTGGCCCTCTATGCCTCAGTCTGCAAATCTAAATGTATGATTGTTTACATACGCAGTATTCCACTTCAAAATGTTTGAAACATATATGAATGCTTTTAAAAGCTTCAGGTATTATCTGGAGGGACTTGCTTTCTTTGCCTTCTTTCTGGACACTTAGATTATGCTTTAGTGCTGTTTTTGAACTCTCCATCATGAAGTCAGGAAATGATCTTAAAATGAAATTAGAATGCTCATGCATGGAAAAAATATCACTGTGGGACTTCACTGACAAAAAACAGTTATCTGTTTGCAGTACTCTAAAATCTTTCAAATGAGTTTTAAATAAAGAGCATGGGCACAAAATGCTAACATAGATGTGCCATTTGCAAATCAGGAATATAAAATTAATGAGTGGGACTCACTGTAAAAAAAAAAAAAAAAAAAAGGGACAGCACCATGCTAACCAACGTATTAAAACTTAAAAATTTTATTAAACTTCTTTTAAGGCAGTTCAGGTACTTCATGTCAAATTACAAAGTTATGGTCCAAAAATTTTTCATCTACATCTCTAAATGTGTGGGTTTAATTTTCCCTTCCTTTTTTTTTTTTTTTTTTTTTTTTTAAACTGTTGTGACCTGGAGGTATCTCACAGTGGAAATAAAAATATTGAAAAGGGAAGACTTAAATGTACCAGGTAGATCCTTGGGGACTCAAGTAATACCATTAGTGGACAAGCTGAAATAAAAAAGCAGCTCCAAATTAGACACGCAGCCTGCTGAAGTCCATTTACACTATAAAATAGTTGTCAGAATCCATATTTTTTTAAATAGGAAAAAAAATGCCCAACCCACTGTAAATGAAAGCAGAAAGTCTAGATTTTTTTAGGTCACCCAAGAATATGGTTAGAAAAAAACCCAGTAATAACTCAGGTTTAGTGTCAGCATCTGAACTAACTCCTCTTACTTTTCTTCTCTGCAGAAAAGCTGCTATTTCTGTAGCTTTTATGTGGAGGAACAGTCCTGTCAGGTGGGCAGATTATTAATGTCCTCTGTGTGTGTGTTCTCTGGAGGAGATGCCCTACCCTGGTCCCTCGGTGGGGACCAGTGCCCAAGGCCAGACGTGGGTGGCACATTGTGAGGGTGTTGCAGGCTGCAGCGGCGATGGGAACCAGGCTGCACGCTGGGTGGGACAGCAACGAGAAAGTCACTAAAGCAATGCACAGGTCTCGAAGCTCAGAGCTTTTCTTTAAAGGCTGAACTTTCTGCATGTACATTTCAATAGCTATACGTTGACTTTGAGATTTGATACACACTGAGCATGTGGGGGAGACAGACCTTTATCTCTTTAACCTGCCTTATCTTATGTGTTTCCTTTGGTTTGTAACTCCTCCTCCTCTGTTCACTAGCAAGAACAAAGAACCAAGCTTTTAAAAGCAGTCTCTGAAGTAGGAGATAGATAAATTAATATTTATACATACGGTACAAGTAGTGCCATGGGAAGAAAGGAGCCTTATTTCAGTGCTAAGATGTAAATGCATCTAGGCTTTAGATACACCTGTGCTTGCTAAACCTCATGTACCCTGATAATATAAACAACAGGAGCTGAGAAATTCAGCGGAAAAATGTTTCTCTGTGAATGATATCACCTGTATTTGGCTAAGCTTAATAACAGGCTCGCTAGCACAAACTTGCTAGTAGTAGCATTATGTGGAAATCAGGGAATATTTATTCAACAGAAAGATAAAATGCTCTTTTTCTAATAAGGAGGCCTCCTCTCTTCATGTCCTACAGGTCATCAGCAGTTCTTAGGCAATATTAATCTTCTCCTGATTCTGTGACTGAGTGAGTGACTAGTCTGAAGGTCTCCTTTTGTTTTCAGAGCTGCTTGTGCTTGTGTTATCAGCACTGAACACACCTGAGCTAATGGGGCTTGGTGAGATGTTTGATAGGCAGAACTTTCCAGGAATTCAATGCTCCTACTGTTGCCCTCCGTGTTTGCCCTTGGTGGGACAATAGTGGCGCAGATAGACAGACAATGATTAATGCCTCATCCCTGAGCAATTTCTCTCTCTGAAATCCCCTGTTGTCTCCGGCCCAGGATATTTTTGCACAGTGGAGAGAGGGGGGTTGAGATAGGAAGAGATGACTTCACATCTGAGAGAGACATTTTCCCTTTCTGATCCCCAGAACAGAACCCCTTCTGAGTAGCTTCACGTGTGGTTAACTGGGCTCCCAAGAACAGCTGCAGGAACCAGGAATGGGGAGCTCGCTCAGCTAGAGGTTGTCTCTTCATAATGAGGAAAACTTAACCCTTTGGGTTTGCCAGTTTGATGAGAAAGATGGCAGATAATCTTGCCCTTTTCTTTTTTCTTACTCTTTTTGCATACCAGGAGGATCTCTGCCATTGGCAACAACGTTCCCTAAGCGCAGTGGGTAAGCTGCAGCTAGGGCTGAGGGCTAGGAGTGAAACCATGGTGGAATTAAACTGAGCAGGGCGAGGGTTTTCTGGAGAAATGTGGAAGCTGTCTTTCTCTGGCTTGAGGAGGAGCATAAACAGAGAGCAAGATAAATAAATTGATAATGCCAAGGGTTTTCTTTATAAAATGCTTTTTGCCCTACATAAGTGACAGCAGATTTATGTATTTTAGTGAAAAATCTGATTCAATTATCTATTTCTTCTGTTTTGAGACTGCCTTTTCCATTGTAGACACTTAAGTTAGAACAGACGGTTCATACAGCATTCATCGATTCTTCAGCGGTTAAATTGAAATGGGTATGTCTCTTCATGCTGTCGTTATTCAGCAATATGTCACCATGGAGAGTCATTTTTACCTCAGGTGAAAGAATGGAGCATACTGAAAAGCCATCTATTTCCTTGTCATCATCCATAAATTCTGATGCTTATTGCTTACTCACATACTTTGTTCAGACCCGTGAAGCACATGTGTTTTTCTGATTTCTATGGTAACATTAGTCCTTTGAACAAAGTTCAGACCTGCAGCTCTATTGCTTTCGAAAAATTGTTGATACACTTTCAAAACTGTGATGGCCCTGTGCTTCAACTGATCAGCATACAAGAAATTAAAGAAATTGACTTTGGATTCCTCAGAAAGTTACATAAAGCACATGGAAGAGCAATAACTGCAGAGAGCTGCTAATGATGCACTACTCTGTTCAGCCTGGTATGCTCAGACTCCCCCTGTGTGGGAAACTACTTGGACCAAAGCTGTGTAAGGAAGTGATATGGAGAGTGGAAACATGCATAAACTAGGAAAAGAAAATAAAAAGCCTTTGTTAATACATTGGCACAGTTAAGCTTAGGAGACTCAAACTTAATCTCCTGCATTGTAGGTAAGGATAAATAAACAGCATTCCCATAGGTAATTATCCATTACCTATTTCAAAACTGGGCAATATAGTAGTTGATTACTTCTAAGGTAGGGCAAACTCACTTCTTTGGATTTTTAATGTATGTTTATTATTATTGGCCCCTGTAATCGCTGTAAATGACACAAATGTCCTGATTAAATGACGTTTGAATTAAGCCCCATGACATGCCTGCAACAGCCCATCAAACCTAAAGGTGCAAGCAGTTACCAGTAATAGTCTGACATTTGGTTTTCACATTGAACAATGCTGGACAGCAAGAAATGGTGGAAATGCAAACAGTGATCAAATATCATGGTGATGAGAGACACTGTTCAATCCCAAAGCCTTCTGACTGTTCCAGAAGGCTTACACCCAATGGGGCGTGGGGCTGGACTTCTAGCATGAAGACATTCCAGGTTTTAGTTTAGTAACACTGAGTCCGTTTGTAAGAAGTGTGGGGGAAAAATCCATAGGTGTAACTTGCAGATTGTGTTACAGTCTTCAAGGCAATGTGCATGTACTTACTATTTTGTTACATCTGTGTAGTTGTTCTCCAGCTTCTGTGCTTGGGATAATTAGGCTAGAAGTCTGGACCAATTGAATATATCATGTGCATAACTTGTGGTGAAAAAAGTGTGACTGACAGTAAAAGTACCCCACCAGTTTTGTTTATGATAAGATTTAGAAAGTTATCAGCAGTAGGAAGGAAGACATTGAGCAGAATGTCTACATCACCAGCAAATACTTAGGCTGGGAAAGATAAACACTTAACCAGCCTCCTTTCACACTCACTTGTCATAAAAAGGTAGTGGTGACATTATCTCTGAGCTTATCTTGTTCAAAGTAGCGTCTCTGAAGCTCTTTGAAGCAGTTTCTGGACTCTTTGGGGTCTGATAATAACAGGTTGAAGACCACTGCTCTAAGAATTTTACCTCCTAAGAGAAACACAAATTCACATTTTTGCAACCGTGCATTATGATGAAGTTCCTCTCACCTCTCCTCAGTCGTGGAAGAGTGCAAAAAAGCTTTTCCAAGGGCCTGCTCCACTGAGATGCCATAAACTGTACAGACCCTCTCCTGCTTGTGAGATCAGGGAGAGCTGAACACAGACCCTTTTGTATGAGGCACTCAGCAAGTAAGCTTGGAAGATGTTACCTAAGCATTTTAATAAACAGAACATCCTCAATCATTTTGACGATTTTACTGAAAACTAATAGGAAATGTGAGGCAGCAGGAGCAAACGTGTATGCAGGTGTCATTGAATGCATATTTCCGTTTATTTTACTATACATTGAGTGTATCCTACATTATTTTTTATAGTAAAAATTTTGAATTTTGAAATTATTCCTTCTACAGTAATGCTTTTGTCCACCTGTAAGTCAGAGGCTCCCTGCCATCACAGACCTTGATTTGATATAAAAAATCTCATGTGACAAACCTACGAAGATGTATGTAGCCATGAGAAATCTGGAAACAGACCATGGTGGTTCAGGATAAGTACTTATGAAGAAGTGGGATTTGTAGAGGTAGTAAATGTAACAGAAAGCTTGGCTGGGGCTTTATTCTCCTTGGGATCTATGGTCACCCCATGCAGTATGAAGGCATGGGGCTACTGGTGTCACTGAGCTGTGGAAGAGGAGGAGGAGGAGGAGAAAGAATAGACTAAAGAGACCTTATCTGGAGCCTAATACAGCATCTTGCCTACTGACATTGAGCCAGTAGCTCTGTTGGTTATTGTGGGCTGGCCCAGTGGGGGTTGTGTCTTCTTTTTTTTTATTTTAAAATTTATTTTTACTTTTGCCACATAATTCTTAGTTATGAAACTAACAGTTAAGCACATAACATCTATCTTTTAACCCATGTGGAGTACTGATTTCTATCTAGCTTCTGGTCTAGATACTTTCCCCTCCCACCTGGTACAGCAAGAAGGTTCTGCTTATTCACCAGGAACTTCTAAGTTGTTGGATCAAAATTTTAGCTCAGGAAAAGAAGAAATGAGAAAAAGTGAATGAAATTGAACAGCATTGGTCATGCTTTTTGGTTATAAAAGACCCTTTTAAAAAGAAACAATGATTTTAAGGAGGATTAGTGAGACTGATTTTTGGAATGAATTGTCCCACTGCCCCACCCCGATACCCCTCCAGAGGTGTTCAGCAACAGAGGAATGTGACATGTCCCGTGAGCAGGAACAAGAATCCCCTCATCACCTGGGTTGTACAACTTCACAGAAACAGGTGTTTGTGTGTCTCACTTCTAATACCACATCAGAATTGCATTATGAAAGGTAAAACTGTAAAACCATCCTAAATCCAAGTAAAAAATAGCATCATTACCTTTCCATCTTTTTCTGCATTATATTACTGCTCTCTACAATCCTGTCCTTTTGTCTCAGATTCTTTGAAGTCCCAATTGTCAGAGAAACATACATGCTTATTCTATGGACACTGAGATGAAATAGGGATTCCTGGAGAGTACGTTTCAATTTAATTTCTGGCAATAATTTCTATATAAAACCATTTTGATTCCTAATGCTTCAGAGAAGTTATTCAGTCTGCTTTTAATTTATGAACTCCATCATTTCTGCTGCAGTATGCTATTTTTGTAAAAATGTAATTGTGGCCAAACCTGTATAGTGACTAGACATTTGATCTTGAATATTGTTGTACTGTGAATTATGTTAAGGATATTTTTATTTCTCTATATGATAGATCAGGAATTCTTGACTCAAAAAAAAAAAAAATCCATTGACATTTTCACAGTTCTTATTAATGAAATATTAACATGATAGTCCTACAAATTTAACTTGATTCTTCTCCTTACATGGATGAATATAATTCAAGAGCTGAAGGACACATGAAAGGCAATTTATTTTTAGGAATGTACTTTTTATTTTTAAGAATTTACTTTTTTTTTCCTTTTCTATTATCCAACAATATGTTTGAAGATTGTTAAACAAGTGCTAGTCATTACAAATAAAGAAACCAGCACTGATCTAAAAGGTTTTTATTATGGAATAGCTAACTGGGGTGGGTGGGGAATGGGGCAAATAAATAGTTTATTTGCAAGTGAAATCAAAAGCATAAAGCAACGTGGCACATAAAAATTTAGGTTTATTAATGATTATGTTGGGGTCCATGAAGGATCCTATTTTTGGTAATGATGACAAAAAGAAAAACTAATGCAAGTTTATGTCAAGTGCTCCCTGGAATTGCTGAATTGCTTTTCCTTTCTCGAAAACATAAGCCTAAGATTTTGTATATGTATAAAATTTTGAAACAATCAATCACGGAAGCAGCATCTGATCACAGAACATTTTCAAAATCAATTTGTCATACTCCTGTATGGATTTAGGTGCCTTCCTTGTTTTGGCATTACTCATTTGCTAAATGCAGGAACGTTACTGTAATTTCTCAGTGTTGTGTTACAAATTAGAAGGCTGGAGTGCAGAAAGTTTCCTCTTTGTTTTTGTATTTGTCCTGGATATGGGAGGATTTGATTGCTTTTTTTTTCCTGATGCATTTTTTTTTGTGATGCCTTAGAAATTATGCCGTCTGATTTCCATCTGAAAATCATTTGTGATGCCCAGTTCCCATCACAGAAAATCCTTGGGAATGGCTTTGACAACAACATGACAGGCTTTTAAGACCTGCTTGCTGTGAGGAAATATAGTGATGCTCCTTCTAATGTTAAATTTCACAAAGGAGAGGACTAGATTTTGGTGCAGCTCTCCGTGCAGTTACTACACTTAAAGGTGTGCTGGTTTATGACCCTTTCTGAAAGTACTCATTTGAGGGAAATTGCTTTGTAACACAGATGTATACAGTGAACTGGATATCAGTTGCTTTGAAGGAGATACGTAACATTGCCATATATGTAAGTGATAGGCCAGTGGTCATCATATTCCCAGAATATGATTTTATTTATTTATTTATTATCAGCTTTTATTTATTAATCAACACGGAGATTTACTGTAGGACTTTGAAATGGTGAAAAATACTAATGTTGAATAGTGTGTCTGCTTTGTACAGCTTAAGCTTTTAAAGCATTTCTAATGTGAGTATCTAATGCTAGAAACTGAGAAGTTCAGATTTTCTTTATTTTCAGAGATGCATGGACACTCTTTTTTCCAATAGCTTTTTGTAAGAGTTAAAATACATATGCTTCTGCCTAGAAATGTTTAATGCCTGTGAACTATATTGAAATGCCTATGAATTATATTGAACTGGTTTCTAACCTTCCTCACCTCAGCCATGAGTTTGGCACTATTTCAAGCAGTGCTTCCATCTACATCACTCATCTACAATCCAGGGCCACGTTCTTAGGGAGGGCTTGCTGGAGGTCGTTTAGATTTGGCATGGAAGAAGCCCTAATCTTTATGAAAATTGGTTCACAGTTGTCTGCTTTTTTGATACAAGTTTGCATGTTGAGAAATTCTTTGTTGTTGTTGTTATTTATTGCAATTTAGAAATAACTCAAATGAACACTCTTCTTTCTAGGTACCCCATCAGGAATCTTGCACAATCACTATGTGCTGCTAAAACTTTTTAAGTCCTCTTTCTGTGGAGGGGTGAGATGGTTGGTGACCAAAAGGACTGAGAAACACCTCCACCTCCCAAACTCTACTTTTCCTTCTTTCCTGGCTCATTCCAGTAAACACATAGGCTTTCAGGATATCTTCCAGCTAACGCAAGGGAGGGGTTCTGATGGAGCATATGCTTAGAAAATTAATAAGAATGGCTTTAGGTTTGATTTTAGGTAACTTTTGCTTAGCTGCCTGGATGAATCAGCTAAATTTCTGAGTGAAGTGAAACTCCAAGCAATCTGTTTTGGAATCCTTCCCAGGCAGACCTATTCAGCCATCCACTTAATTGCTAGTGCATCTTCATTTATGTACCTCTATTGATTTTAATCTCAGATGATTTATATAACACCATAAGCAGGTAACAAACTGAACCAATAGCATTTCACTGGAGATGAAGATACTAATAAACTCTGTTAATACATCCAAAATCTGCTCATATATACAAGGCACCTCTTGCTGTGGTTGTGTATTTAAAGTTTGTACTTATGGCTTCTCAGATAAACTTTTGTTCTCTTTTCCACTGCAGACTGTTTTGCCGTATTTTAAAGGTAAAAAGCATTTCCATTTATTTGACTCCAAGCCACCTCATGGCCTGCTGCCAGAGTTCTCTGATATTTATTTTTCATTCTAGCTGTTTGTTATTTCTGCACTTATTCCTGAATGTGTGTAGAGTTCATTTGGCCTGAAATCAGATGCCCGTGCGATTAGGACCTTTACATAGTCATGAGTGATGAGCTGCCACAGGCTTAATTAATAAAGACAGAGAGAAATTAAGTATTTATAGAGTAAGATTCATTTCGCCCCTTCAGATCTTTGAATGAAGTGAGTCCTAGACAATACTTTGTCCTGGAAAAGGGATTATTTGTTCCTGAGATCTGTCTGTGACGGAATTAAGACTGAATATGCTCTTAGAAGACCACAGCTGCTACTTCCTTGACTCTGCTACGGAACGTCCTGGGTCGAGATTAGACCTCAGATCAAGTGCTCCTGCTTATGTCTGTAGCACTCTTCCAATAGCTATTTAGAACAGCTTTAAACTAATGTCTGCAACGGTTCTTATGCTCGAATATTAACATAACTAACACTGCAATCAAAATAAGGGAGATTAACATTGCACAGATGAGCTGTCTGTACTGTAGGTGTCTAAGCAGTCCATTAACACAATACTATGCATTTTGTGACTTTATTGCAAAGTATTATGCGATCGAAAAGTGCAAATGAGAGAAATCATCCTTGTCAAATGAATCCCATCTTATTTTAATTTTCCACTTCAAATCACAATTAACATGTATTATTCACACCTTTTCATTTCTCTGGCTATATTAAAGTAGAACAGATGCTTTGTGCAGACTGTCCAAGATTTGGAAACGGGCTATTGTTATTCATGTTTTTCAGTTGTCCTTCACTGTGGGCAACAATAGTATAACAGAAGGGACTCACAGGTACTGAAAGCAAAGTTGACAATTCTAGGAGTCTGTTCACAGACAGGATCTAACCGTTTCTTTATGCAGTTGCCATGTGTCATATCAGACTGCTTATCCAGGGCAGCGGGAGGACGAAACCGTGGATTCAGGTGGGAAGCACCTCAAGAAAGGAAGGCCTCCTTCTGTATCATTTAGGCTAGGGATCTGTGGCTCAAGTTCTATCTTGAACCTATCTATCTATCTATCTATCTATCTATCTATCTATCTAGTGTTTTATCTGCAGCTGCATTGGCTACAGTGTACCAAAATGACATCTGGGATGAGTTTGGGGATAACCTGCACTCTTTATGATAGTACTCATCTGGGATTCAGTTCATATCTATAAATATATATAATTTTTTGGAGGAGAAAAGAACCAGCACCACCTTTGTCTGCAGTTGCTCTCTTGTTTTGAAGGTTAGTACATACCACAGCCCAGGACGTGGGGAATGGCAAAGCTTGAGGAAAAGAACTGATATGACTCACTTGGATAGCGTCAGCCTGTCTCAGTTAGGGGCTTGCTCTAGACTGAATTAATTCATGTGAAATGTATATATCTCTATGATACATTCAAATTGTTTAAGGCCACCAAAGCTACCTGCACAGAATGAAGCTTATTCAGAGCTGAGTAGGGCAATATTTTCCACAGCAGAACAATTATGCTATTTCGCCAGCGAACTGTGGAAAAGCACAAACAAACTTTTCTCTAACAAAGCAGAAGAAAGAAGCTACCTGAGAAATACTATAGGACCACTGAAAATGCTGAAAACATTTAAAATAACAGTCTGAAAATATTAGCATCTTTTAGATCTGCTGCTTAATTATGACACTCCAGAAATGTGCATAATATCAAGTATCATGTTGAATCTGTGGTGGAAGTAGGAACACATTACAGTAAAGGTAGAAAACCAGATGCATTAGAAAAACATAAAACATGCAGACTCTCAGTTCTCAGTCTGCTTTGCAAATTGAATTATACAAACTGAAATTATCCCTAACTCTCTATCAGCTCTAAGAAGGTCATCTTATGGAATAGTTATATTAAATTGAAAATAATTATCATAAATCTCGGTTGTCAAAATGTACATACCATCCAGCGTGAAAATCGAATAAGTTACATTAAAATGTATTGTTTAGACAATGTATTATCTCCGTAGGTTTGAAAAAGTAATAGGCTGCTTTTACCTCTGATATACAAGGATCATCTCCAAGCAACATAAATGTGGCTGAAAAGTCACAGAAGAAGGTTTTTTTTAGGACATCTTTTGAAGGAATCTTTTAGAAGAAGGAAGGAAGGAATCTTTTAGAAGATAATGTTTCAAGACAAACTGGAATAAAGGTAGTTCAGAAAAAGTAATGCAGATAATGATATACTCCTCTATGATGCTGTTCTTTTGTTCACTTGTTTAACACTGCAGTGGTGCTTTTGGCTTCTCCAGTAATGTCTTGTGCCGTTCTATATACTATATATAGTTCACTATATATAGTTCTTGTCCTGCAATGATAAATGTTTTATTGAAAGTACCCAAAATATTTCAAGAGACAGTTAATTGTAGAAGTCACCCTCGTTTTATAAAGCTCTGACTTTTAGTGCTAGAAGATGAATACAACCAGTTCTCATATCCCAGCTGAGCGCATTGTAAGTATACCTGAAAGAATAGCACCTTCCTAATCAAATTAGCACCTTTTAATTTAAGGACTTGAGATTTTGTGGTCCTCTCTTAGCGGATTTCCAGATCTATGTTGAAGTAGTTTTCCCATTTTTTTAACATACTTATTGGTCTAAGCTCCCTTTTATCCCCTGGAAAGAAAAAGGTTGCCTGGTGTATGATATGAATCACCACATGCCTCTCTGGATCGGCTAGTCTTTGATTAGATGTCAAACTGTTTCTCTAAACAGGATAAATTTTGATCTAAGATATACCTGACACTTTTGTTGAACTAAGATAACTGATAGGTATTAACACAAGTTGCTCCTTCCTTGTTGAATTTTTTAAAACTGTGGGGTATATTTTCAAAGGAAAAGAAAAGAAAATCAGTTTATTCCTACCTACATGAAAATTAAATTCTGCATGGAATAAAATAGGAAAGCTGTGTTACTGTTTTCACAAGCACTTAGTGGCTCAATGAAGCCCAGCTCAATGGCTTAATGAAACCAGTAAGGCTTTATGTGAGCTCTTGAGCACATAACTCATCTGATCACAGCTGAAATCCTTCTACTATCAGCTTGACCTCATTATTTTGGAAAGCACTGAGATTTCTCAGTCATTCTTGATGCTTTATAATGTTAACTCTAAAATGTTTGGATGCGAAACAGCTTGTGAAATACTTATTTTTATTTGCCTGCTGGTGTGTTGCTGCTTAAAATTACTCTGTATAATTAATTACAGCCTTAGCAGTGGTGCTAATTTTTAGGAAGAAAAATATAAAAGACACCCACACACCATCTTTTAACATTGCACCTAGCCTATTAATCAAGGAACAATAGATCTGGAGTCTGAGTATTGTAACGTTGCTATTTTTAGAACACGCCTAGCTCTGGCGTCCTCTGTGTGCGCTTGTACAGCATGTAATATAGCGAGGTCCTGGGCTGCCTTTAGGACTCAAGTGCAATGAAAATAAATACCCAGCCTGTCTGTACAGCTAGCGTTAAGACTGTCTCCCACTAGTCAAAAGAAACTATTCCAAGGCTTGCAGAGAAAACCTGCTCCAACAACGTCTGCCTGGGTATTTACACCGCACTCGCTGCAGTGGTAGCGCAGTGCTGTAGTAAGAGTTGTGTGCACAGTGGAAGGAGACTGTACTCATTAGTGCCTAATATATTGTTCAAGGTTATACACAGGATATAGAAGTTTAATGAGAACTTAATGGGACTTCTACTACTACTGATTAAGTGTATCTATCATCCTGAGGATGTGAGTAAAACTGCTTAACGCTGTAAAGTTAAGAAAAAATGAATGCCCAGTATGTCACTCCCTTCTGCCATTAATCATGTTCATTAGCTGTGTTCCAGTGACAAGATTCTGACCCATTACTAGTGCAGTACTGGGACGACCACTACCAGTGGCCTGCTGATTTAAATAGTAATTAATCAAATTAACTACTATGACTGTTTTTGTTCTTTCTGTCATGTATGGCTTGCCGATTAAGCTAACTGTGACAAAAGTGAGAGTCCAGTACTTTACTGCAAATTTATCATCCATGGTGCCTTGCCAAAATCCTAGTTCTGGAGCGGGAGAGGTAGAGCTTCCAAGAGGGTAACTTGGGAGGAGAGGCAACGCATTGCTGCTCTGCTTTAGAGGGGCTGGGGGAAGTAGTTACCCCCAGGCATGAGCTTTACATCCTTAGAGACTATCAGCTACTACATCTCAAAATGGTGATTTATTAAATCCTGACTTATTTACTGTCTTTTTAACATCTAACTGTTATCTTTTGGCTCAGGGGACTCCCAGGAAAGCATGACTAATTACCCCTGCATTTACAATGGACTCTGTAAAGGTAGGAACGGTGGTTTTGATCTGCTTTGTATCAAGCAGATATCATTCAGTGTCTTGTCACCAATTTTCTTTGTCATGGGGCACCCTACCTCTAGTAATGAAAAGAATACATCAATGTTTGGAGACTGGAGTGGAAGAACTAAGTCCAGACCACCAGATACTCAAAACAGAGAAATAATTAATTCTTCTGTGTTCAATAGCAAACCAAATAATAGCTGGCAGTTGCAAGTCAGCACATTCTAATTTTAAGTTGTTTTACTATGTTATTTTAATTGTAAGGGGAAAGTATTTGTGCATGACACTGAAGGGCTGGTGTTCCCCAGACAGGTTATTTCGGAGGCTGCTGATAAGGTCCTTAGCATAACCTTGATAAATCCCCAAGTATAACAAAAATGGCAAGTCTCCCTTGGGTGCCCTACATCCTGCATTTTCCCCAAGAGTGCTGCTGCTATGCTGGGACCTACAAAGTGCTTCCTCGGGTAGAAGCTGAGCTGCTGACTTGTGCATGCCCTGCAGAAGATGTCTCCTGGAGGACACCTGACCTTGTTCTGGTCCTTTTACCCTGTGTTGGGGGTTTGACTGTAACCTTCAAATGGTGGTTTTGCTTTTGCTTCTTTTCTGACTTGCAAGAATGGGGTGAGGGGTGGGGGTGGGGGGTGGGGTTGAGCTGAAAGGGAATAAGTAGAGGGAGAATCCTCTACATGTACCTGCCTCACAGGAATGTAGAGCAGCATTCTAACCATAGCTAATGAGGTTAATATGTTTTAAGCAAAATCATGGGTACAATGGCACTGTAAATACTGTTTAAGAAAAAAAAAAAAAAAAGAAAAAAAAGAAAAAGAAAGGAAGATGTAAACCAGCCTGCTCTTGTTCAAAATGCACGTATAGGATTGCTGTTGCTCTAATCTGTGACTTTTTCATAAATTTTACAGATCATGTCTGGCAAGTTTTGTTTACAGAGAAAAAGAGTACTTGAATGTTGAATCCGAAAGATGTTTCATGTTTGATTGTAGCTCATTCATTCATAGCTCATACGTGATTTTTTTATTCACTTGCTGAGGAAAGTTACATAATTCTTCCTAGCTTAGGGCTTTTATTGAATTAAATTAATAAACTATGTAATATTATAAAGTGACAGATTTGCATGAAACATGATTTGTCTGCTATGTAGTTCTATGAATCATTGTGACTGTTAGATTAAAGCAGATTAATTAATCATAATCTGCATCCTTAACAGTAAGTATAGTAGAATAAATTATGAGCTCATTATATTACAGTATTGTTATTTATTTTTTGTTGTTGACTTGCTGATTTCACTTGACTCCAGTATTTGGTTTGGACCAGAGGCAAGCCTTCTATAACAAGCCCTCTGAGTGATATCTTACAGGTATTTTCCCTTTTACTGATGTAGAAGCATCACTGAGCAAACAGCCTTTAAGAGGCAACACTGAGACTATTTGTCCTAAAAGGTGGCCTACCCTGAAAGTTTTTATAGGTTGTTAATCTTAGCTCAAGCATTTTAGGGCAATTATTTCTGTGGAGAGTGGAGCGACGTACATAGTTACGGTTTCCTAAGTGCTCTCTTTTTGAAGACATTTTCCAGTTACTACTAATTATCTCAAATGATAGCTATGTGAACTTACTTTTTTCCTTTATGTTCTGTCTTGCCCGAAGGCTGTGTTGAAGCTTGATCAAATTCCTTCAGGCACTTGCAGGGTGAACTTGATAAAGCAATTAAAGCCTTTCAAAATATGTGTGAATATATCTATACTTAATGCTTCTCTGTGGCTCTGCTTTTGGAGAAGTTCTAGAATTATAGGAGTCTGGAAGGCTATAAAAACTTCTAAATCACAGGGAGAATTTGTACTCCTATACCTGTGTTTTTATGCTCAGATTTTGTGTCCTTAAGGAAATCAGTTATCTTTAGTTTTGGATCACCTGTTATCTGTTGGTTTTGGTTTGTTTCTCTGCTCTGCCATTTTCTGTGGCCTCATAATTAGATCAAATATATTTAGATTTCATTAGTTTTCATATGCAGCCTGGAGGACATGTCACTTTAAAGCTAATCAGGTGGCTGCTTTAACTTTCCCTTTCACCAGCTGCTCTAGGCAGCCCTGACCACTTGGGCATGGAGGATTTGAGCATTACATGCTACAGAAGTGGCACCTGTTGTCTAAAAGCCTTTCCCTTCAGGTCCAATTTTGTCTTCTCAGAAACCCTGGTGGGCTGTGTCTCATTTTCTGGAGCCTCAGCCTTGTGAGCACTTTGCAGCAGTTGTTCTTATTGACTGCTCTTCTCCCATGCTTTTAAGGGCTTTAAAAAAAACACAACCAAACAAAAAAAAACAGCACCCCACCCTATGCTTTTATTTTTTTTCTTTTCCTTTTTTCATTTCCCTTTTTGCGTGGCTTCAATTTTCCCTTATATGTGACCTCTGAGTCTTGGAGTTTGTGCTGTTTGCTCCAGCCTCTACCTGCAGAAGTGAAATGGGACTTGTGCCCGAGCTACCTGCCTTTGTACCTCTTGACCTACCCTCAAGCTTTTAAATAGGTATAGACACACCACAAGTTAATCCATAGCAAGTCTTGCTGTTCTTGTTTTAAAGAGATGGGGACACTTCCAGCTGTAATTTAATCTCGCTGCAGCAGTAGCCAACTGACTCCTGAACAACTGGCACCTACATTTGTCATGCTTGAAAGTACCCTTGGTGCACAGCATGCTCTCTCGTGCTCTCAGAAGCACAAGGTGCAGTTCGGGTGCAGCTGTCACAGTGTGATTTGCTTCAGGCTTTTTGCCTCAAGCTTTACTTTTGTGTTAATGTGTCCATAACCTCTGCGGTTTCAAGACCCAGCTGTAATGCCTGACTTCTTTCTCCTGCTCCCGGGGAAAATGCTGCTGCTCCAAATGCCTTACCTATGGGCAAAGTTATCTGGACTTAATGTTCTTTTATTTTACTTAGTCTTCTATTAGTGGACTCTATTAGGATGTTTTCTTGTTTTTCGTATAACTGGGAGTCATCCAGGTTTGGTGATCCTATCTCTTCTCCACCTCAGGAGATAGTTCATCTTTAAAGATACTCAGTGATACAAAAAATTTCAGAATATTAACTCTTTGGAACATAGGTGGGCTTCCTGTGCTGCTGCAATCATAAAGGCTTTTAAAAATTACTAATATTTTATTGCCAGTAGGGAGAGAGGCATAATATCCAGGGCACAGAAGATCTGAATGGCTGTGTGGAAGAACCCAACTTTCAGCATGGATGCTAGAGGGAACATAAAATAGCTGTGTTCCCAACATTGGGGCATCACTCAGGAGCCGGGAGATGGATGGAGTGACTCCAAGCCACAGGCTGCCAAAAGTTTCAGAGGGTTTTTTAAAAGCCTGAGTCTGCTGGCTACTAAAACAGGCTCTGATATTGGATATGTAAAATTAGATGGATAGACCTCGACATTATTTGATTAAAACATATTTAACACATTAATTTTTAGATGAGTCTGTTAGAGTAGCCTATCTGTAATTTTGGAGCTTAATACTCTTTATGGCTTTAAAGAGCTTTGATAGCTTCCATTAGGCTTCCATTAGCAGTGCCTGAGAAAACAGAAAGATACACATGTAGAAAGGTGATGGTTTGTTTTGTTATTCAGTACATAATGTAGTGGATGAAAGTGTCTGCATACACTGCCCATGAAATCGGGTGGCCATCATTGTGCACATTCCTCCTGATGTTTTTTGGTTTTCATAGAATGGGTTCAGAATTGAAGTTTAATAGCTTTCTAAGATTAATTTCATAAGATGATTTGTAACATAAAGCATCTGGTCTCCCCGTCAGCCCTCGTCTTAAATGAAAATCAGTGATGTTCACATATGGTCTTTATAAATTTGACTGTATGCTTTGCTTATTTTTGCTCTCTGTATTTTAATACTTAGTCATGTATAGCAAGAGACCTGTAAACGTTCCTTGATGTACCTGCAGGGAAAGAATGGGATATATACTACACATTAAATCATTTCCACAAAACTTGAGAAGAAACTTTTCTATTTCACATGATTCATACAATAGTATATTTGTATGAAAATGAACTCCAAATTTTAATTAAACAAATCTGACAACTATTTTCTATTAAAGAAAGACAATGAAGATAAACTTGAGTTTCAAACCTTACCTGTAAAGGTAGGTTCTTTTTATGCCACAGTTTTCTGTACCCATAACCTGAGAAAACTCCATATGCAAATCTGTCCTGTTGCCGTAGGATCAGTTTTTGATGTTGGTAGAAGGCCAAGGGTTTGGAGCCTTTGAAGGCAAGTTAGGTTACAGTTTACTTTGTTATTGGAAACTACAGTGCTATTGGGACTGGCAGAGACTTGCATGGAAAACACACAACTTTCCAAAGACAGAAAACTAGAGATTTGGGAAAATTTCTTAATTATCTCTTACCTAAACTTTATGTTGTCCTTAAGGCTTTCATCACAATTTCTGATATGTTTTGAATGGCTCTCTTTCCTACCTGAATATAAAATTAACGTTTGAACCAAACCTGCAGTTTGGCACACTGTGCTAGTGTATAACATTATTAACTGCTTGCTTGGTGCTGAAGAACTTACAGACTTCTAATCTTTATTTTTTTCCCCCTGGAGATGATTGCAGCATTCATCTTAATATCTTACGGGTACAGAAGGGTGTTTCAGTAGACAGCAGGACATCAATTACAGACGTAAAGCATGTTCGCAGGCATATGGGTCTTATGTTAGCAGCCTGTTCAAAGAATTAAGTAGTGAGGATCCAAGACAGTCCAGATGTTACAAATTTCCATCAGTGGTCACCACAGCATGAAATCTCATGTGAGTTTTACTTCTTGGAATCATTCAAGGTGAGTTATATAACAAACCTCATAAATTATTATTATCAGGACAGGTTTAATGAGTGATTAGCAGGAAAACTGAAGGATTAATTAACTTGAAATGTTCTTGCAGAGTGTCAAACAGTCTGAGCTTTTATTATCTGCAAAGAAGGCCTTGACCTTTACACAAGTGGCCATCCCACTTCTTCAGTGACCTAATTGGGTTTTTCAGTTCTCACTGGAGGAACAGAATGATTAAAGCGGCATACATCTCTTGGGCAAAAAATGTGCGTTAAGCACTTTACTCTTAAATTTTTAGATAGATTTTGCCTAAAGGTAGTTGTTAAAACAGATGTTCTGAGTCCAAGCAAATAAGCTGAGTTTTTTTCTTTCTGAATTTAAAAATATGAGGAGTACATTGAGTCCCCAGTTCTCTAGATCTCATTCAGAATTGCTAGCACTTTTATGAAAAACACTTTTCAGGGTCTGTGGAAGCAGTTGAATATTACAGATTAATTAACAACAATGACAAATACATTTTCTTGGCTAGAAGCATAATTTCTTTCTTGTCTCTTATGATGGGAAAAACCATGATGGAGCAGAATGGCTATGGGTGCTCAGCAAAGGTGACTAACTCCTTGTTACACTGTTAAATAGTGTCTGTAAACCTTCCAAGGCCAGTCACTGAAATATAGAATATTATGACCAACCAATTAAAATGGAAATTTAGTGTTAAAACTGCAGATTTTCTGGATATATATTTTTTTAATTTATCTCTATTGCAACTTAAAGTTCAGAACAACAAGGCCTGAATGATCTAGTAGAAGATGTGGTTGGTTCATGACTTCTGAAAAGTGAGAGAATAAAGCAGTAGAAAATCAAGAGGGATTGTTTTTAGTATCTTTTGTGGTTTGCACCTGTAAGAGTAACAGAACAAAGGAAAGACATGGTGCTGTGGTTGATTTTGCTTGTTACAACAAACACATACCAGCTACGCAAGACTACTCCATACTGCAAAAAATATGAACACTATAATCATCACAGAACTCTTTGAAGCTTTTAACATACGTTTATAATAAAAATATATTTTTAGATATATCTATGATTGACCACCCTTGCAATGTTTCTTTGAACTAAGGATTAGCTGTGATACTCTTCCCTCTCCTCCCTGCCTTTACAGAAATGGGTGATGAGGAGAATATGAAGTACTTGGATGTTAAATGATTTCAGCCTGTGTCCCACAACGGAGGTAAATCTGTGCTGGAATTCAACCCAGTACTGTAACTCACTAGCTGTACACACAACACCAATAGAAGTAGCTCTCCTGTACTCAAACATAGGTATTTGCAAAGCTAATGGAAGTTTCCCCCTTGTAAATAAACAATAAACAAACAGTAGCTAAAATTAATCTTATCAACTATTATGAAAAATTTAAAAAAGTTTCAAACATTCTAACTATTTTTGTTTCAGTAGTTCATTAAAGAAGTCTGTAACAATTTTTTGCTCAGTATCTTCATGTTTTCACTAGCTACATATTTGGTAGTACATACTTTTTTCTGGTGAGATTTCTCACAATTGTAATGTCTGAATCTGGATGTGTTAAAATCATGCAAGAAGGAAGCCTGTACTGCTGAAGAGTTATGCTTAATGATAGACTTGCTATTAGTCAATTTTGATAGTTGGAAATTTCCTTCCTAATTTTTTCTTTCATTTGATTTTTTTTTTCATTAAATGAATCTTCTACTTACACAGAAACATGTTTAGGATTTATCCTTGTTGTAAGTATGGTGAATAAAGTGTAGCTGATGCAATAATTTTACAAAAAAAACCCCACAAAACACTAGCAAATTTTTTGTTACTTAATATTTAAAATGTGGGCTGTCTTCATTTCTACAGAGATGTTAAATCATAGAATCATAGAACAGGATGTGTTGGAAGGGACCTCAAAAGTTCATCTGGTCCAACCCTTAAATATTTTTAATTTTAGTATGCTACAAAGTAGGAATTCTAATTAGACATGCATCTTTTTAAAATGTCTTATTTTGAAGTGGGTTTTATGTGAAGTAATCTCTCTGCTTTCTTACTATCAAAGGAAACACAAAATCAGAAAATTACATGGGAATTAGTAAATATGTGCACGAAACTTGGACAGAGCTTCAGCTATGAAATATATGGTTAAACAAAATGAACAGAACAAAAATACTTTAGACTAGCTTTGCAAAGTGATTCTTCATCCAGAGCTGCTAAAGATTGAATGTGTGTTTGATGGAGAACTGCTGTCACTTGTTTGCACCATCGTTCTTGGTGACAGTGACAACAGCTCCTGTCCAGAAAGCAGGCCTCTAGACTTTGCTGTGAAGGGGACTGGGAACACTGAGCAATCCTCACTGCAACATTTTCATCCAGACTGGTGCAGAGTTAAGACACAGGCAAGTTCTGAACTTGAACATTTCTAGTCAGGCCTTGAGTACAAAGTACGGCAGAGAGAAAACTTCAGTGTACAGAGCTGAACTAAGCAAAGTACTTTTAATAAAAAATTATTTTCTTTGGAAATTTTTTTACCTTCTGAAGTCTTAAAATATAATAAAATCCATATTCTGCTGTAAAAGAATATTGAAATCAAATGCTGATCCTACTGTAAACCTCATTGATATGAAAATGCATAAGTTATGTGGTAATATTTCCAAAGGTTGCTATCAAAACAACAACACATGGACTTGTGGAAAGCTTGATTAATCTTTGGTGTTTGAAAAGTTACTACTTAGTTCAACCACACCGAGGAGATTACCTGGCAAAAGAGCTGGAAAACTGATAGTTTGAACACAGGCATGTAATTATTCTCGCTGGTAGATTATGCACTGATGTGGTCCAGTTATTTGGCAATCAAGACTCCCTGAATCATCAAAGAAGAAATGGTAAAAATCCCCTTGGCTCCCAAGCGTGATCTCTACTGCCGTATGTCAGAACAGGTTTCTGACTAATGCAGGTCCCTGGAAGACACTTCTTTCTCATCCTTGCATTACCACCCGTCAGAGCATCCTAAACAATTAAATGAAAGTACAAGCCATTTCTATGGTGTGTATTTGTGATAGCATGTTTGTTACCATGAAATTATTGCAGTACCTGTTTTATTTGAAGATTACTATACAGTAGGGATGGAATGATCTTTAGCTAAAGATCTTGAATCTATGTTTTTTGCGAATTAAGGTCAGTTGGAAGAGATCAGCAGTTAAATATCCAACACACATGAAAGACTGATGACTGCTTATAAAGATTCAGGGGAGAAAGATCAGCTTAATCTACTGACTCCAAGGTAGAAGCTGAAAGCTTTTCTCTTTTCATCAATGGCTACATCTTCCTGGCTGTATAACTCATAAACAAATGACTGAGAGCTCAGTCCTGTTATGTGCCTTGGGCGCATTCACAGAAGAGGAGCTGAATCTGGAAGACTCATATTTGAGATTTTGACCATTCTTTCAGATCTAAATTGAGGCTGTCAAGATCTTTATTTGTTCAAAGATCTCTAACCTTCTCTTTCTGGGAAGGTGTCTGTGCCATTTCTGTATGAAACATCTACATAAATTGTTCCTTATGTTTCACATAAATATATAACTACTGTTATTTTGCAGTGTGTTAATAACTCTACGGACAGGTATATGAGACTAATGCCTTTGGATGCTGATCAGCCCCAGCTCCCATTTGGAGCAGCCTTGGATTGGGGTGACTGACCTCTCAGTTCCATAACTTTCCCTTTGACCAGTGCTACCACAGGTCATTATGCACAGAATTAGACATTCAGAGTGATTTGAGGTGGTGGGATCTGATCCTCGTTAGGTCTTGTTGTATTGTATTAATCTATTAATAATGTATCTTAGTATTAAAAAATATTATTGCAAATGGATACTACATAGATCAAGTCCCAGAATGTTAGCATTAATAAATTGAACATATTTATTTTTAAGGTAAAATCAGTTTGCTTGGTTGGACAGAAATAAATCTGCGCTACTTGCTATCAGGAAATTGTTGTTAGGCCCAACCAGCAGATAAAATTCATTGACTCCTGATACATAAGAAGGAGTGTGCTTCCTTGGTTATTATTCCCACATTTAAGATTACGATTTTATGATTAAGACATTAATATCAAAGTTTGGTAGGTTTTTATTCTTACCAAGCTTGGAGAGCTGCAAGATCAGCAATTTTCAAAACTCCTGGGGAGGCTGTGCTTTGAGACCTGCACTAGAAACCCACAACATCTACTGTATAGGTTACAGTTTTGTCCCAGGTATGGGTATACCTGCATGCACACCGATGTTGTGTATTACATTTATTTTTTAGATATTGGTATGTCCCTGACTGGTTATCTTTAAGCATTCAGAAGAATAAAGCATAACGTAGATATCAGCATGGCTGTGAGAAATTCAGGCTTTAATTTCAAGGGGTTTGAGAGGAAGGTTAGCAATACAGACGTAGAGTTTTAAGTCAAACTTTCATAAAGATGCCTTTCCTCTCTTCTCTCTATTGCACACTTTGCAGCCTCTCTAGATTTTCCCTTCTTATTTCAGTATCCTTAGAATCTGAAGCCTTGTTTGGGGGACAGAAAGGAAATGTAGGTGGCTGGTCATACACTCTGTGGAAACCTGTCTTCCTTGCCTGTGATGCAGAAGAGAGAGAAATATTTCCTGGACAACTTTAGACTACACTGGAATAGCAGGTATTTTGTCATGCTGTCTTTAATAAAAATACTTATAAAAATACAAATATAGACAATCTTGAATTTTCTAGACCTGTGATGTAGACTGTAAATAAACCCCCTCATCTTCATGTCATATGTCCAATACAAATATGAACAGAACTCGAAAGGACTTAATTAATTCTTGCTCTAACTTTCTTGGTTTAATTAGCATTAGACCATGCACTAATTTGTCTAAGTATTTACATCTGTATTGCACACCAAACAATTGTAATATATTCGCATATCACCTTGAGCATATAAAGCAATAGCAGGACAGTAGAAAATCTGTGGTTCAAATGCTTTATTTCCTGATTAATAATACAAAAAATGAAAATAAGTATTGAATTCATGCTGAAAAAAACATGGAAACAACATCTGCTATTTTGCAAGCTTGTATTCACAGGCAGCATATTTTTAATACCATTCGGATCTAATAAATATAGAAATTTTTTATGCACTCTATAAAAAGATGAACTGCAGGTTCGTCTGCTAATAACACCCTCACTTTTGCTGCAAGCACATAGTTAAAGCAATAGTATAATCTGATTTTCAGTGTTCTGGACAGTCATGCTGGAAATACTGAATTGAAATACAATGGTGTAATTACTGTATATGTTTATTCCTCCAGTGGTTGAGGGACCTCACAGGGTGCCATTAAGAAGTCAGATGCTACCAGAAGTTAACCACAAGATGGTTGTTGGGGAATTACAGAGCAACGCCAATGACTGGAGTAGTGCAGTGCATTAACTGTTAAACAAGTGATAAATGTTCATCTGCTCCATCTGTTTCCCCAAATGTTCACGTGTAGGCATTGGGATTCTCATCTTGGTTATGTTTCCTGGGTGCTAAAATAATGCAAACAAATTATACAAAGGAAAAACAGAAAGCTGCTAAAATTCTCTACCT
>JAVJGJ010000014.1:58563713-58596810 GCA_035590215.1 Microhierax caerulescens
GTTAATCTTTGTTGACTACATATGTTCTTGAAATATCCATTATCTTCAGACTACTGCTGACAAACAGGCAGGTTATATTGGCTCCAGCTCCCCCAAATATTTGTCCTACTCCTTTCACCGAGGTTCCCACCCATCCCGAGATGTTTAAAGTAATCACTGAGCAATCCCACACTGAACAGTTCAGTGCTTTTACCCTGTTAGTGGTGTAAGTGGTTTCTGTGTTTGAATGTAAACTAGCTATCAGCAATACCGTTTAATTGTTTCTCTAGCAGCTCAGTTATCTCAGTTAATACTCTGCAGTATTAACTGCATCTCAGTTATCACACATGATAGTGTGAACCTCCTGTATGTGGGAACCTCCTCTCCGTGTGGCATGCAAAGGAAATGGTAACAGTCATCCCTTCTGCCAGGCAGACTTTGTATTGTGACTTTTTATCTACAGTGCTATAGGAAGGTGAACTACTCTGATCACTCCATGTGGATTAAAACAAAATCCTGTTTGCCTCCATCTATGTGATTAAAGGATTTTTCCAAATATGTGCCCCATTACTCAGTTAAAATGATTCTTCTTTGTTTTGATTTCATTGTGACATTTACAAAAACTTTAAGCCTTTCTCATCAACTCCAAGCTTTCCTCCAGGCAATCCTTGTCTATCACTAATCGCAATTAGTGTTGCTTGTTTACTTAATGACAAGCTAGTGGTTTAAAATAATTCCTGCTCCGCAGTAAGAATAACAAAGCTTAAAAAATCAGTCTGTTTCATCCCAGGTTCAGGCAGGGAGCAACGACTTCCTTTTGAAATGTGTCATGGCAGGTGGGAGGTCAAGTAGAGTTCTGCTTTTTGGATGGTTTTTGCAGTGGAGTGCCTCACAGACTTCATGAATCTTCTTCACACAGCAAGACCATGAAGAGTTTAGGAGGTGAATGTAGGACTTAGAAGTGTATAAAGCAAAAAAGTCTTATAAAAGCCTTTGTTGTAGTCTCCTAAGTACCTGCATACCTAAACTTCCCTAGTCTGAGAACCACATCACCTCTCTTTAGTTTGAACCTGGAGAAAAAGTAAAGAAATTTATTTTCTTAGCCTAAGTCACCATGGGCATGTCTAGATGGGATCTGAGAGTACTTCTAAGATTCTAGTGCCAAAGGTGAGACAAGCTACAGTGGATCTGTATTCTAAGGTTTATTTAAGAACTAGTGAGATGAGTTTTACGCTGCTTGATTATGTGAGGCACCCAGTCCCTTAATGCCGCCAGTGCTATGGTCACTAGATCTTGCCAGCCCTTCCTGGCAGGGTGGTCACTGCTGGCCTGGAACAGTTGGTCAGAAGGTTGGGTTGGTTCCTGCTTTGCTGCTGCTCATCATGATCCAACTTGCATGTTAAGGGCCAAGGTCATTGGGTATCTCCCTGCATTCATTTCCATGCAGCTCTGTTCTCCAGGAAATTCCCCCACTGCAAGGACACTTCCTTCAGTCGAGATCCTCACCTTCTTCTTTTCAGCCCCCAAAGCCCCGTGTTTTTCCCCAATGTGAAGAGTCTACATGGGGAAGCACAATGCACTGTCAGTCTCCTAGTTACTGGTTTTGGTTCATGTCTCTTGATTAACTGGAGCATTCAGGATGTGCCACGTCTATTTAGTCCAGGTTATTATCAAAGTTTACAAACCACCTGTATTGGTTGCAGCCAGAAAGTGGCATATTTCTGCATGAAAGCGCAGAAGTTCAGTTTAGGACATCCACCCCCACCCCCCCCACACACACCCCATGACCCATCTGCCACCTGTTCACATTCACAGTCTGAGATACTCTTTTCTCTAACTGCACGCTCTCTGGCTCTGCATTTGGGTGACACGTACCATGAGAGCAGTAACACCAATACTTAAGCCCTAAGACAACAGAACTTCCAGGAGAAATTCAGGACTCTAGTCACCTGCCCTAGGTGACATTTACCCCATGTGGTTCACTTTGGATGCCTCTTGAGGTTTCTTAACTGCCTTGTGAAACCCAAGCTCCTAACGACTTCGTAGCATGTTCCGAAGGTAACCAGCTAAACTCCCACCAGGTTTTCCTTACTGCTTGTTTCCTGGTTTTCTCCACAAATGCTCTCACCTTTTATTTTTTTCTGCTACAGGCAGCATCATGGTTAATGTGTTATAGCTTGAGCTTGGAGAGTTCCGCTGAATTTTTAACGGTACTGCAAGCTTCTGCTGGGGCTCTCCCTGTCCCTCTGCCGCTCAGTTCCACATTTGCCAAACCTGTTAATACTCTTTTCTGTTAGGGGGATACAGTATGCGTAAGAGAGGAAATTCTAAAGGACAGAAAACATAAGCATAATTTGGACTTTCTTGCAGCAATCTGAAGGAATATTTAATGTGTTTCATTGCTAGCCTTTTATAAAGAGTAACTGAAAACAATGTTAGCAAGTAAACATGTTTAGAAATGCATGCTTTCTTCAGGGAGGGCTTATAAAGCACCTTGTTATGCTCAGATCCTCTCTTCCAGGTCCCCTGATATCTTTGCATCTTTACTGTCCTCCAAACACCACCTGCTGCTGCTTACACCCTCATTGCTGAAACATAAATCTGAAATTCCTCCACTCTGGCACAACAAGTGTACACTGAAGAAATATCTTCCTCTGTTGGTGAAAACACAAATCCAGAATCCCATTACCACAGCACCTACGGGATGTAAAATATTCATGGTGACCGGTGAGGTCCTAGAAGTCCTTTTCTAAGCTTAGTAGTGCAGTAAGTACAGCACCCATTTTTTTGTCCTTTGGCTATTTCACTGTTATGGCTTCCACAAACTGGGTGTAATAATTCTTAATGGGAAATTCAGTGTAATGAACACACTAACTTTGTTTTCCCTAAAGATTAAATACAGTTTCTCTCATGACCACACAGCATGCTTTATTTGTGGAAGGTTTCTGCCCTCTCATGCTGCTGAGACCTTCCTCCATGCAGCTGACCAGAGGGCCAAGCACCTTCTTCTGGGCTCCAGGCACTCCAAACCTACCTGATTCGTGAAGCACAAAATGCACAAAGTGCAGCTTGATATCGAGCTGCCTCTTAAGTAAAAGATTTCAGTTAGCACAGTAAACATTTTGATTACTGTTCAGTGTTTTGGTTTTGATCAAAAATGCCTAGAAGGAATCTTCCGGTGCTTGGGAAATGCCAACTCTGAAATCGATTGCGCTGCAGATCAGCATTGGGTAAGTGCAACCAGGACCTGAAGATGGTTTTGTGCTGCTGAAAGACCATAATTTCTCTGACCAGTTGAGCTAGCTAGAATGGGGAAGGTGGTCCAGGACCAGAATGGATTACTCTTGTTGTCCACCAGCTGCTGGAAGTTGCTGGTGGCTCACTGGCCCAGCATGTGTCAAAGGAGGCTGGTTACTTATGGGTGGCAGAACAGTTAAAATGAGGTTTACAAATTCAGAACAAGAAAATATTAAGTAATGAAAATTAAATATGTGTGGGAAAGTGGAGGTTTCTTTTCTTCTGTCTTCTTTT
Source organism: Microhierax caerulescens (assembly GCA_035590215.1). Taxonomy (NCBI): domain Eukaryota; kingdom Metazoa; phylum Chordata; class Aves; order Falconiformes; family Falconidae; genus Microhierax; species Microhierax caerulescens. The sequence continues at coordinate 58,567,224 of JAVJGJ010000014.1, forward strand.
AGGGTTCTTTTTTTATCATCTTTAAGCATTTCTCTATATTTTCTTGAGATAACACTCCAATTTTTTAATTGTAGCTGAAATGTTCTGGTGTCCTAAAACTGGATAGAAAAACTTGAATAAAACAGCAAGTAAAGTGAAAATCAGCAATGGTGAAATAGCCAATAAAACTCTGGAATCCTCTAATTTATGCATATGTTACCTTTTGTTTAGGTGAAGAATGTGTGACGTGTAAGTTGATCTGAACTGAAAGTGACACCCACAGTTACCTTTTTGCTTATTTTTCAGTAGAAATATCTTAACCCAGTTTGTCTGAAAGCTTCCTAAAACATTTGTTATTGGGTAGGCTGCATTTAGTGGATTGGATTTGGGATAGTACCCTCCCATACCTAAGGAATGTTACATTGATAAAATAATGCCAAGTCTTCTTATTTTATTTCCTATATCTTAATGTGAAATTGGCACTATAATTAGATAATCTGACAGTTTAATAGAACTTTCATCCTTGAATTAATACAGACAGATCACAATGACGGCTCTGAGCCAGGAGATGGAATAGAGAAAGGATGGTATAAACTGCATGGAGTCACCATATAATAGCAATTTTTGGTGTTCTTGTAATAGGTACTGTCTAATAATTACACATTGCCTAGGGAGAATTCATCAGCTTAGTGTAACAAATAATAAAGCACATTATCATGATAAGCGCATGAATTAAGTTAGAATCTCAAAAAGTACAGAAGTTCAGTAACTCTTCTAGGAAACTCAATCTGAATTAGTAATTTCACCAAAATGAGGGCATGTAATAGGTCCCTTATTGCAGGATAACGCAATTGTCTTTAATAAAAAATAGAGGTTTGGTTGTAGAGCAAGATCGTAGACATTCATTGTTTTGGCTGTAATGAAGACAGATGCATGACATTATGTATTTAAAATGAACATTTTTACTCATTAAAGTGATAAACGTTATATGTGATATACATAGAAGCAGCTGGGAAGACAGAAAGAATGTCAGTTTGCATTAACACAATAACATTACCTCAAATGGCCTTTACCAGTGTAAATGAGATAATAACACTGGCTTTCGATCTACCATTTTTAAGCTAAAAGGATCTATTTCTTCTTTTACATACACCAGCACAATTCCCACTACAGTCGATGGGTCAAGCGGCTCTCAAACACAGTTGCACAGCCCCATCTATTTCTGTGCAGCGATGGCAGGATTTAGCCTGATGGCTTGTTTGATGCAGTGACTTCCCTGACATTCGCAGCCCAGATGGCCTGATGGACATGTCCATTAGACCTATAGCTGTTAGAGCTGTGCAGTGCTCCATAATTCTTTTGATCAATTAAGAATCAAAAGTGCTTCTGAAATTTAATTTGCTATACCCTTATGTTGGGGGTTTTTTTGGTAGTATAATGGATACCGACTAGTATAATTATCCATAAAAGAGGCACTAAATAAAGCTACCAATTTAGCATATTGAACAAAGTATAGATTTTTTGGAAAATGTAGCTTGCGTAAATAATTATTCTATCTATCTGCTTTGGTATCTTATAAAAATGCTTCTTGTCTTTTAGGGGTGTATATTGTTCTTCAAATTTCTTATCCATTAAAAAAAGACATTACCATTACAAAATGTTAAATGGAGGAGTCTTAAATTACAAAAAGTTACACCTGTCGTATGAATGCAAATAAGTGTGCCTACACATCCAGTGAACAATTACTACTACTACAACAAAATAGTTGGCTGGAATATACACCAGAATAAGCATTGGTAAAATGTAATTGATAAAATAAGTAAGTCATGTAGGTCTTTATTTGGAAAGAAATTGGATGTCTTGAGATGCATTTAGGTGATACTGAGTTTTTCAGCTCAGCACCTAGCTGAGGTACCTCATCTTTCGGTGCCTAAATATCTCTAAAATGTAGTTCTGAGAAATCAAATCCCATTAAATTTAAATGGTACCCAGGCTATACGTGCATTGGTAGTGCTTTCCTGACATGGAAATATCGGTATCCAAATGCAGGTAAGTGCTCCAAGAGGAAATTCAGAAGGAACTGTAAAGTGATGCATATTAAGCCAGCACCAGTACATTAAATGATCCTCTGAGTGGAACAAGCTGAACTGGTCAAATTCCAGATATATTGGTCAAACAGCATTAACGGTAGGAGCTCTGCTGTCATAGAATGTCAGTCGGACAAAGTAATTCTTGGTACACTGCTTTAGCTTAACTGTATCAATAGAAGCCCATACAGAGGACCTGACCTTAGGTCCTAAATGACTTGTGAAGTGAGACTTAAAGTCTGACGACATGTAGGCACTTTTGGAAGGGTGCATTTTTGTTCTTAAACACTCCCTTACAAATACTATCTGTTCAAAGTTATGGAAGAGCTTCCAGAAAAGATCCTTTCTGGACCTGAGAATTGTGCCTTCCAGATGCAACACAAAGAGTGGGGATGTTGCAGTCCAGATGCCTTTATAGCCCCAAGGCCAGGGCATCCTCTTGGGATAAAGGTTCAAGACCTCTCAGCTGAGAACTAAGTTGGAACACAAGACTCCCATTTTAGCTCATTCATAGACCTTTGGATAGAAGTTGGGCAGCATCCTACCAAGGTGTGAAGGTGTGGTTTCCTTAGCTTCTCTTGTTCTTCCTCTTGGAGGTCTCAGTTAGTTGAAAGTCCTTGAGGAGTTGAAATTTACAGTACACACAGTGTACAGATATCAGGTTTATCTTAGAAATGCTGCCATAATTTGATAGTGAGGGATCCACAGAGACACAGAAGAGATAATTAACTTTGGTGTTTGACTGTCTCTTTCAACTAGATATTATTTCACCAATTTACATGTCGGTTTAAAGGACAGAAAGCTTTTTTTTTGAGATAAAAACAAATCTATGGAATGAGCAGGAAGGTCTTGGTGTCCTGCCAAGGTGTGACTGCATGAAACCTTGCTTCTAGAGTGCTTTGAAGTCTTCAGAGAAAAGTGCAATAAAACTGCAAGTTGTTGTTATGAAACGTACAGAGGTTTCCCCCCCTCAAATTTTCCTCTTGCCTTGTCTGCAACCATCACCTAACTTCCTGTTTGGCTTTCATCCTCAGTTCTTTATAATACAATTGCCAGTTGGCAAAACTGCTTTGCACACTGGAACAACAGTCTGTCCAGAGAGTTACCAAGCACTAAACCTACTCATGTATTCCAGATTTTTTTTTCATAATAATAGCTCTGTGGTAATATTAAAAAAAATAATAAAAAAAAAATTAGGTCTTCATAGGAATATTATTCAGCCCTTTTGTAACTGACTGTCACAATTTTGTGCATGTTCTACAAGCTTATGGGCATGCCTGGTTTTATTTAGATTGCTGGTTTCTGTGATAGAAAAGAAAGATCCTGAATTCCATGCTTCTAGCAGCTGAGAGGATTTAATACCTCGTTGTGGCTGAGATGCTGGGATGGTAGTAATGTTGTATTCTGCTTAGCTAAACACAATTTACAATATTTGCACAGCTTAATTTTTAAAGCAACAATTGTCTTTGCTTCTAAGTGAACTAAATGCAATCCCTTTCTCTTCTGTTCTTTATACTAAACCTCATTCAGTCCTGAAGCAGTGATGTGAAAAGTGCTTAATTTTCATTAGAAATATTTAAAGAACTTCAGGAGCTTGCTTCTTTGTGCTGCACTGCTCCATGCAGGTACTTATCCTAACCCCTACTGAGTGCTTAGAAGTCATCTTTATGTTAAGATATTCCTTTACCCAGCTGCTACTCTGTCTCCTGACATTACTATACTGCCCTTAACCTTCCTTTTTGAAGCTTTGCTGTCGAGGCCTGTGTGTGCAGTCTGCCCAGGATCCTGAGCTCAGCTTTGCACCACGAGCACAGCCACCTGAGAGCTGCCTGGGATCTCTGCCTGCATCTGCTGCTGCCAAACCCCTCCATCAGCCTTGAACTTTGGGCATGGCCTGTTCACTTTAGCTGGGCATTTCTGCTGGGGGAAATTTGACTGCACGTTTCCTATAAATGGTGGGGAACATCATGTGCTTTGCCCAATTTATTATACAGTTTCACCTTCCTCTTGTTCTCTTGTCGCTGAGTTGCAGGTAAGACGATCACAGTTACTGAAAGCCCTGTGGTTTGTGCAGCATTAGATTTTTCTATAATGAGCCGTCATTATGATTTAGGAGAAGCTTGTTTTGCTTGAATGGTTTATCAGAGGTTTGGTGTCTGTTGTTTCCTGTTGTTATGGTGTTTTGTTTTTTGGTTGGTTTTTTTTTGCCTCCTTTCTTAGTTTTTATTCTCTGACTATGGTGTTTGGATACCGAGACACAGGCATTTTTTTGTTTATCTAATACTTTAATTAAACTACTCTACAGTCTTATTCAAGCGTATCACTGTTGGTACTAAATAATAGAAACAAATTGCCAGCTGCAGGACAAAAGTCAGGGACATCTTTTGAAGAAAGCTATGCACTGTTTCTGATGCAAATTTGTACTGATTCCCACAAATATACAGCAGTATTTTGACACTGGGAAGATGAATATTCTCCAATGGATATCGTGCAGTTGTGAGATGAAGGTAATCATTGGAAAAAGGTGTCATGTGTGTGTAGCACTCGTCGTGTCTCTCTTTTTTCAGTGGGGTGTCAAAATGCAGCCCTGCAGATGTCAGATGATGTGCCTCTTGCTCTCCTGGGAAGGAATGATCTTTACTCTTAGAGTGAACTTTGTGATCAGTTGCCTTTGCCCTGTACCACTCAAGGATTTGCTGGCCATGTTGTGGGGGCACACAGGTTTCCACCAGTACCGAAGTGCAGCTGTGGAATGGTGCTCCTGAATCGCTGAACATGTGTATTCACTGCCACAAAGCTGGATCTCCATCAGACACTGCTGAGTTCAGAGTCTGTATATCTGGTTGTCTGTTGTTAAGAATGGTTTACTAAATCACTATGCACTTGTTTGTAAGCACAGTTTAATTTTAATAGAGGCAATAAAGCAAAACCAATAGCGTAGTCTGTGGACCTGTGCTGCAAACTGGGTCACTGGAGCAACACAACTGTACATAGATGTTTTGGCGTTGTTATTTGGTGCTCCAGTTGCCAAAAGCTTATTGTGAGTGCGACCTGCAACTCTGTGCAGTTGGTTCCCAGGTTTCTTGGTTCTTCTACTGACTCATTTGGAGGGCTGTGTGGGACATGCAAGGAATTTTCCAAATCAAAGTCTCTCTCCCCTTCCGTCCGGTGTTTGCTGGGAGATATATATCTGCAATCTTTTTTTTTTCCTTCCCTGTTTTGTTTCCCAAGATCTATGTAGCATTCTGTGGTCGTACAGTACACAACTGATCTAACAGAGCAATACAGACTTGCTGTAACCGACTACTGGAAAATGGTACCTCTGCAAATGCCAGCCTGGATCCCTGCTTCTTGTCTTGCCCCTGATTTGTGTGACCTCAGTCAAATCACTTGAGCAAGAACAACAAAAACTTTTACTTGCCCGCAGATGTGTGTTACTGCTTTGTGGGTTAAGAATCTTGATAGTTTCTGTGTATGTTATTAATTTGAATTCAGTGACTGGCTTTCACTTGTATGCTAGTGATCTAAATATATTTGAATTACCTGTTTATTTACCATAATTTCCTCTTTCTCTTTTAACTTGGCCAACAAATGTCCCGTGGACTTGCTGTTGTGAAGACAAAGTAGCTGGTGAATGAGCAGTACTTTGTAGATGTCTGGAGATATGTATATATTTTAAAATAATTTAAGACTCCTTCATGGCTTATTTTGCTTGTTGTCCCACACATTGCACAGCATGCTAACAAAAATGTTTTGTATAACACGGGTAGTGCATGGTTTAATGTATTTAGAGACACAGTAGCTGTTATTAAAGGACTAAACTATGTGATAAGACTGATCTAAGCAGTCCATAGGAATGTCTGCTACTTCACCTTGCTGTGTACTTTTATTTTCTTAACAGACCAAAAAGTTTCTATAATAGACAGGACTTTTTAAAATAACAAACAGAACTTGCTGGACTTTACCCATTTTAATATGGTACTCTTTACTTGAATAATTCAATGTAGCTTCCAGACATGCAACTTGAATTCCCAAACTAGTTCATATGTGCATGATAATTCTCAGTAAGTCACTGAAGGTTTTGCATTTTTAAAACATAACCTCCTAGTAGTGAAGGATAGAAGAAAAAAAAAAAAAAGCTATCCTTTATACACACAGAAAAAGGAAACAGGAGATTCAAATTCTGGATAAGGTCTGGATGTTTATAGTTACAGATTAGAATTGACTTTATTGACAAATTGACAAATTTTCTATGTTTTCCTTCAGTTTTGGCCAGTTAAAGAGGAATGTTGAAGATGCAGTGTGCAGTGATTGCACTTTTGTCTGCATTCATCAAAGGCACCTGCTCCAGTGGAAACCTGAGGCACAAAATTGTTATCAATTACTATTTCTTTCTAGCATGCATAAATTAATATAACTTTAAAGTGTGTAACAGGAATGCATAGGGCACATGGGAGCAGAAGTGCTGCAGAAGCAGACACGGGTTGAGGAGCTTCTCCGCAGCTTGCAGACTGTGAGCACGCTCAGCCTTCCTCTCTGCCACCTTGTCGCTCCATCCCTGGGCAGGCAAACCAGTGCTGTGTGGCACTGTGACTGGGAAGGAGTCATAGATGAGGAGAGAGGCGTCCAAAGGGGGCAGACGCAGTGCTTTCTGCAGTAAGATGTGTCTCGTTGTCTATGTGTGCAGGGCTACTGCGTGCCTGCGCTTCCCCAAAGTGGTTTTGTTCGCTGTCTTTCGACTTTGTCCAGCAGTTTGAGATAAGAGAGTGGTTGCTGAGGATTTCCAAGCACCTGGCAATGTGGCAGGAGCTACTGTTCGTTCGTTGTTCTGTGTGGATGCATGAGCCTTACAGCTGGAGCGCACTGGGTCTGACGTGCACCAGCCGCACCACGCTTGCTGCACGTGTCCTACGCAGCAAGCGGGAGCCTGCTCACAGCATTGCCCTGAGGAGTGTGGCTGTGGGGCTAGAGGTCTTTGCCATCCCTTTTGGTTCAGGAGATCCAGACAAGTGGGGCTTCTTAGTCCTACATGCATGTGTTACTGCCTGATTTCATCTGAAAGAGCTTTGTCTGTGTAAGGAAAAAAAGGTTTCCTCTGAATCACAGACTAAATCAGACCATGAGTTTCTCAAATAGGGATTTTGAGGAATTATATTATAACGTTATATCATAATAAAACAATCTCTGTCTCAGAATGTAAATAACAGTTGAGCTCTGTAGCTAAATTGCATTTTCTGCAATATCAAGCCATTGCTACAAGAAAGAAAGCAAGAACAAAATAATAGCAAATCATACTGACACTGTAAGCAGCACAGAGTACAAGAATGAAAAAGCATAACACTACAGTTTCTTACCACTTCTCTTAATCTCTTATGAAGTTTGTTTGTACGACCTTTAACCACTTTTACTTGATATATGGTGTAGTATTCTTGGGCAGAGAGTAAGTCAGTTAATCTTTCTGTCAGAGGGGTACTCTTGCAATTCACATGGTAGCTGGAATTAGAAACCGGTGAACCTACAGATTAGACGTCTTGTTCTGCAGCGAGGAGGCTTATTAATTTTACCCATGCTGGTGCTCCAGAATTGACCATCTGGTTCTGTAAATAACAAAATTAATTTATGTGTTGACCAAATAGCAGCAGTTTCCATTATGCTAAACACCTGTTATCACTTAAAGCCATTTTACTGAATAAGATGCATTAGCTGTATATTATTGGTGCTAAGGATGCATACAAAAATACATCATCCACTTACGTGGTTCAGATGTTGCTTAAACAATCTATTGAATTTGCTGGAGAGCTTATGCAAGAAACAATTGGATATAGGAGGATCACTAGAGAGTATTCTTCATTATCTTAAATATTTCTGATTACTGCATTCTAAATACACTCTTCTGTCTGTCATGGTATAGGATGTGTGTGACAATGATTATATGTTGTATTTCAGTGGCTCTTTATGGTTTGGTTTTTTTTTTTTTCCAGGCTTTTGTCATAGAATCACATAATGGTTTGGGTTGGGAGGGACCTTAAAGATCATCTAGTTCCAACCCCCCACCATGGGCAGTGACACCTTCCACCAGACCAGGCTGCTCAAAGGCCCATCCAGCCTGGCCTTGAACACTTCCAGGGATGGGGCATCCACAGCTTCTCTGGGCAACCTGTTCCAGTGCTCCATCAGCCTCACAGTACAGAATTTCTTCCTAAGGACCAATCTAAATTTACATTCTTTTAGGTTGAAACCATTACCCCTTGTCCTATGGCTACAGTCCGTACTAAAAACTCCCTCCCCAGCTTTCCTGTAGGCCCCTTTAGGTACTGGAAGGTGCTATAGGGTCTCCCTGAAGCCTTCTCTTCTCCAGGCTGAACAACCCCAACTCTCTCAGCCTGCCTTCATAGGGGACATGCTCCAGCCCTGTGATCATCTTCATGGCCTTCATCTGGACTTGCTCCAACAGATCCATAATTGTCCAATAAATATGTGTAGATATTGTAATAATCTTATTACTGGCAGCTGTAAAAAGATGCAGGGAAAACTGGTAGATTTTGCCAACAAATGTCACCAGACAAATCTTGCAATAGTCTCTCATTTGGAGAGTGAGCAAACTTTTCAAGAAATGGTTTGTTTTTGCAATGATATTTTAGTTCCTAAAATTTTGTGGGTTTAAAATATTGTTGCATAGTGTTCTGTGAAGGAAAAAATCCTTCAGATGACAGGAAAAAACCCTTTCAGATGACAGAAAACTTGACTCACGCTTTATTATCTGTTTTGTAAACTGAAGACTACAGAACTTCCTGGGAAGTTAGCACTTATTATGGACTGAAATTTCAGGAAGGTGGGATGGCCTGTATACTGCCTCTGATTATTTTGCTCTTAGCCAGCTGCATAGCCACAAATAAAGTCTTTTGTGTAGCACAATGGACTTCATCTCCTAATTTGTCCCAAACTGGGTAATCAGCAAGCCTCTTGTCTGAGGTCTAGACTGGAATCCAAAATAAAAATGAGAGACAGCAAAATTACCAGTTTAAAAAAGAGGCATATGTCTGTGTTTCAGTTAGTTTGTTGTTGTTTTGTTTGATTTTTTTTTTTTTCAATCTTTCTGTATCTTTTACTAGCAATTTGCTTTTCATATGTACTTTAAATAGCAACACAGTTTTCCTTTCACTTCAGTGCTTTCAGTCTCACTTTAAAGTATGTGAAAGATTTGCTATGAACGTTCAGGTTCAAGGTGATGTTAATTTTTTTAGGGTTTCATGTGTCTTGTAGTTCTAGCAGGATGTGTTTAACAGTTAGATATGTACAACAAAACCACATAGTTAATGGAACTAGAAATTTTCATCCCACTATTGTACAGGTATTCCTTATAGTTTACCATTTTGTGAATATCCCTGAATATTTTCTAGAAGCGTATGCAAGTGGTGCTGACAAAACTAAAGGGCAGTCATACTTCTTTTCAATATACCCTCAAATGATTTTACAGGTTTAAAGGTCTTAGCTCATAGTAAAACAAACTAACACCATGTAGGTCGGTTGCTGTGTATGAAAGATTCCTTTAAGTTTATGATTTCATTTGGGAAAAAGAAGTTAAAGTAACCCGTCCAAAGGCAATGTGGGCTTTAGAAATGATTGTTTGGCAAGGAGGCATTCCTCTCAGAGTAACTGTCCATGAAGATCCTCGGTGCATTTCAGATACAGCAAGCAGACATGAGTAGAAAGCAGGAACACCAAAGAAGGGAGTCAAGCATGAACAAAGTGAAGCAAATAAAACTTTTCAATTAGTCAAATACTTAATTGCTCACTTCCCTCTTGGGTACGATAGAATGACAAGAGAAAGCAGAGGGCCCTGAATTTTAAATTTCCTCATGTGTGACGCTTCTGTCTCTCTAGACATTCACAAAAAAATGTTTAAAAATTGTAACATTAAATAAACTATAATGTTGATCAATTCAGATTGATACGCCTTTAGGGTTTGAGATATTAAAATGTAATAATGACTACTCCATACCGATAGCAGAAAAACTTGTGTTGGAAGGGACATCTGGACATTATTTAGTTCAGCCTTGATGCTGCCAACATGAACTTCTGTTGACATGGCATGGCCCCACGTAGAATGGTGAAAACATATTGAAAGAAATTAAAATAGAACTCAAACAGAATTTCAGAAACTGACAGACGTAGTTTTTAAAACCAAACACATCAGAGAATATATTTTGCAGAGAGATCAAAAATTGTTTTTATTCCAAATCAAACTAAAAAGTCAAATATATTTTTAAATTTCCTACTGTAAAGAAAATTATTTTCTTTTCAGTTAATTGTAATGCATTCTCCTGTTAAAAGGACAAAACTGTTCAGGAGCAAACCTGAATTCTTTTGGGTGAAGGATCTGGCAATTATGCTTGTAAATGTTGTCAGAAACCAGGAACGTGAGCACTACAGTATAGACACAACTACCATTTGCCATTCACCCTAATCAAAAGAGAGGAAGAGGCATCTCTGAGATATGATCCAGGCGGTAGGAGGCCATGTTCCCCTTATGAGGGTACCCCTCTCCACTAACTTCAGAAATGAGCGTGGTGACTCAGCAACAAAGGCTTACTTACATGTTTAGTAAAATGGATCTAAAAAACCTGTACTCTGAAAGTGCCTTTTCCTTTCTTGTAAGTTTAAAGGGAGCCTGAGACAACCAGCTCAGATAAAAATGTCTACACCTCGTTGAAAGGAACCATTCCCAGAAGTGAAGCAGCATTGACAACCAAATGAGAGATAAAAACTAGTTATTACCTTACAGTAATGGCAATATTTGATGCACATCGACTGCTGACATTCTATTGCCAGCAGGCTTTGGCCACAAAATCTGATCCTTTGTATATAAAAGACTGTGCATACAAAGAAAAGAATCTACAAGAGGTCTTGAAGAGGGAGTTTACACTAAGTGAAATAACTATTATTCCCCCACATGATTTTGCAACTAAATTAATGAACAAATGGTACTGTGGTACATATTTGTCAGAACTGTTCCTCAAGGACAAGGTGCCTATATAGACAAATGCAAAAACAACAACAAAAAAAAGAGATATAGATAAGTTGTGTCTCTGAAGGTTTAAAATAAAAAGAGTTTTCCTGCCTCACTGTTTTTTGGGGTTTGGGTTTGTTTTTTTCCTTTTTTTTTTTTTTTTTTAGTTGTTTTGTTTGTTTGGTTTGATTTGTTTTAAAGTAAATGCCAGTGACACTGGACTTTTTCTTTTTTTGGAGGCATTGCACATTTAATTAGCCACATTCACTCTTCTTGAAGTGGACTAAAACCATCATCCATTTCTCCTGGCACTTTGGATTGATTTGAGAGTAAGACATTTACCCTAGGGGAGAGTGGCATTGCGTCTGCACAGAGCTAAACAAATGTGTTTTAATTAATGATTTATTCATCTCATGCATTTCTTTGTCTGCATGTAACAGAATACCCCTGGGAAGATCATCCAGAGCAGAGGCTGAACTTGGGACCTTGAACCTGAAACCACGAAAGCCTACTGCCAAAAGCCTCATCCTCGTCTAACAGAGCTACTTCGGCATCATAACCCCGTGATGGAGTCACTCCACTCTAGAGTGTTGTTTCCCTGGATATCAGTCAATCACTGTTTAGCTGGCTGGCTGACACCCAGCCAAATTCAATCTTTAAGTAATTAAAGAAATTTATTAAATTACGCAGACCCCATTTAGGTGGCCTAGATTAGCTTAACGCTAATAATATACCATGTTTAACAGAAGAAATACAAGATGTGGTTTTTCCCTGCCAAGTTTCCATGCCAGTTTCTTGCTGGGGTTACAAGATCAGTGTGGTAGATCAGGAGCAGTCGCTTCCAGCCTCTCCCCTTCTCGAGGCGGCTTGTGTCCATGTTGTGGGAGCCCAGGCTCCACCAGTGTTAACCCAGAAGGACAGGAAACTTTTGGGTCGTGATCAGTTTTGAGGGGAAGCTTTTCCTCTTCTCTCTTGTGACTAGCCAATGCTTTGAACCACTTTGCTTGGATGTTGCTGGGAGTGTTAAGAAGTTCTTACCAATAGACCTAGAAAAAAAGAGAAATCATGCTGAGCAAGGCCAAAGGCTAACTGAGCTCCCTGCCATCGGCAGGGGAGGGCAGAAAATACCTGGGGAGCGGACATGGAAAACCATCGAGTGGTGCTTCTCTTCCCCGTAAGCACTCGCGTGTTTGGCAGAGTTCCCAGCCCAGGCACTGCCCACAGGCTGTATCCATTCAGACTGATCAAAGTTCAATCAAAAGTTAATTACGGCGTTTGGTTCCTTGTGCTGACATCAGCGAAGCAGCAGAAATTTCTGGGAAGTTCGGTATGGGAGTTTTGCGTGCTTGTGTAATTACAGCGCGACAGTGCTGCGTGTTTGCCGGGAGCTGCATGAGTAAGGTCATGGCACCGCAGCAGGGCTAGCTGCGCACCTCGCCCGCAGATGGAGAGGGACTTTCTCGAGCGTCTGAGCTATAAGGAATCATTGCCAGAATAATTTCAGAGGAGTATTCTTCTGGAAGCATTTGCAAGCATTATGTTATGCACATTTATGGAGGGACGATAGAGGTTTTTCCAGCCTACCCTGACACATCAGGCGATGTTGTTTGTTTCTGCTGCTGTGCTGGATGAGCAGTAACTCTGCTTCCAGGGGGACAGCCGGTGTTTATGGGCGCCATGGTTTCTGAGAATGGTCCCTCCAGTCACACTCATTTGTTTAAACTGTTCACAGAAGATACACTCAGAATGGCCACAAGTGCAGTTAGAAGGTTAGTAATTCACATTTTTTATACAGATTTTGTCTGCCTCCCTGACCGAACAAAGTATAACAGCCTCAGTGGCGCAGTGTACAGGAATGTAATAAATACCAGGGTCTTGTTAGCTCTATAAAAAGGCAGACATCACCCCCTGGTATTGGTGCCGTGAGGTGTTTGGGGGACCTGCTGTAAAACACTGGCCAGTAAAAAAACTGCTGGCAGTGCTCTGTACATATCAAACAACAACTGCCAGTGGGCTGAATTCAACGCTGTAAAAGCAGATTCTTCCTCCCCCTCCTCCTCAGTGCACCACAGCAGGAGTACTTATAATTTCATTCTTTGAATGAATTGTTTGCTACCCCAGAGATCTAGAGCCAGATGAATTGCCTTATGGGCAGTCACAAAGAATTATACTGTATCTGTTTTGATTTTTGTTTGGTGCAGACTGCTTGACAATATGATCTTTCTCAGCTAGCACTTTTGTGGGAAGGGTGGGATTTTTCAAAGGCGGTGAAGTGATTTAGGAGCACAGATGCGAGTGAATGTGCTCATTTTGTGCTTCCAAATAACACAGGGCTAGCATCATACATGTGTTCAGGCATGATTTTTAGTTTCCCTTGCTGAAGTCTTGTATGTGCCTGAGGTTTGGCTGCAGAGTGTGAACACACTCAAAAAAATTCTGGAAGGTCTGAGGAACTCAGCACACAGGTTGTGGTAGATACATGAAAACCTTTGCACATCTCTGAAGAGACCAGACCTGTTACAATCTGCGTAAGAGGGAAGGTATCACCCAAGAGAGTTGCAGAGAGAAGTGTATAGGGATGTCCTCTCTCCATGTACTATGTCAGGGAAGTCAGAGATCCAGGTCTGAAACTCTCCAATGTTTGGTTTGCAGTAGGGACTGGTAACACCTTCTCTCTCTGACAAGATCCCACAGGACTTTTTGATACTTTGGTGGGCAGGCTTGAACACACGAAGTTCCCACCTGGAGCTATTTTTTTTCCCCAGCCTGGGAGGTATCATGGAGCTTGGCTTTACTCTGCCCTGCTGGGGAGGTGCTGTGGTTATGGATCCCACCCTGCTCCCGTGAACTTCCCCCATGCCCTGGAGGTGTCAAAGCCAAAGATTTTGGTTTGTGCATGACTTATCTCTGTTAATTTTATGTATTTGCTCAGGTGCTACCTTTTGTGTGTGTAAGGTTCAGCAATGTCAATTATTCTTGTGACTTTATTTACGACAAGCTACCAACATAGAAAAGCCACCTCTGGAATATGGATACCCTTCTTGATTTGACCTGAGCAATTTTTCCTGAAGAATGTAGTGAAAAAAAGCTATAAAGTGCTTCAGAAATTCTGGGAGTCCCTGAGGCAGAGCAATAGCTCTAGAAAATGCATTTAACTGAGAACGTTCAAAATGGCTTAGCTGGCTTGGTAGAAAATGTCCTGAGCTGCAGTTTTGTAAATGTGCTAGTTCAGAGGTGTGGTAATAAATATTAATTTTGTTTTGACATTTGAAAGATACATTTGAATGCTGCATATGTGCAGTACAGAATGATTAAAAATTGTTGTGGTATATGAAATTTATGTTTTAGCTAGCATGATTACATCCTTCTAAAAATGTGCAAGGCTGTAATCTTTTAAAATTGTTATTGCAGTAGAGAGATCAAAATTCAGTGAAGCACTGCATGTATTTTTAAACAATCATGTTAATTTGGAAGTGACTCAAATAACATTCGTTCTATTTTAAACATAAGTCACAATGATCCGTGTTCAAATTCTTTGTTTCCAATAAAAACAACCACGTCCACAAAGATCTCAGCAAAAATAGTTTTCTTATACGATAAGCCATCACAGAGGTGACACCAGCTGGCTTGGTTTATAGCAGACATGGCAAAAAGACTAAATGTATTTCTAGTCCTGATCGTCCCTTTATTTCAGGATACAGGACAGTTTTCCCTCCTCCTTGCCCTCCTCCCGTAGCCCCGCTCTCAGCCCCAGCGCCTGCCCTGGCGTTTCCCCGGTGCGGCAGCGGGGTCAGCCCAGCAGAGTTGCTGCAGGCTGGGATTAGACGGCAGCTGAAAGCCTGTGTGGGCGCAGTTCTGCTGCATTTACTTTACAGATAAGGATCTTACATCAAAGTTGCCCTGCTGAGGGTCAAATTAAAATCTGAGTGTAATGAGAATGAAGTTGGTGCGCTTCTGAATGGAATTAAAAAAATAGAAATACGAAATGGATACTCAGTTCTTTAAAAATGCATAGCACAGCATAGCTCCTTATTAGTTGCTCTGACTCAGTTTGTGTCCTCATATTAAGTGATCCTCCTTCTTTTTCAGTTCTGGATTTCTCTCCATGGAAGGATAAAAGGTGCTTATGGGTTTTCTGGATAATGGTTTACCCTGGTGTTAGATGGACCTTAGCGAAAGATGCCAGTCTTGAAGCTGTGTTCTTTTGACTTCTGGTAGGACTACCATGGCTTCTTCTCAATTGTTCAGCTTTGACTTTCATCCTTGCTGTATTCTGGGATTTCCAAGGCCTTTACAATGTCCATGTGTACGTGTTATTACAGTGGCAAGCACAGGCATTATATATTTCTAATCCAAATGATCCTATACATCCCTGTCTCCTCATCTGTCATGGAGCATTAGGTGGAGCAGGCTGCTGTCCCGTGTCTGGTTGCCTTGATCTGTTTACCAGGCTCTCTGGATGGACCCCAGATGTGACACCACCAGCCTCATACAGGGTGCTCAGCTGAGCCTTCACCATGCTGCCTTGGCCGTGCACAGGTGCCTGGGACTGTGTCCTGCCAGGGGACACTGCCCTGCCTGTGTGAGCTCCGCCACCTCGGATCTTGGCTTGTTTCCCCAGACCCACTCCAGCTCCTCCCTGATGGTGTAGGTGCAACATCTCTTCTGTCTATGCCAGTAGAACAGAATAGATGCAGAGCTGCAGTTACTTGTTGGCATGGTGAAACTAATTGCAAAAAGTAAGGATTTTGAAACTAATTGCAAAAAATAAGGATTTCACTGAAGAACTTGAAATTGCATGTTGGCTAATGCTGCTGTGTGCTGACTGAAGAAGCTTTGCTGGAAGAATGTCTGTAGAACAGACCTTTCTGTAGAACATATTTTGACTAACTTTATGACTTGTCCTTTAGAAGTAACTAAAATTAGAGAAAAGATCAAAGATGCAAGGTAGAAACAATATCTGAAGAGCTCTTGATTTTATAATGTGGGTGAAAGCACTCTGCTTTGATACCTTAAAGGTGCTTGGTATAGCAGACCGTCCTTACAAAAAGGAGGTGAATCCCAGATGATACTTTCAGACCGCTTGTATTTGGTGAGATGCTTTTAACAGGCAGATTCTCCCTTTTTCTTCCCTCTGACCTTCAGGGGAAAAATGCATTAAGGAAGGAATGATCTGAGAACGTGAGTGTACCTTGCATTGCAAGACAAGGCTGCTTCTTCACTTGACTTTAAACTAGTAATGACACTTAACTCTTGAAGTAATGCTTTGAAGAGAGTTACTAATCTCTATTGAAACTGAATTTATCTTTATTACTCTCTTGAGTTAGACAATGTAGTTTGCAACCATACTTTTTGGTGTGTTGTAGACATACCTAAAATCATAAAAAGACTCCCTGTGTGAATTTGGAAGACACCTGTGAATCCTTGTCTTCCATTCCTGCTAGACAGAGTAACACTGTCATGTGTGGTGGGGATAAAAACAAAACAAACCCAAACCATATCACTGAGAATATACTATTTATTTGCCAAAACCAGGAACTTGCTACTGGTTGGTATAAGGGCAAATAGTTTCCATGTCCAGACCATGCACTTGTTGAAGTAATGTCAGAAGTATCAAAGAAAATGTCCATCTGTCACACTGTCCAAATCTGGGAGCAGATGTAGAAACCTACTACTGATCTGACTATACTGTATTGTGACTTGTTGCCAGCCACAGAATGGGGAGAACTGCAGCAAAGTGAGTGTAAAAGTTTTTTAGTTCTGAAAAATGTAAAAATGTATGGCATTCAGCATCCAGTTTTTACTTGTGAAAAAAGACTATAAAAATGATAAAGCTGACAGATGAACTGAAGCCTTGCTAGAAAAAATACCAAAACAAAATTTCTACTAATAGCATTGGCATATACCACAAGTCTTGAATTTCAGTGTGCCGATTGGTTCTAAGTGCCATATTTTGCTCCATAGATGTTACTGGCATTGACAGAAAATCCATTTTGGAGCGTGCTCATGAAAACTGCTTTACGTGTAAACTGGCCAATCAATCTAATTAAGGTCATTTGTGAAGTAATAGAGATGAGAAATGAAGAAGAAGAAAGAGAAGAAGAAAGAAAGAAGGAAAGAACAAGGAGAAGAAAATGAAAGAAAAAACTTTTCAGTTTAAAGCTAGATTTCAAGAGCTTCTGCTCTTCTTTTCTGTTCAGGGATAACAAGTAAATGTTCCTGGGCACTGTAACTTCTCCTTAAAATAATTTTTGATCACTGTTGGTATAAACTGCATTAAACATGTAGCACAGGAACCCTCACCCACATTCTGAAACATGCACAATACTATGTACACACCAGGTGTGACAAAGAGAAAGCAGTGTGACAGGACAAGGTGGCAGGTCTGTCTTCTGAGGTCAGAAATATTTGTTGTGACACAGCTCTAGTTCAAAACGGGTTCTGCTCCTTTCCACACTGACTTCTTTCTGAACTGATCTGAAAGTTCAGATCCTGACCTCTCGCCGAGCGCCTTGATTTGTCCTTCTTTTGGCAATGTCTGGAGGAACCGGCCAGGAGAACCTCTCAGCACTGGCATCCTGACAGAGGAGAAAAACCTGAAGCAAATGAGGATACATGAGTTTTAATCTATTCTAATCATTGACCTTTCCGATAGAAACTTTAAGAAGATTGTCTTCTATACTGATGTTATTTGTGATGTAAACATATCCCCTGGATTTGGGAAATAAAACCAAAGTAATTTGATATGGAAAATGAACTTATTTTCAATAGATTGTTAGAGCAGCCGCAACAGGACTTTCAGGCCTCTAGTGGCTTGGGCAGAACTTGAACATATGTTCTTGAAATGAAAAGCTCTGCATGCCATTACTTATTCCCTGAGCCACAACACGCTGCTAGTATATTATCTCTGATGTTTCGGTTTGAGAAAGAAATTTAGGCAAAAGAAAACTGTATTTCTGCAACTTTGGTGTGGAAGCTGACACTGACAGAAGATGATGTCATGGATGTTGCCTTTTTATATCTGTATTTATAAAACTTCCCTTTATATAAAGCTATATAAGAGCGGTTTGGATCAATTTATCTCAATCTGGAGTCTGGAGTCCTCCCACAGTCTGCTGAGGACTTGCAGACTGAATTTTTCTGGTTCTATTTTATTTCCAGCTGTTATAATGCTTTAAAAAGTTAAAAGAACTTGACCTTCCTGTGAGTAAAAGGATGTTGCGGTTATGGTAAGGTTATTAGGTGGTCAGAAACAGGAGAGAAGGTGCTCTCTGTACTGCCAGTGGAAACGTGGTAGTTCGCAGAACAAATCCTTTAAAATCTGGTTTGCATTATGAAACAAATCTGGGAACTTGTGGATATTAGCAGAATATAGCATGATGAATGGAAGCAGTCACTGTAAAACAACTGCTTATCTGAAAAGGAACATGACTGCAGCTGAAAAGAGAAACACAAGTCCTGCTCACATCCATTTTCCATCTGTTTTATCCCAGCAGAGATTACTACTTTTTGCAGTATCAAGCTAAGACCTGGTCTTTTCAGTATTCACTGAAAAAAGAATAGCTGAAAGAAAATTTTCATTTTCCTAAATATGATAAGCTTATTCATGTGAGCCACTCCACGTTGGGTAAGAGTGTATAAGGGAAACTCTCCACACTGTGGAAATACTCTGTCACTTTGAAGATTAAGGTCACTAAATAGAAAGCAGAAGGTTACTTATGACAGAAAGACTTTCTGCAAAGGTTCATAGCTCACAGGAGGGAACTACTGATTGCCTGAAAGGCCTGAAGAGGCATTAAAATTCAGTGCCTCCCATGGCACACTTGACAAAGAGCTGTCCTTCCTCCTTTGTGACGTGGTGACACTACTTTTTTAATCTACCCATAACTGTTCTTTGATGAAAAGGAGAATGGTGACAATACAGCCAATGAACCTGACTGCTTTTCCAACTGCTGTTCAGGAGAAACTGTGTATGTTTGGGGGAAGCTGGAGGCCTGAAGTTTTGAAGGCATAAAACCCAGAGGCAAAATTCTTTCCCAGAAGTTTTCAAAATGCTCTTGAATATGTCCACATAATAATGGTGTAACGGCAGAGGTAATTTAGTTTCTGTTATGAAGAACTCTTCTTTGGTTGTGAGTGGTAAAACAGGTACATGCTATTTATTAGCAACGGTACAACACTGCTACCCACTTACTCACTTCAAAGTCACAAACCCATTATAAGTTATTAAAGCAGAAAATACTATTGCCCTGTATTCCTATTTAAGGTCAGCACCTGCGTGTCATTTCTTTTTGAAAAGTGCAAGCATATTACTCATTCCCCAGCCTTGTTTCTCGTGTTCAGTGCTCCCCACCTTCCCCTTGTGTTTTGAGCAAGCCCGTTCTGGAGACCAGGTGGTGCTTTCAGTGCCGTGGCCTGGCTCTGGAGTAGGGCCAGGATTAGTTGTTAGGAATCGAGTGGTTCGGTCAGAAACCAAATATTTTAGCATTTCTTATGAGGACTTGTGGGGAAGACTGTATGACTAAAGCCAGTTATTTTCACAATGTTTTGGAGGGCCGAGTTTGGAAGGTTCGGTTCTGCACACCGAGTTGATCGCTATTCCAGCAGGGGGCAAGAAAGGATAACAGATGCGAGCGGTGCCATCTCCCTGGACGTTCGACGGCACAGCCTGAGGAGGGAACGAGAAAGCTACCAACCGTCCCCCTTTCAGGCCATAATGGCTTTTAAACAGCCTGTTACCCTTCAAGGGTAACCGTAGAAAGAGAAGGTAGAAAAGGAGCCGGGGAGACCACCAGAGCTGCCAGCTGGTGCACGATGCTTTGTCAGCACAAGTTCCTTCAGCTGAGATCTGATTTTCGGGGCATGTGAGGGAAAACCGTGCACGGGATCTTTTCAGACCGGTGCCTGCACTGACGTACAGGTGCTCACTGGGTGTTCAGAGTAGCTGTGGGAGGGATGGGGAGGCACGCAGCCGCCTGTCTGATGCAGGGCTCCTGTCCTTTGCAGTCCTTACGGCTGCTGAATTCAAACCCGTGAAGCGGGGCTTCCTCTCTAAGGGGCAAACAAAACTCTTGGCCTCAGATGTTAGAAGCTTGAGCTGATGCTCAGGAATAAACAACTGGGATTTTGCACCCAGCATGAATAAACTTTGCTTATTGCCATCTATGAGCAATATCATGTGGTGAGCATGTGCGTGTTAAAGACACACATGGAAACATCTACGGCTTCCTACTGTTTCATGCAATAAGTTTGCAGAATATAAAATTTAAGACTGCAGATCTCATTTATTACGCAGCAGCATGTATTTACCAAGGTATTTCTTAACTTTTTTCATACCATTGTATTGAGTTAAAAAAATGCTGTATAGCTTGTCTCTCAACTAACCCCCTCATTCTCCAACACAAACCTTTTGTTAAGGTCGAAGCTTTGTGATGCTGTTGTTTGCTCTTAATGGCTTCATATGAATGAAAAACATCTCATTTGGACAAAAAGTGCAGCTACCTGTTCTTCCTCTTTGGGTTTTCCTAATTTCATTGCAATAAATTATAGAACTCATTAACAGGCAATCTCATACTCTTATTTTTCCACCACTGATAGGGCAGATAATTTTCTTTCTTCTGAGAATGGAAGCAGAATCCTGTAAAATAAAACAAGCCTTGGTTATCAGAGCTGATCAGGCCACACTGGATAAAGCCTGAATGCCTAAGAACAATGGAAGCAATTCAAAGAGTGTAAAAAGTTTTTTATGCTATAATAATAACAATAATAACAACAACAACAATAATAATAATCCAAAAATACTGGTTGAATGTCAAAATTAAGAATATATTAATAAAATATGGGGTTTTATTATTATTTTTTTAAGTGTAGCAAATAATTTTGGACCAATTAAGTATTATTAATCTAAGAGGAAGCCGTATGTCAGCTTTCGTGAAGGTAGTTTTGCTTCTCTGTGTACTACAAGTCAAAAGTTTCCACATCACTTGATTTAAGTCTCTAAAAGCAGATTCTGTTTATATAGACAGAAATACATATTTCACAATAAACCTGACATAACGGTACACCTAACTTTGTAGTGCTGGTCAACAAAGAAGACTACATAACAGTGACCACTGGATGGTTCTGGTTTTCTTTTCTTCACTATGGAACAATCATATGAACGATGAAAAAGATCAACATCTGTACTTTGAGTTTTCTTTTCTTTTGGTTCATGTGTTGTTTTGAGTACTTTTGGTTATCTTAGCAAGAGACAATGATTAATTTATGGCTAAAGATTTGTTCAATTTTTCTTATCTGAAAAGACATCAATATTTTGAAAAGTGGTTATGAACAGAAAAAGTATCCTTTAAAAGGTTACGCTTATACTGTTTAGTATTTGTTCCCCATGCTGTTTTTTTTTTCCAAGTCATTGTAGCTTGGTTTTTATATAAACCCAGATGTATAAACCAGTCATGCATTATTTTTTTAACCAATCTTTTACAAGAGGGATTTTTCATGCAGAAACCCATTAAGCTGCAGACATATTTCCCTGATTTACAACAAATCAGATATTTCATATATTCCTGATATAAAGGACATAATTCTTGCTTTGGAATTGCTCACCTGTAACCTGTAACCTGTAGTGATCAGAAAAGTCAACTCACTTTGCCGTCAGCGGCCAGTAAACAATCAGAAGTGGAAACTGTTCTCTCTAACCTCAACCACTGGTCTTTTCACAAGGCTGGGTGGGGTGGCTCATAGGAAGAGAAGCCTCAGGCCAGGAGAGCATCCTGGAAACTGCACCGAGCATTTGAAAACAAATGTACAAACCGCTGGCAGCTGTTTGATAGCTGTGGCGGAGGATCTTCAGCAGCACCACCCACTACGAGCTGAGGCAGCTGTATTTTAAGTGTTGAAATTAGGATGAGATGGAATGCTTAAAAGTGATCGGTCTCTCTGCTGGCTGTAGGCAGCCTTCGTCACCTTCAAACCTCGAGTCCTGCTTCAGATCCCTGTGACTGATTAAATGAATCCCACTCTAGGAGACTCAATAGGACTGACTCTGTCAGGGCACCTGCTGTATAATTCTTTATATTGGGCTTAAGGCATTAAAAAAAACCATTTTATTCCATCCATTTTTCTGCTAGAACACTCTTGTACACCATTCCTTACTTTTGCTATTTAGCTAGAATTTAATTTCTGGACGTGTGTTGTAAATAGAGGTTTATCAAAACTCATGTGAAATCAAGTTCTTGAAGCACTTACAATGAAGAAGTTTGTAAAATGTATACCTGTGAACACTTAGAGCAAAATGAAAGAAGTTTCTTTTTCTATCCTCTTCCATCAGGGAAAGAGAGACTAAAACTTTTCTTCCATCTTGTCTTGCAGTTCTGTACTCTCTCTTCTAAGTACCAGGTTTTGGGTATTTTTTTAAAACCCAGATTACTTTAAAATTGAAACTGTGGGGTTTTTTTTTGTCAAAAGTCTTGTTTTTTTCTTATCTGACCTTCAATATTCAAACCAATTTGAAATGAGATGTTTCTCATCTAAATTACACTTTTAATACAAGGAAAATGCATGTTGTCTCTTTTTTAAAATATTTCGGATGAAAAAATTGGAAAGAAATCTCCATTTACTTGGCTCAGGTTTTCCTAACTGCTAATGAAAACTCTTGAAGAAATTAATGCTAAAAGTTGTAATACTAGTATATCTACACTACTAGTAGTTATTTCCAGTTTTTAGAGGATAGGTAATAATTTGTGCAGTCAAATTCTGTTCTCACTGAATATTGCATAAAGCTAGAATAACACCATTGATTTAATTTCACTGAATTTCCTGATTGAAACTGGGGGTGTAATTCAACTTAAAGAGCAACAAAAATGGTCTTGAGTATCTGGTTCTTGAAGTACCATGGAATGAAGTACAGATATCCCTAACTCAGCCAGATGTCTGTTTTAAAATAAGTGATTGTT
Source organism: Microhierax caerulescens (assembly GCA_035590215.1). Lineage (NCBI taxonomy): Eukaryota > Metazoa > Chordata > Aves > Falconiformes > Falconidae > Microhierax > Microhierax caerulescens. Next base: position 58,590,251 of record JAVJGJ010000014.1, read on the forward strand.
CTTCTAGCAAAAAATTAAACAAAGGTTTCTCTGTGAAAGTTGTAGTAGTTTAGATCCATTTTCTCTTTCATAACCACTGTATCATAATATTTCTCAAAAGCATCTGGGTGAATGTTAGTGGTCTGGCCATTTTCTGATCCATTAATACCTGGTTTTTTTACTTGGGGTATTACTCTGTCCATGTTGCTTTTATTTACAGTTCTTACCAGAAACAGAGAATGGGGTACACTGCACATTTTTTCCTGTAACATTCATGATAGTGTCTACCATATGTTCTCCCTACATTTTTGTAAATACATTATGAGAACATATGCATACTATTCCCTAACTCTTTTATGCCAACACTTGTGTGAGATGTCTGTAAAGGATGCTATGTCTTGTGTGACAGTATAAAGATTCTTTGAATGCAATTAAAATTATTCTGAATATTTTTGGATGTTTTAACCAGAACATGCACTATTTAGAATTTAGTTTCCCAGGGCGCTCTCTGTGTCTTGACAATTTACCTAAAATCAGCCTGTGTACAGATCACAGGTAATCACATTAGCTGATGTTCAAGTACCCAGGATGCATGAATTTTTGGGGGAGTCTGTTATCAAACCTGAAGTGAGATTTTTAGTATTGTAGGTCTATGAAGTGGATATAGAAATATAATCTTAGTCCTTTGCTCTTGAGCATATCATTTTAGATGTGATACTAGGAACCTGTTCAGATATTTCTTTTATTTTGATCGTATTTTTATGAAAAGCTGAAGAATTTAAACACGTGCCTCATACCACAATGTTCTTCAGTGTACACCAGGCACCTAGTTCCTTTGCATTTCCTTTGAAAACCTCAGCCTTTGTGATCACTTAATTAAAATGAAAAAACTTTTTCCGTAAATTGATACAAACACTCAAAAAGTTTGTATGGATATCAACAACAGCTATAGGACAAGCAGATCTAACTTATGAATTTAGAACTGTGGATAAATGCATTAAAAAACACCCCAAACCCAGGACCCTTAATTTATGGCTACAAGCTTGGTGACATCAGTAATATTACACAAATTAGAGATGATACAGTATATAAAGGTTTGCAGTGAGAGTGATAATTTTGTTGCGTCCTGCATGCATAAAATTCCTATGGACACTTAAATACTAAAGGCTAATCAGTTCCATGTGTTGCAGGTGTTCACACTGACGAGGGGTTGCATGCTTTTTAGGCGATTTGAATGGCGTGTCTTGGGAATCCAATGTATGGCCAAAGTGCTTCAGGTGATGAACCCACGCAAACAAAGAGGCGTGTGGAAGGGATAAGACATATAATGCCGGCGATCCTTCCGTGAGTGCTGTGAAATTTCAGGTTGTGGACAGGAGCTGGTATCCCAAACTCAGACTGGTATCGTGGAGTGCAGTTAAAAGCCAAGAGTAACTGACAGATTTGTGTGAGTAACCTTTTGTAATGCCTTTTTAGAAGGGAGATCCTAAATGTTCCTCTTTGATGCTCCTTTTTATCAAGTTTGCCTTTCTGGACCTTGTACTAGCAAGGGTAATTCACTATTTATGGTATGCAGAATTCAGGAACATTTGCTGTACTGTGGTTTTTAATCACTAGCAACATGTGTTACAGGGTACAAATTTGCATCTGTTATGCCTATCATTCTGAAGTGGGTTAGTGACTAGGACACTTTTAAAATGAGTTAAAGTGACTTCAGTGTAAAAATGAAGGACTGGGACTTCGCTGATGATGCGCCACACCCACCGGCACGTTCCTCGGGCCATAAGAGTGGATTCACTGGGAGACCTTTACTGGCCTTTTCAACTGGTTTCATTTTTGGCTAACACGCTCATCAGAGTTGTGGTTGGCAATGAACCTGGGCTGAAAACTGAGAGGAACAGGAGTAGGTCTCCAGGCAGCTTTGACCATTTGCATCTGAAGAACCTGACAGAGCCAGTACTGTTCTCCAAACTAAACAGAATTATATCTTTTTGTGATCAAAAGAATTTTAGAAAAAAAACCCCACACTTCTAGTGCTGTTTTGGTTTTTGTTTTTTTGGGTTTTTTTGTTGGTTTTTTTTCCTGTGAATGTGGCCTCTGCTTCAGCAGTAGCTTGACATAAAAACACAGCTAATGTGGCAAATGACTGTTTTAAGTTGTCATTCTGACAGAATAATAGAGTCATTTAGATTGGAAAGGACCTCTGAAAGTAGTCTGACCTCCTGGTGAGAACAGGACTGATTTTTGAAGTTAGACTAGGCTGCTCAGGGATTTTGTTCAGGGAAAATTTAAATATTTCCAAGGATGGAGGTTCCACAGCATCTCTGTGTAACCTGGTCCAGTGCTCCATGACTCTCAGATGGTGAATTTTTCCCTAATACCTAATCAGAGTTTCTGGGGTTGCAGCTTGTACCTGCTGCCCTGTGTCATGTCACTGTGCATCTCCTGGCAGAATCTGTCTCTGCCTCCTCACGTACTCCCACAGGACAGTGGCATACAACAAATACAGCTGCTAATCCAGCCCAGGAGGCCATTGCCCTTTGTTGCTGCAAAGGGCATTTTGCTGGTTCATCTTTAATTTGTTCTCCACAAGGACACCCAGAGCCTCTCCTGAAAAGTTTATTTCTGCCTACTTTTCTGCAACCGATGGAAAAACATAGAGAGAGGAAAAGGAATCTGGATCTCCAGTTTAGGTGAGTACGTGAGCTAACAATGCAGGCAGTCTCTCCAGTGCCTTCCTAGAGGCAGAAGCCTGCTCTGAACTGCCCTTTGGAAGAGCCTTCCCCGTATGAAGAGAGTTGGAGCAGAAACCCCGCTTAGCTCTGACAATGAAGGTAGGTGCCTAAAGCTAGGTGGTTGATGAATCCAGCTCCAGGCCATGTCGAAATGAAATAGATTATCAAAATGTATTCACATTTTATTTTTAAAGGTCGCTAGATCGTACATTGGGTACCGCTGCAAGATTTTAGAGAATTCAAGTTACGACTTCAAATCAGAAATATTTTGGGTTTTATTTCTGGCAGACACGGAGTCTCTAGTAAAAGTGCACTGGAATACTATATTATAAGCTTCATTTTATAGGATCTTTTTTCCCCCTACTTTTGCTGGATTTGGGAGCAATATTTTTATATTTTCCATTAAACATTTTAACTATAACTAAGCCTGGAAATTTGACAAATAAAATAAAATGTATATAAAAATGTATATAAAAAAACCCTTGTCTTAAAGAAATCAAGTTAGATCGTATTTGGAAAAAAAAAGTCTTATACCATAAAAAAGCTCTAGGTATGAAAACACTATTTAGAGTCCAAAGTATACAGAAGAAAAGGTGTTTTAAATGAGTATTTAATGAATAATAAGCTGCTGAAGCACTAGTTATTGCTGGCATTAGCTGGGAGGAAATGAAAACTAAGTGCTAAAAGCAGAAAGATATCTCTTTTATGAACGACAGTGTTTTGAGAAAAAGAAAGTTAATATATGAAACCTTGATTGTAAAAACAATATATAGCAGCATGAGGCTTTACAGGCCCTTTCTATTTCAATTAATGCCTGCACATTTCAGAAAATAGAAAGATGGAAAGACAAATGGTGTCTTATAACTGTCAAGCAGTATCGTAAACATTTCAGAGCTGATTCCTTGAAGGGTGAACAAGTATTCTACTTAGCTTTTCCTGTTCATTTACAGTTCAGAGTGATGTTACTCCTCTGAGGATTTTTTCTTTTACTTACTTGCTAGGAAATTTCCTTTGGTAGCATTTGGTCTTCAGAGGCTTTTTCTTCCCCACTTACTGTTTCAGAGCTTTCTTGTGGGTCACAAAAGCTAGATATATTTCTTCTCCAACATGTGAAATGGTATGGTGAATACACATTCAGAAAAATATTCTTTCCTCTCAGGTACTCGTATACACTGGGAAGATGTGTTAAAAATGTGAGCAAGTAAAGCAAGGCTGGTCCAGCGAATGATATGTATTCCTGACCCAAATGATCAAGACACTAAAGAGAAGAGGTGCTCTGCTGGACCTCATACTCACCAACAAGGAAAAGCTTGTTGGGGATGTGGAAGTGAAAGGCAACTTTGGCTGCAGTGACCAAAAGGTGGTGGAGTTCAGGATCCTGAGGGGTGGAACAAGGGTGAAAATCAAGCTCACAACCCTGGCCTTTGGGAGAGCGGACTTTGGCCTCTTCAGAGATCTGCTTGGAAGAGCACCATGGGATATGGATCTGGAGGAAAGAGTGGTCCAAGAAAGCTGGTTGATATTTAAGGATCTCCTCCTCCATATGATGAGGAGGAAGTCAGGTGAAAATGCCAGGAGACCTTTGCAGATGAACAGGGAGCTCCTGACCAAACTCAAACACAAAAAGGGAGCATACAGAGGGTGGAAGCAAAGATGGGTGACCTGGAAGGAATACACAGACATTGTCTGAGCATGAAGGGATGAGGTTAGGAAAACCAAAGCCCAAATGGAATTGAATCTGGCCAGAGGTGTTAAAAACCACAAGAAAGGCTTCTATAAGTACATAGGTGACAAACGGAAGACTAGGGAAAATGTGGGCCCATTGCTCAATGAAATTGGTGACCTGGGTGCACAGGATTTGGAAAAGGCTGAGGTACTGAATGCCTTCTTTGCCTTAGTCTTTACTAGCAAGTACAACCTTCAGGAATGCCAGTTCCCAGAGACCAGAGGGAAAATCTGGAACAAAGAAGATGTGCTCTTGGTGGAATAGAATCCAGTCAGGGAACACTTAAACAAACTGGAGGAACACAAGTTCATGGGCCCTGATGAGATACACCCACAAATGCTGAGGGAGCTGACAAATGTTATTGCAAGGCCAATCTCCACGATTGATCAATCATGTCCATTGGAGAAATCATTCATGGCCAACTTGATAGACTTCTATGACGAAATGGCTGTCTTGGTAGTTGAGGATAGAACTGGATATTGTCTATCTGGACTTCAGTAAGGCCTTTGACACAGGGCCTCATAGGTCCTCACAGACAAGCTGTTGCTATCTGGGCTGAATGCACAGACAGTGAGGTGGACTGAAAACTGGCTGAATGGCTGAGTCCAGAGGATGGTGATCAGTGGCACAAAATCTAGTTGGAGACCAAAACTAGCAGTGTACCCCAGGGGTCAATACTAGGTCCAATCCTGCTTGTCTTCATTAATGATATAGATGATAGGGTAGAGCGTACCTGCAGCAAATTTGTTGATGACACAAAACTGGGAGGAGTGGCTGGTATTCCAGAAGGTCATGCTGTCATCCAGAAGGACCTCAACTGCTTGGAGTAATGGGCTGTCAAGAACCTTATGAGGTTTAACAAGGGGAAGTGCAAAGCCCTGCACCTGGAGAGGAACAACCCCATGAACCAGAATACACTGGGAGCCAGCTGGGTGGAAAGGAGCTTTGCAGGAAAGGACCTAGGGGTCCTGGTGGATGCCAAATTGAAAATGAGCCAGCAACGTGCCTTTGCCACAAAGAAGACTAACAATATCCTGGGCTGCATTATGAAGACTGTTGTCAGCAGATTGATGGAGGTGATTCTTCCCCTCTACTCAGCACTAGTGAGGCCACACCTCAAGTCCTTTGAGGACAACCATTTCTGGGCTGCCCAATACAGGAGAAACAACGAACACACTGGGGAGAGTCCAGTGAAGGACCACAAAGATGATGAGACTAGAGCATCACTCCTTTGAGGAAATGCTGAAAGAGCTAGGACTGTTTAGCCTAGAGAAGAGAAGGCTTAGTGAGGAACTTTTCAATATATATAATATCTGAAGGCAAGGTGTGAAAAGGGCAGAGCCAAGCTCTTTGCAGTGGTGCCCAGTGACAGAACCAGAGGCAATGGGTGCATGCAGAAATTCAAAATATTCCCTGTGAACATCAGGAAACACTTCTATGCAGGGTCCAGTCTGGGGGTAAGAATTCCGGTTCTAGGCATTTATAACTAGTAAATACATACACTAGCAATAAATCTGTTTTAAATAAAACCACAGTCTGCTTCTGTGGCATAGTATATTCATCTGCATAGGATATTTGGGAAAAATTACCTTTCACTTTGTGCAGTCTGAGCAGAATCAATGAGTTTAATAAGTGAAATACATGAAGTTTTCAGATTGTTGTTATGTATTTGTCAGAGACACTTTCTGCAGACTGTGTTACGTGGACCCATCAGCACTCAGTATGGTTTGGTTTGTTCTCAGCATGTCTTGACTGTGACAACAAATTCTCTGCGGTCTTCACAGTAAGCAGCTGCCCAGCTCTGAGCGCCCCCCAGTCACTCCTGTAAGAAGGAGGTAGGGTTTCCATTAAGTGTGGAAACACATCACCTGCCAATACCATCTTATACAACTCAGAGTCCACATGTTCCACCAGACAGTTGCTCTCCCAGCCTGAGTAAACCCATCAGGCCCAAAAACATGTATCTGGGTAGAAAGTTACAAAGGCAGAGGGATCAGCAAGTAAAATACTTCTTCCTTGACTTCCTCTGTATATCTGCACTATACAAGCCTTTAAAAGTAGAGTAGTTTTTGATTGTATGCCTCTAAAAGACTGGTTTTGATCACTTTATATCTTGGGGA
>JAVJGJ010000014.1:58596815-58625276 GCA_035590215.1 Microhierax caerulescens
TAGAAGACAAATATAAACCCTATAGTACATGCCTTTGATGTAACTGTTTTGATTTTGGAATAGGGTAATTTTGGGTTTCAGCTCTGCATATTCCTGACTGGTACTTACTTGCAGTGCTCAGTTGCTAAATGATGGCACTAAACTTCTGCCTCAAGTTGCCTTCTGATCAAGTCTTTCCTATTTTCAAAGTGTGACCATGCTGTATTTTCAAAAGACATCTAACCACTGAAGAGCCAAAGTCAGCAGTGTTCCCACGGAACTTAGAGTCTTAGAGCCTAATTATTTAGAATTTGGAACTTAGATGTTCAAAGCTGTTTAGACCATTTTAAATATTTTCTTCTTGTAGCTTAGGCATTTCTTTGCAAGGTCGAAGAGGAGAACATGTCCACAAGTAAATGCTAGAGATATTACCCCACAAATACCAATGTGATTTGTTCTTCCTGTATTTAAATTAGCTAACCTACATATATTCTGCCAGGAAATCTTTGAAGTTGTGTAGGCAGCATGCATAGGGAGCATTGTCACGGCTTGAGTGACGATTAGTGTGTTTGAAAGAAAAATATTAAAGTTGCCTATATTTGGTAGGTTATAACACTGAGTTTTAGAGTGTCATGTGCCAGCCTTCCTCCTATGGGTTAATAATGTGCCAGTTTCCAATACACACATAGGTACAGCTCACAGCAGAATCTTTTTCTTAAATATTACAATGATAATAAGGAAGTTTTTAATGTGTGACCTCTGAATAGCATTGAACTGAGAGTGTAGAAGGCGAAGCTTCTGTTTTAATGTGATATTTTTATTTTTTAGCAAACTAGATTTTTCTGAACAGACACATTGAGATAGACAGGATAAGCACTACTACTGCTCTTGCCTCAAGATATCATCACTAAAAATATTGTGCTCCCTATTAGACAAAATTTACCTGTGACAAAGCTTAAATACAGTTTCTGGAATTATGCTGGTGTGAATTTGGCAGATTGCTCTGAATAGCTCCAGAAGAAATGTCATCCACCTATTTCCAGATAGAAATGTGTTGTGACAAACACTGTGAAGAAGGTGCTGGTCATTGTTATTAGCTTCTCAACTGAAGTCTGGCAAGATCCCCTCTGACTATATCTTGGGGTAAGTGGCATGACTGTTCTTATTGCTTTCATAGTCTGTAAGAGAGCAAGCAGTCTCTTAGATAGACTCTGATGATCAATAACTGGAACTTTTAAATTTCTTGCTCCGATATACTAAAAGGCTCACTACCATGCTATCACATGAATTTTTAATGACAGGGCAGTAATAATGTATACAAACCTGCTTCCTATTATTTATATCATATTCCCTTAAGATGCATACTATTTCTGATATCTAACCACAGCTTTTTCAGAAATAATTCCTTCTTGCCATAGGATTTAATCTTTCTAAATTTTGTGTCTGGGCTACATATGGAGAAAATATATTTATTGGTCCTCCGCAAATTAAACTAGCATCATGTCCTTTTTTTGTGTCAAATGGAAATTGATACTTTGTACGGTTCATTTTCTAACTGCAATGTCTGGATGTTTTATCTGCTTTGCAGAAAAACTTTTTTTTTTTTTCCCTCTATAGTTAGCATTATTAGAAGATGTGTCCACCACTGGAAAAGATCTAGAAAATCTACATGAACTGAAGAAGGTGAGACTTGAAGTGGAAGCTCCAGAGAAAATGGAAATACATCAAAGAGTTAATTCACAGAAGCTCCTTTTCCTTGTAGTGATCTTAAGCTTTTAGCCAAAATCAGCTCTGTGTTGCTAATTTGCCTCTAAGATAAAGAACAAAACTAGATTCGATCACTGGTGATTACTAAACTGATAATCTATTTAAATAGATCAATGAAGAACCATTCTTATCAGCTAGCCTGACCTTCTGGATTATTCAGACTATAGAACTTCATTCCCTTTCTGCATTAAGCATACAATTTCTTTAGCTTAGGGTAAAGCAAGCCTTTTAGAAACAGTCCTCTGTAAATGGTGAGGAAACAAGATAAGGTTATTACATTTTCCTCTCACATTTTAGAAAAATTCTGCCCAAGGCATGCTTTATGTTTACCCAAGATTGACAGTATGCTTTCAAATATATTGTTTATATCTTTTGTGCAAAGCATTCCTAAAAAAAAACCCCAAAACAAAACCAAAACCAGCTATCAGTGATTGGACAAGCCAGTAAAGCAAGGTACAACTTTGTTTTCCTGAGTGAATATAATTATGAAGTCTTCTTTAGGTAATATTTTACTTTTCTCAGAAGGTTATATTCCTGCAAAAAGGATGCACACATCAGAACTAGTATTTAAAGGACATTATTTGACTTTGTCTTTAAGAATTATGACCCTTGTATTGCAGCCAGCTATTGTCCATAATGACGGAGTGGGAGCCGAGAAGGAATGAAAAAATTAAGGTTTATTTAATACTACTTTGTGGATAACCAAGTCCCTTTGTATTTCATTGTTAACAAATGAATAGAATAACATTAATACATAAATCAATCCTTGGATTTGAACCAGTTGGTGTAATTTGTTCTGTCTTGTGTTTTACTCCAACCCAATGATTTTTCCTTATCATCTGTTTACTCTGGATATTACCTCTCTTGGATGAAGAGGAGTTACATGTCCCTCACTAAAGCAGTATAGCAAACAGAAGTGATGATTTTCCTAACCAGCCTGAAAAGCACTTTCTGCTCAGAGTTCCACTGATGCAAAAAGGAATTGTGAATGTATTCATTCTGCTGGGTGTGCAGCAACATCTCTGAATACAAATACAGTATAAAATATCTAAAGAGAGAATTCCTCAGGGAATAGAGCTGTGGGAGGTAAAGGGCAGAAATATGGTTCAGGAAGTACTTTTCCTTCAGAATTATTGTGATTTTCTCAAAGTGGGTTTGATGGCAGGCACTCAGAAGATGGAGGCACACATGAATTAAAACCCACTCTGTGAATCTGCCTGTGGTGCTGGGAATTAATTACATGACCTTTATGAAATTCTCCTAGTTTGCAGCAGCAGATCAACCCGTGCAATAAGCCCTGGACTGTCTTCAACGCAGCACTAGCGCAGCAGCAACTAGCTTGGATAGATGTTAAGACTGTGAGACTATAGTCTTGACTGAACCTGATATCTGAAGTTGCAAAGCAGTGATTCATTCCTCTTTAGCTTCAGACACATGATGAAGGTACCTAATTTGGAGCGAAACTCACTTTGCAGTCGACAAAGATAGCATTACTTCCCTAAGTCAATGTTAGCTCATTTTTCTCCTTCCATTGATTACAGAGGAAATATAGTGGGGTCAGATTACCCTCAAATTATATGCCACAGCGAAGTGCTTGCCGTTAAATCAGATAAATCTGGTTGTGGTCAGTTAATCCAGCTGGGACCAGCCGGGGTCAGCCCAAGATATCTCAGGATTATAGTGATATTCAATTTTCTTGCTCTTAGGATGAGGTGAAGTAATACTATCTTTGGGGACTGTTAAATAGCACTCACGTTTATGACAGAGATCTGTCCTTCTCAGCTGGCTCTTTATCCATCCTGCAGGTGCCCAGTGGGACAACAGCGTGTTCTCTTTGAGTCACTCCATGTGCAAGTATTACACGAGCGGTTCAGCCCTGGTAGAGGCTGAATGACTGCGAATTCAGCGGTCATTGCCCTGTCTCTGCACCTCACACCAGTCTGTGGCCTGTTGTGCCTGTGCCAGTCTCTGATAGCACAGTCAGCCACAGAGTGGGGAGAGACCTCCTCCTCTGGGACCACCTCTTCGTACCCACCTCCTCTGCGTGATGGACCACGCAGGGGCGGAGGCTTGGGGCTGTGGGTTTTGTCTGGTTTTCCCTGGGGTCCATGGCTCCCCCTGGGGCGCTGCAGCCAGAGAAGGGGTTGGGCACTGAGCCCATCCTCAGAGGATGGGAGCCTGCACCCCACCATGCCTGAGGTGCTGTGATTTTGCTGACTTGTTCCATTGCCCGTGGTGTCTGTCAGCTTTGCCTACACCTCAGGCCAGTCCTAAATTGTGCTTAGTGAAGGGAGGGCATGAATAGTGGGATTTATTACAGACCTTACCTTCCAGGAAAATTTCAGGCTCAAGAAAGCAGAGTGGTTACTGAACAAAAAGAAGTTTGCTTCAACAGTGTGTGGGGCTTTGCAGGTACCCTATTGTGATCAATATTGCAGTGGCCAGAAAGTGACCCATCTACAAAAAATACACCATGTTTTTCCCTGCTAAAGTTCTAGAAATTTCTTCACTACAAATGGCATGATGCTGCCTATACCAAACAAGAAGATTTATGGTTAGGCAGAGCTAGTACTGACTATACTGAATACTAAAGAAATTCAACTTTTTTGGACATCAGATGCCATCAGAGATACTACCACGCCAAATATGAAAAAGAAAGTAAGAATTTTATTAATGCACCAAAGGAGGAGTTCATGAAGAGAGGCAGAGCAGCTCATAACCATTAAGAGACAAGAGCAATAAGTAAGGTTTGAGTTTGGTGTTGCTTTGAGTGAAAGGTTTGCAATATAAGACACCAAAGCTGCAATTCACAAAGCTACAGAACTGGCCACTATTAGGCAGCAATGTGTGAGTCTAGCTAAAAAAGACATTGTAAATGGGCTGCAACATTAAACAATCTGATTATAATGCAATGAAGATGCTTTAGAAAGTCAAGACTAACTTCCAAGAACACTGCTCTCATAGCTATCCCGCCCCGGGACACAAACTGCTATCTGTGCATGCCACTGCATTACAGAACTGGTGAAGAAGAGTGTTTGAGGTTGTGCCTTTGTAGTCTCATCCTAACCTCTCTTACATTGCAATACAGCCTCATCTGGCTTTTCCTTGAACTGGCCCGTGCCTTTAGCTGACAGAGAAGAATTTGCGGTAAGCCGATCATGTGTTGGTGCCAGCATTTTCAGCACTGGTTTGGGTAGCTCCACATAGTGCTGCACTGCATAATACAGGCTTATGTGCATGCAGCCATTAATGACTGTTTATATAGGCAGAAATATAACAAGTATCTGGGTGATTGTGCCCCTAGTCCAAAACAATCCACTTAAACAGAGACAGAAAGACTGATCATATGCCCAAATTAGATACAATTTTCAATGCTCCTGAGGGACCAGATAAGAACATGTCTTTGCACTTTTTGCTATATCCCAATCACGTTATCCATATGAAGGCATACGTAGCTTTTCAATGCAGAATTATAATAAGTCTTGAAACCATAACTTCTACACGGACAATGTGTCTCTCTTAGATATCTATAATATTAGGGGAAAATAATCCCTTCAATATTGCATTAACTGAGCTACTAAAAATCTACAGGATGCTAGTAATAAAGCAGCTCAACAGTGCACAAATTCCTGACAGCTATTAAGATTACAAGAAGCTAATATAATTCCCAGAAGTGGAAGTCTGATAGGCTGTTTGATCACAATCTAGAAGAGAAACAGCAAAAAGAGGCAGATAGCTGTACACACCATGTTATGTAAGCCTCACTTTTTTCAGCTGTTACATTTTCTGAGGCAAGAATGTTAAATAATAGTTTCACAAAATTTGATTCTTAAACATTTTTGAGTTAAAATGTATAACAATCTCCAGAGATTATAAACATTTTTTCCTCCATTAAAATCTAATAATGGTAAGTTTTCTTCTGAATTTAATTTCCAATATATGCCTTTTTAAAAAAAAGAGTATTTTGGGGAGAGGTAACTGCCAAAATAATGATTGAACAAAGAGAATAATAGCATATTTCCTATCTATGAAGTGATTATTGTACCTTTTCCCAAGGAATGCAGTCAACAACTTTTTGAAAGGCTTGAACGGGTCACTGCATTGAAGGAAAACAAATTTTGGAATTCCTTCTTGTATTGTCAGATATTTGTACATGTAATGACAGTGTAATGAACTGCCAGAATAGCAGATACACAGTATCGCTGCCAAATCATACGGGATTTAAACCTGCCATAATAGTGGTTTTGTAATTACAGAGGAATGTGTGGTGGCCTGTGGAAAGAAAGCTGAAATTGGTAACACTGAATGATCTGTCTGTACTTAACTGCAATGTTACAACTCAGGTTTATTTATTTATTTATTAATTAATCAATTTATTTATTTATTTTAATCTGCTACTTGATGATTTGTTCATTTAGCTGTACTTACACCTAGGACCATTGGGGCCCACTGATGAGCACTCCTGCTCAGGAGCTGAGCTTCCATATTAGATATCTCTCAAGAAGAAAGTTTAATAGACTGGTGAACCTGAAAAATCCAAATTTAGTAGTCGAGATAAAAATTAGCTGGTTTCATAAGACATAAGCACTTGTACATAACTATACAAGACCACAAATGTCAATGTATTAGATTTTAATGGATCAAAGAATTCAGCTCTGTTACTTCTCATGGCTTTGGCTTTTGTGGCTTTCAGAAAAAATGTATCATGGTCATAACCTCTATACATCTATCACGCAATTAAAATAGAACCAGAAGCAATGAACTTATTCTCTACAAATTGGATTAGAAACTTTGTCCTTTAATCTCAATGTTCCAAATAACAAATGTGCCAGATGAAAGAGACCAAAGCAATAGTTACATTTATGTACCCTAGAAAATATTTCTACTCTAGCTGAATTATTTGCTGAATAATACTTTCAGGATTCTCTGTATTATTTTAGTATGATTGGCTTGCTTTTCTACTAGTTACTGTGTAATCCCCTGGAAGATGTTTGCTTCACTTCTACACCGTCTTTCTCCCTCTGAAAAGCAAAGGCAAAGATATTGTAAAAACATTTAATCTTTCCTCATATGCATAGTTTTTTCTTTGTCCTAAGAAGTATCATAAGTACTGAAAATTTTTTTTTTTTTTGCTTTCGTACGTCACATATTGTATTCCTGACATTTAAGCATCAAAAGTTCTTTGAACTTTAAAAACCTCATCATATGATGAACTCATTAGCAAAAAAAAAAACCCTCAAAAAACCACAAGTAAAATTCACATGAACACTATCCTCTACATTAATCAATCTTTTTACATTTTATGCTGCAATTGTTTTAGGAACTGCATGTGCCTTTTGAGGATCCATAGCTGCAAAACTGTTATCCTTGCAATAAACAAACTGGAATATTTGGTGTTCAGACTTTATTCATGGATGAAACAAAATGTGTTAGTAAGAAACTTTTATTTGGCTCCTCTTCATGCTGTTCCTTTAGTCTTCTTGACAAGTAACTTTGTCTTTCATTGACATATTTGAAGTCCTGATAAAGGAATAATGACAGAAGAAAGCTGAACACAGAACACACCATGATATCTTCTAAATCCTTAAGCAGATGTCTGGGCTAATAATAACAAGAACACACACCTCCTTCCCAAATGATTTCAGGCAAGACAGTCCTCTGAACCCATTCCTATGTGTTGGAACAGATTGAAAAATGTGAATAACTATTTTATACAATTGTTTGGGTGAGTCACAGAGGAGTTTTTGGTTGCTCTCTTCTCACTGTCTTCTTCCATATCCTCTGGATATACAGCAAACTTTATACTAATAAGTTATTTCAAAAATCAGATTTGCATGATAGCAACTTGTTTTGTGGTTGGTTACCTTACATTTTATGGTAATAGCTGAATGCCATGTAAACTGGGATAGCAATATCTTAACTTTTCTGCAGAGTGCAGAAAGGTTAGGCTAAATACTCACTTACATGAAGCTGAATTTATTGCAGCTGCTTTTATTATATAGGGTTATGATCCATGGAACTAAAAAAAAATAATATTTGGAATGTATTGCAAATCATACTGAACAACATCCTTCTCTATTCACTGCTCAGAGCACTTGCGGTTCAGAGGTGCAGATGTTGCTTATGCATGTGAGCAAGTCAATTTGATTGCCTGGATACTCTGTGGTCAGACTTGTGTTCTGTTCCTGTGTGATTCACTTGGAGAAAAAAAAATGGCAAGGCTGCCTCAGGGTTTGCACACAGCATCTCCCACCTCCCAGTCCCCAGAAACAGCTAGTCTGGCAAACAGCAATCAAAAGCTCACAAACCCACAAAGATTATTTGCAAATGGTTTGTTTCTTTGAAATAGAAGTTGATCTCAATATTTTAGGGATCTAATGTGATAAAGCCATAAAAAGACCCCTCCTTGGCTGGCATCTAAGTTAGGAAAAGAATCAAGATGAAAAGTGAGAAGAAAACCCAGCTTTTGAAAGAGTAATTAGCCACTGAAACAGATTAGCAAGGGAAGGAGGGAATTCATTGTTGCTTGGAGTCTCTGTGAAAAAAAGTGCTTTAAAGATTGTTTGCTGATGCCTGTAATTTTTACAAGCTTGGTGGATTCTGTGTCGAGCCAGCTCCTGCGTTTATTTGAAATGCTCAGATTTCATCTCACAAACCAACCTTTCCAGCCTTCTGGTCCTGCTGAAGAGTTTGTATGGCCCAGGTGAAGCCTAATGTCTCCATACTGAAAAGGCAAATAAAGATACCCAAATGTTTTTAAAAATCTCAGGGGGGTTAAGTCAATCTCATAACTTCTGTGCTTGATTTCTGATTCTTGAATCTCTGGAGTGGTCAGTACTGTAAAAAAAAAGGTTTTCCACAGTTTTCTACCATCTGAAGGGAAGATGAAGGAGTTAAGAAACATGTAGTAGAACTGCAGCAACTACAGTTTCTCCATGAAATCTTTCTCCCTGAAATATCCTGACTACAATATTTTAATTTTTGATCTGGTCTTAACATTCTTCACTTTAAGACCCTGGTGTTACAGCGGAAAATTCAATGTCGTCTTTTCCTGGAAACCAATTGAAATCTGTAATTAACACACACAAAATTGCCTCTTTATATTCCTATACAATTGTAATCACCATAGCATCATGCATCTCAGATACACTAATTTATGTTTGCAGTATCTTTATTCAGTAAGGAACCCATTTTACAGGTGGAGAACCAAGGTACAAGGACATTCACATAGAAAGGTTGGTACTAAGCTGCGACAACAAACCAGGAATTATGCCCATTGACCCAAATGTATCTACATGTACCCACATAATCTAAAAGCTTGAACACCTTATTTGGAAGCATAGGAAAAAAAAATAATTTCAGCAGCCTTATTCTACTTATTGTGCTGGAAGCATGCAAAAGTGAAGAAATCTAGAAAACATGCCATTTGCTGTCTTTGGATGACAAATCCCTGTTTCATTGACTACTAGCTATTGATAGGGATCACCCTGGTCATCGAATGCAGCCCTCCTGTATTTCAGGCAGGCACTTCATATTGTCTATTTCATAATTGTTTCAGTGGTCGTCCAGTATGTCAAAATTATTGGCAATAGTTGGGTTAAAACCCAGGAACTTGGTTTTGCCTTGAGGAGGGGACAATGTAAGCCAACAGGTACCAATGAGCTGCAAATGAGTCAGCCAGTTTAGAGGCAGGCAAGGCAGGAGGGGTACAGGCCCTAATTATACTGACTATATATAAATTTAAATTCTGTCTCTATATTGAAATAAATACAGTTTTTGTCATTGACTGTGCTGAAGCCAAGCAATTATTCATTACTTCCAAGTGTATTTTTGGCCATTATAAAAGTTGTTTCAGTGTAAGTTGTTTCCAATAGGACTCTGATCAGGTATCTATTATTTAGCAATTATTTCTTTGTCTTATCACTGAGGCAACCATTCTGCATATTTTCAGAGTGTTTTACCTTAGAAAAGGCTTCTTGAAATTCATACTACCTTGCACTTTCTTTCTGCTGAGATAAAATCTTTAGTACAAGGACAGTTTACATTCACAAACTGGAAATTAAAGAAACCAGAGGAATATATCACATGGCATTTTTAACCAGATTCTATTTAACTGTTTTCTTCAGATATTGACCATTTCCACTGCAAGTGTCACTGTTGATTTTTTTCCTTCCCAGGTAGTATAAAACTCTATTTCCCATTGAACTGAGGCAAGGAACATTTTTTGTGTCACTAAATACCTAAGGAGTCTGTGTGTGCTTGTGTGAACATGCATGTGTGTGTGTGAGTGTGCATGTTTGTGTTGTTCACATCTAAGTGCTGTAGGGTGAGCACAGACTTAATTGGAACTTTTCTAAATTTCCTGAAGCTCTTGTGTCTGCAAAAATTCATGGAAAATCTCATATGAGGAAGCTGACCTGTGATATTTTGACACTTTCATCTCCAGAGCTCAAAGAACTGAAACATACCAAAATAATTCAAAGCAAAGTTAGCCAAAGGCCTTGAACCTTAGGGATATTGTATAAGGTTAGTTATTTGGAGCAAATACACCTAGTGGATCGTATTTTATTTTAACTTTTTTATCCACACTAGTCCTTAATGGTTCATCCTGAAGGTTGTTTGGCAATTAGAGTCTGTGAATCCACATTCTGGAACTGGGCACAGAATGAACCAGCAGCTATGACAGTGGCAGCGCTGGAGGTCAGGATTTAATACACAGACGTATGCTGCTGGAATGGGTCAAACTCCAAAAGCTCTACACATTGATGGGCTGATTACAGATCACACTAACCCATAATAGGCTCCGTGTTCTGAAATAATTTGCCATCTCATAGCAGCATTATCACCCTGTTCAGAGGTGAGTTTAAAGATGATGATTTCTTGGAAGGCTACATCCCTATTTTATGACAGTTTAGAAGGATAATTAAATTTAAATTATTCTTTTTATTCTTCTAAAATAGGAAATAACTAACCTGGGTGAAAGCGCATGGATCATTGTGACTTCAGCTATTATAGAAAATCTATAACTATGGACATTGATATATCCTTTGTTATACAATACAATTACTTTGTGGTAGTTTTATTAAAGGTAAACCGTATTTTACTCATTTTTTTTAAAAAAAAAAGATGACTACAAAGAGTTTTCATTTAAGATCTAATTGATTTGTTGGAGGTCAGTCTCCTTAAGACTCTTTTGACTGATTTGCTGAAAAAGGATTCTTCAAATAGGAGCTAAAGAAGCACTGAAAAAATTTCCAGCCTGGCCTACGTTAATAAAATATTCTTGGTAGGTGTAACTTTGGGCAAGGTCAGTGTCCTGTCAGGTCTGACGACCTTGCTGTTGCAGATCAGTGTTCTACCACACATAGCTCTAGTGGACATGCATACATTGACAAGTCCTGGAGAACTTCCTAGGCCAATGTCCTGGGGACCATCCTGGCAACACCCCAGCACTATTCTGAAGCACAACTTAGCTGTGCCCATGTAACTCTCCTCCATGGCCTGTGGCACTCAGGCATGCGGTCTAAGGAGGGGTAACAGCATGCTCCTCCGTTACGGAGAACTGCAGGGCCAGGGATAAGCTCCAGGAAACACAGTGGAACTCACTGGAGTTTGATTGATACACTGTGCTGCAACACACTTGAAACTGCTAGCAGAGATACCAAAAATTAGTCCTTCAGTTAAACGTTTTTACCAGAAGTCCCACCTCCTGCAAAGTCAGCAGGATATTTGACCTTGACTTCAAGAACCTGTGAGCCTACCTCTTGTTCTGTTTCTGAATTACAGGACTTGTTTTTAAAAGGACTTTTCATACCAAGTAGGGAATTGTTTTCCTACAAAATCACACACATAAAAATATAATTGATCTGAATTATCTGAAGACACTTTGTCTGTGTGAGTTTAATATAATTTGAGCAAAATAAAATAACATATTAACATGAAATCCAGGAATCAAAATATGTGAAGATGGATTTTCCTGGCTATGAATTTTTAAATTTCCTGTTTTATTTAATTGCTAGAAATAGAAACATATAAGTAGTTCAGTAGAGGCCAAGGACCTTGTTGCACTACAGTAGGACTGGCCCAGAAAGTTAATGATTCCTCCAGCCCTTCAGTTCTCTTCCATGCATCTGTATAGGCAAGATGCACACATAAAGTTGCTCTTTGTGTGACTGCTGACTTACTTTCTTCGTGCATTAGAAGACTTTGCACATACAGGATTCATAGATAGGTATGGTGGATACATCATGGGCAGGAATTTTTGAAAGTATCATTCCATAATCTTTGTCATGTGATTTTAAATTGTTGGATCCAGATCTTTTTGTAAGTTGTTTCTTGACTTTCCAGAAGTTATTTATGAACTGCATTTTATCCATGAGTCTCTGGTCATTTGGGACTATTACCATCTGTAGGTGAGTACCCATACCTATAAAGAGCATGAGAAGGGAAAAGTTAAGAAGTAACCCTTAAATGGCACAATAAAAGGTAATGAGTTTCCTCACCTGGGACAGAAGCGCTGTGAGAGGTACATAAACAGAAAGCAGTTTAAAGAACCTGATCCATTAGCAAGAAGCAATAAAATGCACAGAGGAAGAATATCTGAAGGAATTTGAATTTGTCAGCACTTGGAATCCACTCCATCCTGAGTTATCACGTAACATGATATGGGTGGTCATGACCTAATTTCAACAGACACTTAGCATGTGTTTTTTATTTTTTGTTGTTGCTTTTTTGTCATCTGTACCAGCTACCAATGAGATAAGTAAGGCAGCAGCAGCTGTAGACAGTTAGCCGCAAATCATTTACCGTTTCAGCTAAGAGAGTAGCCTGAAACAGATGATTTATCTGATAAACCACAACCCCTTTTACTGCTTGGGTATGGTGTCTGAGATAGTTTGGTGTTTCCTTGATTTCTTTTGTTGCTGAGTAAAAGAAGGTGTTGGGTTTTTTTAAATAATCTTTAATACATTTCTTGTAGAGTTTATTCAGCCTGTGTTTCCTAGTGTCAGACACTTGCAAACACATCTCTTTACATCTGATGACTTCAGTTCTGCCAAAAATACTCCCAATTATTCCATTGTTGCTAGTCTCAGATTAAAAATAATATTAATAATTCCTGCTTTTCGTATTCAGCCCTCTTTCATATTTCTTCTGTAAACATGACTCAAAATATTTTCTGACAAAATCATTCCAGTAGAGTACATAGTCCTTTTGGCTTTCTTTAACTTCATTCCTTCAAAAAAAGCATCACTTCTGGAAATGCGTTCTGGAAATAGAGTGAGTAGGAATTAAATAATAGTTCCTGATTAACTTAGATTTTTCATACTTGGATTCATCTGTACATTAGTTTTAATCAAAATTGTTCCTGGGGTTGTTTTCCACCCCCACCCCCACCCCCCACCCCTTCCCTGACAAGGCCACCCTTATAGAATTGTTTCCAGTATTACTATTTCTTACTGGATGTTGAAATACAGTTTTGAAATCTTTTGCTCGGATAATTTTTAAGTAATTATTTTTCTTTCCTGTTCATGCCTGCCTTACTTTTAGAAAGTAATGGTAGCACTTAGGAATAAAACTATTTAAAAAAAAAAGATTCAAGTGTTTGTGTCTTGATCAGAATTGACCTCCTCCAGAATTTTGTCAGTTTGTGTGGGATTTATATTCCTGACTTTAAGTTTTTCCACGTACTTCAGGCACCCAACCCTGAATAAACTTCACTCTGGCTGATGAGGGATCTTAGCATTTACATGATGGAAGTTAGCTAAGATTCCTTTCTTGTTTCATCTCTTTGTGTCTCATAACAAAGTTTGGGTGGCACAATGCCTCTGATGCACATTTGGGAGAGATTTGCTATTAAGAAATTCAAAGTTGGGGGATATATCTTTCCCTTCCCCTGTCTTTTATGCCCCACTTGTGTGGATTGCGTCCTTTATTTCTGAATGGCCACCCAAGGTGAAGAATAACAGAGCTCTTCAGTCATTGCATCCCTTGGCTCTAGATGTGACCTGAATTCATTGCTTCTTCCTAAACAGCACAAAGCAAGACAGAGAAATAAAGTTATTAACAATTAACTGCAAACCAGCAGAATATCTTCGTGTTCTCCATAGATTTACTTCTGGCTGTATCCCAGAGCTGATTCATTTATCTTTTTTTTTGTCATCTAGTGCTAGTTGTCCCCTTTCAGCACCACTACTGCCTCCGTGCTAATGTTAATATCTCTGAGGATTTGTATTTCAAATTTCCACCGCTATATTGGTTTCTAATAAATTCAAGAAGCACTCCAGCTCTTCTCTCCCCGGATATATTGTCCTAAGGTATTCTGTGAACTGTTGAAAATATTCTTACGTAAGATCATGTTAATTCATTTTCAGACTTTACAGGCTTCTAATACTTCATAATGAGAATGGTGTCTGAGCACGAGTCTCTAAAAGATTGACAGGCTTTTCTGTAATGTGTTCTCCTAACTTTGCATCTGGATTTCCCCAGACGTTAAAGCTGTATTTCCTTGGAAGTTGATCTAGTTGGAATTAGAGTAGTTTTTCCGAGTACGTCACCCCTGGAAATCCGGCTGAGTCTACTGTGGATATGCTGCTGGATATCTGGAAATCTCAGAGGCATTTGCTGAACTCTATTACTCATATACAAAATGTATGTAGTTTCTGAGCAGTCTTTGGCCTCCTGTGCTTGTGCTGTACAGCGAATCCTGTGTCTCCAGATGGTTGTAACTACACCATGCAGAGCATCTGCAAAATCCTGGTAAGGCTGCCCTTTCATAGGCTTGGGCAAGAGAAGAATCCTAGGGTAAAATTGCCCCAGGGAAAGGCTTCCACTGGCAGCTAGTGAACAGGCTCCTGCCTCAGGTGTTGTTTGACACTGAGCAGGGTCATGTGTGACTTGAAAGTTTGTTCCTTTCTTCCAAAAATATGACTAGCTAGTCTAAACTTTTTCCCTTAGACCATCACAAGTGCAGTGATACTACCACTAGCATCATAACGTATTTTCAGAACTTTTTTTCCCACATTTCTCTCACCCCTACACAGTTTATCCTGTTTTAGGTATCTTTCTGCAGTTTTGCTCAAGTTTTAGCTTCTGCACCTTTTTTTTTTTTTTTTCTTTCCTTATGATGGGTTTTCCCTAGTGCTTTTTTCCTAGGCTTATATTTACTTTTAACTTAAGTTTTTAATCTAATATGAAATAATAAGATGTAATAAAGCTGAATATTCTAATACGTACTTAGTATTTTTTAAAAATGGTGGTATCTGCATACCTTTTAGAGAGTGTTGCTGGCATGTTGTGTTCTCCCATGTGTGTCTGACTTTCCAGTAGAGGCTGGAGCCTCTTTTGGGCAACAGTTGTCTCTTCTGAGCAGCGCATAGCCCAAAGCGTCTGGCACTTCCGAGAACTTTCAAAAGGTGAATTGCTATTATTATTACTAACAAAGGACCAGTCTGGGGCTTTGGGAGTCTGTTTCTTCTGGAAGAACAGTAGATGCATTTCTGTAAGAATTCTGGGCAATGCCATCTTCCTAAACTACTGGTTATGAGAAGCTGCAAGCCTGTGTCAGGGTAATGAGCATGTGTTGCCCTTTAATGTGCATCTGCTTGTCTGATTCATGACACTGGTCTCTAGATAAACTTTGGATCATACATGGTATGTTGGCTTGAAACATTCTTTAAATGTTTTTCTCATCCTTTTCCTGAAGATGGGTGCTCATGGAAAAACCCCAGTTAATCCTTGACCTGAGTGATAAAGTAACATCACACCAACCTTGCCCCATGTAAGAGGGAAGCTTAGCTCAAATCCAAATAATAATAGTATTTTACTTTGTTCCCCTGTAGTAGCTAATTCTGCAGTTCTATGCAAATGGCAATCAAGACTTTGAGCAGCTCCACTAAAAACTGGCACTTTATAGCACAGTATATATTTGCTGTCCTTTTTTTGCTTTTCTCAGTGTTTATTCTTTTGCTGTGTTCCTGAATGCTTTGGTAGGTTATTTTAAATATAACTTTTTAAAATTCTTATCTAATACTTTTGGTTAGCATTCAGCACTTTTGTGGAGAATGTGAATTGCACACTGTGAACCAATAAAGATTTCATTCAAAACCTTAAGAAGAGCATTTTTAGAAGCACTGGGGGATAAGACAATAAAATCCAGAATAAAAACAAAATAGTGTTCCAGTGAGAAATGCTTATCACCAACCAGAAGATTTTGCTGACTAACCCATGGGGGTAATGGCTCACAAACTTTTCTTGAAATCTGTCAGTCCTGCGATTTTCTGCATGGCTGCAGAGTAAATGATAGAGCACCTTGTTCAGTAAATCACTACAGCACTTCCCAAGCACTGAATAAATGGACAAGAGACGAATTTGTGGCATGTCACTTTACATCCAATGTTTGGACAACAGTCAATTAGATTTTACAGCATGCAGTTACACTGAAGCTTCACTGCTCTGTTGGTAATGGGGTACCAGACAGAGAAGGTGGTTATTTTAACTGCTAGGCAATAAAAGCAAAATACTATTATTACAGATTTTTCTCCCCATTTCTTTTAGAGCTCAGCTGCATTATGATTTCTTTTCAGCTTTGAGATAATGTGTGTCAGCACTGTCAGAAAAGGTACACCCCACCTGCAAGGCAGACTTGCTGGTCGGGCGGGTGTGTTCGTTATCAATGCCATGATGGTCCATGTCTGGTCTCGGCTGCTTCTGCATCTGTCACACAGTTTGACATTTTATTTATTTTATCATTATTCTATTTATTTATTTCCAGAACTAGTTTAAAAAGCATAATCCTTGTGTGGACTGTGCAAACATTTTAGCTTATAAAGCATATTTGGGTATTTTCAGTAATGAAATCTGATTACATAGTACAGAGTTTAAGTTTGTGAGAGCGATGCAAACTGGTTGCACTGTTTGTTAAAAGGCCAGATCCCAGGTTTGCTGCCTAGGGCACAGTCTCATCCTGGCAGCTTTGTCGCTGTGCAAGTGGCAATGTTTATGAAACAGCAGTAGGGAAAAAAATGACTCATGTTTGGAGCAGGAATCTGAGCTTCTTCCCTAGAAATAAGGGGAAAGGCATGGTCATTGATTAAACAGACAGGCAGAAAGAGAGCAGGGGAGCAGAGATGAGATTCCATCAGAGACTCATGTAGGGAAGGAGCAATGCCTGTGGATGTCCTGGAGCTGTACTGTTAACAAGCCAATGAATACTCTTCAGGGTAACTTACATGACTGGGGAAACCCACAGAAATCTATCCAGGTTTTCTNNNNGATTATGTCCCTCTCTTTTTTGAGCATGACCTCATTTTGTGCTTTTACTGATCATTCAGGAAGCTTTTCACATGCGAGTATAATTGTGTGATTCCTTATCCCTGGATGGGTCCTTGGAGGCTGCTGGGTAGCAAGGAGCTTATTATTTTAAGCAAGTAAAGAAAATTGGGGCAATTCTACCTGCACTTTTCTAGAGAAAACACATTAAGAGACATCTTGAGACAGAATATATTTACCATTTTTATGGCTTTTCAAGGGTGGGAGAGTCCAAAAAAACATTGGACTGCCTTTGTGGGCCATGAATGAAGGTAAACTCTAACTGTGGTATCTCTGCTTGCTTCAGTTTGTGGGATTGTCCTTGCTATTCAAGGTAAGTGCCTTTCCACGTGTCGCAGAGCAGGCAGAGTGGCTGTGGTCTTGGCACAGAAGACACCCCGATGGTCTCCCACAAATTCCCTGGTCTGGAAGCTTAGGTGGTCAGGACTGACCTTGGATAGTCTTAATTGGGTTGCTAATGGACTGGAAATCTCAAGAACTGCTATTTTGCTTCCCTGAATGGAGTCTGTAGACTTTAATAAGAGCTCAGTTACAAGGTTCTATAAAAATGAAACACGATCTTGTACACATTATCCCATGAAGGTATACATAAAAAGCTACTTGTATGCTGAAGTGTTTATAAGAAAGAAGCAGACCTTAATTTGGCTCCTTGAAATGACAGAAGCTTGATACTGGTGTAGTAATTCTTGCTTAGAACAAAATTACTGCAAAAATTTCTGAAAAGCTTTTAATTTTCATGAATGTACTCGTACTTTATTGTAAAGGATTATTAAATATAAATGTAAAAAGTAATGGCTTGCTTTAAAACAACTAATCAGAAAAAAAAATCTGTGTCAGAGATATTACAGTTGATTATTAGTTTTTTTAAATGCTGTCTGGTTTAGTGACCTGATTTGGTGTCTGTAATATAGTTGAGTCACCAGGTTGTGACAGAAGCCAACGGCACAGTTACATGGTTTGAAATCAGGACTAGGTATAGTGCTAGTAAAAAAAGCAATAAGGTGTCACTAAACTGTTATAAAAAAAAATACCACTTTAAACTTGTTTAGACTTGGCTGTAGTAGTGTTTATAAACAATGTATTTTTATATGTATTTTATTCTGTCATAATGTGTATATGCAGCAAGATGCCAGCAAGCTTTCTTGTGGTTTAACCCCGGCCTGCAGCCCAGCCCCACGCAGCCACTCACTCACTCCCCCTCACCCAGAGGGATGGGGAGGAGGATCAGAAAGGAATGTAAAACTCGAGGGATGAGATGAGAACAATGTAATAGGTAAAGCAAAAGCCACGCACACAAGCAAAGCAGAGCAAGGAATCCATTCCCCACTGCCCACGGGCAGGCAGGTGTTTGGCCATCCTCAGGGAAGCCGGGCTCCGTCACACGTAACAGTTACTGGGGAAGACAAATACCATAATGCCAGATGTCCCCCTCTTCCTTCTTCTTCCACTAGTTTATATATTCAGCAAGATGTCATATGGTTCAGGTGCTGCTCAGTTTACAGGGCACTAAAAGCTGTTCAGCAGTTTACTCTGATGTTGAGGGCAAAGTTTTTTAACTGTGAATAGTGCAAGACTCACCAAGCTGATCAGTGCTCATAGTCAGTGAGGAACAACTCTTCCAAATGGGGCTCTGGCCCCGCTCGGTGCTCTGACTTTTGCCACTAAGGAGTTCCATTCTGGCTGACATCAACTAAGGTGTTTTTCTTTTTTCCCATGGGTCTGTTAATTTTCCTGACCTGAGAAATAAGAGCTCATTCTTGTGGTTTATGGAGTCTTTTTCTTCTTTACAGTGACACTTCTTTTTCTTTCACTCAGACATCTTCCTGACTAAGAAGTCAATGTCAACACCTCTGTATCCTCCTTGATGCACTTCTGTAGTGGCTTTTGATACCTAGAATTTTAAAAGAAGATAAAAAGGTTAAATACAAGGATGCAAGTGCTTTGTAAAATGCATTCTTGTCTAGAGAAATAAGAGTGCTGCACTCTGCTTTTTATATCAGTTCTTAATTCTGATTTCATTAACGATCGAGATGTGATGGTCTTGACTATATTAGTGTCACACCAGAATTACTCCAAGGGAGATCCTTTAACAGAATTACTCTGGACTTATACCATATAATGGAGTTCAAGATTTTTATTCAATGTCTTCACAGATAAAAACTGTAAGAAATCAATATGACTTTTTAAGGAAAAAACTCTTACAAATATGTTCTTACATGCTATTTATAGTTCTGTTTTCTTTAGACATTAATCTATGACAGAAATAATGAAAAAGAATGAGGAATATTCACATTTTAACTTTTGCCTGAAATAATAGTTACCAGAAATCAGTATATTTTTCAGCTTGAGCTGTCAGCCTTTGATATATCTATGGAGCATTGGGATCAAATAGTTTCTGTAATTATACTTCTTAATTCTGGTATAACATCAGCTAAATCTCATAAAAGTTTGTAATACTATAAAAAAATAGAAGAAAACTGACTTTTTAAAATCCTATTCTCATCTTGCTCAAAACAGAATAGGTTATTCGAAAACATGGGAGCTATTAGTTACATTAATGTAAGACTTATTGTAATTAAGAACTTTACACAAAAGCATTTGCCTAGGTATCACCACGAATAGACAGAAATGGAACCAGAGCTCTGTAGTACCTTTCCTTACCTCCTAAAGACAAGCTTGTCAGCGCTTTGAATGCGGAATCCTGGCTGACAGGCTGCAGCTCCTCCAGCGTTCAGGCCTGGGCCAGCCATGCGCTGCTGGAGCGAGTCCCCCAGCTGTCCTCATTTAACGTGCTTTGGTTTGGCTTGTAGGGAGGTTTGGGTGAGCGTTAGCAACATCCTTTCTGGAGAGGCTATACTGGACGTTGCCACCCCATTGTGTACCAAATGCACTCCAAACCTCACCTCGAACACAAGCATCCAGCAACCTGGTGGCTGGTCTTGTGGACAGCTTCATGCTATGCACGTGCTGAGCTTCTCCACCTGAGGAACTGGGTTATAGCTGTTGCAAACACTCCTGAGCTGTTAGCCAGTGAAGATGCGCCACTTGCTTCCATATACTGCTTCTCCTGTATTGTCCCATATTACTCGTTAATATAGATATAGCTGTAAATTTGCACTGGTTGGTTGCTGATACGTTGTGAAAGTTTCTAAATGAAGCCCAAAGTGGAAACTTCAGCCATGCTGACTTTCAGTAGGATCCAGATGCTCATCATACATCTCTTTCTCTTCCCAAATAATGAAAAATTTACACACCTGTATTAAGCCCCCGAACAGGGAAACTGTGGCAGAGGTAAGGAACGTATAAAGAGACTTCTACGGGCATTAATATGCAGTCATCATAAGATTAATCTCAGTAGCTGCTTAGTGTTGCAAAGCTACTTGCTCAGCAATACGTAACATGAAGCTAAAGCAAAATCTAAAAAATAATTTCACTTTAATGGGAATTTATCCAGGACATAAGAACTAATTCTAATCTTAGGAGGAGTGCTGCAGAATTTTTAATAAGCACCAAGAGCATACTGGGTTTCTACCTCACCTGGGAGAGATATCAGTGTTGCAACAATAACCCACTGATCTTGAGGTGATTCAGCTGAGGGACCCCACTGACCTTGCCTAAATATAGCTCACTTTATCTGAAACAGCTCAGAAAACAGCAGGCCAGGTAGCCCAGTGAAACAGATGGGTGTGTTTACATGTATGCCGTATATATTCTTCCAGACAAGATGCAAAGTTACAGAATATATTACAATTCCAGACATTTTCAGGGATGAACAAAACCCAGATGGTGGCAACCTGAACTTACTGAGGAAAAATGGAAAAAATCCTTCTGACTTAAATGAAATCAGGATTTAAATAAACTACTTAGTGGTTTCCGCTCTTATTTAGGAAACACTCATTTACCAATCTTGAACACACTGGCTTTTTAAACAAAGCTCCCTTTGACTTCTTTGGCATCATGATTTGGCCATACAGTTTTGCTAATTTGGGTGATTCCCATTTTAACTCTCTGAGTTATTCCTTTGAACCTTACCTGTCTGTCTCTATTAGACATAATCTGCAAGTGTACAATAAACAGGACACATAAAAGCTGATACTTCAATTCAGCAGTCATAATTAGATTAAGCTACATCCTACTCTGAAAAAAAATATGA
This sequence comes from Microhierax caerulescens, assembly GCA_035590215.1. NCBI lineage: Eukaryota > Metazoa > Chordata > Aves > Falconiformes > Falconidae > Microhierax > Microhierax caerulescens. Next base: position 58,618,042 of record JAVJGJ010000014.1, read on the forward strand.
TTATGTAGCTGCTTGACATTTTCCTGAAATTTCTGTGTGGGCTGTACTACTTACCCTCAATACATAAAATGCAGTAACATCTGATCCTATAAAGCCTGCCACATGTGGCTGATTGGGAAGTGTTTTCCCTTTTCCTTTTCCTCCTTCCTCTTCTTCTCTTTTCTCCATTTATTTCCCCTTTTTTCTTATTTACTTTTACTTTCTCTCTTCTCATTCATCTTACAGCCATCTTATTATAATGGTGGATTGACAAGAAGCAGACATAATTTCATGCTATACTTATTATTGAAAGTAAAACATTTTGAGTGTACATTGTCATGTTATTCTAATATGTTAAAGTATACCTCTTATATAAGCAAAATTTAAAATAGATAACCTGTGTAAATTTTGAAATCTAATATTTATTATTAAAAATCTAAAAAGACACCATTGAAGCCAGTGTTAAGTAGTGGATTTTTATTCCTAGAATAAAGAATGAGTCTGTTTCTCATTTTGATCTCACTCCTTAATCACAAACTAGAATTTAGAAGCATAGGATAAAATGAGGAAAAGGAGTTAAACAAGTGGAGAAAAAGGGGAGGAGGAAGAGATTGAGTCTTTATGTTCATAACACCATCATTCTGTGGATCTGCACTATTTTCGTTATTCCTGCTAAACTTTTAGTCGTATCTGGCAAATGCATAATACTTAATCCCTTTTTTTGGTCCATATGTCAACATTCTCTTTAAATTTTGCTGATCCTTCCTAAATAATGTTTTTATTTAATTAATTATTTAAGAAAAATAGGTTTTCTTACTCATTTCCAGAGCTAAACCACATCACAGGGCTCTGATCGCCTCTTCTCTCCTCTCAGTTGCTGCAGCCTCTTCTTCTTTTGACAAAAGCAGTCTTGCCCCGGCACTACAGTGACGACCTCTCTCCGGGTCTGCTGCACTGACCATGCAGCCCCCCTCTTTGATTCCCTTCACATGCTTTCTCTTCTGTATACCAAATGTGAGCTACCTGTCTTTACTTCCAAAGATTTTTATGGCCTATTCCTACTGTCATCTCTTATTGTGACAGACTGAACTACCACATAGGTGGAGAACTGCCAAGCAGCTGTCTCCAATTAGCCACCTATCTTTTTAAGAGCTGGTGGGAGCCAGGGGAGATCTAGGTGCTGTGTAATCAGATCCAGCTCGTTCTGAGAAGGCCTCCTATGGTGAAGAAGGGCAGTCATTGAAAGCATATCAAAGAGAAAACAGCTCAAGGTAAGGAGAAAGGATGAAAGGCAACGTTTCAGTGAAGAAAAAAAAAAAAAAAAAAGGAACTGGAACTGAAGGTAATTAGGGACCCCACAATCCTGCAACAGAGTGCAATGCAACACAGCAACAAGACACAGATGAAAGTGATTCGGAACTGTTTGCCACAGCTCTCCTGCCCTTGCATGGCTAAGCCCTCATGTGTTTTAGTGGACTTGATCTGTTGTAAATGCTGGGCGTGATGTTTCTGGGAAGAGCGCTGCACATGCCCGACTGGCAGTCTGTCTGGAAACCTACTGCATATGTACAGGTCAGTTACACACTTTATGTAGTGAATGGGCACCTTTAGGAGACCCAAAGTATGAACAAAACTTTGCCCAGAGATTGCTAAGTCAGAGCACCTGGTGTGAGTGTTACCTTTCGGAGTGACTCCTGCAGGATGAAGTGGGATCCTGATTGACTGTGCTCAGGAGTACCTGCCTTTAAATATCTGAAAACTTCCTTTTCTCTTGACTTGACAACCTCTGTAAAGAATTTGCAAGTGCTTTTACAGACAATCCTTGATTGGGCTGTTTATTCTCACGAAGGCCACAAAAGCTTAGTTTAGTCAAACTATTCTATCAAGTATCTCCTTTAGTAGAATATAACAGCCATTTGGGATTTATGGCTTAACATCTTGCCCTTTTGCTCTTCGCAAGGATGCCTGTAATCAAAGAACTCTCTGTGTAAGTCCTTGTAATAAATCTTTCATCCCACTTGGTAGATGTTTGATTCTCTTGCACCTTGTGTTCAGTATTTAATTATCTTTTGTTGTTAAAGGACATGAATAAAAGCAAAAGCAGGACTCACTGCACCCTTTCATTGTGAAAGTCTTTTCATACCAGGTTAGCTAAAGATGTTCAGCTCCTTCTGCCATTTTTTGTATGTTTTTAATACAGGGCGATATTAGCTATTTTACTTTTGGACAAGGGGAAGGAAGAGTGTCTGTGTAAAGGCTTCTTTTTTTAGGCTGGACTCAAAATTTTAGGAAATCAATCTGTGTTGCTACAAGGGTGAATTTTCCCATTGAACTTGGCACTTGCACATTCTTTGGCTAGCCATTTTGAAATCTTCAGAAACTTGGACCCTCTTCTACACTCCCAAACATGAAATAAGCTTTTATGATGTTCATTTTAGAAGTTGAAGGGCCATCCTTCACAAAGAGGGTGGAGACTCCGTTTTTACAGTTGGTCGGTCATATGGAAAAGATGGATACTAGTCACTCCTAGGGAGATTTTGACTGGACAGATCAGGAAAAAAAATTCACAATGAGAACAATCAGCCATTGGAATAATGTTCCCAGGGAAGTGGTAGATTTCCTAACATTAGACGCTTTTAAGATTGAGCTGGACAGGGTGCTGGGCCATTTTGTCTAGACCATGCTTTTGCCAAGGAAGGGCCAGATGATCCTTGAGGACCCTCCCCACCTGGTATTCAATGATACTGTTACTTCCTTTTTTTCATGTGTAGGCTGGAGTTTAGGACCACGTAGCACTCCCTGCCTCCTTCCCAGTGAAAAAGGCCTATGGAAATGCCTGAAAATCTAGATTGTACCCAGATCCCTGATTGTGTGCTTTTAACCTTTTACAGATGTCCTAAAGTCTCTGTTCAGCTGAGAATACGGTACAGAATGTGGGCTTTTGTGTGAAGTTCCAACTGCCCAGGCTACTTCAATTACCTTTCCTAAAGACAGTTTCAAAGTCCCTGCCCACTGTTCCACAAATGTGTGGCTGCGTTATGTAACTTTGATGTATATGATTTTTCAAGACTCAGTCAAGTAGAGAAGTTCAGATAAAGTTTTTCCAAAACAATTTTCTTCAGTCAGTATTTAAAATGTTCATAGAAATGCTCTCTTTCTCTTATTGAAAGAGTTTAACCTTCAGTTTCACTTTTAAAATGTCACGTGTACTTCATGTAGAAAGCTAACAATAACTAGTACTATAAACGTCAAGTGGCTTCATTTTAAAACATTACTTTAATTCCTAGAACTCTCTTACTATGAAAAGAAATGCCATGTGTAAAGAACATAAGACTGTTCATCTATCACTATCCCTAATATGCTATCTAGGATGCCTCTTTAACCTTAATAGTTCTTTACTGAAGCATTCAATTTCCTGTTCTCTGTTCCTGTGGTACTTCTGTCTTTGCTCGAAAACTTATTTTTAACACTGAGATTGCCTGAAATGCAATTGTAAATGAAATGATTATAAAGTTTTCACATGTGGATGGAAAGTCAATATATTTTCCCTGAGAGCAGTGTGCTCTGTTTTTAATTTTACCAAACAGAATTTTTAGCAAGTTTATCAAACAGTGACAAACTCCTATCTTTATTATTTATGTAATGGCTTTAATGAACAAACCATAGAAGGTACTTAATCATGAAGTCAAAAAAATGACAAGAACTGAAAAAAACTTATATATGGTGAATTAGTTGACCTTTTGTAATTAGGAAAGGAAGCACAACACAGGTGTCTTCCTGTAATACTCCTGAGAAAGTACCTACATTGTAAGCTACAATGTGTTCCAACTCAAAACCAGTTCAAGTAAAGTGGAAACACAGCTTCACAGCACAGTCCTTATGAAAAGTATAGTTTGGTGTATATAATCGCTAACACACGAAGTGATGGGCCATGTCGTGTTTGATGCTGGTATAGACAATATAATTAGCTTCTGTAGGGTTTAGCTAACAGGAGGGAGAAAATCTAAATGCGCAGCTTAACACATTACCTGTCAGGTTAGGATACTGATGATTATCTTTGTTAGGATCAAAGTGAAAACCATCAGAAAATGAAAGAGCAGAAATGTCACCGCTTTAAAAAGAGCAGCTATCAGTAATTAGCAGGGCTGCTTTCCTTTTGCCCTTTTCTTAGCTCAATTTTCTTACTTTCTTTTTTTTTGCAATCATCAAGAAGCTGTGAACTTCTCATTAGCCCATATGACCTTTCTTTTGGATGACGCTTAGTTCATAATTCATGCATTATGTCTTAGTTATCAAAGCACAACATTGCTTTTAGTGAGCAAGATGTCTATTTTATACATTTGATTTTAAAGCAAAAATAGTATTTTGGATATCTGACTGTAATTTGACTTATGTCTTTTTTTTCAGAGATGCTACATGCCTCTGATCCCATCTTTTCACTCTGAATGCAGCAGGTTCAGGCTTGAGCTGTTGCCTGTTCTGGGAAGGAGGAGCTCTGCATCTCAAAGTGGCCATTTCTAGAAGTTCCCTATGTATCAGCATTTGGGGAATAACAGCTTTTCACCCACCTTATACGCCCTCTTCAGGATTTTGTAAATCTTTCACTTGCCTCCCCTCGGGCATCTCTCCTCCAACTCCAACCTGTTTAACCTTTCCACACAAAACAGCTGCTCCACCTCCTAAGTCATTCTAGCTGCACTTCTTTATGCCCTTTCCAGCAAGAGTCTGTCTTCTCTGAGATGTGGAGACTGAGGCTGCCCGCAGTAACAGTTAACGACTCATTTAATCCTCAGTTCTTAACTATTGATTTAATCTTCCATACAGAATCCTGGTAGTTTAAAGTATGGATTTTCTTGAGTGTGACTGGTGTAATATGTTATGTTAACGATGAAGTCATGTAAATCTGTGCTTTGAAAACAGTGATTTTTTTTTTATTTTTTTTTTAAAAAAAGTAATTTTTGAACAGCAAGGTGCCCCAGCAGCTGAGCACAGGGAAACTCAGCATTGCTGCACCTAGCCCTTAGTGGGAAGCCCAAGTCCCAGGCTGCAAACCTGATGCAGATGCCTATGAACCTCTGTAGCACCTAGCGGGATGTGGACACCTCAAAATGGGATTTACAATAGGCAGCGTACTGACATTTCACCAGCAGCAGGTACAAGTGAAGAAAGATGCAGCCTCACCAGGATTTAGGCCAACATCTTGAAGCCAGGACTGGCATCTAGGAATTTCCTCCCCATACTCCCAGATTGTCCCAGGCTCCTTTCTCAGTAAAAATACTGTTGATAGATGAGACAATGATTTTCATCTCCTTTCTAACCAAAACCCTGTAGCCCAAAGACAACAGCCAACAAATGAGACAAGTAGCCCTGATGTTTCAGTGTCAGCGCTCCAGCCTTGCTGGTGGGATGCAGGGCAAAAGAGCACTGCAGGACCAGTGCACCAGGTACTGAGCCTACTCCTGCTGCTGCTGCTCATAAGGCTTCCATATGAGCACTACTAGACCCAAAGTAGTGCAAAAGAAAGGAGTTTATTTCTCCTGTTTGCTTGGTAATAAAAAGCATAAGTAGCATGTTAAATATCCCCCTGCTCCTTCTGGAGTTGCAGAGTTTAATCATTCACAGACTCCCCCAGAACACTTTTCCCTACCTCCTCTCTCTCAAATGCCTTGAAAGCCATCATGAGCAGTGTAGAAAATGGGGCATAGATTAGATTAAATGTTTCCATCTGGAGGGAACATAGCTGTAAATTAGCAGACTCAAAGAGAGTAGTTAAATGAACATAAAAATAAAGTCCTCCCAAAACACAGGGCTGCCAATGACATGGCATTTAGTTTCGTGTTCATAGACAGACTCTAACCAGTGTTAGAGGTGAAGGTAAGCTTCTGGCTTTGCTGGGAAGCGTGAAGTACCTGCTTGTAGAAGATGCCAGTTACAAAGGAGAGCAGTCCTTTGTGATGAGTATATAATTGCCGCTACGGATTCCAAAGCTTTAGGGTAGTAAGTAGCTGACATGTTACATTGGACTTGTGTGACATATGAGTCATTGTGTGTTTACATAACCCTCATGCTTTAAAAAATGATACTCAAGTTTTAGACTCCTAGCAGTGCCCTAAAAACTGGTGGTTGCTTTTTGTTTGGTTTTTTGGTTTTCTTTTAGCTTACAAAGCAACACACATACACAAAATGGCAAAGGGTTTGTTTGAGTGGAGGACCAGGACAAATCCCTGAAGAATACCTAATGACTTAATACACTGTATACATAATGGGCCAGGTATTGTTCAACAAAACATTTTTACTAGAAAATACTACTTTGTATAACCAAATCAGACACAGGGAAGACAGATTTTCACTTTCTTTAACAGTGTATTTATATAAAAAAATAGAAGTTATAAAAGTTGTAAGTGCTGCCCATCCAACATTTACAAATAAGTGTCAAGATTTCTAGAATTAGATTACCTCTACTTTTGAAATGAAAAATGTAAATTTATATATATATATACACATAAAAATAAAACTGGAAAAGAACAATAAAAATTTAAACATTTTCCAGTCTCATGGAATAGGCAAGGTGTTATGTCTCATTGTGTTTTGCACAGCTAAAGATATATTATTTTTCAGCTCTCTGATAATAATGATGATGATGATGATGTAAGATTCTGCAGAGATTTTTGTGCCTTACTCATTCCTTGAGCATGATTTGACAACTTGTGAAGTGGGAGCTGAGTACTGGTGGGGCTGAGAAATCCTAGGACAACAGCAAAGAACGAAATTAAAATCAGAAGCAGCCTGTAATAACCTGAGAATGAGAGTATGTGAAAGCAACTGACATATTCAGATGCATTTCTGTGGCATGTGGAGAGGAGTCAATTTGCTAGGTTGAATCTGGAGGAGGGTGTATGCGGCAAAGAGGTACAGGGCTACTCTGTCTTGGCTTGGCAGCAGGAGGTGGGTTGGGATCCTGCCCGATCTGAACTCTCCCTGTGTAGGAAGCCAGCCCATCACAAGAGAGATGGAGGGCATCTCCCTCGAGAGCTCTTTCAAAAAGCTTACCCCATCCTTCTGATGGTGCTAGAAACTGATGCATTTAGAAAAACCTGTTTACAAGGGCTGAAGTGTTAAGGGAAACCAAGTGTTAGGACTGGGACCTATTTTATTTAAATCTGTATAGATTTATTGTGAGAAATTAATATTTCTATTGCACTCTTCCTCCTGATTTGTTTCCAGACACCCCCCCCCAAGCTAACAAATGAATTAGT
>JAVJGJ010000014.1:58625376-58710486 GCA_035590215.1 Microhierax caerulescens
AGCTAACAAATGAATTACTAAATAATTGTTGTGAAGTTTCAGAGACAAAACAGGCTTTTTGGAAGCTCACATAGTAATTACATCTATACCAAAATAGAGAATTTACATCTTTTCCCTTCACACTTTGTAAAGCAGTATTATTTTAAGTAATAGAGGAAATTAAGACAAACCCTTAAATGACTAGAAACATCATAGAAGGACTCTGTAGGTTAGAACATTCTGCAATTAATAACCAAAATTGGAACAGGGCTAAACACTTGTGATGACACTTCTGCAGGTGTAATTTCCACTAACAGCCTTAATATAAGCATAATCCAAAAGAAAAATCCTCTTCATGTTTGACATTGCCTTCTTGTGCAGGCTTAGCTTGTACTTATTTTCTTCAGAAAAGAAAGAAGATTGCTATGATATTTCTTGTATTTCCAGTGCAAGTACAGACTAGGTTTAGTTCTGCTTCTCTTATAGGAACTGGTGGGTACACAAGGTGTCTTCAAATGCACCCGGGCCACTTACAGTCTCAAGGTCTACTAATACTTGATGACTGTGCCTGTGCTTCAGGTGGGTGCACTTAATGCTGTAAACCGGTGTCCCAGTTCCCAAATTGCCTGGTGTCAGGGACTTATTGAAGTGCAGCTTAACTCTTCTCTGAGAAAACACAGGGATTCAGAGAAGAGGGAGTGGACAGTGGGAGAGTGGTCTGTTACTAGGTCCCAGCGAAACGCATACAGGAGATACAGCTACAGAACAGATTCAGAAACGTATATCATATATTCATGCCGTCCTTATTTATGTTTCTGTGAGGGTATGCTATTAATCCTAAAATCCTCTGTTTCCTGATAGTAGTTGAAACTTCAGGGTGAAGTGGAAGCTGCAGAACTGAGTTCCATCCAGGGTGATGAGAGCAGGAGAAAATGTGCTGCAACTGTAGAAAATTTTTGTTGCTGTTCACTCTTAGCTATTAACTGATCAGCTCAGAAGTATGCCCTTGTGCAAAGCACTGGCACTGACAGCAAGCTATTAGCTCTCAGCACCGGGCACAAGGGGAAGGAGAGAAAAATGTAGAAAAGCATTTTTAACAGACGAGGAGATAACAGTCAGTCAGACCTGCTGTGTGCATACAGATTTGCCCTGGAAATCCTCAGTGTTTGACTTAACCTGTATGTGTAGGGCATGCACAAACATGAAGGAAATCTCCCAATAAAAAGGCTGAGAATGTTATATATGGCATTTTTGTAATAAGTAATGGAAAGATAACACTTGAAAAAAACATTTAATTGAAGCTTCACGTTATGATCTCTCTGATGGCAAACCTAGTTTAGGAAGGTCCTGGTCCCTTCTGTCTGTAACTACTTTCCTCTCTTTTGCTCCTCATAAATCACTGTCTCCTTTGTTGTGCCAATGCAACTGTTTACACAGGGCTTTTTCTCTGAAAAGTATGAGTCATATTATCTAGAGCTCATACCCTCTCCTGTTTTCAATCCTGAATCCTTTTATTAATGGTCTGGTTTGCAGCAAACCCACACAACAAATCAAATCCCACTATGAAGGATCGGGTTGCTTGCTACTGTTCACTCTAACTAAACCTATTACTAAACTAATGACCTTACTGCTTTGTCTCTGCTTTTGAACTCGTGGGGACCAAATAGCTGAACCTGGGAGCTAAACTAGCAAGAAAATAACACTCCAAAAAGCCAGCTCGAAGCATATCCTTCCCTGTTGGTCTGGGATTCTCAGCTGGCTCATGGCAGGATCAGTGTAGATGCAAGAGGAGAGGGAGAGGCCAGCAGGTGGGCTGAGAGGAGAGGTGAAACCCCTTGTGCTTGATCAGCTTAGCTATAATCATAGGATCATGTAGGTTGGAAAAGACTTTTGAGATGAAGTACAACCGTTAACCCAGAACTGCCGGGTCCGTCACTAAACCATGTCCCTAAACACCACACCCACACATTTTTTTAAACACCCTTCAGGGATGGTGATTCGACCATCTCCCTGGGCAGCCTGTTCCAATGCTTGGTCACCCTTTCAGTGAAGAGATTTTTCTTAATATCCAGTCTAAACTTCCCATGGCATAACTTGAGGCTGTTTCCTCGTGTCCTGTCACTAGCTGTCTGGGAGAAGAGACCCACCCCCAGCTGTCTACAGCCTCCTGTCAGGTAGGTGTAGAGAGCGATAAGGTCCCCCCTGAGTCTTCTCCTTTCCAGGCTAAACAACCCCAGTTCCCTCAGCCGCTCCTCACAGGACTTGTGCTCCAGACCCTTCCCCAGCCCCGTTGCCCGTCTCTGGACACGCTCCAGCACCTCAGTGTCCCTCTTGCAGGGGGGAGAACAAAACCGTGAAGCACCTCCTGTAGGGAGTAGTCCTGAGTGGCAGGTTGGTGAGAACTGCCTTGAGATGGTTGAGTCAAGGAGTGGACAGGCAAAGTCTGCTGCTGGAAAGCAGTACAGTGAGTTACACCTGTGGTGTGAACCTCAAATGAGTACTCCTGTGGGAATCACATGCTGTTCACCTGTGTCTGCTGGGTTAAGGTTGTCCCTGGCTGCTTCATTTATGGGCAGCAGCTGAAAGCCCCTGACTCAGGATTCAGGAAAAAGTCTTCTTCATTAGATCTTTATTTATGTCCTTATTTGGAAGGGTTATTTTTTTTTTTCCCCTTTCATCATGTCAAAAGCTGCACTAACAGCAATCAGTACTGTATTGCTCCCTAAGAGCCTGGTTTTGCTGCCGTAATTTACACAAATAATTTTAACTTGTTTAACAAGTCCCAGTGGGAATATCTTCTTAGGAACTACATGGACAGATAAGTAGCACATTCAGGGATTAAGTTCTAAACTTAATGGAAAACTACCCCATTTGGGGCGCTTTCCTTCTTGTAAGGTCATGATGCACATTTTCCTGTCATGTATTAGCACAAATCTCTGATTGACTTTACTTTTCTAATGCAGTTCAATGCTAAATATTTCTGTTTTAAAAATATTGTGTCATATAAGTTGTTGTGACTGTTGCCAAGCTTCTTTTTTTTTCTTTTTCCTTTCCACAGTGTAAAGAAGAAAAATGAAATAGTTTATAAGAATGCTTAATAATGTTCATTTGATTGACATTGTTATCTGACATATACAGTTGAGCCAATATCTATTCTAGCAGATGGAAGAGACAGAAGCAGGTGTAATTATTTAGATGCCTGTAAATGATAGCTGTTTTAAAGGGGTAGTTGGAACCTGAATAGTTTTACTTTCAGTGGCTTTACCCTGGAGGACTTTTAGCTGCTCAGATTAGTATCACAGGGCTAACTGACTAGTCCTATCACATTACTGTCAAGGGTGTTTATGCTCAGTTTTGTAAAATAAAGATATCCGATTGAGTTTTACTCTTTCAGAAAGCCTATTGCTAAAAGAAAGCCTCTCTCTGAAGGTGGTTGCATGAATTCAAGTGTCCTTGCCAGGGAAATAGAGAACCTGGTTAGTTATTGTTCCCGTATTTCCACTAATTAAAAGTGTGCTTGGTTGCTTTTCCTGCATGTGTGATCAGCTGAGCTCTGTCTTCCAGACGTTGGTAAAAATTCCAAGCAAACAACATGAATACACATATGCATTTACAAAAAAATACATGCATCGACTAGTTTTGTTTTTATTAGAGTGTTGATGGGTGTGGAGTAGACAATTCTTCATGGTCTCTTCCAGTTCTTCTCCCTATTACACCAGCATTCGTAAATAGAGCTCTGTTGCCCACTGGCCTGGCTGTGGTTTCCTCATTCCATCTAAGCAATGCTTGCTATGAACTATGGAAGGTATTTTTGCTAAAAATCTGTACAATTTTTGTAGCTGTAAGTGGAATTAAGGCAAAACAGAGTCTTGTTTGGAAAATAAATCAAGTGTCCTTTTACTGTTTCTCATGACCTGAGCAATTTTGAAAATGCCATAGGTCTGTCAACTGCCTTTGTTAACCACCTCTTTCTTCTCTCACGGAGGTGCTTAAATAGAGGGGGTTTCTAATGGACCTAATCTTTCAGCATAGGAACAAATGTACAAGGTGACTTATCTTCTATCCTGTAGATAATGTACTCTTAAAACAGAGGTGTGATCCAAATTGGAGTCCATGATTTTTGTGTGCAAAAGGACCTGACTTACTATACTGCATCACAAATTATATTCTGCAGCATTTGATTTTGTTGTACTTCAGGGCTTCCTTTTGTTTAGGAAAACAATGTAAAGGAAAGATGGCTTTGTCATAAGGAGAATTATTTCATGTCAGACCCAACTGAATAGTTTAAATTTTTGAGTTTTGTAAATGGGTTCTTTTTACTTCCCATCTATCCAGTTTTTATGAACATCCCTTTTCCTTCCTTTATATTTGTAAATAAAATTATTATTTCAGTTTAAACCTCATATGCTGTAGTTTTTCTTCCCATTCTACCAAAGGTGTTACTTTTATTTATTTTTAGGTTGCATAAAAATATTTTGTCAATCTCTTAAGAATCCTTTCAGATGTAGCTAATCTAGGTAAGCTGACATTTAATCAATTTCTTTATTTACATGCTGACCTTAAATGTAATGTTGAAATCTTTTTACAGAGAAAAACCTGGTGTATTTATTTAACTCTAAAACAGTAGAGTAAATATAAAGCCTCATCAAAGAGTTAAGAAATTGTTTTATTCTGATAAACAGTGAGTCAAGAAATTTCAGCTCTTGTGGAACTGAATGAGAACAGGTAAGGGGAATGTAGAAAGTAACTAAATATCTAAGAAGACTTCTTAAAGAGGGTTCACATCTTAGCTGAAGGAGGGTGCAAACATATGGTGTGAGTAAAATGGCTCAGTATGACTGTATTAGTGTTAAAAGCCTAAAAGCTTCATTATCTGGTTGGTTGGGGGTTTTTTGTTTGTGGTTTGTTTGGGTTTTTTTCTGAGGATTGTGCTTTTTTTGAGCAATTTTCAAGTATAGTGATTCACAAATGGCTTTATCCTTTCCAAGACATAATTTTTGCTGCAAAAAATGGTGTGCATGGGAAATTTATGTATCAGAGCTGCTGTTGTATTCCCATATTTATATTCTTTAGGCAGAAATAGGGCATTGCTTTTGTGGAATAAACAATTTCAAAGTTGGACCAATGCAGATATTTCTACTAGGTTTTGGTGGAGACTGTTTTTGCAGGGCTAGGGTTCTGGTGCTCCTGAACAGCTAGTAGAAAACATCTTCTATATCCTCTCTGTGGGCCTTTTGTGGGCACTCTCTTTCCATGAGTCATCATGTGGTGCTTGAAAATAAAGCCTAAGCTGTAGCACGATGAGAGAACATAAGACTACAGTCATGCAGTAAAGTGAAAAGTGATTTTTTTTCCTTCTTTACTGAGCCTTTAATAGATGGCCAGAACCAGATGCCTTTGTATTAATGTGTTAAAAATATACATTAGATTATATCCGCACTATATCCATTTTTTTTGTCAATGCCTAAGTCTTAAATATTCTTTACAATACTCCTCTGTTGCTGTTCTGTGGAGCAGATAGCTAGATCCTTTCTGACTATTACGTGGTAAATAGATAGCATCAGAAAGGGTTTTGTAATAAACACGTAACTAAGATGAACAAAAAAAAAACCAACAAAAAAAAAAAGCCACAAACGGCACAGTCCCTAAAAAGATGCTCGTTAGAAATGGTCAGCATCTGAAATACAGCTCGAGGTATCTGTTGCTCCATGAATTACAAGCACACGTGCAGCGGTGGATAGGCATGTGTGTAATGCCTGTTTTTTCTCCAAGACGGGCTGGCTGAAGCCCTCTGTAGGCATTGCACTTTCTGTCTGTTGTGCTGAGTGCCTGCAGGCACGGGAATGCTCTGCTGCTTCTGCCAGCGTGGGCAGTCACGGGGGAGCTTCTGCAGCCTCTCGGCAGTGGTACCAGCCTGCAGACGTAGCTTTAGCTGGACCATTTCGTGCAGACACTGTGAGGCAGCTGGGGAGAAGATTTTATTCGGTCAGGTACCTGATCATTTTGTGGACCTCAGCTCCTAGGGTTCAGGAATGACTCTTTGGTAACCACATGGCCGTAATAACTTTATGGGGCATCAGACATTTGATAGCTTTAACCATATCTGTACTTTTACCATTTGGAAAACAAGTGTGCCTTTGAAATTTATCATGCTGCATATTATCAAGCAATAGAAATCCTCAGCTGCCCGTGGCGTTCTCATAGCTGCAAAATCTACAGATGGTTGACTTTTGAAATGATTTCTGAATAGGTTCACATGCTTCGGGTAACAATGTATTTTCACTGAAGTTTAAAACCCTCTTAACAGTGCAATGCCAACTAAAATACTAGCAGTCTGCCAAGTTTTTCCCAGCCTTTTACATGCTAGATGGATTATTGCTACTAGACCTGTAAAATCTGTACATTAAAATATGAATTCTATCAATTTACTGTATAACTTAATGCATTATTAGTGATTTTTATTGATCCCATGGAAAAGCAAAATCTCTGAAGTGAGCTCTGCAGGGCTTGCTGGGCAGTTATCACTGCTCCACATCTTCTTGTTGTTCTGGCCCAGTGTGAGCGAGCTCTGAATATCTTTTAGCTGTTTCCCAGGATGAATTGGTACAATTTCTAAGGCAGGGCTGCATCACTCATATTGAATTACCTGGGAAATTTCAAAGATTTTGTGTAGTCAATCATAGCCTTTTGGGAACTGGTGAATTGAAAGACTGTCAAGACCACACATGCTGTTTCCTTATGTTTTTGGTTGCTTGGCTATTATAGGGAGTTTACCCTTGGGCCAGTAGGACAGATTTGCCCAGATGACATTCTGTCACTGGCAACAAAGCCCACTGTATCCCCATGAGCATTAGAAATAATTGATGAGGAAGTTTGACTTTCATCACCTGCTCAGTGTGTGAGCTGGCTCTGCTTTTGTTTTGCAGCTTCACAAACCAGATTGGGTTGTCCTTGGGCATAAGATGGAGTGTGATTGGAAAAAAGCAGTAGGCTGAGGTTGTTTAAATGATCATGTAAATACAAATAAATAAAACACCTGAAGGATCTCCAAGCTGTGAGGTACTATGCAACTTATAGTAAAGATTGCAAGCACATAAACGTTTTTTTGGAGTCTGTGATACACGTGCTAATAGCATATTTTTGTGGGTTTCAAGATTGGCAGTTTTTGCTTTCATTTGTCAAACCATTCTGCCATTTGAAGGGACTGGCCTCAAGTGTGCTGCAGGCACTTTGGTTGTTTTTATGGGTTATGATCCACCGATTGTGATTTTTTTAAATGTCAGGGTTGCCTTAGCCATTAGATGGTTGCTGGTTAGACAAATGAAAATATTAATCTGATGACCCTTTTCTCCTTTCAGGTACAAGAGACAATTTGGGATATCAATGATGATGTTATCAGGGGTAGGAAATGCTTAGACAGAATCCTCTCGAATTGTTGTTGTTGCCTGTCAGCAATTTACAACTGGCACTGTGTGCTGACAGATGTAGTGACTCATTAGTGAAATCATTTAGAGAAAAAGACTTCAGGAAATCTGAAACTGTCATCTTAACATAAATTTAAGCTATATTTTGCTGCTTTTTATGAAATTTGGAAGACAAATTTATAAGTGATCACACAATATTTTTTCCATTTTTTGACTCGTGACCTGACTGTATAAAAGCTGAAAATTGAAGTGATATGATTTCTGAAGGGATGTTTTTACATATTTTTTTTTTTTTAAAGAGTGTAGCGGTTGTTATTTATAGGAAATAACAAAGATTAGAAGAATATACACTTCCATGAGTGCCTCCAAGGGAGATATTTAATTTCTTGCTTGTTTGTCACTATGAAAAATGTCAGGGGAAAAATTGCATCAATATTAGATGAGGAGCTACAATTTAACCCTGTAGGAAAGCTTAGGTAGAGTATTGGTATGTATGGTAATGTATTGGTAATAATGGCACAACAATTTTTGCTCCTTAGCTTGAACAATTTGAAACTGATGCAGGTCTCCACTGGCTCTGAGAACCCTCTCATTGACTGAACAGCACAGAACCAAGCTTGTAGCTTTGCATATTATTCTACTGCAGCATTCAACAAGTCTTGTCATTAATGTGAAGAAAAAATATGGCTTGCTCTCTAGAAGAAGAACCAGTCTTTTTTTTACAATGTCTGCTTTCTCTGAAAACAACAATGAATATAGCTCCATCTTCAAAAAATGATTTGATGTGTTTGAGAAGATCATATAGTTTCCTTCACCTTTTTAAACATGCTTTTGATGTTGAGTATGAAAGTTTGCCTGTGAATTAGGTAGACATGGATTAGTAAGGACCATTTATGATTTTGGTCCCTTTTCAAGAACTTAAAAAGTCCCTGGGAATACAAAAACCATGACAGATTGCCTGAAAGTTTGCAGTAAACACTGGTTTGAAAAGCTTGTAACAATCTCCATCTGTTCGCTGCACACTTGAAAAGGCTCACAGAGCCTATGCAATAATACAAAGATTCCTGTGACGGCAGATCTTTTCTTGGGAGGATTGTTTAATTTCACTTGTGCTGTTTGGGGACAAGAAACTTCCCAAATACTTATTAAAAGGCTTTTTTTTTTGTTTTCAGTGAACAGTTATTCAAGTGATTTTCATTCCAGGGTCTCTTATACTGGTACGTATAGTAACTTATTTCTTCTCAAAAGTTCAGCAACAAGTAAATGAGGAATCCTCAAGCATTAAGTGCATCTTAGTGCAACTAGTTTCTGCCAGAAGCCATCCTCAAAAGGCTGTGATCCGGTAAATGCATGCATACAGGGCTTCAGTCACAATGCTGCACACAGGGAAGTGCTTGCAAATTTAAGTCCTGGGAGCATTAGGACCTTATATACTAAATTGAAATAATAGGTAACACAAATCAGAAGGATTTTCAAATAATTGACTGGGATGTACTTTATACTTACGAGAATTTCTATTGATCTCATTAGTTATTGTTAAGCTGGATGGTGTCTGCCTTGTCCATTTTTTCCCCTTCTCATGTTTAGTATTAATTTTTAGAAGGATAGACCTTATAAAGTTTTTGGAACACATCTATTCCATTTACTAGATAAGTGACATAAAATGAGAATGATATCATGCTTCTTTGTCGAGTTGCTTTCCTTCATAATTAATTTAATACAGTTTTCTGTGGACTATATTCAGACATAGATTCTCATAAATTAAACCACTTAGGAAAAACGTAAAACCAATTACAATTCTTTGTATAGCAACTGAAATGTTGGACACACTAGAAACTATGTCTATGTTAACATTACAATTTCATATTTTTGTCATGTTAAAACATTCAAATAGCATATATTGTAACAACACAACAGGTAGCTTTCTGATATTTTGTTTTTCTGAGAGCCAAATGACTTTGATATAACAAAAAAACCCAAAAAATCCAACAAAAAAAAAATCCCTTTTACTATTACCACTGCTGTCCTGCAATGAAAATACCTGGCTTTCAGCAGGGATGAACTTCAATTCGTGTTAAAATGCAACAGGCTATTCAGTCTACAAATGGTAAACTTCTGACTACATCAACAACAGTTCAATTTTAGAGTGATGGTAGCTATACTCTATCATTACATAGGAGGCAGTCCTACAAAAATATCTACACCAGGAAAACTCATTCTTCTTGCTAGTACATGTACTCACCTAAAGATGAGGGGTTTTGTACGTAGGGGGATTACAAGACTAGGCACAGATGCCACTGATACAGTACTGATGGACCTGTTGGCTTCACCATCTTAAAGGGTATCTCTATCGTCTCCTGATGATTAAGCCCCTGGCATGAGTCTTGGGGCCTGCCTGACTCAGAAATTGTGAATGCTGGAAGAGTGCACTGAGTTGTCCTCCCAAGAAGATGTTGGTCAGCTGCAGGCACTGCTGCTAAGTTACCTACTCAGTCACTTAGATCGCTTCTGTTGTTACTTCAGGCATTTAAATGTGTGTCTAAATGTGAGCAAATCATGGTGGGCTCTCTATATGGTGTTTGGAGAGAAGCAGATCAAATGAACCACTCTGAAGATGGATCTTAAGTGACTGTTTCAGAATGAGATGGTTTTCTTTCATTACCAAAAGAGGTATCTGTTGACTTACTGTCTTTAGAAAAAGCCTGAGGTGACTGGTTTGGATTTACCTTTGTAATGAATCTCACCCGAAGTTACTCTGGATAGGCACTTGCGGTAATATATTAAGTATTGCCATTTCAGGAAAATTAATTTGTAAATTGTTATCTATATAGCATTCAAACATGTGAAACACCTGTTTTAGTGTTTCTTTGTATATATCATGAGTACATTTTGATGAACAGTGGATTGAATAATGATTTTCTGATATAAGTTGCTAAGGATTAATTTTAAGAATTATTCTATCTCACATAGCACTTACCTTGTCACATTTTAAAAACACTCTTGTACAGAGGAGAAATCCTGTTTGCTTATTCAAGCAATAGGTAATTGCTGCTTGGAGAGGTAGTTGAGAAGTTGGAAGAGAATACTGCTTGAATGGAATATGATTCCAGCAAAGACCTGTTGCTTCAAAGTATTTTGCTCACCTCACCACATCTTCTCTTTGATCCTTCATCTACATTTAAGTGATGTTTCCTTAAGTTTATGCAAAGCTTCTGCAGAGTGGCTTTGTGGCAGCTGTTTGACAGAAAGGGGAAAGATTTCTTCCCTCTAGAGTGAATCAGACTGTTGCTGTCTCAAAAATTAAGACCAAGGTTTTATTCTGAATTTTATCAGTAAGATTATTGTCCCCTGGTTTTAGATTTTTGTAAAGGAGAAAGATAAAAAGATATTGGTGTGATAATTTAAGAATTTTTTTTGGGAATACATGTATAACTAATCCTACATTTTTGTATCAGAAAGGATTAGCTGCCTTTTTGATGTCCTGTTTAGTCCCATGGCTCTATGAACAACTCAGTTTCTATTGGCACTAATTTAGGGTACTGTTTAAACAGCCGTAACCCATTGTTTTCATCATGGCTATCTGAGTTCCTCACAGATGTTTGAAATTACTTGATTATTTATTACAGACAACTCCAGAATGCCTAAATGTGATACTCTGACTCCTTAAGCACTTCTGAGCTAGCTATGAGTAGCCTCTGAGTTTGGGAGCGTTCATTAAACCTCTGGCAGGTAAAGACGTATCATAAGCACAGACAGAGGGTTCATGTGTGGTCTCCAGGTGGAAGCCAGGCTTGCCATTTTTCTGTTTTCTTCTCTACTAACCTTGCCCGAAGTAGCTGTAAAACAAAATACTGGTGACAATGGAATTTAGTAGAGCCATGGGCTTAGATGTATTAAATAGAGCTTAAATCTCCATTCTGTGGGCACTGGGGAATGTAATCGGATTTAAAAAATGGCAGAAGTACATAAGTACATAAACTTCAGAAGCAAGGTAGAAAAGTGGAAATGTATTGTTTTGCTAAAATAAAAAGTTAGGTGTAAAATATGCAGAGAGTATCTTTTAACACAACTTTTCTTAGAAGTATTTCCTCTATAATTGTGATCTCACAATTCCCTTTCAACAACCAAAATACTTGCAGTGGAACCTGCAGGTTAAGAAAGGTTTGAAATCATTAAAAATACATGTTATAAACACTAGCTAAAAACAAATTCATTATATGTCGAGTTTCTTATATATGGAAAAATCTGAACTTAGAATCCATTCACATACAGGAACTGTACCACAAATGCAGAATGAGAAACATTAGTCCCTTGCTACCGTGTCTTTACAGGTGATCCATAACCTTTATGCCACAACAGCGCACAATGCAAGACAAATATTTGTCAGTGAGAATGAAAGATCGCAGAACTTAATGAAGTATTTTAGCTCAACTTTGTTTTTTTTTTCATTAGTGAGGGAGACAAAACTATTCCAGACAGCAGTTCTTGAAAGATATTTGATATTGCTGCAACATCAGCCAGATATGCTAATGTAATGCTCTGTTACAACTCAAGCCTTTTTTTTTTTTTTTTTTTTTTCCCCTACAGATGATTGCCTAGAATGGTTTATTTAAACTTGAAACCTGAAGAGGGTTCTGGCTCCATAGACATTATCAGTATTTTTGTGCCCTACATGCACCATGTAGTCAAAGACTGCTAAGATTATTAAGCACCTAATTCATCCCTAGGGGTAGAGTGATTAATTTGCCTTCTAAAATGTGCTACCCTGGAATCTTAAAATATACATTCAGCCCTTTATGTATTCTTAGTGGCCACATGTGTTGAATTCTTGCTCTGCATAAAATTAATTTCCTCTGATATCATTGTTTTGAATGACTGAAACTTTATTCTTGGCCATTTTTTCACCCACCCAGCATTACATGTGTGCCTCCTTTTTTTGCCCATCAATCCTGATAAATTGGAAAAATAATAAAAAAATAAATAAAAAAAGGAGGAAAACAAAACAAAGCCATTTGGTGTCTTCTTCAATGAAATGGTAATTTTTTTGCTTGGATTGAGACACTGCTGTGAGCAATCTGCTTTGATTATTGGAAATATCAAATTGCTCTATAAAAATACAAAACTTGAGGCCTTTGTTAATCTGTATTTAAATTACAAGTATATTCTACCTCCCATATTTTATAGGCATTTAACATTTTGCCAACAGTGTATTGGATCCATATTTTTGTCTATAAAACATATGTAATTTTACTTTTTATTATAGGAGATGCTTATTTTGGACCTGAATTTTTGTTTTTTTTATTCTGTAAGCTCCACCCCTCAAACTGCTTAAGTCTTTACCCAAAAGATTTTCTTCCCATGAATAAAATTGCAGTTTTCATTTTTTAAATTTGTATAGGCATTTCTATGTTATTTAAAATCCCAGTAAGAGCTGACTTGGTCTAATAAATGCAACTGCATTTTCCTTATTTTCCCTTGATCCAGAAAAAATGATGGAAATATTCCATTACTATCAAATAACTTCTTAAGCTGCTTGTTAACCCTGTCTTTTTTTTCAGTAGATTTTTATTTTTCAACCTCTGAACTGGTGAAGATGGAGAAAAAGAAAATAGTATGGTGTAAAATTTAAATGAAGTTCAGAGTAAGAAATGTGTTATCAAGAGAGGTTGACCCAAAACAGTAATTACTTGTATCATGCATACATTGAAAAGGAAGCAGAAGAAGACACCTCACCACCCCCACCACCCAAGACTTCCAGCTAATTACTGTTACAGAAGTTCAAAGAGTTCCCATAAAGCTGAACATCATAACATTACAATAGAGGTAGTGGGCAGGAATTTGAAATGCATTTCTTTGCTGCTATTGCCAAGACAAAATTTCCACATAGGCAATACTGCTTCCTACCATAGTAGTGTCACTGTGAGAAATAATAATGATCTAACGCAACCGTCTCACTCAGAAAAGAGAGTGAACAGCTGTTCTGTTTGGTGAGTTTTTTACAAAAGCATATTTTGTTTTCCCCCTGAGTTTGACAGGGAGAGTGAAACAAATGAAATGCTTGATCTTAGGCTTAACCTTATCTACCACCGAAAAAATCCTAGAAGAGACAGGACTTTGTAGTTATAAGCAGAAGCCACTTCAGCACCAGCAGTGTGGTCACTGTTCAGTTTGTGTCAGAGTGTTCTAGCAGGACAAGGTTGCAGCTTTCAAGTCCTTGCAGCACATTCAGATTTCCAGTTCTCTCAAGTGTGAGTAATTCTTGCTTAGGGAATCTACGCCCAAACATTTATCTTTAGTATAGCCCATCTACTTGTACCCCAGTCCTTCCCATTCCATGCAGCCAGCAACTGCCAAACTGCTTAATAACTTGCAGTTTTGGGCAATAAGTCTGTGAAGAATAATCTGAAATTTTTATTTCACATTAATGAGCAGAAAGAATTGTATACTTCTTGGCATTTAAGTAGCTACACCACTTCAACTCCAGCTTCTCTAGCCTGCTATTGAATGAGGATGTGAATGATAATGTGATTTTTTGCATGATTTCCCATTCGATAAACTTTAATTCTCAAATCTTCCTAAGAGTAAAGGAAGGTGTTGTATACACCTTATCATAATATAAGGTATGTATGTATCGTGTATATATCATAACAGATGCACTACACATAGATGTTGTAAATCTACCATAGTTAGAAAATGTTGGATGAACATCTATTTCATGGATGAACAACATTTGGGGTGTGACTTGGAAAGGAATGTGAGGATTTAAATGAGAATTCAATGTACCCATGGCTCTGTGCATATATTTACTGTTGGAATAATGAAATCCAGACCTCTCTGAACTATTTAAAAATGCAGAGTTAATAAGGGTGTTCATACTGATGCCAGTATTAATATCTGGGAGTTTGAGTTAGCATTAACACATGGGTTTATTTAAAATATAGCTAGCTATGATGAATGCAGTGGAGATGTCTAAATACTGTTATACATAACATTGGCTATGCTGTGATTTTTGTAATAGAATTCAGCCAGAATTTCATGTGCAATTTTCATGTTAATTTTTAATTTTAAAAAATTCTATATTCCAGGAAAATTGGCATACAAATGAGATGGGACAAGCACAGGGGAAAAAAGTCCTAAAGAAAATAAAGACATTGTAAGACTCTTCTGGGGACCCTATCCATATGTTGGTGGTGACCTGAATGGCTGGTATACACTTTTGAATAGCAAATTCCAGTAGTTCCATGTTTTTTTCCCCTAATATTCAGAAACAGTGCACTGGACATATCAGTCCCATTTTGGACCATAGGCAAGACTTCTCAGAAGTGAAAGCTTTCAATGTGTGAGCTGAAACAAGGGCAACAGTAACCAAATCACTCTGTAATAAAATTTGCCTCATTGCTTTTAAGAACTAGCAGATGGTTTCAACTTTATCTCCCATTGGAGACAAGCTGATTGAATTCACTCCTTGGTTAATGGCTACTATTTGTGCAAATGAAGATAAAGGAACTGAGCTAAAGACTGGCTATTTCTGCCTAGCCAAGTAGCAGAAAAAGCTCCACATGTGTGACCAGTGGTCTCATCTGTAAATCTGATTTTTTGATACCTTTCATGACTGACAGAAAGTGATGCCTTCTCACAATGTACAAGTAAAGGAGTGCAGCAGTTTCCTACCTCACCAATTGCAGTTAGATTCAGCCACATATATATGTCTGATGAAAAGAAAATATGTAACAACAAATTCAGCAAGCCCTCTTGGTCCCTAGCTCTAATGCATGCACCTAAGAGACTGCCGAAATAAATCATTCAAATAGGAAAAAGGTGCTGACACAATCTTACGGAAGCGAATCTTACAACAGAACCCAAATTTACTGGGGCTATGGTGTACATCAAGATTGGTTCAACTGACCAGGTGCCAGCGGGAATACACAGGGAAACTGCCCATCATGGGCTGCACTCTGTCACTTGAAATACAGAGAGACAAGGTTTGAAAAATTTTAGGGTTTCTATTACTAGAGTTATTTGTATCGGGAAACAGTTGCTGCAGGTTTCTTTTCCTCTCATTGTAACCAACTGCCTATTCGTTGCATGCAGACTTAATTGTCAGACCTACGTGTAGTCTAACCAAGGAGATTTTTGTTTGAGGCTGACCCAAGACCCTTTGGCGGTTTAAAAGCGCAGAATCATCATTGAAAACGCTTTGCTGGGAAGTCACAGCTTGCCTGGAAAGCAGAGATCCCAGCTTCTGCCCTGCCCGACCAATGCAGTCGGTGTCCAGTGCAGGACTGGGATTTGTGGAGCTCCCTGCAGTTGCTGGACAGCCTCCCCAGCCAATTACCCTGGAATTTGACCTCGACCATCTTTTTACTGAGAATATTAAAACTTTTTGGTTTCATTTTGAATTGGAAATGAATGTCAGAGTGCCTGTGTGAAACTGGACCCTGGCCTGTAGCTGGGGAGGCCAGCTGGGGGGGGTCGTGGGGACCTCAGCTCTTCTTGCAGACAGTAGTCCCACCAGCACGCGAAGTAGACTATCTCCAGGAAGATGCTAGACTTCCTTGCTCTGGGACTTGCCCACAGCATATCTTTACTGGTACAGCAAAGACAAGACACAAGGTCACAACGGCATTATGATTCATGTACAATAGCAGAGAATTGACATCAGAGAAACACGCTCGTCTGTACCATTGATCACACAGAGGTGCACAGTGTGTTGGCAGAAAGGACAAAGAGAAGGAAGACTGTTTTAATTACTTACGTTTTATAAATGTGTATGTATGTGCTCCCAAGCATAAAGGCAATTAGCTTTTCTAAGTAAACCCAATTCAGATAGACAACAGCGTGGCCAAACGAAGCAAGAACATATTTTTAATTGTTATTTGTACAGTACTCACTGTGTGAAGCACTGCATGGTGCAGCACCTTTCATCTGAATACCTTCACGACCTGTACAAAATCTGTGTAATGGAAATGCCTAAAATCATCCTGTCGTTGCGCATGCATGGCAATAGGAGTATGGACCTCAGTTAAACACTGGCAAGGTTGGTTACTTAGTGCTGCCAGAGGTCTGGGCTTGATCCAGACATTTTGAAATTTAGTTCAGACGTCCACAAATGTTTGCAGACTGGACTAGTGAAGGTTCAGGTTGCCCAGGACTGCAGGACACACACTGTACATACATGATGCAGGCTACGTATCAAGAGGAACCTGAATTAACGGTTGTATACATCCAGATAGGTCTAGTAAGTCTATGCACGGTACATCTACGGTTAAGTCTGGAGTCCATGCCTCCTTATTTTGCAGCAATTATGACTCAGAGAGTGTGTTCCAGGTCAGAAGTTAGGGACCTTCAGTGCATGTCTGTGTGTACAATGGGCATTACCTCTGCCTTTGCTTCCTGGAAAAGAGATATTACTCAAGCTATGGTGCTGGGCTCACACAGCTGTGAGACTGATGGGCAGGAGCTGGCTCATATATATCTTCAGTCTCCCAGGGGCACAGTCCAGAGAAATTTGCACCTCTTCTGTACATTTGGTAGTCTTAATGAGGAAGTTTCTTTGTAGTCAATAAAATTGTTATATCCTTTGTAAATGAAAGCAGTGTTATATTTTCCCTTTAATTGGTGGTGCCCTAGCATCCCATTATGAAAACAAATTCTCACAAGCATACATGCATTAACTGGGAAATAGAAATGACATAGGAAGAAATCAGGAGTATGCAAAAAAATGGTGTATCTGAGAGAGAACTCTGTTAAAAATGTTTTTTTTTTTTACAGAGAGAGAGCTGCCACTTCAGTGGGCATTTAATCTCTTGCCCTCAAGCAGAAGCCAATGTGACATACAACATCCAAAATGTCTTCAGGTGCTTTCAAAGCAATGTCATTCATTAAAGGGGCAAAGAAGGGGGAGGGACACTGGGAGTCAGAAAGTCGATCAAAGGTGGAATAATGAAAGGGGAAACGTTTGAAAAACAGTAAAATGTTCACAAGCTGCAAAAAGGTTGAAAAACTGCCAAACTGATCCAAGGAAAGGCATCTAATCCTATTAATCTTCTGCTTCATCAGGGGGAAATGCTGGACAAGAGGAAACATTCTCTGTGTCACAGAACATGGTAAGCACTTCAGTGGGAGTTCTGCTTCAGGCTACATGCTGAATGGTGACCTACTGAAATTATTTAGACTAAGAACCATGACAAGAATTTCACATTTTGCCTGTCTAGGAAAATAGCTTTATCACGCACATGATCTAAAATGTGCTGAAGTATTTATTTTTTGTACATGATCTTATTTTTTTCAAAATTTATGTGGTTTTTTCTACCACATGTTACTTTTGGAAACATGAAATGGTGTTTATGCTCCTGACAGAAAATATCCTTATTTTTACCTGTTTGTATCTTTTCTCTTTCTTAGAGGAAATTATGTGACAAAATAATTCAGATTAAGTTTTTCTGTTGTTGGCAGGGATGGATTAACTTTTACCAAAAAAGAAGTGGTGTTTTTCTTTTTTGTCATACCATCAGAAAGATGCTAGGGTAATGAATCTAAGCAGTTATTCAGCACTATGCTATATATTGTAACAATATAGATAGTCTAATGCTGCCTCTGTTAAGGGGAGAAGGAGGTTACAATTTTGCCTTACTGTGCCCTAAAGGTTCTGTAGGATTTTAACATTAAAAAAATTGAGTATGTTTTAAAAGCACAACACCTCAGTGGACAAGGATGCCCCAAGCAGTAGTGGCTTAACAGCCACTGGAAAAAGCCTGGTACTGGTAATGACTGGGCAAAACTGGCCAGCCCAGAAGACGACTGGGAAATGACCTGATTCTGGGTCAGAGGTTTGTATGTAGCAGAGCAGAAAAACTGTGCAACAACACATCATCAGCAGGGTAAAACTAACCTGTCTCATGATGGTCTAATGCCAGCTCATGTTCCCTGTTAGTGGGTGAACAATCCAACACTTGGCGAATTCTGCTTCACAGTGATAGGAAGAGCTGACACTGAAGGATCAAGAAGCAACATCATTATGAACACCTGGGATGGTGAATGGCTAGGAAATTTGTGCACATCATGGGTTTTTTTTCAGTGCACCATAATTTAGCAGCCCTTTGGGACAGTAGAAGGAAAGATGCAAAATCCATGTTAAAGATTTCTATAAGCAGTTCTGTTTCTCTTAAGCCAATAAACACAAAACTTTACATGCATTATGCTTTATCGCCTAAAACACAAGGCCACGGTGGTATTTCATAATAAGGATTTGACCTATAAAGTTCAATAGATGTATAATAGGTATCTGTATAAATTATTCCAAAATTGTGTATTTTTAAATAGAGAATTATCTCTTCTTTAAGCATTTTCAATAGATCTGTAGTACCCTTATAGCAAGCACAACATTTTAATTGAAATTGAACAGTCCATTATTTGATAGAAACTGTGTGGTTCTAATGTTTTTCCCTGAAGAACTACATATCTGGAAATGGTGAGTCACTACGACAGGCTGCTATACTGCTCTTGATCTCAGCTTTGAAAAACAGGATAGTGTAGTCTGCAGAAGAATGAATGCTTAATGCTGATGGAAAAGAGGTCCTTCTGTTAAGCAAGCAGGGAGCTCATCACCTAAACGGGTGGACTATGATGGACGTACCATAGAAGAGTGGAGGTAGGATGTGAGGAACATTGTATTCTCTCGTGAGATGAATGTAATGAAATGGAGAGTTAGTCTAGCATCTTTAGGAGAGGGAACTTCAGAAGAACATACATTGAAATAGGTAATTCAGAAAGAGAAAAATCAAATGCAGTCAGAATCTTAAGTCACAACTGTCTCATTAAAAAGTAGTGAAAGCTTTTTATTTCACCTCTTATTTTCTCTGAAAGCTTAGAATTCCAGAGAGCTAGAAAAGCAGTTGCATGCTTCAGTTGGACTTACCATTGCTATATCACATGCCCTGAGAGGTTAAAGTGAAACTGTGTGCAGACAGTGAAGTCACGGCAATTGTAATGACTTGATTTTACCCTTTCCTTCCACCATCAAAGGAGCCAGCTACAGCCACCAAGCGAGGAAGCTCCGATAGACCCTTGAGAGTGGGTTATTTTAGGAGTAAGGGTAGAGTGGTTGTAGGGTACATCTGCATTAGCATTTTAGTTTGGATCAGGCTAGTCTGCTTCTGAAGTGGATTCCCCAGTCATTCCCACAATCTGTGCTCTCTTTCACGTGATAAATCAGTTTTGGAGTATTTTATGCAAATATCTGCTGCATGAAACTAACTCAAAAGACGTTCTCCAGCATCTCTCCTAATGTATTCTGGTTGTCATTCAACGGGTCCAGAGCAGAGCCTGTTAGAATGAAGGTCTCCAAAACACAAAAGTTATGACCACTGACTGCTTCTCAGTACTAAGATTGTGACCTAAAGATCAATTCCTACTGTGATGCTCTTGTTCAGGAACATGTAGCCAAAAAGTAATGCTTAAAGGGAGAAAGAACTGTAGAACTCCTTCTATGATGAAAGAAGGTATTTTTTTATTATTATTCTTATTATTATTTTGCTGGAAGGATAAATTGTGAAAACTGAAGTTCCTCAATAGGAAGGAGAAAGTGAACCTGTGGAAAAGTGTGGGTTAAGTAAGTACTAAAGAATAAGTTGTAGACCTGCGTGCATGAAGAAATTCTCACAAGTCAGTGATGCTGTATTAATTGCCTGTATAGCCCTAGCACACACTTTACTACTGTGCGTAAAAATAATGGGTGAAGCCAATTTACAATTTTCAGAATCTCATTTGATAATCAGTTTAAAATATTTCTTATTGTCCTTGCAGATTTCATTTTCGGTTTGTGGTTTTGCATGTACTTTCCTTCCCTCCAGAACTGTTTACTAAAGTTTGCGAATGGATTCTATAGCAAAATTTATTTTGATAAATACGATATTGAACAGTGTGAGTGTTAAACATAGGCCTGATCTCGCAATCCTTTACTGTGAAAAAGTATTCCACAGAGCACTGAAGTGTTGTAGTAAAAAGCTATCTGATAAAATAAACAAGGAAATTGAAATTTCAGCTTAAACTACTTTTTCAAGAAATAAGTTACCCTATGGCTGATGTTTGAGCTTGCTGCTATTATTTGTTCTGTATAGCAGTCATTTCCTTATTGAAAGTCTAAATTTATTTAAGCTAATATTGGGGGTTGAATTTCTTAGTACGGTTACAGATACCATTAAAAAAAAAGATTTATTGTTGTTACTTAAATTTTAGTTTGGTGCTTTGTAGACAGCAAGTAAAAGAGAACATTACATGCAATTTCATTTTGAATAATATTGAATCTTAGCTCTGTGTAGCTCTGCCTAGAAATGAAATTAACATGGTTTATAGTGTCCAGTCCTGTCCTAGGCATCCATTTTAGTTTGTAATATCTCTCCTTGATAGTTAAAGCATTGTCTTTAGCACAGGTGAATGCTTTGATTCTGTATGTCTTTATTATCTTACTTGAAAAGCTTACAGCTGAGCAGTTATAGATACAGTTATGGGGCAATACAACCTTTTTGTGTGTCTAATGGAGATAAGAAGTATCCACTGGTGATGCAACATCACACACACATAAAGAAAGGCTTCTGTGCTACCATTCTTCCAGTATGTTAGTATTCCAGTATCCTTTACATTTCAGCATGTGGCTGAATTAATTTTACTTGCTAAAGTAAAGGGAAAGCAAACAAGAAAAATAATCTTGAGCAAATTAATTCGGAATTTTAACACAGTTTGTCTGATCACATGTGCTTTATGCCACCATACTAGAAAATGCTGTGTTCCTTGCCAAAACAGCTATGCTTGAGGAAATTAAATTGTTTAGGGAAGGTAGAGTTTCTTATTAGTGATCAACTCATAGATGCATTTCCATGTTTCTTGAAGTTTTCCTTGGACAGACCAGTTTAAGTAGCTTGGTATCAAATAAAACCAGATATTAACTTCCGGATTTAACCTTGAACCATTTGATAGGGGTAAATATATTATGCCATAACTGTAATACAGAGGCATGCTATATGTAGGTAACCCGATACTATTCCTTATAAGAGATTTATTCAGCTTTTACAAAAGGCCTTATTTCCTTTATTTTCTGCAGTCTAGAGCTAATACCCAAGGTACCGTCTATGACCACAGATTGGGAGAAAGCGAAGATAGGCTCCATATGCAAGCTACCTTGCTCAGATCTCCTGTCCTATTTAATGCACCTTTTTCCTGGAAATTTCCCAAGGAGTTGAGTTGATCCTGCACATTACATCACGGAAGTCTGTTCATGGTGCTGAAGGTTCAAAGCTTTCTTCCTGTTTGAGGGTAAACAGTGGAGAAACAAATTAAATGAAAACTTGAATTAAGACTATAACAAAATAGTGCTAATTTCCCTCCTGGACTGCTTTGAGAGATATTTCTATATACAAAAAGTATACACATGTAAATTTTATGCACTGTGTGTAGGAATGTGTGCAGGAAGAGGGAAGTAGCTGTAATTCTACAGTGGTCTACATCTCTAACTGCACATACCTCTTTATCAATAGATCTGAGAGTATCGCCTTAACCTTTGCTTGTTCACATCCTAAATTTGAAGCATGTGTGCCTATAATCCGATGTAAAATGCCATTTGTTATTGTGTTATTTAAAGGAACTAGAAGCAGGCAAACCAAAGAAAGGAACATGGAAAACACAGGCAGGAGTGAGTAGGGCAGACTGTTCCCACTAATTCTCTTGGAATCTCATCTTTGCAGGAGAGGTACACGAAAGAAAGTTCATTTCCCATAATCAGTGACCCTTTAAGTTTCTTCTGTCATATACTGGCTAAAATGTGTCTTTATATGGAGTTACAGCAGCCTTTACTGTAGATTTCCCATGTCTGGCATTTTGTAGAAGAAAGAATAGCTAAAATGAAGTTAAAGAAAAAAAAGACAGAGATATTCTACTTCTAAATTAGGGGCTAAACAAAAATGCTGGAAAAAATCAAGCCCTTTAATTTGTACTATGTTTCATTTATTGTCCCTTTTGTGTAATTTTTATTTCAGTGTTTGCCAGTGAGGGAGAAATAGATCTATCTCTTTCAATAAAGATGAACTATATCTATATTTCTCACATATATATTTCATATATAACACTGCATGTTGTTCCTGATCTTGTAATTTGAAAGTAGAAATTATCATAATAGATAAGATGTTTGATTTTAATTTATGTTCTTTTCTGACAGGATTATTATTGCATACTTCTGAAAAAAGTATAAAACTCCCATGAAATGCTCACAGTGCAGTTTTTCTTTGTGCTATCTGTATACCATGTGATTTAGGAAAACACACCTGTCTTTAAGCCACATGTGATACTGAAGCTGCACATTACATCAGTCCCACTAAGCCAGCACATTGTCCCAGTCAGTGTCCAGTCCCAGATGTTTCAGAAAAAGGTGTAAGAAAACCAGCAGTGGACAAATATTAAATATCATTACCACAGAGGAAGCTTCTTACCTTCTAGGCAGCTAGTTAGTAGCTGCTTTACTGTGGAAACATTAAGATTTAAGCCCCCTATAAATGTTAATCTTTTCTAATATACTGACAAACTGGGAATTGGAGCACTGGATTCCAGTTTTAGTCTGGAAGATAAATTTATGTTGTCATTTTAAATGCATTAATGAAAAATTACAGCAAACAAGTAATTATACTGTGTGCGTTTGCTCTCATTAGTTGGAGAGAGGAGATGAGCTTTTTAAAAATTCCATTAGCTATCATATGAGATTCTGAGAAACATCTCTCTGTGAAACAGGAGGTGTGATAGGTGAATTACAGGTAGGATGTATATGGTAGTCTGCAGACAGGAAGAGAGTTTTGAAAGAAGATCCTACTATTTACAGGCAAAAGATGGAGAGAGTAATAAGGCTTGCATTGGTGTTACAACTTTTTTGTCACCAGTTTGTTATTTTTCAGTCAGAGCTGTTTCAGGGAACTGTAATGCAATGTTGCTTTACACAGCACAGTTTACAAGTTGCAGAAACACTTAACATCTCTTGTTGGAGTTCATGTTTGCTATCTAATTCAAGTCTACAAATCATCAGCTCAGGGTTACCTACTTTCCTATGTCTATCCTTCATTGTGCCTTTCCTTTCTACTTCTCTAAATCTCTTTATATGCACCATTTAACTCTGTTCTCAAAAGCAGAACCCAATTACTAAACTGTTAAATACAGAACATGGTATAGAACTGCTCTGGGATGAAATTGAAACCCATAAATTCAGTATACAAGCTTAGCATATTTTAATCCTTTGGTAAGATGCTGATGGTGTTCATCTTTGCCTGGATACTGAAATGTTCATCCTGTGCAAGCTTTCTAGGACCGGAGCTTATTCTTATTCTTCAACTAAGAAAGTAACCAATAATGTATGTAATACATTACTTGTATCTGTATCACCTGCAAACACTTGGATCTCCCAGTGCACATTTGCCCCATTGTACCTGGGGCATTTATCTTGTAAACATTGAAAAATGGATTAATTTCAAATATAGGATTAGTGTCATTGAATGGTAGTTTACTATGTTGCTTATGAATTGCAGTATCAAAAGCCTAAATCCTCTCCTGGCTAATCTTGTGATTCATTCAGAAGATGTTGCAATCTCACATGAGGCTTGTTGTTTTATTGCTAGAGATTGACCTGGTGGAAGCTGATGATCTCTTGGTGCTGGTGGAAATGATAAGGGAAGAGCTGCCCTGCCATTTTCATGCAGAAAATTTGGATGTTTTAACTGACAAAAGTTTATCTCTGTGTCTAACTTTTCATCAGTAAATAAGGGTCAGCCATCTGGCAGTGATAAACTTGGCTGGAATGGATTCCATCTGCTAAAATATGATGTAAAAATATTCTGCTCTTCCATGGCACTGGAAAGATATGACATCTGTGATTAGACAAAATAAAGAAGCTTGAAATTGGAAGGCACTGACAAAATGATTTCTTTTCTGAGGAACTGGAGAGGTGCCATTGCAGGGTGGGACTAACGACAGGCCTAGAACTAGGGCTTGTCTGTTCACACATAATTTTTTTCTAGATGTTAACATTAACTCAGAAGTTAAAACACTGAGTTCAGCCTTCCCCTCCAACTTTCCTCTACCATTGACTGAAGGTATTAAGTACATTTATGGCCAAGGGAATCATCTAGAGGTACATAAAGATGTAGGTTTCTCATGTGTACATGGAATTTTGTGTTACCTGTCATCCAGCTGTTTACAGCTGTGCAGACTGTGGTTTCCCAGCAGAGCTGGAAGCATAGGAAAGTCTGAAAATTAGTGAGCAAGGAAAAGCTAAGAGGCTTTGCACTGCTTTACCTACAAGCTGAAGCAGGTAGTTTCTATTTTGATGGACCATTGCAGATACATCATGATAGAGACCCCAGGGATCCTGTTTTTGAAGGCACTGACTTTGCCTAAGAATGAAAATTTATGCTGTAGAGCTGCAGACAGAACTTCTTCCTCTGTCTTTTCAGTCTACTGAGATACGACATTTTATCATAAAATTTCAAGATCTTCTGCATAGTTAAATTCTGTTTGTACCAGCTAATTTGTGTTCTAGTCCATGATTTGTTGGTGCTACCAAAAAAGATACCAAAGATGTAACTCATCTATGACTATCAGTTCCCCAACAGCAACATAAAGCATTACTCCATTAAGTGTTTTGGCATATTTTGTCTCTGCATTGTGCTAGTCTTAAAAGCTAAGAGTGTTACATGCTTTCAGATTACAGAGCAATTCTAAGTGATTTGGGGAAAAACTGCAGGTGTTCCACAAGGGAAGCGGTTTCTCCAGGGAACGGACATCCTTGTAGACATTGTTACCAATATACACCTCTCAGTTTAATTTAAGGGCTTCATTCTAAATTAAGAAAGCATTTTAAAGGAATGACATATGGAAAACTCCGAGCATGAATTTTTTCCTGGGGCAAAGCAAGCTGTTTTCTAAATTATCATGTCCCAGAGAGAAAAGACATGAAAATAAAGCTCTGTGTTTGACCCTGTCCTGAAGATTGAAATTGTAATGCGTCCTACAGAATTACTCAACAGACACCGTGTTAATGTGAGATTCTTTTTACAAATCTGGACAGTGGTATGCCAACATATATTCTCCAATGGCTTCTGTAATGTGAACCAGTAGGCATTTAGTTTTAGAGGGCTAGGTACAAGAGATAGTTTTCAAAAGTTACTCCTCAGTAATTGGTTTAATAGTTAATAATAACCAACTAATATGGTGCAGAAGAGAAGCTATTACATCCATTAAAATGTCTGTGTGAACATTGTTCATTTGTGACTACAGCAAAGAGAAAGGTTTTAACAACCTTTCTGCTTTACTTTTAGCAGAAATCAATTAAACAAGAGGTTTGTGAAGGTTGGAATTTTTGATTAGATATGTTTCTTCACTCTTTTCTTCTTGTAGGCAGTGATATAGCTGCTTTGTGAGAGACCAGATCTCACAGAAATGCATTAAATGCTGTCCAGCAAGAAATGCTGAGCTTGAGAAACCTTGGAAATTAATATAGGATTTAAGTTAATGCAAGCATACGTTGACTAGACATCTATTTTTGGGTGTATAAGAACAACATTTTTTTTTAAAGATCGAGTAATTTTAAAATAATCAAAGGCAAACAGAATTAATAGAATTTTAAGACTGAGGATAACTAGGAGAGGGATTTAGCTGTAATTTTCTTACATTTCAATAAGGAGTACATGTGCTTAAATTAGCCAATTGCTTACTTGTTTTGCTGACTCAGGGCCTCAGTAATAATATTACTGTGCAAAATTTTCAAAACCATTTTTTAAAAGGGATGTAGATATTTGGTTTCACAGAGTTTTTCCTTTTGTCTTCAAATGCCACATATTTTTACCAATGCTGAAGAGAATTCCAACTTTTTTTTTCTTTCTTTAAAAAGCATTATTGCATATGCAGGTATGTAAATATTGTGCTTGATTTCTTCTTGTAATTTAGGGTGACTTCTCTTACTATTTCCAAGGCTTCCTTTCAATTTACAATATCTTTGTGTTGAAGTTTTGATGTGTAAAAATCAACCTCAACTTATATTAAAGCATTTCTAAAATACTGATTCCTTGGTTAACTCCCCAAATTACATGTATACTCAGAAAGAACATTTATTTGAATATAAGTAGATTCACAAAAAAGAAAAAGAAAAACACAAAAAAAGTTTTAAAATTTTGCTTAGTGTTAGAACTCGAATATAATTCTCTTTTTCTCTTATTTTACTTTAAAGAAGTGTTAAGTATGTACTTCAACATTTACTGAATTGGAATGAATGTACTTAGTTGTATAGAATCTTTTCTGAATTTGTGATCTGAAAAGCCAGATGTGATTAATACAGAGGACATCAACACTCTAGTGCAAGATGCTGATCCTCAGCAAGTAATGTTCATTTCAGAATTTGACACCACAGCATGTTATAACCCACTTGTTTCCCTCACTTATTTTTGCTCTTTGTTGCCAACATTCCAGTCTATAGTGAATAGTCTGATATAAATACCTGACTCACATAAAGGCATTATTATATATAGACCTTTGTATAATAGCAAGCAAATTGAAAACAAACTAGTACTTCCACTCTCTTCCCAATATTGCTTCATTTTAAACAGTTACAATATTAGTAGAATAAACCCCATATCAAATATTACTACATCCTTGCCTGCCTGCAGCTTAAATTCCATTTAATTTCTTTTGTGTTAACAGGTTGCATTTGCAGAGAGCTTTTGGTTTTGTTATTTGTCTCAATTTGCTGAAGTAGCTGAGTATGGTCCAAATGGAAAAATAAATCATGAAGAAAGCTTATTAGGAAATGTTTATATTGCTAAATTAGAAAGCAGTAGGCAGTATTTGTTAGGTCAGATAAACTGTATATTGCTGTCTTTTGGGGAAACTAAAAACCGAATAAAATCTTTACCTTGGACACTCAAGTTTTTCTCCAAAGTTTAAGCTGATACAGCAGTTACCTCCTTAATTATTTATGGATGAGACATGTGAAATGCCTGCCAAAGTGAGCAGAGAGAAAATAATGGCTAGTATTAAACATTTGACCTTGAAAGCAGCTCTGATTGAAAATAATTACCCCAAGTTTTAAAACCTTTATTTCCTGTTCTCGTGGCAATGTCCTTCTTAAGCTGTAATAAATTGCCCAATCATCTTAGCATCAGATTAACTTGACTCAAGTGTTTATTTCACATTAAGCTTCAGCATTACTGATGCACTATGTAAAAGTGATATTAATTATCTTTAGGGTTCTTTTTTTTTTTTTTTTTTTAATCCAGATTTCTTTGGTGGTATAAATTTTCATTGAGTTTGCCCTCAATGTTCCACGGAGGCCAGATGTCATTTCAATTTACCAAAATCTTAAAATTAACGTTGAATTTTCTGCTGACCTCTGTGATGTTTTGGTATTGAGCAGGTGCAAATGAATTCTCTTAGACTGCTTTGTTATGTCTATCTGTGTTGTCAATCTAGTTTATATTAACATCTGGAAAATGAATATGGGAAAATTATTGGTCTTGTTAATTATAATTAGCTGTCAGTCTTCTCAATGAGAGGTATTTTGGTCATTAAGTGAATAATATTGGCTTATGAATATTCCTTCACATAATAGATACTTAAAAATTAATTCTAAAATTTTTGTTTTCAAGCATAGCAATGTCCCCTATAACCACTGTGCTCCTATTTATGTGGGATTCATGTTTTGGCAAACATTTTGCCTCAAGGATACCAGGTGTAGTTTTGTAAGGTCCTTTGATTAATGTGTGTCTAGTAACATCACTGGTTGCTTTGGGCAAATTGTTCTATAAAAAGAAACCTTGCTGACATGGAAAAGAAAATTGCAACTCTGGTGTGCCATGAGATTTTAATTACAATAAACAACAATTAAACAGGTTATTATAGCAGTGCAGTTATTACTCTAAAGTTGACATTGTGTCAGCATCTTATTTTCATTGGTTTTGTAATCAGTCTGCAGAATTTGCCTTGAGTTAGAATAGAAACTATATTTAAAGTCGACAACACCAAATTGTAAGACAATTCAATTTTCCAATTTTATTTTAATCACTAGAAAGATTTTCAGAGTTTTCTTTACGTTTCTTACTTTTTTGGTCACAAAGCCATCAAAAACTGTTTTGTAGCTATCTGATTCATAACAAGCCATATCCTATGTTCCTTATGCAGTAAGTTCCCCTCTGAGAATTAGTCGTGCACTACTGGCTTGCCGTATTGTATGTTCCAAGTGAAATAATGCCTTGTAAGAAAAAGAGTGGAAAACATTTTAAAAAACTCCTGAAGGGTCTAAGTCTTTCATAGCATATATCTCCCCTGTCTTTGGGGGTCAGAGATAACTAATGGAGACAGAATCTCTTTCTTTAGAAGAAAATACATCTCCTCCACAGCCCGTATTTATCTTTAAATAACAGTGACAATAGCAAGAGGATTTTCTGGGGATTGCAGCTGAAGATACGGTTAGTAAAAGTGATCAGGAAGTCAATTTTTTTGGACCTTTCTTCTGCTTATTTGCTTCTTGCTTTAAGAAAGTAGAACTAGCAATATAATTGATGGAGGGGTTATAACATTTCTAAATGAAAAATAGAACTTTGGTAGGATTTGAACTAAATGCCTTTGAATAGAAACACATTTTCCACTCTTCTACACAGCACTTTGTGGTAATTGAGCATATTTTATAGGGCAAAAATTAGTCACAGGAGAACTCTCTGTATTATTCTCTGAAAGCAATGGAAGCACAATGAGAGTTTTGAGGAAAAAGAACAAAAAATTAATTAAGGAAAGAATATATCTGGGGACTAGTTTAGCTTTGATATGCTTCAGCTTTTGAACTTACGTGCGTGATGACTACAGTAAGACTAAACCTGCAGACTGCCTCCCAAGCCCTGCTGCCCAACTGGGATCAGCCTTTGGCAAAAAGTCAAGGAAAATAAGGGATCTGCAAAGTTCCAGCTGCAGACTGTGTCTGCTGTTGTAGGAGAAATTACCCAAGAAGTGGGGAGAGCCTGCAGGTTTCCACACCTTTGCTAGAAAACCGCTGTTTGAAGAACGCAGGAGGTGCTCATTTGGAGACATTCCTTCTCACCAATGGAGCCAAACCAAGCTGAAGGCTGCTCTTCTGCCACACTTAGGAGAGAGTCCACAGAACTTGTCAAAACCAAGTTACATTTTATCATCTTCAGTGAACGGACCCAGAAGAAATCAGAGGAACAATGAGGAAAGTTGCCTAAGCCTCACTGTCAATACATTCTTCTGTCAATCTGCTGCCCTAACAACTGAGGGAAAGAAGAGCAAAAGGCTTTTTCAGTGCTTTGGCTATGTTTTTAAGTTTATCTGAAAAAAGGATATCAAAACTGGTCCTTGTATACATGCTGAAACAGCAGTCACTGTAATTGCAGGCAAGAGACAAATGTACAAACATGTATTCAAATTTCCAGTGGTCATGTAATGCTCTGTGAAACACCCACCTCCAGGGTGTCATTCAGTGCTGTGTGGTGCCTTGCTTGCTTTTCTGGTATTCTGATATTACACCACCGGATTAAATGCTCTACTAATTGGGATGTGCACATATGGGTGTTTGTCAAAAGAGAAAAAGCTGCTCAGAGTAACAGGAGACAAATACAAAGATTTGGCTTGTGTGTGCACAGAAAGGATACTACTAACCTCAAATATTTAATCTCTTTTACCATGAAGTACCTGTGTATTAGCAGTGGAATGTGCATATGAACAATAAATCTCAAAAAGCTCCCATTAGTGCAGGGTAAGTAATTTTTAGTTAAGTAATTATATAGCTAGGTTGGGTACTATACAGTTATAAACACATGAGGCCTGACATATTTCCATCTGTGCATACAGCTATGGACATGTAAGGATCTAGAACTCTATGTATATAATGATTTATTTTTTTTTAAAGTATAGTAGATACTAATAAAACTTAGTATTTTTTCTTTACGTGAACTTCATGGAACTTACTTAAAACCATGGTCAGCAATCTGACTCTGTGTTACCTGGGGTTTGTGTATTTTAATGTAAGTAAAGGGTCATCATAAGGAAGGTTTGATATGATAAAATAGTCATTCTCCAAAATTTACCATTTCCATGCTAGGAGTAGTGTCTAAAATTGGAATCATCAAACCCAGAAATGTTAAATCTATTTTAAGTTTTATTAGATTACTGGATAACTAAGGGGACATTATTATTCTGTTTCTTGCTGTAGGAATATATCTGGTTGAAAGTTTTGCTTGGAAGTGGTTAATTTATTAAGTGCTTTCTGGCTACATTATGGACTTTTTTAGAAAATATATTTGAATATCATTCTACAATTCACTTCTGCACACATGGTTTGTCTGCATGTATTGTCATCATTTCCTGTCTGCTATTTTTTGCTCATGGTAGAGACAGTGATGTTTTAATTTCTACATCATTTAATTGTAGAACTATTAAAGTTACTGAATGAATCTCAACAACCCATTTAATTTAATCAAAAAACATAAAGGAAAACAATTACAGTTGTGTAGTAAGTCATGATTTTATCCTCTGAGAAGTTATTTAATGTGGGGAAGTGTGGGTAGTGCTGTGTATTAACCAGCCCTACCATGCTGATCTTTGGTACTCAATTTCAGAATTTTTACATTAATGCTGGAAAGAGAAATTGCAACTACAAATCCTTTCAAAGCATGAAGTTCTTTTTTTTTTTTTTCCTTTCTTATGCAACACACCACACTTTTTCTGCTCATAAATGCTTCTGAATTATATAATCTATTTTGTTTTCCTTATGGCAGGAATAGGTATTATTGCAGAGATTTGGCTCTCCATTACCCCTGTCCATTGTTCTGAGAGACTTCATTCTGGCTGATCTTACTGTTCATGCTTGTTTGTAATTTAATTTTCTAGACTTCATTCCTGACACTTAAGGACATACTTAGTTAATGACAATGTTGCTTCTCTTCAACATCACTGTTGTGGGTGGAAGTTTCATGCCTGTGTGATTGGTGCATAGGGATTATCTTTTTTATTGTTAATTTTTAGTTAAAAGCATTTTAACTTCAGAGAGCAGGGAAAGCTTGAAAGAAGAGAAAAAGTTTTTGCTCATGTTGAAAAGAAAAAAAAAAGTGCACTTTTGTTTTCCAGTCTCCAGTATACTCAGTGTTTCAGATGCAATTTGATGTATACAGTCTGAGTTCTGAAACCCTTGAGTTTATTGCAGTAAGTATTGAAAATATGACAGTGACTAGTGTTATTTCTGGAAAACACAATATCAGTCTTTTCCAAATATTGTGCCTAATTATATTCAGGAACAATAGGATTGATTTGTTATTGTTTGGTTCCCAGTTGCCAGTGCTGACATCTCTGAAAGAAAACAATATGAGCAAACTGCCCAATATTAATCATATAATGATGTTATCAGATTTACATGAGAGGGATAGTCTCTCTTTCCCCCATTAATTTTCTGTAATGATCATTACTTCATATTTCATTGTATCTTGTTTGCCTCCCTGCTACCTGTCCAAGACCTGATCCAGGCATCTGGGCTGGGCTGGCTCACAGGCCAGGAATGTTTAACTGTGAATACCAGTCAAGTCAGCAGCCAAAACCATCTACCCTGCCTCTAATCCAGCTTCCACTGAAAGGCAGCCACAACCAGCCTCTCAATCTGCGACCCTTCCATGATTTCACCCATATTTTGTCCTAGAAGAGCAGAGCACAGC
This sequence comes from Microhierax caerulescens, assembly GCA_035590215.1. NCBI lineage: Eukaryota > Metazoa > Chordata > Aves > Falconiformes > Falconidae > Microhierax > Microhierax caerulescens. The sequence goes on from JAVJGJ010000014.1 coordinate 58,657,517, forward strand.
ATTTTGCTCTCTAGAAGGTCTCCCAAAGGGTTTCCAGCCTTTGAGATGTACATAACAAGCTCACTGTGTGAAGCAGGGTCCCAAGCAGGAGCAGGACAGGGGTATTGTGTTGCCTCATGTAGGAAAGCAGTAATAATTTCATTAGTAATATGTTATATATAAAAAAAAATAAAATTCAACTAGCTTTAAGTTTTGTGTTAATTGAGTCCCGTATCTGTAGGTAATGAGTTTTGGGTCATTTTCTGAGGAAACTTTTATATATGACATTGTTTGTCAAAAGATAAGCTTGAACCAGTAACAAAACATGTCAGCACGATGTCTTGGGATTTATATGCATCTCAGCTTTAACATTTCATTAGCACATAGGAGGTGATGACAATATACTGAAAGAGCATCTAGAATTAGTTTTATAAATTGCTCTATATGTATGTTAAGATGTAAACATACTGGAACAGGAAAAGCAAGAACAATTAATGAAAGGTTTTCCCAGTTCTCATCAAAATAACAGCCTTCATAGATAAATAAATAAATGACTACAGAAATTACTGGATTTCATCCTCAGTCATTCGGGTTAATCAGGCTTGTGAACTCTAGTCAGTTAGTGGTGTTCTAGCAAAAGTTAGGTGCGGTTACCCTGGACTTCTACACAGCAGAAACAGAATATAAGAAAAAGGTGTATATTGATGTATGGGGAAGTTTGGTTGTCCTATTTGCTACTGGTTTTCTAATGCATATCTTTATTCAAACAGTATAATGTTATATCATGGTGGTGTTCAGCTGTCTCTTCATTCATTACCAACATATGAAAAGGAAAAAAGTTGTATCATCGTGTTATGTAATCGTTGCTTAAGACACACAGCAAACTGCAAATGAATTGATGCCCAAATTATATGACTTATCTCACAGTTGGCTTAAATGCACAAGCTTTCAGACAACCTAAACTCGTGAAACAAGAAGGGGGCTGCAAGTTAAAGTTCACAAGGTAAAAAATCAGGACCTTGAATATTGAAACTGTGCTCTAAAGTCAGGATATTGAAACACAACCGATTCTCTAAGTAACAGCAAACTTCAGTACATATGGTACCCTCCTACAAGCAAACTTCTTAAGTGCAGTAACAACAAATCCACTGTTAAATCTGTTAATTGGGTGTTAATGTATGAAATTTCCTTAGATTTTTTTTTCCTGACCATTATGCTAAAAAGAGTTATAGAAAGTTAATCTAAATGGATATTAACATTTTCAATTTGTTGATTCAGGGTCACCGTATGAACACATAAGCTTCTCTCTGCCATCCCCTTATGACATTGCATCTCGCTAAAATCAACATTTATGGAGCAGATTGATATGACTTCTGACCTTTACACTCGGAGCTGTATCTGAATCCAGGCTGCATCAGACAAGGAAATTAATGAGTGTACCACTCTGCCTCACTGTACGATCTGTTCCTGTAATGATAATTATAATGGCACTGTTATGCTATTATGGTTGAGGTGCTGTCACCAATCCCATTATTGAAACAGGGATTTTAAGGGGTTGATAATTCAGCTATAAAAGCAATATTTATGTCATAGTAGCATAATCAAGGGTGAGTATAAGAAAAGTGAAAACTAGCTGTTTCTACTGAGCACTGCTGGGTTAGGTCCCAGTCTGCCTAATTCAGCAATCTTCTCGCTTGGGCATCTTACAGAGCCCTTCATGAAACGAAGTAAACGCTCCCACGCGTGGTGATGTGCTGGGGCTCTGTAGGCCTTTGGAGGATCTGTCTGTCTCTGTACGGTTTCCTGTCCAGAATAACCCTGTGGAGACCTTCCGTAGCACCCACGCTTTCCCTCTGACTGCAGGAGTAATGTACAAAGTGTGCTGGGAGGTACAACTACCTGTGGCACCTCAGAACATTTTGGTGACTTACTACAGAGCATTTTGATCTGGAAAAAATCAGCTGTTTATTTTGGCTTGTGTCAGTAACCTTCTCATGTTTTCTGGAGGTGGGATTTATCTTCTCCAGTTTTAGTTTTCTGGAAGCTAGTTATTAAATCTAAGCTTGTCACCTAACCTCTTTCTATATTCAATGAAGTCTATTAGTTTTACTTGTCTTGGATACCTATTAAGACAGAGAGGTGTGCTTTCCCCTCCAGTAATAAAAACGGTAGTAATAATAATTAAAAAAAAGTGTACATAACTATCCTATGTTTAGACATCTAACCTATAGACCCATACATTAGGGCAAATGGTTAATCTCTTGTGCTATGAAAACTGAGTTATAAGACTCAGAATCATAATTTTGGAGGTTTTAGTTTTCGCTGCTAAAGAACATTACCACACTTTCATATGTATGTACAGAAGTTAAACGAAAAATTCTTAACTAGGCAAGAACCAGGGTGGTGCCAGACCATGTGCAGAAACATCTCTATGCAAAGTGACAGAGATTTCTTTCAAGTGAGTGAGGTATGCATACATACATGCACCAGCACAGACATGTGACTGCCTGAATATACGTGGGGAAGCTTGGGTAAATGTTTTGATACTTGGGCTGTGTTTTCTCCCTTGGGATGATAAAGCCGTGACCCCACTTTTGTACAAACCAGCGCTCTGATGTTTCATAATGTGTGAAGTTAATTATCAAACTATTCAGTTTGTGAGAGTCCATAATATATTGTTATTCCTCTTCATTAATATTGATTATTACATTATTATTTATTCATTATTTATTTTGCTCCTTATTTATTGTTATTGGTGGGTGTTGGTTATTATTATTATTTGATTATTTGATTACAATCATTAAAGGAACTCTGCTAGATGTAGGAGCTGCATGGCACCAAGCACATTGTGCAAATGGTGCACAGCACATGCAAAAGGCACTAACCAAGGGCTTCACATTCTCTCTTTTATCCCTCTCTCAGGAGATTGAGATGATTGGTTTAATGGCAGTGGAGATATTTTAGCTTATTCTCCCTCTTGCTAAATGGAGTGCTACTGCCTAGTAGTTTTGAAATAGTTCTGGCATAAAATGATTGTATTTCTTGTGATCTCTCTTCCTTCATGCCAAACTTATGTTTTCAAATTTTTTGAACAGCAGGGATGAAAAAAGCATTCTCATTTGTGAATACTAACCCTACGGAAATTCAAGTCTAGCTAAAAGTCTTTACTCCACTGAGTGTTTACAATCAAAAAATATATCTAAATATAGTACAGTATATGGAAAGTAAGGCGCAACATATTTCCCCCATCTCTGCTCAAACTAAGCAGTAATTTATTTTCTTTATTAGGAAATTCTGTAAAGTGGATAAAGTAATATATTCACAGTCAGTTGTGTTGGATTCTATTAAAATAATAACTTTTATTAGTGACATACATTTTAAATCATTGTTGCCTCACATACCCAGGAAACACTGGGAGATGTTTCTTATTTCTCATTTTACATGAAAAAAAGTTCAAAATGTAGCAAATCAAGTCAAGGAAAATGCTGTAAAAACACAATTATAATTCTATGCTTTTAACCAAATTGCCAAGACTAAGTTGGGCCTTTTTTTTTTTTTTAATTTGTTCTGATTATCTGTTAATATAGCAAAGTGCAAATCAATTTGTAAGAGTACATTAAAACACACTATTATTTTTTGCAGGAAGACTTCTAAGGAGATGTAATATTTTAGAACAGTTTTAATGTAACAAAGAGTATCTCTGTTTTACAGCTGATGCAAAATTAATGGATTAGTCAGAATGAGAAATAATATTCTGGACAGACTATTTGAAGATATTAATACAATTTTGAAGTATTTTAGTGAGCATACTGAATATATGCATTCATTTGTCCTTGATTGCTAGTTCACAGTGACAAATCTTTATGAAAGCAGTTTTTGTAGAGTAAGTTATTATTTTGTATAAACTAATGGTGCAATAAATTTTTTCAGTACCATAACGAACTTGTTTTAGCTATTAAAAAACTCATCCAGCCCACAGAATGATTCTTCACTCTCTGTGATATCTCTTGTTTAATAGATATGGAGTTTTTTTTGATCTTGCTAATATTTCCCTTACTTCTCAGGAGAAAACACTATAAAGTTCTTTGCACATAACAATAGCTGTTCTTCATTTCCTCAGGAATAATTCCTCAATCAAGTAATTTGTTTCAAAACTAGTTTCTGAGTCTGGATTTAGGTACCTTTTTTCAGGCACTTAACCTTGGTCTTTCTTTAGGTGGCTTGTTGCCCTAGTTTCCCATTATGGTGAAGGGAGAGAAATAACAGGCTCTAAAGGGTGATTTAGATCCTAATGGGGCCAAATCACCCCTTGAGATGAGTATCTTTGTACTACCCACATAGCTCTTGATTTGTAATGTGTTTACCACTGATAATTTTGTGAAACTTTTGCTGTTGGACCACAGAAATTTTGATGGTGCCTAGGAAGAAAATGACCTTCTTGTTTCCAGATGGAAAATTGCATTTAAAGACAGTTAAATATGTTATATAGGTACTCTTCTACCTAATCTAATCTTAGGCAGTCTCTCGAGCTAATAAAGCAAATGAACAGGTTTGAAGACCCAACTTTTCTGGTGATGCACTATTCATAGCTGAGAACGTTTGGAAACCCCTGCTCCTTTTAATCCCCTATAGTCAAAGACTGCCAAAGCTGGCTGCTTTTGCAACGTTCCTGATGAAATATTAAATATGTGAAACTGTTAAGTACTAAGTTGGGGGTAAGCTCTGCAGCTCATGGAGTACATTTGGGAACTTCAGGGACATTGAAATATCCTTCAAAATAAAGATTTTTAAAATCATGTCCATACAGATGGAGTAAGTTTTTAACAGGTTTAGTTCTTTTGTACACAGAATTCCCACGTATTTTATTAGTCTCAAGCGCAACCTATTTTATCCTCTCATTATGTATGCGATGTCACATTGGGTTGGATATATTTTGCTTAGCTTTAGCCATGTAACACTCAGACATAAGTCTAAACTTGATATCTGAATTATTTTTGACTGTCTACTTTTGGATGAAACACTCTCAACCTTTATCTGTCTTCTCCGTTATAGACATGTCCAGATGAGAGTTGAATATCTAATTTTTAGGGGACTGAAATAGGACAAATTAATTCCTTGTATTTATAACACTGAAATCTGAAGAAAATAAAATGCAGATTTTAGAACTTGCAGTTTCTGGGACATGCTGAGTTTAATTTTGAATCTTAAAGTTTACTTCATACTTGTGAACATTTATGCAATAAAAAGATTGACATTTCTGTACTTTAACTTGGGATTACTTGTGCTTTAGACAGGCTTTAAAAAGGAAAAAAAAAAAAGAAAAGAAAAAGGGTGGGGTGCAATAATAATTGCACAATGTATCTTTATTTAATTTTCTTATTTCAAAAACTAACCAGTAGTTCCCTCCTCCTTATTTTAGTTTGTCTGCCAGGGGAAAAGATTTGAGAAATATTTCACTGAGCTAGTAATTTGTATTGTGCTAAAGTCCTTGCTAACTTTTCCCCTGGTATGGCCCTTAATGTGGAATGATTTTCAATGCAGTAAACACAGTCAGCATTGTGGAAATAAATTGGAAGGGATCATGGGATAGTTTATTAAGGCTGACAACTCTTTTTATTCTTTAGATAAATGCTGTACATGCTGAAGGGCAGATTATATGTAATTTATGGTCAATAGAAATTTTGTGAAAGCTAAATCTGGATATTAATTTGAAGTATCTCTTCTTTCCTTTAACCTTGTTCTCTCATTGATCTTGATGGCTGGAGATTCTCAGTACTGCTAAGCTGCAGAAGCCTGGGTCTGCTGTGATCTGATATCTCATGACTGGTTTCTTTCTTTTTCACAATCTTGGAAAAAGCAGCAATATCTAAATGAAGGATCTCGTTCTGTTTCGTATTATGGGAAGTAGTGTTTCCAGGTTTTCTCCTTCCAATAGTTGTTGCTGTTATTGTTTGGTTGGAAATTGTGAAGAACATGTGACAACACCCGAACAGACTGTAGGAAAACTTTACGGTTTAGATACTTCGGGGGTACAGAATGTTTGAAGCTATAAAACAGTTCCAGCTTTTTTATTTTCAGCTATTCTTTCTGGATCTGTTTCTTGCATAATAAGCTCAGCATATTTATGCAGGAGTCTCTCATTCTTCTCCAAAGACTGATCAAAAGATGACTTGCTTTCCACTCTGTGACAAAATAATTTTGGATGCAACTTTTGGGAACTAATGCTGATAACTGTAATCACAGTGAGTTACTCATTTTTCCAAATTGCATTGAGTACAGCAAGACACACTAAAAATAACTGGCAGGAAAGAAGTTATCAGAATGCAGCTGCCAGTGCATGTAACTTGTTTGCCCTCTTTTTCTACTTCTAGTAAACTAATAAGTTTATTAGGTAAGGTAAGTTGCTGACAGAGCCCTGGGCTTCTAAAACCACTCCTTTTCCAAAGTTTCTATATGGCTATCCTATAAATCTCTATATGAGAATATGTTGGATAGTTTATACATATTCTATGTATAAAATTAATTAAGTTTTTGCAATAGCACTTTCCTGCTCTTTTTTTTCCTGGTTTGTTTTTTTTTTCCCTTCTTTAAAAAGAAAATACAAGAGATCTAGGGTGTATTTCTCATAATAAACATACAATTATTTCTTCACTTGAAATTGTAGATTTGTTTTAAACTTTGGTAACCATTTTTCAGGTGCTTCTAATTTTCTATTCAATGTTTTAAAGATCATGTAATTACAGTTTTAGGATCAAAACAAACACTTGTGACACTGGGACTATTTCTCAGTATTTTTGCAATTATTGTCCTGAATGGTGATTTATAAAGGACATTTTAATGTTCTTCATAGTTTTTTTCCCCCACCAGGCTAAGGATTTTTAATGTGCAAAACTCTTGTATTTCATAAACGGAATAATTGAGAGTTGCACTGCTTTGATCTTTGCACTGCTGCATCATTTGGCTCTGAGTGGTAAAGGCTGTTTACAGACCACAGCCTGTTTGTAGAACAGCAGGCAGGGGCAGAGCATTCAGTAAATCAGAATGAAGAGAGCTGCAAGGTCAAAACCCCCTTCTGCTTCTTTTGCCATACATTTTAATTGTTAATGTTTTAATTGTTGAGATTAATATGGGAATTTTAATATTCATACAGTTCACAACTCTATTTAATAGAATTTATATTAAACATGAGAAAGGAAATAACATATTCAGACATTAGTACTCATAGGAAATGTTTTACATATCAATAATATATTTGATATATATTTATCTGTATTTTTATTGGACTTATTAAGATTTTTGTTATTGTAATATTATTTTATATGCCCTACACATAATTATGTTGATCTTATGATAGGCATACACACCAAAGAAAGCCAGAATACACGGAACAAAATGGTAGTCAAAGGTACATCTGAAAGTTTTTGTCTCCACAGTGCCCTTAATCCATATACAGCAAAATAAAACAGAAATTTCTACTCTGTTCTCTTGTTAAAAATGTACCTAGTTAACCCATCAATAACATATATTTATGGACAGGGTTTCTGGTGCTGTTTTCCCACGGTTATACTACTGCCTCTGCATTTGGGTGCCCTGAAATTTCTTTTTTTTTTTTTCCTGAAAATAGCAAAAAGATTTTTTCTTAGACAAGTTGTTACAGGTATTTTGAAGCGGCAAGGGCCTAGTATTTTCTGTACAAATTCAAAGCACTCTCGCAATCTAGAGACACACAATGTCCTTAGTAGAACACATCATGATGGTTAGTCCCTACTTTGTCCTGGTCTTCCTCAAGTTTTAAATAATTTTATCATAGGTAGAAGTCAACACTAAGATGTAGTTTATGGTGCATTTTGAGCTGGCATTGCTGCAAAAGGAGGCACTGCACCCGTTCTCCGATGTTCCTGCCTTTGCCCTGTGGCTTTGCCTGCCTGGTGCAGCTGAGCGGTGAGCCAGGTGGCTGGCCAAGCTGCCCAGCCTGCCTTGCCAGCGTGGTCCAGTTCATAGGTACCCGGAGTCATGTAACCCCGGGGCTGGTGTGGGGAAGAAACGAGTGACAGTAGTGAGGGACTGAAAAAAGGGAACAGATGTTGATTTTTTTTTTTTTTTTGACAACTTTGACGGTGCCAGTTTAACTTTTGTGTTAAATTGTGTTCTACGAGATTTGTACTTGCAGAAAGCACCCTTTGCATCCCGTGTAAAGATAATCAATTAAAATATGCACACACTTGAGTATGTCTGAGTAGATGGTAAACAGACACTGTAGCTTTAGACAGCAGTTCAAGTAACTCATTCTTAATTGCTTTGTCAAAGAGAAATAATATGAAAATTCTGTCTTCCAGTCAGCAGAGATGTTAAATCTGGCACAATGAATACCTTAAAAATTAGCATATAGCTATAGAGCCTTTCACCTTTATTTAATTTCTTCAAATCAGATCTGTGTCAATAATTTCTGAAAGCTGTAAATCCGTAACAGCTATTAGTGATAAATGAGTTGAATATCTCAGCCTAACAGAAGAAATAATAGTCTGGACTTCACGTTTAGTGCCAGTCCCGTTAGAGAGAGGTCCATACCTATTTGCTGGGCAGCGTGGGAAACCCCCCCTTGTACAGCTGAGCTTGTTCAGGGCTGAACTGCCCGTGCAGTACGGCCAGTCCTGCACAGAGACTGTACTTGCTTGTGAAAAGAAAACCATAAAAATTTAACTTTTACAGCCCAATGTGGGTTGATGTTTCTTCAGGAGAGACCAGATGGCTTGTGTGAATGCAATCCTTTCAGAGGCCTATCTAACCTCCCTAGACCAGGGTGCCTTTGGACTAGGCAAGCTGAGCCTATGAAACGCACTTGTGCATTTGCAAACAGTACCGAGGAGGTAATTTTTCCTCACAGAAAATGAGAAAATGTTTTTTTCTTCTCAGCTTGTCAGTGTTCTCCATTTAACAAGTACAGACTGAGTAAACAATAGAGAGTTAAACTGGTTACCAGCTCTAGAAGCTTCTTCTATCCACATGGCTAATATTTTGGGCATCCTTCCATTCAGATTGTGGTGTGTGAGAAAGATAACAACTCTCATTCTGCATAGATTTCCCAGATGTTTTTTTTGCCAAAGGGAACAGCTGCCATTGTCACAGTTGTAAGCTCTGTGCTTGACAGCACCTTATGTCAGACCCTGGAATGGAATTCTGTGGGTTTTGTTATTTTTTCTTCATGGCAAAGTGGTGCTCTGACTTTAGGATGCAGAGCATTACAACATCATTTGGCTGACAAATGCAATCCCTATGAGAAATTATGGCAATATACCAACCCCCACATGCATCATTTAAGATTTTGCTTTAGACTTTAATTTAAGATTTCTTACAAGTCTGCTCATGTGAATCATCCCTTTTTTGCATCTTAAGGACATGGGCAGGTTATAGGTTTTCCCAGTCCTCCTAAGTAGACAGATGTAGTGCAATACATTATGAACTAAGATATGGATAAATGGGCTTCAAAGCCAATGCAATTTGTGAGGAACTCCTATCTGGGACTTGTCTTTTCCTTCTTAACTCTTGCTGAAAGAAACAAAGGGTTTTGAGCATGCTACTGACACTCACCTATGAAATGCTATCCTACAATCTCTCTCCAGTATTACTCAGTATGAATTATGATATGAAAACAGATGTCTGAATTGAACTTACATAAAATATTTCTGGTCCATTAGTGCCTAACAAGGTTTATTTTAAACTAAAGTTTAAACCTCGATATTGGAAAGTTGTTTTAAATTTTTAAACATGCATAATGGAAATTCAGGAAAAAATGTCAGAATATATATAGATTTGCAAATCTTCCTATATCAGCCAAAGAAGTAAATGTGTACATAATAACCCCATATTCTTTGTGAATGCCAAAAAATGTTAAGGTGTTTGGGTTATTGTTTGTTTGTTTTTGTTAAATATGAGGTACCTGGGAGAACTGAAGGTGGAAGAACAAGCTATACATGACAGATGTTAGTCACATTACTTACCACACGACTGGAATGACAATGCATAATACAGTGATGTGTATGTTGTTAGGTACAGGGTCCATACAGAACAGAAGAGCGGTAGAGAAAAATAAACCAGTGAAAGGAAATGTGCTGAGATTTCCCCCAAATCAAGCCATTGTTTTTCCTGTAAATGCAACATTGTCAAGCTAACATTCATTTTTTGTCCTCTGCTTTTTACAAGTTTTGAAAAGCCTGAAAGCAAATATTTGAAATCTCCCTAGATATAGTTTAATTTCTGCTTTATCTAGAGTTTTCTCCTGTCTTTTCATCAGTTGGTTTCTTTTTCTGGAAAGGGAACAGAAAGATTTTTGGTGTATCGTCTAGACAGAAAGAAACAGATTTTGATTTCAGAGTAGTAGGAAGTGCCTTAAAGGATCAAAGATTAAGTTTTCTGTCTTTCCCTGCAGGTTTATGGGATGGAGACAAGCTGGTTTACGGAGAAGGTGAGAAGGCTGTACATCTCACATTAACACTACCAGATATAGTGCACATCTTCAAGGCCTTGCAGCCTGTCTGTCTGTGCTGTTGCTGCCAGTGGTCAAGGCCTAATCAAACTGTGAATCTTTCAAAAATGGGATCTTTGGAAGAGGGGTTCAGTTTAGATTGCAGAATTTTCTGAAATGTAACAGATGCAGCTCAAAAATGTATGTGCTTAACAAGTACAACAACTGCAAGTGTGTTTACATGCATGTAATATTCAGTAACTTCTGAATCAGCATGAGGTGAATAAGGCAAAGTGAGGGATTCAGAGAGACAAGGACCAGAATATACCACCTGCAAAATCAAAGGTGGGAAAACACGACTTGTATGTATAAGAGGCTGTGGCTGCCTCAAGGCTTGCGTTCCTGTGAGCTGAGATCAGAAGTGGAGACAGGACAAAACCACCTGGGAGGAGGTATTCGTATCCCCACACCAGAGTGCATACGCAGGTTTGGTAGTTGAAGTTGTTGTTTTTTTTCCCAGACTGATCTTCTCCCTCTTCTGCATCAGCATCTCCTATCTGTGGCTTGATTAAGAGTCAGGTTTTACTTTGTTTTGGCTACTGCACTTGATGCCCCTTTCAAGGCCAGGAAAGGTTTTTGTTTTCACTTCCAGGATAGAATGGGGCAAAGGGGAAGAAAGGCACAACAAGAAAAATGAAGTAATGAGCTGAATACTGAGGTCTGGTTTTGTACGCAAACGTTTTTTCCAGGGGTGTTCAGTATGTGATACAACCAGAAAAAGAGCCTTATAAACAGGTGCCCATTAACATGATGCAGCACAGCTCCTGGTCTTGGGTTCATACCTCCAGATAATGACTCTAGCTGTGGTGCTTATGTGTGGGCATTCTAGGTGCCGTGGACAGTAGGATAAAACAGTCACTTTCAGTTCTTCTGAGAGATGTCTTAACGAGGAGAATTTTCCTCTGTTGACCAGAGATGGAGCCTGGACACCTAAGTTAGATACCTTAGATGAAGTCCTATGGTCAATAATTGTCTAGGCCCTGAGGGTTGGCATGATAAGGAGGGGAGAAGCAGTCCTAGCAGAGGATAAGGGTCTAGCTGTGAAGCAGGGCTGGGTCAGAGGGACATGAGGGAGTTACAGCAGTCATTCCCAGAGAGGTGGATAAAGAAGGAAATTATAGCTTCTGTTGTACAAAGAAAGGACTGATAATTGCTAGATGAGTTTAATCTGTAAAGATGTGACTATGTAAAGACATCTCTTCACACTTCATTGTTTCTTATGTGTGCCTGGGACAAAAGGCCAATAATATTTCTCTAGTTTGATCTCTGTTGCAATATAGATCAAAGCATCTTACCATGATTCGTGCATCTTACCTAAAATTTTGGGTTGAACCGCAACATATCTTGGTTATAGATAGAATAGCTGCTTAATAGACCATCAGAAAGTAATGAAAAATCACAGCCTATGGCCTCCACTCATCTAGGTAAGAGAAACACTTTTCTAGTGCCAAGAATGCTCTGATTTATAGTTCTGGAACTTCTTCAGTGTAAATTGAATATATCCAGGTGATTTAGTGGAAATATTAACATCATACTCTTCATAAATTCTCTCTTAAAATTGTATTTCAGTAACATAGAAAAGTCTGAAATCAGACTAAGTAATCTTGTATTACTACATGTTCGTGTGTGTATTACTGTATATTTTTCACTTAAATGTGGGCTAAAATACATTTTTTATTGAGTCAGTCTAAAGCACAGAGTTAGGAGTAAACCAGCACATTATTTTATGATAACATTATTTTTACCTCTACATGATGCTTTTACAATAGCTGAACTGTGCCAAATATTCAGAGCAGTGCTTCAGAGGACTTGGTATCCTAAAGGCAAAACAGGTTCAATAAAGCACCACAAATCAGCCACTGACAATAGTATAGTGCAGTGTATAATGCACTTCCAAAGTACTTATAAATATAAAAAGTGAAGTGCAAAGTAAGAAGGAATGTTTGCCTTTAAGCTACTCCTCTATAGCTTGTAAATATAATCTCACAGGTTTCTTCATAAACCAACTTCTGGTGTTCTGTTCATTTCCCATTAGTTATGCAAAGGACTTCATCTGGCTACCCTGTACCGAGGGCCCTGTCTTTTATCTTCAGAGAACCAAAATAATGAGGCCATAAAAGTAATGGAATCTGCATTTCTTCGTTCTTGTTTGAGAGACTCTAACTCCATTTCACCCTTTCCTTCTAGGTGAAAGAAAGCACCATTGCTGTCCTCAGATTCTTCCCTTGTGTATGAATATATGCATACATGAAGCAGGGAAAACACATCTGTTATCGTAAATAGGTATAGAGGCAAATGCTGTTAATTCACAGCTCAATTTTAAGACTACCATCTCTTTGTTTACTCTCTACCCATTATTTCCAGTTTTCAGATCTCAAAGTGTCAGTCGAAATGAAGGCAGAGTGAAGAAGGATCATTTATTTGACTGTATACAAGCATTTTGTAGAACAATATACACTATATTGTTCCAACTCCTTTTCTTTCCTACAGTCCTTTTATTCAGAACTATATAGAAGTGCTATAATGTGTCAAGAAAATCATTGTTTGACACATCGCTGAGTGGATTTAAACACAGAGTTTACATGTAAACTGTGGAATCTGAGATGTGGGAGGACTGGTCTCATAGTTAAACAAGGAAAAAAGCCTCTACATTTTTTCCAGTTGTTTAGTTTGGAAGCAATCTCTCCAGCAAGAGAGACTGGAATGCAATCTCTCCAGTATAACATAATTAGGTAAATAAAAGGCCTTTCCAGTCTTTACAATACCGAGGTGAATAAAATGGTTATTATCCAGTGCCATTACGCATTTAGAAAACTGAAAAATTATGGTAGATTTAAAAAAATAAGTTGTCTTTCATTTATAAGACATACATCTCAATAAATGTCATTAGCAGCTTCTGGAACAGCTTTACAGAAACATGTTTATCATGTGTTAGATATGGAATTAACTATCATCTACAGTCTATCAAGGACTTCAGTTTAATTTATGGAGGTAGTGTACTCTGGAGAAAGTGAAAGCAGAATCAAAAATAGAAAAAGACAGGAAAAATAAATTAATTTTGATGTGTCAGTTTAAAGAGAAAAATCTAACAGCTTTGTAACTTTTGTAAGGGCTATTTTATGGGCTTGTACCCTTCAGTCCTTTTTTGCAATGAAGAAAATAGAGTTTTTTGGGAAAAAAAACCATATTAAAATTTACAGCATTAAAGGAAAATATAATTTAAAACCTGCTAAGGGGATTTTGTTCTTTAAGCTTCCAATAGGCAATGCTCATTAATTGCTGTCACCCATTTGTGATAATGGAAGAAACCAGGAGAAGCAGGTGGTGTGCTATGAACTATGACTTTTTCCTCATGGAGATTCCTGTGCCTGTGATCAACGTGGACATTGAAATTGCTGACTAATAGTTAATGCCATCTAAACATCCAGTTTCCAACACAACAACATCTGAGCAGCCAGTTTGCTCCATGGCAACTGCTCTGAAGTGTCACAGCAGCTTTCACCAGGACCAGTCCTTAACAGATACGATGTCCTGATGTTTATTATCTTTTCCTAGTCAAGTCTGCAGGGCAAGATGGGGAGACTGGGTATATATCAGTCTCACTCACCTACTCTTTCCCTGATTCACACACAGCTGTCTTTGCTGTACACAAATCCTTGAACCAGAAAGGAATATTTATGTGATTTGGAAGAAAGGGCTGGTGCTGTTTCAGCTGCTTTTCTAAATTAGATTAATCAGCAAGGATGATTAATACTATTAAAAATGTAGTAGCTTGTTTTTTCCACACACAACTCTCTAAATATGTTATTTGGTTTACTGTAAAGGGATGGCCTATGTAGAACAAAAGTTATACTACAATTAATGTGTGATTTACATGAATCGATATCATCAACATTCATAAAATCATGTTACTCCGCTGCCCTGGTTTCAGCTGGGATAGAGTTAGTTTTCTTCCTAGTAGCTGATACAGTGCTCTGTTTTGGCTTTAGTATGAGAATAGTGTTGATAACACGCCATGTTTTAGTTGTTGCTAAGTCGTGCTTACCCCAAGTCCAGGACTCTTCAAGATTTCCACGCTCTGCCAGTGAGCAGGGGCATAAGGGGGTGGGAGGGAGCAGAGCCAGGACAGCTGGCCCGAGCTACCTAAGGGGATATTCCACACCACGGAATGTCATGCTCAGTGTATAACCTGGGGGGAGATGGCCAGGAGTTGCCAACGGCTGCTCAGTGACTGGCTGGGCATCAGTCAGTGGGTAGTAAGCAACTGTACTGTGCATCACTGGTTTCTCTTGGGTTTTACTCCTCTCTCTCCTTTTTCATCATGATGATGATAATGATCATTATTAGTATATTTTACTTTATTTCAATTATTAAATTGTTCTTAACCTACAAGTTTTACCTTTTCCTGATTGTCCTCCCCATCCCACCAGGGGAGTGGGAAGTGAACAAGCAGTTGTGTCATATTTAGTTGCTGGCTCGGGTTAGACCACGACACACACTCAGTTTCTACTCATTTTCCTACACCACCTGACCAGCACAATGCAAATAGAGAAAAATGTGTAGCTAATTAATCCTACCGTAACTTCCCTTTATTTTTTGTTGAAGTTAAACACTTCAATAAATAAAACAAGAACATTTGTGTGAAAAATAGTCCTTCTTTTCTTATAATTACACTGTGCCTCCAGATGGATGGATTGATGGCTTTTCATTCATCATAAACACATCTCTAAATGCAGTATTCCATAGTAGCAGCTGGTCAAAATGTGGCCAAACTGTGACCATACCTTCAAAAGTATTTCAAATAGGGGCACAAAAAGCTCTTGTTTTTCATCACCAATGCAATACTGGGTAGTAATACTTGTCTAAATACACCAACTTACAGGTTCTTCAGTTTCATTGAACCTTTAGAAGATCTTATGAGATCATAATTTTAAAATTGCCTACCCCCTGAATATTAGAGCAGAATAAGGATTGGCTTCACAGAGCAAGAGAACTGACCCATTAGTCTGTTCATGTTAATAGTCCTGCTGTTTCCACTTCTGCTCTTCTAAAAAATGCTGCATCAAGACCTAACTGTGTTGATGCCAACACACTCTTAAGGGGGAGGCCGGAGACTGTGTTCTGAGCATTTATTTATATTTATAACGAGCGTTTTTTCAATTAGCTCCCTGGGCTTTGGAAACTCTTGATAGTCATAAAAAAAAAGTCCAGCATGTAAAATAGTACATATTGCAAGCAGTCTCTTCTCCACTATACCAACTGCACACAAATCAGGTATTGTTATTCCAGCAAAGCCAACATCAGATACAGAAAATTATTAACCATCATGACTGGGGAACAGCAACTGCTGATCCTAACAAAAAGGTGTTTAATTAAAACCTAGCATCCATAGGTAACAGTAGCACTGCATGAAAAAACATTGCGTCTCATATTATATGGAGTAGCTGCTTTAAATTGTCTGGCAGCATTAATTAATGACATTCACTTGTATAGAAATAGATTTTTACATTCACCAAAGAAGCAGACTGTAATAAATAATATTTTTAAAGTAGGAATGAATCCCTAGGTCTAATATTAACTTTTATTTCTACAGTCTGAAATAATTAAAAAATAGTCTTATAGTCTACAGAGTTTTATGATAATGATAAATTAAATCTTGCTGACCATAAGTTACAGGGGTCAAAAGTTAGCCCTTTGAATATTATATGAATCATTAGAAGTCAGATTTTTTTTGACAAAACCATCCACTAGTCAGTTGGGCCCCAGTTGTCCCAGTCCAGCATTTAACTTGCTCACAAAGTTTTAAGTTGAGAGCTGGCTATGCAGTGTTTTCCAAAGTAAATCAAAATGAGATCTGCAGTATTTATTTCTACTATAGAGTGATCAGTTTCATATGTGCATTTGATAAATAGGACTGTGATCTATGAAAGTTACCTGTTTTCTTTAAAGAGAATTGTGCTAGCTATTTCCAGATGTGATTAGCTACTTAAACTGAAAAGTTCTTTTTGTCAACATCTGCCTGCTCTTTCTCCTTAGAACCAAACAAAATGCCCTCTTTGGCTCTTGTTAGTTTTGTAAACGTTCCTCAGAAATGCCTCCCATTTATCTTGAATTTCAGCAATTTAATACAATTAGCAATTTGCATAATTTCCTCAAGTGAACCTGTTTAGAATGCTTAAATGCAAAAGAATTTACATGGATTATTCTTAGGTCCTTTCAGCTCATAATAGTAATAAATCTATAAAGTGTTCAGATTATTCACATATTATTCAAAATTTGTGATGCTGCTTATATTATGTCTATTATCATAATAATTTAATAGCCATAAAGTTACCCAGTTTGCCATTCCCTAAGAATCGAACTGGTTGCAACTAGTTTGAAAAATGAGCGAAGGAAAGAGATTCAAGCTTTGATGTAATAAATCTGTCCATATCATCACTCAACAGGAAAAAAATGCACAGCCCTAGATTTATTTTAAGTTGATTTTCACTTGGAAGGTCTGAAACAGTGGTCTTAGAATGTGATAGGACTGGACCAGGCCTTTTCCTACAAAAAAACATTACTGATTTATTACTTGCTAATTAATGTCTCTGTGGTAACTAAGTAGCAAATTATTAATACTGTTGAGCTGTAAACTATTTGTTATTTCATTACCAGTTACAAAAATCTTTGGATCTTAACATCATACTGTAAAAGTAAAAAAAAAAAAAAAAAAAAAAAAGATAACACATTCACTTTATTTATGGGATAATTGCACTAGATTATCCCCAAGTACAATATAATACTCTCAGTGGGGAATTATTTCCAATCTGTAATAAATACTGTTTCGAATGAAACCCCACTAAGTTGTCTGTCAGTTACAATACATTGTAGTGAATTCTAGAACACCTAAACACAAAATTGGACAGTCATAACAGTTAATAATAGATTTGCACAAACTTTTTTTCAGCCTTACTTCTTGAATTAAGTTTAAATATTTAACTGTTGAAATGTGATGGAGGCATGAATCTTCATTGTCCACAAAATGTTAAGCAACTCTCATGACTGAGAGCAAGGAACTTCTATTTTTTCAGCGGTTAATCTTGGATGATCTGAAGGTATTTTTGGTCCTGCTGCATGTATGTTTGCATGGACAGTGATAATAAAGAAATTAAATTTTACTCTAAATCTGGAGATCTACTTACTTCCATAGGACTTTTCACTTTATGTTTGTGGCTGCATATTTCTTGTGGTACCTAGATGCTGACCATGATATAAATTGACAAGATTTAAAGACCTAAAATGTAAGTAAGTTTCTCACCTATCAGGTGGAGAGATTCTTTGCTGTGAATTTTCTTTCTGTTTCTACTAATGCAATGAGTCCTTTGACCACACAAAAAATAATTTGATAGAAAACAAGCTCAGAAAAAGCAAAAATGTTTGACTTATATATTTTTTTGCAATATTAGACACTGATGTGCATAACTCATTGTCCAAACCACTACTAATAAGGGTTACCTTTACCTTCTAAGAAAATAGAGTTCTTAGCCATCTATCTAGGCAAAATAAACTATATGCTCTCTTTGTTCAGTCTGCTTATATTTAGAAATTATGCAGGCATTAAAGAGAAATATATTTCCATAGTATAAAGGCCAAGAAATCATATGTGTAACAGGGAAAATAGCTTTGTAAGTCCCCAGGGCAGTGGATCCTTAATTATGCCAACTGTGATTCTGGATTGAATTAATTAATTACACTTAAATGTTCATCAACATACAACATTTTTTCTCTACTCAGAAAAAAAGATACTGAATTTCTGGCTGCATCGTTGCTAAAGAATTTTATAGTTCCTAACTGGAAATTTTGTCTGAAAGGTGGATGAAAGAGAAACCATATTCACTCGCCCTCTTCCGTAAATTCAGTATAGGTCTTGAGGGTATTCATTTTCTGTTACTGAATTCTGTGAAGAGCACACTGCATCTTGGTCACTCATAAAGAAGAAACCACTGTTCTTTGAATTCAGAAGTGTTCCCCCTCCTTTGAAGAAGGCATTGGTAGCAGCAATAAACACTCATTTTCTTACATGGTAAAAAAGAATTCTTCCTCCCTGGCAGGTTAGGAAAGAGACATGGACTCCCACATTCCTATTCACCATTGTGCAACTGTTTGGAGGCTGAATCAAAACTCACAAACTTATGTTTATGCAGAGAAAATATCAGAAATAACAAATTAGTTAGACAGCTTGTGGCCAGCCACACAAGTAAATGTCTTTATAAACTATTCATCAAAATTTCTGAGCGCTGAACATACCTGTTAAAACCTAAACATGTGCAGGGAGTCAGTTAGTATATTTTCTGATGTGAATAATTTGTTTAACTTCAGAAAAGAGGAAGAAAGTTCAAATGGTAACTGGAATCAGCTTTTGCAGATATCAGATAAGAACACACTGGAAAAGGAAATGTATTTCTTGTTTTGGTCCCACCTTGTTAGCATGCACATGGAACTGCTACATGTAGATTGTTAAGGGCATCACAGGCATGATCCAGTCCTTCTATCTGGAAGTCAGACAGTATGTTTATGCAGTGTGTTTATGTTTACACCACTCTCATGAAGCCCCACCGGGAGTACCGCATCCAGTTCTGGGGTCCCCAGTACAGGAAAGACATGAACCTGTTGGAATGGGTCCATAGGAGGGCCACGGGAATGATCAGAGGGCTGGAGCACCTCTGCTATGAGAACATGCTAGAAGGGTTAGGGTTGTTTAGCCTGGGGAAGACGAGGCTCCAGGGAGACCTTATTGCAACATTTCAGTATACAGAGGTCTTACAATAAAGGTGGAGAGAGACATTTTTACCAATGCCTGTAGTGACAGGACAAGGGACAATGGCTTTAAACTGAACTAGGCTAGATTTAGATGGGACATAAGGAAGAAATTCTTTATGATGAGGGTGATGAGCCTCAAACAGGTTGCTAGAGAAGTTGTGGCTGCCCAGTCACGGGAAGCGTTCAAGGTCAGTTTGCATGGGGCTTTGAACACCCTGATCTACTGAGAGGAGTTTCTGCCTGTGGCAGGAGAATTGGACTAGGTGATCTTTCAAGTTCTCTTCCAATCCAAACCACTCTGTGATTCTGTGTTTCTATGGCTGGATGTTATGCTTCAGCCTATACTACAAGGAGTACTAGTTGTAGCAGCTTCATTGGGAGAAATGCAGTGAAAAATGCTACTTGGTGTGTGTCACTGAGCAGGGCTTTCTGAAGGTAACCATCTGTGGCTGTTAATATAAAAATATTAAGCAGCTAAAATGCATCAGCAAAACAAAGAAGAAAGTAAAGATGCTTACAAACTAGAAGTGCTTAGCTCCGTGCAAATCTTATTTAGAAGTCTAATTTTAGTCTGCCCTTTCTTAACCACTCAATTTTGTCCAGAATCTTTCAAGATCAAGAGGAAAAGAGGTAATATAATGAGGAGGTTTCCCAGACTGAAGAAAACAATCTAGCTAGAGTTTGTTATAATCAACTAATTATGTTATACCATGGAGAAACTCTAGTCATGGGCCAGGACTATTTTTTTAATTTCCATACTAAGAAGAACAGTGAAATGAGGATGTCACTTCCTCCAACCAGTTGCCAAGTGCAAGACAGAGCTGGAACCGAAGGGAAGTTTTGTGTTCCTGGCACCCTTCGTAGGAACAGATCTTTGTTTTACAGATAAGTCAAATGTAATTTCTGGTGTTTTCATAAGGAAACAATGGAGGATTGAATATAAATTTTGTGGCTGGTCTTTCTTTCCAGTGTAATTTATGTGAGTGATTGGTGAAGTGTAGCAGACTTATGGTAGTAAGCACAGATCAGGTCACTAAGTGGAGATGGAGGACAAAAAACTGCCTGTAATAGGCAGCTGTTCAGAAAGGGACAATTTATTCCTTTAGAAAGACTGCAGAGCATCTCCTGTGAGGCTGGTTTTTCTGTATTTCTTTATATGCAAACTCAAGCAGGGAAGGGCACATGTAGTTTCTGAAACTCTAGGAAATAAAGTCAAAGCCTGCATCATATGATAGCTTTCAGTACAGAACAGCAGGTTATAATAGCAGGAGAGTTGCATGGGTTTGCTGACCATGGCGTCCCTGGGAGAAGGAGAACAAGGCAAATGCAGGGGGAAAGAGGGGAGTACTCAGCTTCAGTTAAAGTGATGGAAGTAAAAATCAAACCTCAGGATCATCTAATCAACAAATCTGGAAATAATACGTGGTATCAAGGAGCTGAAAGGAAGGTGTTTTTTCCTCTGCTGGGAGGCACAGTGTTTTGAGCACCTCGTTTGCCGATAGGGTAAAATCACCACAAACATTGAATGTTTTAGACACCCAGCAGTACTTAGCTTACTCAATGTCATTCCTGCTTTGCAACTTATTGTGCTTTTTAGCCTCTGCTGAACATTCCTGCAACAACCTTCCCTACTGGCAGACAGAAGTCTGCATCCATAGCCAGACTGTGAGCACCAGGCACTGTCTCTATTTTGAGGCTGTTGGTGAGAAGGATATGGATGATGGCTATGTTATGTTGTGATTGCTATGCACTCATCTTTTTGCTGTTATGTTGTTTGCTTTGTAGGTACAAGGGACTCATTCTGAGAAGTGCAAACAGCATGCAGCCTGGAAAGTGGACACTATGTTCAGGTTGCTCTGCATGTAGCCACTCTAAACCCAGTCACTTGAAAATTTTGCTTTAGTGAAGTGAGGTCTCCAGCCCTACTGACAGACTCTTGGGAGCTGTGGTTATAAAATGTTTAGCAAGTTTAAAAGGCAGAGGACAGGCTCATGAACTTAGAGGTGGGTAAAAAGAAATGATTCCTGGGAAACAGGGAAACCAGGAGAAAGAGGGTGGCATTGCCCACACTGCCTGTGTCCATCAGATTGTACAGGAAGACACTGATGTCAGTCTCAGGAAAGACAGATGCACACACGGATTGCTCATTGCATTAACAATCTTGCCTGGGTTATGTTTTGCTTTTCGTGTTGAGATTAAAGTTTGCTCTGTTTCTAAGCAACTGAGATACACTCAAAAATGTTTGGGTCATCGAGTGCATGTGCTGCTCTGAACCCCAAAAGGGAAGATCTGCAGGGGTTGGGCCCGGCTGGGACCCCTGGGCTGCTGCGGTCCTGCCATGTACCTAGGACGCTGCACTACCTGACTGGTCTGAAGCTATAGGCACGCACTGTCGGGGGAAAAGATTTAATATCACAGAGATCATAGCATGTATCATAGATGTTATTGTGCCTTGAAGACAGGAAAGTAAGCAACAATGAAATATAGAATGGCAGAAGAATATGATATAACCTTTATCAAAGAGTGTAAGACTGCTATCTCCTGACTGGCTGATAGAGGTAATGATAACTGATAGCAGGATCACTGCAGAGGCAAATCACCAGTAAATAATCTTAACCAGTCAGGCTTTTGAGTGCTCAGACAGCAGGAGTATCGCTGAAGGCTTTCACTAGCAGACCATTTGACATAATACATTAAAAATGTCATTATCATGTTTTAGCTTATATGAGGATGGATTCATTAGTCTGAAAAGATCTGAACATTCAAACAGACGTTTCAGAAATAGCTTTCAATATTCAGCCTTAACGCTTTTGATGGAGCACTTCCTTTCTTGGAACAGGGCACAAGACCAAGTTGTGTCTGTTGTTCCTTCTTGCCCTGTCTCCGGTGAGTCTGTCAGTGTTTCTTCTGTGTTAATAGTGGAGTTAGAATGGAGCAACAGATAAACAAACAGTCTTTTGTTTCTTTCAGTTCTTCTCTAAAAATATCTCTCAGGGTTTGGAACCTTGATGAGTCATTCATGACAGATCTTTGTGTCTAAGTGACTGACATGATGACAGGTGCTAGGTAATAGGTGCACTGCTTACAACTGAAAACTTAGTATTTCCAGCAGTTGTTAAATGGTATTACCTATATCACCAAAGAAATGCTGAAAACCCTGTACCTGGTACAGCTGTGGGCAGTAGTAACACATGGTTATTATAAAAAGATATCTATGGATGGCTTTGCTCTTTGCAATATGTGGTTGTTCAGGTGTTCAAATAAGTTTTTTCAAAGTTAGATGGATTAACATTTCGGTCATTGATACTGCAGTCTCCTGCTGTGTATGTCTATCATTTTTAAGGGATGAAAGAATGTTAAGTCTGCTGCAGAGATGCTTTTCTTTCTGACATGAGTGTGAAAGATACATGACATTTATTATCAGTAAGCTAAAGAGAAAGATCTTTGAAAGTGCAGATGAAGTTGGATGATAATTCTAAATATCTCTTTGAATGACTTTCAGACCATGTTACAAAAAAAAAAATTTTTGTCTCCATTATGACATAAATATAAGGCAAGATTACTTCTGAGATGGTTGCAATGATTTCTAGCCAGATAGATGAAGATTCCTTACATTTTTCAGTTGTGTACTTGTCATAAGATGCCCCTCATATTCTATTTAAAGTTCTGAAAGCTTTTTGGGAAAAGCTAGGAGAAAAGAATGACTTTGTTTATACTGAGATTTCCTTAGCAAAATTTTCTGGCCTTCAGCAGCTGGATGAATGCAAGAAAGGTTTCAAAGGCCCTTTAAAGTTTGTAAAGCACTGCTCACTGTCATCTCAGGTGGGGCTAGATGTTCCATCAGAAAAAGAAAAAAGTGTTGCCACAGCATGCTGAATTATTTTGTTTTCTTTCTAAGCATTTTTTTTTACCTCCTGCTACAAGCAAGTTCCTTACTTCTTGAAAAACTGTTCTGATAAATGTCTTTTATGACTGAGTCTTATAAGTCTGTCTACCTTCATTCAGACTAAAGAATCTTCCTCCTTACACAAAGGCTAACTCTGATTCTGTGTTCTCCACATACTTGGCCAAATCTTCCACACACAGATATATACAAGCCACGTCCTGAAAAACACATGGCTCAGATGACTGACTTTTTCATAATACTCTGCTTTAAACTATCCGTTGCTTATCTTGTGTCTCTTAGGTTGTTCTCACACAAAGTGATATGCAGACATTCTCAAGCTGTCTTTGGATGAGGGAGCGGGAGAGCCATGGTAGTCCTGTGATAAGAAAATGGCTAATCAGCTATGGGCAGAGCATATTGATAAGAAGCACACCACTGCTTCTGTAAGCTTAGCTATTATTTCTACATGTCACTGAGCAGTGTCATTCAAACACATGATGTGCCATGTCTACAAGATGTACCAAACCATTTGGACTGATCTTGGGCAGTATTAACATGGCTCTGCATTGAGCCACAGAGTACCCTCCTCCTACCCAGGTGGCAGCATCTTCACCCCTTCACATGGAAACCATGATGAATTTTTCAGTAAATCGAACGGTACAAAATGTATCTCCTATATTTCACTTACTGGCCTTGATATTTTAAGCCCCCCAAAAAACTGTGAGCCTCAGCTATGCTACCTGTCCAAACATGTCTGAATTAATGTCTGCTATCTAAAGTCAGCGTGCTTGTTCAGCTGTCCTCTCATCAGCTCAGTCTCAGGATAGTCTTCCCTCTTTGCCATTCTGTGACTTGTCTTCTTTTTGAAAACAAACAACCCAACAAAGCCTATTAATTTTTCCACTCATCAGTCACAAGGAATGTCCTGAAAGCTTTGTAAAGTTTAAGTTAACCCTCTGTTTTCAGTTTTGGTGTGTCTGCCCCAACCCCCCACCCCACCCCCACCCTCCTTAATAAGAAGGATTCACTGATTTTCTATGCACTTTCCTTAAAATTCCTGAATGTAGAAAAAAAAGTTAAATCTTGGCTATACCTTCAAATGCAACTGACTTTTTCACGTTTCAGTTCTTGTTGAAATAGTTGCTTCTGAAAGAGGGATCATATCTGGACTAAGTTACAGCTGGGGCTTTTTGTTTTTAACTGAAAATTAAAATGTGAGCTAAAAGAAGCCATTTCCCAGGCAGTACTGAATACTGATTGGAGTAGGGATAGATGTGTAAATATATTTATGTATAAGTACTCCAACTTTTTGTCAGCAAAGCTGCCAAGTCTTATAATAAATCCTGGGAAAAGCCTGTTAAAATGATGAGGTCATCTTTTGTCCTATTTTAGTCTCCAATTCATTTGTGCATTTCTCACACTTTTGTGAAAATTTCTTAAGTCAGTTTGCTGATTAAATTCACCCCACCACCACCCCCCAGTCATTAATCAGTGTGCATTGGGGTCAGTATGTTTCATGTGTAACTCCGATTGATCCAAACCCCAAACTGAAATACTTTGCTTTTCAAAGTCTCGATACATTTATAGTTTTATTATAATTTTATACTAGTGTACTTTATAATTTCCTTTAATTTAAGATTAATAACACAAGCCCGAATATGGTGAAAAGTAAAAACTGCCTCATTGATATTCAAGAAGGTTCTTTTCAACTGTTTTCATGTGAGTGGGTGATAAAAACATGCGAATTATGGGAGGACCAGTAGGGACTTGATGAAGGGACTCTGAGACTGAAAGTTTGCCTGCTTTTTCAACCCTATCAGCTGGTTTAATAAAAGATATTACCTCTTCCTACCAACCATAGCTCCCTAGAGTTAAAACTGTATAGAAGTTTCTATTTTAACATTCTCTTGGCACTCATTTACTGGGTGTTCCTGTGGGCTTGCTTTCCCTGAAAGTCATGTCAGTTACTGCGCTCAGGGTACTCCAGGCAGCCTTGCTTGCCTGGGATTCAAATGCTCGCTCTGCAGCAGGAAGCCCTAGCCACATTCAAGCATGTATGGGCTCATGTAGCCCTGGAAACTCCTTGCAGCTCTGAGTTTCTCGGCCTCCTGCAGGCATATTTTTTTGATTTCTTAAAAAACCCCATTCCTTTCTTTGCACTTCTTCCCCTTCTAAACTGCTATGCCTTTCCGTTTCATTTGTACGTGAGTGTTGGCTTAGCAGCTTCTTGTAAAACCTTGTTTTTACTTTGTCTGAAGCCTAATCTCAGTAGGAAGTCCAAGATTTACCTGTGAATACTAATGTCTGAAGTATTGACATTGATGTATCTGTCATTTTGGACACAGGAGATATCTGCTGTGGTTAAGATATATTTTATAAGGTCTTTTTTTCTTACTTATTGCTTCTATGTAAAGGCTGCCACAAGGCACCTAAAAGGGATGAATATCAGAATTCATGGACTCATGTCCATGAAATACAAGCTAACTTTGTATGCAGGTGCTTGAAGATGAAAGAATACCATATAAGAGGACAAAGAAAAGAAAAATCAAGATGAAAAATGTCATTGCTGAATCTAACATAATTTGCAAATTGAATCCTGAAGACACGGGGGTTTATTAGCTCCTATGAAACCTGGCAGAACAATATGAATATTGGAGTATGTAGACATTGCTGTTAACATTGCTGCAGAACTTGCTGTCTTGTCTGGCTAAACCAGGCTCTTTTTCAATAGATCACAGAAAAAACATGTAGCCTACACTTTCCTGGGTTAACTATAAAAACAGAGGTCTTTCTGACCTCTAGTCTGTGCGGTAAAATTTACTTTTTCCAGGCTCAATGTCCCCTGTAAAGACCACAAAAGTTGGTATCAGTTGATCTTTTTGTTCTGAAGAAATTTCTTTTTTCCTTAACTTTTATTGAAGATTCCATTTGACAGAATTATTTAACTATTGCATTAGACCACATGCACTGTAGCATATATGTAGCTTAACAGTACACAGTGCCTGCAGAGCAGGTGTCTTCAGAGCAGTCTCATCCAGGGCATTCACACCTCTCCGGATCTGGGAGCACCAGCAGTGCTTAGGGTTGCACCCTCGTCTCCACAGAAGTGAGTTTTGTGATCTTAACAAATGATCAGATCTACACTCTCATGCTTCTGAGGCCTACCCCACAGAGGTGGGAGCTGGGAACTCCCATTATGGGGACATAAATGTTTTGAAGCTCCAACTGTTAAGCAAGGACCGTGGATATTGAGGGGCTGGCTTCCCTTCTGCAAAGTTCCCCAGGCTGAGCTCAGCTGATACATCGCAGTTGCATCTTTGCAGCAAAAGTAGCAGTGAAAGAGTGGAGAATGTGAATACTCATTAGCCACTTCTATAGCTCAGTGAAGGATATTTCATAGTGTTTCCACAACTGAATTTTAAAATTGCATTTTTAATAAATAGAAGCATTTTTTTAAATTATTTTGAAGTATTTTACGTGAACTAGAAATTCTGACATGGAGTCAGTTTTGCCCCACATTTTTCCTTTTAGGTGTAGACTCTTTGCTTAATCTTTTGCTGAAGTGAACTGTTAATCAGGGGAAATCCAAAAGAAATGTACATCTCCCTCACATCCACTCACTGTGAAACAGTCTTCACACAGCAGCTTGTGTTAAAACTGTAGCAACAATTTAAAATACATAGATACATACTATGATTTCAAACTATTATAGCTCATCAAAGTTTATTTGAAAGAACAGGTTTGTGTTGCAAAGATTTCACACAAACTAGCAAAAGAAAGCGACAACTTTGAACGAACTTCTCCATGCTTTTGAATCAGGATTTTCCTTTTGGAAGAAGCACTTCTTGTGAAAACTGTCCTCAGCTTTAGGGCATTTTATGTCCATCAACTAGTTTTGTGCTTTTGCTCTTCATTATTATTTGTACTGATGTGTTAAGATGTTTAAGCCACATTTTGCTATGCATTGTTCAAGCAACACAGAAATAAGCTCTGTTGTGATCAGTGCAGTGCACTAGCTGTGAGTTCTGAAGCTGAATTATAAAAAAAATTATTTAAACCAATCTCATGAAAAAGAACGTATACTATAAAAGGAAAAAAAAGTATGATAGCAAATTTTTGTTTGCATATTCAGCCCATGTAAAATCAAAACCACATTTAATTTACTGTTTCATCTCTGAATTGCTTCCATGGAAAATGCTAGTGTTGCCTGGAAAAAAAAAAAGCCAAAAAACCAACAAAACCAAGGTATGTCAGAACTTGAAAAGAAGATATAAAAAAGTAACTAAGTTTTTCTTTAATTATGGGGAGAAAAAATAAATCCAACCCTCTTCTCCCTTCTTTCCAGTTCCCAGCATTTAATGGTGACTTGATTTCCCTTTCCTGCCTTGATCCTGAAAGACTTTTTTCCTAAATCAGTGTTCAGAGTACTGGAAGATCAAGAAATTAATTGCTTTGTAGATATTCCCATTCCTGACTTCCAAAGTGGTTGTGTTACACTTGCCAGGACCAGTTCAGCAATGATCACAGAGATATTCCAGTAATCAGTGACACAGCTCTTGTCCTCCTGCATCTGCCCAGCTCAGTGTGAACACTATTATGATTAACTCTCAAGGCCAGATACAGACCTTAACTTTAGGCATCTAAGAATTAAGAACTGACAAGCGCAGTTACCCAAACTTTCCTTGCAGTTAATGGAAACAGTGTGGTACCTTCTCTGAATGATGAATATTTTACTGCAAAATGACTATGGCAAGTCTCTGGAGTGATAATTTTATTTATTTATTATACATTAGCTAGGTAGATAAAGTACAGCTGAAGAATCTGGGAGCAAGTGAATAAAGACATGCTTGTTGCGAATCATGTAGTGGAAGTTAAAGCCAAAATAACTCCTTTCCAGAAGAAAACAAAGAATGAAGCTTTTCTTAACAAAGCCATACATTTAAGTGCACAGGCGAAGTTCCAGAACTGAAATGTAAGAAAATACATTTCTATATGGGAAGATGTTGACTGGATGGTGGCATCGAATAACACAACCTCTTATAGCAAGAAGGGGAGAGATAAAGCTGCACTGTCTGCTGAGCGCATTTAATGAGATGCTCATTTTCACACAGAATCCTGTTTAAGCACAATTAAAACCTGTTTAAATGTACTTATGAAGCATTTCAGGGTAAGTCTGGAATTGTGTAGGTATTGTATGGTGTCACTAAATGGAGGGTGGAACCCAGGTTTCTCCTTCCATGAGGGAACCATTCAATCACTGTTCCCCAAACTTTCCAGAGCACTGAATATTTACACATCCTGTGCAAGTGGAGAAGCTGTAACAACAAGGACTGAGGAAGCCATGACTAAAATACTGTGTATTAAACACGTGTGTTTGTGCCTCTGGGCACCCGATGAACCAGATAAATGAAAAGTTTCCTCGTCAGGATTTCCCTTATAGCTATTTTTCTCAAAGCTGGAGGTCTTGGGAACAGCCATATCTTACAAATTAACAACCTCTCTCTTCTTCGTGGCACTTTAAGCACACACCATTACCTCACCCTTAATTCTTTGTAATGCAATTTAGAGCTCCTATAAAATATTAGAAGAAGGAAAATGAAAAAAATCATTAAATAAATGTGATACATATATCTTAGAGGGCACAACCTGCACAAATTTATAGAATATACACCTTGCTTATGGAAATCACTTACTTTTTTGGACCTTTTACCATCATTATAGCTACTTAAGAGAAAATTTGAGTTTTACAGTATGAATTTAGAGGGATTTTGAGGGTAGTATTTTGTTATTTGAGTCTCTACCTTGTGATTTAAGTTGTGTATATCTGCATATTTGCTGTGGCTTATTTCACAAAGCAGTAGTGACAATGGCTTTTTTTTTAGATTATTCTTGTGATAAATACCCTAGTTACCAAATATTAAGAAAACATGTCCTAGGGAATGCAAATCCTCAGTGCATTATAGGTGATAATTTGTCGTGAGACTGAAGACTCTGTTGCTGAGAGCTGGGTAATAGCATCAGGCATTCTTCACCTCAAGGTCACCCTTTCCAATCTAACCCCAGGCCAAAAGTAGCTGAAAATTGTTTCCATCTGATATGGTTGTTCATTCCTTGATGGTCTCATTACAAAGCTGGACTGACTGTATTATACATTTTCTACGATAAATGACATTAATGGACATCCTTATTGTCAGCATCAGCCAAAATCTGACTGGTGAGTTGAGGAGGTGGTCTGCAGAGCAGAGTAACCTTTTATCCCAAGGCATATTATTTAAATAAAGCTGAAGCACACTTGGATACGAGGACCATTGTGAGATTAAACTGAGTAACTTGTGTCATACAGATTAAATTATTGAGTAAAGGTATTCAGGTTCCAAGTCTTTAACTGCAGTATTTTTAAATTTGCAGTAGAATCCAATGAAAAAAATCCAACCATGTAATTTCATGATTGAAAGTCATGCAATTTTATTAGCAGATTATTTCTGACTGTTCTTACTACATGGTCTACAGAGTAATGCAAAGACTGTGCTGAAGCTGTACAGTTCAGTGTCCATAGTATTTTCATACTGCAAAATGTGTTACAAAATAAATCTGAATAAAACCTACTGTGCTATATTGAAAGCCATAATTTCAAAAGAATGTATTTTTTTTCCCTAAGTAATTTAAAGTAATATGGGAAAATCAATATTTAATCTTTCCAGTACTATTATACACTGGGGGAAGAACTGGATATATAGTTCAGGCCGATAGAATGTTAGAACAAATAGACACAGAGTACAGTTTGCTACAGGGTCTTGAATAGTTGCATGCATATTACAATGAAATGAGGCAATACCTCTATGCTGGAAAGTCAGGGCGTTTAAAATGTTTTTTTCAGGAGCGTGGGGTATTCTGGTAGCAATACAGAGAAGATGCCATTCATCTAAGGAACAGACAAACCAGACTGTGCATAGCACATCCAGCTACATCAATGACTTAAGAAATTCAGAGTGCAATTAAGAGCTAGACTCTCAGCTGTTTGACATCAAATTAAAGTAAAATCTGTTGGCTTCCCCTGAGTTATACTGGTTTGTCTGAGCTGAGTGTTTGTCCAGGTGTAAAGATGGATCTGTATGAAGAACACAGCAAGGGAGACAATAATGGAGACCATGAACTACTATGTTTGTAAACATTCAAAGAGGGTTAGCTGTACGTGTGGGATGGTTAACACAGTAAAAAATAAATCCATAGCTCTTAGATTGGTTTTCTGAACCTGTCAGGTCATATGAAGACTGAACATGTAATTAGTTTTTAGAAAGATCCCTACCAATGTTTCCAGCCATATGTTAATTTGTAAAATGAAAGTGTGAAGTTTCATCAAGGTGATTCCCAAGGCATGTAGTTAACAAGAGTCTTCACAGTGGCAACCACAGAACAGTTGGTAATTGCTGCATTATTTGGAGTTGTAAGGATACAGTTATGAAGACTGCATTGGAAGCAGCCAGGTGCTACGACCGATCCTGTCCCATGTCTTGCTGTAATGGGACATGTCTAGCAAATCTTGTTGTCTGAACGTTCACAAGTGCTTCTGAAAAGAGCATGTGAGAATCAGGAGAATCATTAAGGGAGTACTTTTATTTTACCATTTAAAGAAACCCAGTACAGTACAGTAATTATATATAAATGAGGTGGAATTATGAATGCCCTGCTGTCATTTCAATCAGTCCATCGACAGAAACATCTTGCAGAGTTTCCCAGTGCCAAATAATTTTTATCTATGACAACATTTTATTTTTTTTTAGCATGCCAGATAGAATGGAATTGAAAGGTATTTTTGATTGTTGGGTAGACAAAATAGTAAAGGAAACATAAAAATATACTGTACATACTGTTTCCATAGCTTGGTGCAGAGATGCTTTTGCCTTTCAGTAATGTTGGGTTGCATAAAAACACACTGGTGCTAATGGCAGAGTATCTTGCATGAATATTGACTCTTCTCCTGAAAAATTAGAGCGACCCAGGCTTGGGTATACGGGCTAATGGAGTCTTTTCCTTCCTTGCCACAAGCATGCCTATTACCCTGTCACAGTAAATGGACATAACCCAAGCTAAATCCTTTCATTTTACAAAGGAATCACAGCAGATGGGCTGGGCTGGAAAGGCACATCAGTGTCCTTGTAGCCTTCATTCCCCCTTGGTCTAACATTTGACAGTGCATATGCTTTCGACCTGTGGTAGGGGAATGGCCATACAACAGCAGAACATTTTTATCCGTTAGCATGACAGAACCTTTCCTGAGGCTGGAGTCCTTGTGCGCCCATGTAAAATGCAAGTGCAGCTTGTTAGGATGGAATGAAAATCTGTTCTGTGCTGCTTCTTAAAGGTCTGTGAAACGTTTTAAGTAGAAACTAGTAAACTCCAGAAGACTACTTTCAGATAGGGTATTTTAGAAACTATTACAAACACAACCCAAAAAGTAAAAATGGGTTCTGAATATTGTAGTGAAAAAAATGCAACGCAACCCTCAGTTTGTTAATTATTTTACATAACTTCATTACTCTGAGTGCATAACTCCCTATAAAAATGATAATTAGTATTCTATAAGGGATGCAAGATTTTTTCTGAAAAGATTTTTTTTTAATTATCTTTCCTTCCCAATTGCCCCCACCCTACAATTATACACTGGCAGAGGATAGAACTGCTGAACACTGCATAGATTCTGCATGTAACTGCTGTGACTGCAGGTCTAGCAGAGACCCCCACAGAGAACATACTGATCTGAGAGGACAGACTCATTGCTTCTAGTACCTCTCATATTTTCTGTTACATTCAGAGCAAACCACTGCTGACAAAATGTCTTTGTTTAACTGAAGGTGATTTCTAATGTTCAAGTGAAAAATAGCCCTAAATTGTGAAGGAGATCATGGTTTTGTAGGCAATTTTATAGCTTTGTGTAGCAAGAATCTTGAATTCTGCCTCCAAGACAACACATTGTTATTTTGCATTAAACAACCTTTCCTCCCATTTCTAATTTCTAAGGATATTGTGTGATGTTATGATCCTTTGAAGAAGAGTGTTTTAGAAAACCAGTACTTTTGTAACAAAGAAGGCAGAACTGTGTCACCACTGACTTTGTCTTCATGCTGCTGCTGCTGCAGCTACTCAATCTGCACATCCAGCTACTACATTTGCACATAGCCAATTCATGTAACCAGGCAAAGATTTATAATTTTCTGCAGTTTGTTATGGCACAGACATTGGGTAAGAGTCTGCAAGTGGAAAACAAGTAAGCTTCCTTACCATGCTGAACTTCCCTGCAGAAACACATTCCGGGCAAGTAGCTCTGCCTGCATCCATACTTATTTGTTGCAGTGTACCAATCAATGCCCACTTTCTTTTTTTTTTTTTTTGGTGTAAATAGTGTATGGTAGTGGTAGCTAAAGAGGTCCTCACTCTTTTGTGGGACTGAGGTGTGTGGCTGGGGCTTACACCAACAATCAGGAGTCAGAAAGTGCTTCCCTGAGTTAGCTGTAACCTATTTGTCCAACCAAGGGAAAAGGGAAAATGTTCAGTCTCGGGAGAGGTGGAAGGAATAATTGTATCTTTCAGATCTCTACACAGACAAGTAGTTAAAGCTAAAGGGGATTTATAGTTACTGAATGCTTTAAAACAGACTGCTTCCTCAAACTGCTACTCCACAGAGAGGGTGTTATCCTCACTTTCTCTGCCAGTTTTCTTAGGACAGTATGGAAAGAACTGTTCTTGGATTTTCTTGAGAGCAGGATATCCTTCATTAGCCCTCACTTAGTTTAAAAGCAAGCACTTTCTCTCCTCTGCATCTGTCCTCATAAATAAAGCCCCTGTAGTACTTAGATCTAGGTAAATGTATATTCTATGTATATCTATGCAATAACTATAGGAAAAATGTTCTTCCATTTTTATTTCTACTGCTTTAATGAAAGGAGTAAGGTTGTATTATATAGCTGCAAGTGAGAAAGGAATGCTGTCACCACTGAGCCACAGGATTGCAGTTAGGAAGCATTTATCTTATAATGCTGCACTTGACCACAGGATAGTTTGAATCATCTTATATACATGCAGTAGGGACAAAGATATCATTCTTGATCTTTTTTTTTCCTTAGCCAGGTCTGCTCATCAATTAAAAATAATATAACTTCTCTCTCTTCTCTCCTCGGTCATAACTTCATATCCAGGAATGACCTTTAATATGCTGCCTTGAAAGACATTGGAAATAGTAAATGTGTGATGTAAAACAATAAAAAGATCTGTAAGTTATGAGCAAGGGAGAATGTAGAATCAAGTTTCCTAATGTCCATTTCTACTAATTCTAACATAACTAACCTTAACTCGCTGGTAATAAAACTCACTGTATTTTGAAGACAATCCTAGAGCTTCAGGATTAGTTTATTGTAAAAAATCACAATATTAAGATATTAATGTGTGTAAAATGCTCTGAAGTCCATTTGAAAAATTAAGCACAGGAATGATGATTTACTACTTACATAAATAAATATGTTTCTTTAAGAAAATGTAATCAGCTATCGGAATACACATCGGTACAGGAGGCAAACAGTGGTCAGCACCGTGCCATCCTGCCTTCCACAGGAACAGAGCCACATCTGTATTTCACGCTTCTGAAACACACGCTGTTACCAGCTGAAGCAGCCTGGATGCATACTGGAGTTTGCCCTCTGAATGCTCTGATGCACTGCAAGAACCTCACAGGGGATGCAGGGGGAATTAGTCTCGCTCATGTTTTTGCTCACAGAGCTGAGGAGGTGCAGCTGAGATGCAGCTGAAATTACAGCAGACCTGTGGCTGACCTATGGGCAGATGTAACGTGTACCTCGGAAGATATGCCAGGCCCAGCTCAGCACTGGTGTTTGCTCTGTGCAACAGTCAATTTTCAGTGGTGTCATGCAGGGCACATGCAGTAACAGTCAGCTTGACCCTTCCAGTTTTCATGTGAAGGATTCTTAATCCTGGAGGACATGGGATTAGTGTGTGTGTGTGTATGCTTGATTTTATAGTTTTATACTTGTGCCATAGCACTGAATGCCACAAGTTCATATGAACCTGTTAAAATATTCAGTCAGTGCTATGTGATGTTTTACCAAGAGTTCACTGTCAATGTGAGTAGGTCTAAGCACAGAGTAGAAGGTGAGAACCTGTCTTATTTCAGCACTTATCCTCATGATAAAAAGGGAAAGAAGGTGTCTTGTTCATCTGCTCTGTAGAAAGGTTGGTCATCTTACACAGCTTGGGGCAAACTTCAGAGCAGGACAGACCTGGAAGGTCAAAACCAGCAGTAAATAAACGGTGTGATTAGTATGATAATGTACTCTAGAGTAAGAAACCTTGCCCCAACCTTAGGATAGGTATGTAATATTGATAAACATCCTGCCAATAGGTTCAAAGGGACTTGAATTAGACCCTACAGAATAAAGAATGTGTCCCAATTTGGAACTGTAGCCAGAGAATTATATACATACTCCACCTCATTTTTAATAAAATGTTTAGTAGTCTTGCACCTACATATGACATAACTTAGTATAATCCCCTGAATATCACTTGGTACTATATTGTAATACATTCGGGTACATGGTCTGTCACCTTGAGTAACAAAACCTCTGCTTAAGCCATAGTTTAAATCGTGCCAGGAAATATTTCCAGGCACTGGAAAACTTTTGACATGCTGTTGTATTGTTAGAGTATTCTCTGCCATGTTTTTTCTTTGTGTTAATAGTGCCATCAAGAACAATTCTTGATTGTATTTTTTGAGTTATCCCGATGGCTGACGTGGAACAGACATGGCCACCTGTTTTGAAGACTAAGAGAGCTTGATGGTATGGGTGAAGCCAAACCACGCTCACTGATCTCAGGGTGAGAGGATGCTGGCAGTATATAATTACTAATGTATTTGCAGACAGATTTTCTGATGGGACGTTTTCTGCTAGAAGGAGAGTTTTGTTGAAATCCCTTCATTGTTTCAGTCTTTGCAGTGTAAGATTTGCCTTCAGTAATCCCAGGTCCCTGTTACCAGTGGAGAAGTCTGGGGCTATGAAGGCTTATCCTCGATGCAGTTTAGGGATTGTTTGGACAAACTAGACATGCTCAAGTTCATTGGACAATAGGATGCATCTAGAAGTGCTGAGGGAGCTGGCCAGTGTCATTCAGAGGCCACTCTTGGTTATCTTTGAAAGCTTGTGATGATCAGATGAGGTCCTTGTGGACTGGAAGAAAGTAGATGCCACTCTGTTTTCAGGAAGGGCAAGAAGGAGGATCCAGGGAACCACAGTCTAGTCAGTTCCACCTTGTGAAAACAATTTCCAAATATATGGACAGCATGAAGGTGATTGGAAGTAGTCAGCATGGATTTATGAAAGGGAAATCACGCTTGTCCAACCTGATAGCCTTCCATGATGAGATGACAGGCTTAGTGGATGAGGGGAGAGCAGCAAATCTCATTTGTCTTGACTTTAGCGAGGTTTCTGGCACTGTCTATCATAACTTCCTCACAAGTTGATGAAGTGTGGGCTAGAAAAATAGAGAGCGAGACAATTAAAAAATGGGCTGAATTGTTAGGCTCAAAGGGTTATGGTCAGTGGTATGGAGTCCAGCTGAATGCCAGGCACTAGTGGTGTACTCCAGAAGTCAGTACTGGTGCCAGTACTCTTTAAATCTTATCGACCTGCACAATAGGACAGAGAGCACCCTCAGCAAGTTTGCATATGAAAAGAAAAGTGGGATAAATGGCTCTTGTACCAGATGATTGCGCTGCCATGCAGAGGGACCTCAACAAGCTGGAGAAATAGGCTGACAGGAACATCATGAAGTTTGATAAAGGTAAATGTCAAGTCCTGCCACTGTGGAGAAACAACCTCATGCATAAGTACACACTGGGGGCCAGCTGGCTGAAAAACAGCTTGGCAAAGAATGACCTGAGGGTCCTGGTCATCCAAAATATGAACATGAGCCAGGAATCATGGCAAAGAAAGACAACAGTCTCCTGGGCTGCTTTAGGCAGACTGTTGCCAACAGGTAAAGCGAGGTGATCCTTCCCCTCTACTCAGCTTTGGTGAGACAGTTGGAGATTTGGGTCTAGTTCTGTCCTTCCCAAGTCAAGAGAGACAAGGCCAGTCCAGCAGGGGTCCATGAAACTGATGAAGGGACTTGAACATCTGACATATGAGGACAGGCTAAGAGATCTGGGACTGTTTAACCTAGAGAAAAGGAGGCTCAAGGGCATCTTATCAGTGTGTATAAATATCTGATGGAGGCAGTAAAGAAGGTGGAACCAGAATGGCCCAGATGGGCCCAGTGATAGGACAAGAGAAATGGACACAAACTGAAATATAGGAAAATCCATTTGAGCATAAGAGAACAAAAATACTGCAAGGTTGGTAAAATACTGGAACATATTGGCCAGAGGATGTGGAGTTCCAATCCTTGGAAATATTCAAAACCTGACTGCGTATGGCCCTGTCAATGCTGCTTTGAGCAAGGGGGCTGGTCTTGGTGATCTTTGGAGGTGCCTTCCAATCCTCCAGTCTGTGTGATTCCATATGGTGAGAAGCATCACCTCAGTTCTTTTCCTTACGTCTTTCTTGAAGATGATTTTAGGCACAGGTGCTGTCATGAAAACAACACGTGGAGCAGCCTGCAGTCTGTGCTGCTCTTTTCTGCTTTAGATACTGTTGTTGTGGGGCTGCTTGATAAATAAGTGAAGGTGAGAGAGAAAAGAAAGTGAAGGGAATAGGGATACAGTTTCTGAGCAAAAGTATGTGTGGAAGCCATTTTCTTTGTAAGTTGGGAAAATGTGGTCAAGACACAAAAAGTCAAAACTAATGAAACCCTAGTTCTGGTAACGCAAGGCAAAAGGATTTAAGAAATGAGCACCTGAGAAATAACAGTAGAAAATAATAACCCGAAGAATTTTTCTGCCAGTAATGTGTCTCCTTTAGAGATGACCAAGACAGATGTCCATAGCTAGTGATGGTTGAGGCTTCAATCAGGACCTCTCACACTGTAGACATCTTCCTAGAATACCACAGCAGCCATATGTGTAGGGCCAGTTACTGAGATTGTAGCAATTCACATGCAAAATCTATAATTCATCTTCCGGCTACCTGAGAAATCACTGTCAATATTTCTTCTTACAGTAAGAACAGTTTATCTGGGAATGTTTTAGATGTATGAAGTGATCCTTGACGTAGCATCTAATTCTATATTTCAGTCTTCCATCAAGCCTATGACAACTTTATTCTAGAGTTACAATTGATGTAAAACATACTCTTCACTGGGTTTGCTAACATTTTGCAGCATCCCAGTAATATTTCTGTGAAAAGTTCAAGGCGTAAACTTCAAGGTGATTTAAAAGGTACCTCCGAACTTTTCTGGTTAATACAACTGCATCTCTGTGTTTACTGTTCATATTTTCCGGGTTCGTTACTGTGGCTATTTCAGATAGCCATATTTGTCTGTGGTGTTTCTGAACAACCGAATGCTGAGTGTTGCATGATTTAAGGGCCTGTGTAAGTTGGGTTTAGCAGCCTCAAGATGCAAATCCTTCAGGATGAAGAAATGTACACTTTGTCTTTCACAAGCATGAGTACAGAAGATACTGAGAAATGGCATGTGTGGAAAGCGGTCACTTCATAGGCAGTTTTTTGAGCATGGCATATTGAGAGAAGTTTAATTTCCATTCACATGGTTCTGCCTCCTGTACTGGAGAGAAAAACTGGAGGATACGGGGAAGTCCTGACCAGGACCATTATTTTGAGCAGCAAGGATTTTTCACCTTTCAGGAAAGGACAGGTCTCGTCCTTTAATGATACTGAATTGTGAGCATGTTAAGTAGAGTGGAAAGATGGAGAGCCAGAATGTTCTAGGATTGGGGCACGAGCATTAAAAACGTGCAGAAGAAGGTCTGATAAATTATTAAAGAGAAGGAGAGGGGATGAAAAGAAACAGGGCAGAAGCATTTGCTACAACTAATGATTTGGAAATCTCAAACACCAAGCTGGCAAAGAAAATCTCAGACAAGGACAAGCTTTGAATTGTATAACAGAAGAAATATAAAAAACAAAAAAATGAAGGGTTTGCAGACATTTAGGATATAGCAGTTAAATGTGATGTGCAGCCATTTGAACTGCATAAAGTTTTTGCAGTTCTTGCAACAGTAGGTTATCTGACTTTGAACAAGGGAGGGACCAGGAGGGACCTGTGTGTGAATGACATGCACCTGTGTTAGGGAATACAAAACAGAGTGCTACTAGAGATGAGCACTCTGAGACAGCACTTTCTGAATTAGAGCCTATCTTAGGGATTCAGATGTCCAAACAAGCAAAGTTTCTGATTCACAGAGACATATTTTTTATTTTGATATTTATATAAGCTTGTGTAGTGTAATTAAATCACCCAGGAATGAGGAAAACCTTGCATTCTGGTTGGAAAATGTGATATTATTTTATATTTACATCCCCTTGCAGGGTTTTCAGATTATGGATATGTCTGTTAGAAAACAGTTTCAAAATAAACCTCCTGGTTTCAGAATGAGAATACCTTTACACCTGAGATCCTTGTATTCAAGACAGACATACTTGGAACCCACTGTAAATTCCTTTGTCCCTTCAGATCCTGCCTTTAATTCCACGAAAGCCTGTTGAACCATATTATTGTTTATATAATAGTCTGTACTCATTAACCACATTTTCCAAGAAAATGCCACCTGGTATAATTCTTTTATCAGCTCTGTTTGGGGGAATAATAATTAAATGATCAAAAAGAGAGAGGGTTCCCAAGCCAATAAAAGTCATTCAGGGAGGCTGTTAACAGAGACATGCATTAGCATATAGTCAGTTCTTCTAGGGCTTCAAATATGAATAACAAGTTGGACAATGCACTTTGATTATGGTTTATAATTAGAAGTCTTCTGTGAATAAGAACTGGAAGATCAAAGGCTCTTTTTCATGAACAAATTACAGGTATTTTTAATGGAAATTGCACTTTTTAAGCGATATTGACCAGTAGAGAAGCACCTTACCTTTGAGGATGTGGAGTCTATCAGCAGGCAAGATGTGGTAAAGTGGCTTTTGGGCAACCTAGTTAAACAGTTAAAGCTTTGAATTTGTATTGGGCTTGTCTGGCAAGATTTTGGTAGTAGAGGGGCTACAGGAACGGCTTCTGTGAGAAGCTTCTAGAAGCCTCTCTCATGCCCAATGGGTCCAATGCCATCTGGCTCCAAGACAGACCTGACACTAACCAAGGCTGAGCCCACCAGCAATGGTGGTAGTGCCTCTCTGATAACATATTTTTAAAAAGGGAAAAAAATGGCTGCACAACAGCAACTGGAGGAGAGGCATGAGAATATATGAGAGAAACAACCCTGCAGACACCAAACTCAGTGAAGAAAGACAAGCAGGAGGTGTTCCAGGTGCTGGAGCAGAGATTTCCCTGTAGCCCATAGTGATGACCATGGTGAGGCAGGTTGTCCCTCTGCAGCCCAAGGAGGTTAATGGTGGAGCAGATACCCACCTGTAGCCTGTGGAGGACTCCATGATGGAGCAGGTAGATGCACCTGAACAAGACTGTGAGTCCATGGGAAGCCCATGCTTGGAGCAGGCTCCTGGCAGGTCCTGTGACCCCATGGAGAGCAGAGCCCAGGCTAGAGCAGGTTTGGTAGCAGGGCTTGTGCCCCCGTGGGGGACCCGTGCTGGAGGAGTCTGTTCCCGAAGGACTGCATGCCTTGGAAAGGGTGCATAGAAAGGACCCATGCTAGAGCAGTTTGTGAAGAACTCATGGGAAGGGTCCACACTGGAGAAGTTCATGGAGGACTGTGTCCTGTGGAAGGGACCCCTCGCTGGAGCAGGGAAAGAGCGTGAGGAGTCCTCCGCCCGAGGAGAAGGAGCAGCAGGAACAGTGTGTGGTGAGCTGACTGCAAACCCCATTCCTCATCCCCCTGCACTGCTGGTAGGGAGGGGGTAGAGAATTTAGGAGTGCAGCTGAGGCCAGGAAGAAGGGAGGGGTAGGAGGGAAAGGTATTTTAAGATTCGGTTTATTTCTCATTACCCTACTCTGATTTGATTGGTAATAAATTAAATTAATTTCCCCAAGTCAAGTCTGTTTTGCCTGTGGCTAATTGCCGAGTGATGTCTCCCTGTTCTTATCTTGACCCACAAGTCTTTTGTTGTATTTTCTGTCCCCTGTCCAACTGTGAGCAGCTTGGTGGGCACCTGGCATCTATCTAGGTTCAACCCACTACATAATTTTGTAGAGGAAAATTGGGTGAAAATAGGAACAATTTCTCCAAAAAGTATATATCCTCTTGAGCTCTGTTCAGCCTAATGGAAGCCTATAGGCTAATGATTCCTGCTTCAGTTACTGTTTCTCAGCCACACAGTTCCAGTTAGAAAGAGAAGAGATTGTTTAATGAAAGAAGAAATAGATTAGGAATCTCATGCTTCCCAGCTGGAAAGTAGAAATGGGCTAAGTAGAGCCTGGTGGCCTTTCCACATTTCTTTTGGGGAACATATATAGTATTTAGTTGTTTGAGTATTCTCCATAGCTGGCTGAGAGATATGGAACATGTGCAATTCAGGGGAATTTGAAAAGCAAATGAAGACTAAAACTAGATTTACAGAGCCCTTGATGACAAAAGAGTGGGTAGGCTTCTTTGTTCTTTGTGGTCTTATTGGGTGGCTTTTTTTTTTAGGGATATAAAGCAAGGAAAGCAAGGATGTAGAGGGACATAGCAAGGCTACACCACCATAGCTGGGGGCAGGCCTGTAGGGATGCTGCTGGCACATTGAGGGTAGTGCAGAAAAAACTACAAGCAAGCTCTTTCAGGAATAAATCCTTCTTCCTGCTTATGGCAGGGTTTTTTAAAAGAACTGCAGGTTTTCAAGCTTTGGCAAATGAGAAACAGGAATTGCTTGAGAGACCAGCAGAAAAGATGGATATGTTCGTATAGCTTTTCTACCAGCGAGAAAGGGAACTTCCCCTGGGGCTGGGATGATGGTTGAAGAATTTTATCAGAGGTTCATTGATCCCCTTTCTGTGGTGTTTTCAAGGGCTTTCAATGAAATCTTGAGTGAAAAAGCATTAAGATCTTTACCATATAAAGAGGCTTTTGCATTGCTTTCTTCCTTTGGTAAAAATAAAGATTTAGAGAATACTGGAGATCAGAGACTTATTGCCTATTTGAAATAGATTACAAAATTTTGATTCTATTTTAGCTAAGAGACTGGGAAAGAAAATAGCAAGGCAATTATTAATTCTCAGTCACTCTAATATCTTTAAAGGTCACATAGTAGCAGACACTTGATGTAGTTTGTGGGAATTATTTGAAACTGCAGGAAAAGACAAAAAATTTACTATGCTTGAATCTAACCAAAGGTTTTAGACAGAGTGAAAATTATCTCACATATCTCAAGATATTGGATTGTCCTATAGTTTATTAACTTGCATTCCAAGCACCTTACAGCTTAATGAAATGTATTCTATTTCATTTTGTAGTGTTTTTCTCTGACTCTTTTGTTGCATGGGAGGAATGGATTTAAGAAGATTTCAAGGTTTAGTTTCTCAGCTGGTGTGAGAGAGTTTTTGTAATGTCCCTGAAAGTTGTTACATTTACAAATGACATTATAATAATGGTAGGCTGCAGAATGTAGTCATATCTATGTATATGTGTGCTTACATATATAGACATGTACATTCATATATGTATATATTAATTTTCAACGTTAACGTTTATAGATTATACAGAGAAAAGGCAGTGATTAATGTGAGTAAGAGTGTGACACCGGGATGTTTGTTGTGGGATACTCCTTTGAAACTCCAGAGGTCTTAAAGGTCAGATGAGCCTTTTTTAGGGAAGGCAAGCCTGTTTGCTTTGGTTTTGCTTGTTTTCTTAAGACTAATTTTCTGTGATGATTCAGTATCTGAACTAAAAAGGGAGAAACTTTGTCTCCTGTCAGGTAAAAGTGGTGAGGTGGAGTAGATAAGCCTTGACTTTGGCAAGAAAATGGCTGTTAAATAAACACTTTACTCTTGCTTTTTGCATTTGTGTGACATTCATGTATCCTCTCTTTGCAGATTCTTCTTTTGAAGGGTTAGAGTCACTTCACATGTTTTGGGGCAAGAAATGCAACTGAGTGGAGAAGTAGCGATCCTAACTCTTAAGTCTCTTAGATAAGGTCTCGCTCTGTTTTTCCCTGCTGATCGTACCAGGAAATGACCCACTTTAAATGCATAATAACATTTTTGCAAAGCTACATGACTAAGTTAGGTAGCCTGTACCTCATCCATCACCTGTCTGTCAGTTATGGAAGGGTTAGCAGCAGGTTGTGAAAATACCTTCTTGATGATCCTATTTATTTCTGTAATATTCAGTATTGTTGCATAAGTCTTGGCTTTTATAGAATTTCTTTTTTACATTCTTACTGTCATAGGTTTTATTACTAATACCATAAATGTTGCTTAAAGGGAGGTAAAAGATGAAAGAAGACTTACTTTAAACTTTAAAGTTCAGATTGTTTGTAAAATGATTCAGTTTTTAGTGGTGACTGAGAAAATTCACAAAAAACTTGGGACAGGAATGTTGGATTCCATGTCTATGGAATTCAATGGAAATAAAATTTTTCAGTGTTAGAAATTAGGGGTATAAAAGATCTATGTGTTTTCCTGTCATTCTGCTATGTAATGACTCTTTTTCTCTCTTTTGAAGTCTTAGTAATAAAGCTGAGGAGGATGAAGAAAGAGGGGCATGTGTCCATTCCAGGTGTAGTCAAAGGTTTGATAGTGATAACTGCCACTTAGCTGGGACATAGAATACCCTACCCTGTGTCTTTGGTGCCTTTTCTTGAAAAATTCTGAAACATTTTTTTTTGTGTGTCTTTATAGTGGTGTTCATGTTTTGGAGTTCTATTGATCAGCTGGAGTGCATGCTCTAGAGTTAATAGGGTTGTTTACTTCCATCTCTTTGGAGATTTACATTATGCTATTTCTGGGCACCCTGAAATGAAGACTCTTAAATTTAACTTGAGATTTTATAATCAGATAAACAGTAGGTGCTAAAGTAACTCAGAAATAGTTGGAGGTCTAAGACCAAAAGATGAGGATTTCATACCATCTGATGTTTAGGATTACCAGACTCACTTCAAGTACGGACAGTGGAGTCTCTGCATGAATTAGGCAATTATAGTAGATAATCTGAATACAGATTTATTTTTTTTTTAGTGATGTCTTTATCCTCTTTTGATGTATCACACAAAAGAAAGAACAATGAAATGTACCTTCTGCCTGTCGAACTGCCAATACAAGACTTGACTCTCCCAATATTTAGTGCAGATCTAGGTTGACATTCAACAATTGTTACGGCCTAGAAGGACACAGGGAAGTTTTTGCCAGAAACTAATTTCAATAACAATATCTGAAACAATTGCATTCGTTGCTGATGTCCTAATGGGATAAGGTCACTTGTTCTAGAAGAAAAATAAGAGAGGGAA
Organism: Microhierax caerulescens; assembly: GCA_035590215.1. Classification (NCBI taxonomy): domain Eukaryota; kingdom Metazoa; phylum Chordata; class Aves; order Falconiformes; family Falconidae; genus Microhierax; species Microhierax caerulescens. The sequence goes on from JAVJGJ010000014.1 coordinate 58,701,213, forward strand.
GTGTAGTATTGTGCTGCATTTCTGCAGTATAAAATTCAGCAGTGCCGTGTCCTTGGCCACTGAGCCACAGCCTTGTAGGTCTCTAGCGGACGGAGGGTGCAGGTGCACTGTCAATCACAGCCTTTGAGGCCTGTATCACTATTGTCCGGCTTTACATGCAAACGCTATCTTTTAATGAGATCTTAGCTATTAGAAATCCTTCCAGGTTGTGCTAGGATTCCAGTTCTTTAGGCATTCAACCTTTTTGATTACTTTAACCTCTATCAGCATATTGGATTTTTAGTGTTACACGGGAGAGCTCCTCAGTAAGGGAAAGGTGTGGCCGGAGCACTGCAGCCAGCCCCATGTGTCAGTGACTTCTTCACTGTGCAAATGGACAACTGTGAGCTTTCTACTGCTTTCAGGCAGTCTGGAAGTTATGCTGTTACATTTATTGCATCCCAAAATATTGCTTGACCTTTGCTATAGTGTAAAGCTCTATTAAAGTAGCTTCCTGAAGTCCCATCTGATGCCCTGGTGTATGAATGCCATACCTGTGGGTAACAAGAGACAACCTTTTTGCTCAGACAGCTTGCTATTAAATAGACAAGATAGTTTCCTCATGCCTCAGTTAAGTGCTTTTCTCACACTTTTTTTATTGGTTTGCCCAGGGTTGATCAGGGCTTCTGTGAGAAGTGCTAAATATTGAACCCAAATTTGTGGAGTCCTCATTTAGTCCTCATCTTAACCACAGTGTTATGTTCCCCTTTCATAGCCAGTGTATTTGCTTTCCATTTTTCAGAGGCCGCTTTAAAGACAGGCTAAATTATTAACTGGAGGCACTAACATTTGGAAAACAAAAAGCTCAAGGACACACCTAGAGTAGCTCTCAGCCTGCAGTGGTGTGGGGGATGTTTTTGAACTGATACTGTAAGTGCAGAATTAGCATAATCAGCAATCATTACCCCAGAGTCTCTGGACTCTTTGATGCTCTTGCTGTGAGTAGAATGTTCTCTGCGTGCTGTGCTCCACTCACTGAGAAAATGAAAGATTCGGAGAGACCACGGATTAATGATCTCCAGTTGGCTGGTTTCACATGTGTAGGTAACAGCAGGCAGGTTGAAGCTGAGAAAAAGTTAACAGTTCACATATTTGAATTTTAAAGGGAATGCCTGTCCTTCGAGTGTAGGCTAGCACAATCCCCTCTGCGGTGGAGCAGAGTACTATTAATGAAATCACTGCTGTCTTTTTATATTTTACTGCTGTTGACATTTTTGCAGCTGTTAGAGAAATGACTCAAGGCCTACAAGTTCTGGGTCATTTTTCATTTATGGGATATTTCCTCCTCTGCATACTCAATTCTGACTTTTATTTTTATTAATTTCTTATTGTACCTGAGGATCAGAGTGATATTTAACAGGATTTTTATAACCTTGCGCAGAGATAGGGTTGTTATCTGAAACCACCTTTAGCAACCTGATGTCTACTTAGACAGGGACGAATTCTGATATCCTGCAGTGAGTAGACCCTCTTTTATTTAAGTTGCTTGAGGCACTTTGCATGATGCCTCTAAATTTTAAAGTCTTTGGTTGCTTGAATTTATATGGCAGATCTAGAGCTGACAGGGTTTACTAGCAGTTTGAATAACAGTGGTAGAAGTGGGACACACAGTCAACTGCAAATAGTGACATTCTGGATTTAGCCTTTTTGGGTTTTGAACTTCATAATGTAGACTGATCATTAAATATACAGCTTGTACTTCAAAATTTTCATGAGCTGTAGTAGAAACTGCTGTTCTTGAATAGTGTCAATAAGATTAAGGTGACACTTAAATATACATGGAAGAATATATTTAATAACCTTTAAATAACCTCACACATCTCTGTGTTTGAAAAAATGGAATACCATGACTTACTCCTAATCAATCAAAAATTCATTTTTGTTGATTCAGCTTCCTTGGTGACTTGGCAAGATTCTTAAAAACTGTCAGTGCTAAGAGATTACAGTCTGTTTTGAAATTAACTGTAGTTTGATATTGCCTGACCATTTTTGCCTTATCTAAACAGTATGTTCTACCTTTCAGTAGTAATTATTATATAATTCCATATATGTCAGGTTAGAATAGTTAATAGAAGTAAATGGCTCATTTCCCTCTTTCCTTCATTTAATCTCCAAGGTTTATTACCCCCAGTAGAGAGAGGGAGGGATGTCCAGTGCAAGAAATTATCCACAGTGTTTTCAAATGAGATTGCATGGAGGTGTATAGATTTTTGTGTAATTACTTATCTACATTTTTCCTACTAACCTTTATTACTCATGCTGCTTTTGACCTCACTAACAGCATTGTTTTAAAGGATAAGGGGCGCTTTAAAATGTTTGCTTCTGAACCAATGTACACAGACCTGATTGAATGAAAAATGTGTATCTTTGCCATCCTTGCATTCTCTAAATGTGAGCTTGATTCTGATTATGCCAGTGCTACTAAAGTCCCTGCTCAGGGATTGATTTCCTTGGGTCCCAGGCTGAGTGGTGCAGGATGAGTCACCTCCCAGTGCGATCTCCCTCTCTAGTGGTCTGCACACATCAGTGTTAGGTATCAGCTGGTGCAGGTGTCCTCTCTGGCCCTATGACCCAAGAGGCCTTTAGTAACGTTTCATTATGAAATACATAAAGATAGAGATGTTACAGTTTAAGGTTTTTATGGAGAGTTGGTAAGATGTGCCTCATGTCTCAAATTATGGTATGATGGCATGTAGGAGTGTCTAAGGATAGAAAGGTACCTGGGATAGTCCTGGAGGACTGTGGAGCGTGTGGAACAAGGTAAACCTTTAATTACCTTATCACAACAAGCTGCAGTCCTGTGGATTGGAGCAAACTATTCCTCAACCATACCTGGTTTTGTCTCGGATGAACTACTGAGTGCAAGGAGGATGAACTACTGAGTGCAAGTGCCTGTCAGGATAAACTATCAGTCTGAGAGCACACTCAATTATTATACACCTACATTGCACTGTCTTTAAAAAAGAATGGTCCCGTAATGGCTATTCAGACCAAAAGATGCTTCCTATCTTGAGCCTGGATAGCAGAAATGACACCTATTATTATGGGTAAGGTGTAGTGTATGGTATTTTTTATTAACAAGCCTATTATAACTTCTCCAAACACTGATAATATTGGCATGAGTTTTTCCACATCTTGAGTAGTTACTTGCTTCAATAAAAATGTCTCAGTAATTTAAAAGGAAAACTATTTAGGGGAAGAAAACATTTTTCTTTTAAAAATAGTATTACAATTTTCTTCTTTGAAGTGCTCTAGTGCCTTTGAGCTTAGGAGCAGGAGCACTGCATTTGTCAGGGTGCCTTTCTTCTATGCTCATGAAAATATAGTTAGTTTGGAACAAATTATTAGACTCTGAAAAGCCATAGGTTCATACACAGAGAAGCTTGCTGTCAAGAAGCCTGCTGTTGAATTTTCTGCATGCTTAGATGCAGAGCAAGTTCCCAAGCCTCACAGACCTTATCTACAGATTAAGTACAGCAGCTGAAACCATGGTTTTGGTATGGGGGCAGCAGGACTGGGCTGGGACATAGGTGTTTCAGGACTTTCTTGTGAGTTTGCTAGTAATTCTGGACTCACCACTGAAAGATCTTGTATATCGGCTTCAGATAGTGTGGTTGAGCAGTTTCATTGGTATTTGGTCTGTCCTCTCCTTCCACCACCCTGTTCCCTGGTAGCTGACACACACAAAGAATAACTTAACTTCATCAGCTATGTTTTTCATCAAAAGCTCTTGGTCAAGGCTTCTGGTTTAAAACACCTGTATGAAAATCCATTGACTTCCAATGTCATGCTGAAATATGGAATTATTGGCCTATTGCAGGGAGTTTTTCTTTTTTTTTAAGGTTCCTTTTCCTTTCTTTCTTTTATTTTAAGAGATACTTTACCCCCACAGCTAAGATTAAATACACCACCTAATTTCAGCCTTTGTATATGTATATGCTGATAATCTATTAATTATACTCATTACATTTTTTATATCTCTTTTATTCAGTGCACAGCCTGGATGATGAATGAAAAACAGAGCAGTAATAAAAGCAAATATGATTTGTAGTTGAGATGAAAACTAACTAGCCTTTCTGGATTTGTCACCAATTTCTACATAATTTTATTTAAGAGCTTATTATAAGTGCAAGGATGCTGAACTGAAGATGCAAAGGGAGCTTGTTTCTGTTATTTCTTATTTTCCATGTACTTGCCTTTGTGGTTGTGGTGATCCATGAAGTATTTCATTTAATAATTACATTTAAAAGAAAGTTAATTATACAAAGCTACACAGTGCCACACATACATAAATACATTTAATTGTCAAAATTGCTGAACAAAATATCTCCCAGGAAGAGCTTTATTATTACAATTTTCACACTTCAACAGCAATTATGTGAATAGCAGACTCTGAACCCAAATGTTACTTCTTTTCCAATGATTAGATGAGTTTTATAGGTAATAATTTTATTGATCATTGACACTTTTTATTTTTCAATGAGATCTGTGATGCCCTTCTGCCAATGTGAAAAATTAGAATTCTGAATAGGATACTTAGCAATCACAGGGCTCTCTCAGTTGAAATCCAAGTGTTGCTGTGGTTTTTCATGTGTTCTCAGTCACACCAGATCTTTAAACTATGCTCAACCACAGCACACTTTTCAGATATGTGATCTTTCTGCACCTGGAAGTAAAGGCAATGTTTTACACAATTAGTAATATCTACTATAAGCTGCTAAATAGTATAGCCTCATAATGTGACAAGTAAGTACACTGTTAGCTAACACAGATAGTGCAATCTCATTGTAGGAGTTAAGTGATGAGATGAAATCATCCATGAATTGGAAATGTGGTTTACGGTTCCTTAGGTATTATAGACTATACCACTAATGAAGCAATTTGTTTTGTGTCCACTCACATTTCATTTGCTGCCATCAACAATTAAGAGATGTCGTAGTAAGGTCATTCCAGATTAACACCTTGTCTTTGCGAAGATCTCATTAAAATAGAGAGAAATTCTAATTTCTAGCCAAGATAATGTTAATTCAATGGGAGAATAAATATTGTGGAAGCAATTTGTGCAAGAGAAATGGATCTTAGAGGCATTGCTCTCTTTTTACTAGAAGTAATTCTTACATGGAGAGACATCCTATTGAAAACAGTAGCAAGACATGTTAGTATGGGAATTGGTTGGGTACCTTTGGCCTGGTTAAGGAAGCATGTCTTGTTGTTTGAGCTTTGCACAGATGTGCAGGTCCTTAAATAAATTGAACAGAAAATAAGATTTCTCCCTTTGCTGGTTGCCAGTATTACAGCTAAACTATAAAGAAAGTAATTTCTCCAACCATCATGCATTTACTTCCCAGTCATCCTTGGAAACTTGTAACGGTGAAGACCGTTGTAATTGACATTTCATTCTAATATATTGGCTGCCTTGCCTGAATTCTGACTGGCTGATAAAGCTCATGGAAATCCAGAGTCTCGTCATGTCCTAACAATTTCAGTTCAGCCCTGTGGCAATCTAAGCACTTAACCAGCAAAATAGGAAAGACAATATTTGGAGATTCTACTTTTCAAAATGCACAAGAACATAGTAACTGAAATAATAAAGTTGTCCCTGTATAATGCAATTATTTTTCAACTTGAAAAGCAGAATGAAGAAGAGTTTTAAAGGAATATGCATGCTAGTTTAAATAAGTAAATGCACAGGCATCAATTAATCCCAGCTATAACTTCACTGGAGTCACATTTCAGATAAATTTCACTGTAATATCACATTTTTTAAAGGAGGAAAAAAAAAATCAATGATCTTGTCTACAGATTTTGCATTGCGTCCCAGTTACTTGAAAGAAAATGAGTTGATGCACATCAACTCATTCTTCAGGTCATACTTTCTGAATAGATGTGGGTAATATTACACAGACTAAGGTATTGATTCCCCAGGTCCTCCAGAAATGAAGTGTCATGTCTTACAACTTGTTCTTCTTCACTATTCCATCATGTTTTCATTCACATGGGCTTCTTTTCTTGAGAATGCATGAGCCTTACTTCATCCTAAGTCTCTCAAAAATGCTATTTTTTCATTGTGTTTTTTTCTGTATTTGTATGTGTTTTGTATCAGAAGTTCAAACAGAAGTTTATCTGACATGATAATTATGCAGATGGAAAGATTTTTTTATGTCTTTTTTTGTACTTGGTTTGTAAAAATGTTGTGGATTTTGGAATTTTTTTTCTTTTCTTTCTTTTCATTTTTTCTGTCATCCATCTGTCATGTGTTGTCGTCGTCCCCACCCCCCCGCCCCGTGTTGCAGAGCACTAAAATTCATGCTTACCTTGTCAACAACGGCATGGCCTCTGGACAGCTGTTTCCTAGTCTGCAAAATGTCTTATTAGTATTTGGCCCCTTAGCACAGAATTTTCACATATTTGTTTCTTGTATTGTTGGGCAAATAAAGAGGAATCAAAAAATCATCTCATTCCTAATAGAAGGAGCAAGAAATTCTCATTATCACTAAACAACAGAAACTTTCGAAACAGCCTTGCTTACCAGACTCCTGGAGCCAGGGTTACGCCCCAGGTCTTGTATTTCTATATCAGGCTGGAAAGTGTCTTGAAAGTCCAGCTGTCAGGTAGAATGGAGGTGAGTGTGGGGCCAGGGTTTCTTAGAGGCTCTGTGGGTCTCGCTACAGAGCCAAGGATCCTGAAACGCCAGTGCTGGAGCTCCCTGCTCGTGCACGTGGTCAGGGGAGTGGGGTGAACAGAAAGACAGGTTTGTCTTGTCATTCCTCTGTTTGGCCTGTGACAATAAACGCCTGCTAATAAACTAAAGGTGCTTGATGCTGTCCTCCAGCACCAAGGTCAAAACAGGCATAAACCTGCCTGTAAATACAACATTTAGCTCCTGCTCTGCAAGCAGGTCTGGTAAAGGTCTTTTATCCACCCTAGCTCCTGAACTGTGCCCAGGAGCTGTTCGGGGGCATGTAAGTTCATCCAGACCGTGGCAAGGCCAGGGATTGTTCCAGGGAGCTGATAACACAGGCAGCCAAGGTCCACTGCCTGGGGAAAGCGTCCTTCAGCTTTGTATAACCTGGGAGCATATGCTCAGCCCTGAAGCTTTAGCACTTTGATTCCCATATGAAGTCACACTTAGAAATTTGTGAAGCAAACCTATTTTGTTTATTCCGAAATAGCGTTTCTATTATTTTGCCCTTGTGCATATTTTAAAAAAAGTGTTCTTTATGTGAAAAAAGGAAGATCTGCTATATCCACTCTTAATTACTCATGAGAACATCACTCTGTCTCTCAGCCCTGTAACTTAGTGTCACCTTGAGTTCTCATTTCCTTAAGGGACATATTATGGCTATGTTTTCTTAAAAGCTTAATTCATGACAAACAATTTCAGGGGAATACACTACTGCTTTGCTACATTTGAGCTGCTCTGAGGCAATGGTCCATGTGCATGCCTTACCTTGTGGAACCCTGTTAGGAATCAGAAATTATTCTGGTGAGCACAGCCTTGCATGAAACACAGATAAATATTTCATATTTATCTTGGTGTTTGGAGGGGAAGAAAATGCATACAGACAGTGCAATGGAGACTTGGTAAGAACTTTCTATTATTTTTTGTTCATGTGTTTCATTGCTGTGAAGTAACCTTCCATATCCATCCGTATTCTCTTGTCCAGAATCTACTCTCTCATATTGTCTTCCTTGGTCTCCTTTTCCTTTGCAGAATTAATTTACTCCTCTTTCAAGACTCTCCACAGGCTTTCTCAGTTCTACCTACAAACTATCCAGTACTGTTAAGCTGTCAGTTCATGTGTCTGATTGGCTTGCTGTGGTGAATTTCAGCATTTTTCTGAAGTATTTTTTAATATATTCCTACAAATATCAGGAGGTTTATATTATTTTTAATGTTATGTGTGTGATATTTATCTTTTGAAATCTACAGCAAAATACAAACCTTCTTTGAAAGTCTTCTTGGTGCCCATGAAAAACTTGAAACCTGTGAAGGATCTTTTTGCACTGGGGACATTTATTTGTCACGACGGTTGTATCTTTTCCTTGTGTCTACCCCTGCAGTCACCTAGAAAGTTATTTAGCCATGTGTGTCAAACTAGACTGTAAACATTACGGAATAGAGACAACATTTTTGTCCTGTGCTCATACAGCATATGAAACAATAGGGGCGTTACTGAGCCATGATTTCTTTTTTTTTCCATATATAAATGCAAAAACAGAGCTCTGCAGCAGAACAGACACTGTGCATGGCAGTCCTTGCTTTCAGAGTCCCAGGAGAGGTGCTAATGACCAGCTCCTTACAAATAAACTTTATTTTAAAAGCTAAACAGGTTCTCTGCTGCTTATATGACTCTGCAGAACCCCCCAAAAATGCTTACAAGTTTTCAGTGTTACCTTGTGCAGAATAAATATTCTTCCAGACACTGAGAAGCGTTGCTTGGAAAACTCTGTGTACAGGAGCTTTACTGACCTAATGTCCTCAGCTCACCATAGTCTAGAAGCCAAGAATGATAAGGGTCTTGAAGATCAACCTGGGATGGTTCTTACGATTGATGTAGTTGATATAAATGGAAATAAATGTATACAGAAGCATATGCATGTAGATAATACATATGTGTGAGCACATGTATATGCATATGGATTGACACAAAGAAGTCCAGGGGGTCAATGGGATTTGCCCAAGGGTACTGATACAGGCTTATCAGTCTGACTTCAGTCCATGGCAGGTTATGGATCAGATCACCTTGAGCGCCACTACATGGTATGTATAGCGAAACCAGATGATCAGGCTCAGCCAGCATGGGGTTATGAAAGGCAGGTCCTGCCTGACAAACCTGATCCCCTTCTATGACAGTGTGACCCACTCAGTGGATGAGGGAAAGGCTGTGGATGTTGTCTACCTAAATTTTAGTAAAGCCTTTGACACAGTTTCCCACAGCATTCTCCTGGACAAACTGGTTGCTCGTGGCTTGGACAGCTGTACTGTTTGCTCAGTACAAAAATGTCTGGATGCCTGAGCCCAAAGAGTGGCAGTGAATGGTATTAAATCCAGTGGGCAGCCAGTCACAAGTGGTGTTCCCCAGGGCTCAGTGTTGGGAACGGTTCTATTTAATGTCTTTATCAATGATCTGGATGAGGGGATCCAGTGCACCCTTGCTAAGTTTGCAGAAGACACCAAGTTGGACAGCAGTGTTGATCTGCTTGGGGGCAGGAAGGCTCTGCAGAGGGGTCT
>JAVJGJ010000014.1:58710830-58793433 GCA_035590215.1 Microhierax caerulescens
ACACTGAGGTGCTGGAGCGTGTCCAGAGACGGGCAACGGGGCTGGGGAAGGGTCTGGAGCACAAGTCTTGTGAGGAGCAGCTGAGGGAACGGGGGGTGTTTAGCCTGGAGAGGAGGAGGCTGAGGGGGGACCTTATCGCTCTCTACAACTGCCTGACAGGAGGCTGCAGGCAAGTGGGGGTCAGTCTCTTCTCACAGATAACAAGCAATAGGACAAGAGGAAACAGCCTCAAATTGTGCCAGGGGATATTAGGAAAAATTTCTTCACCTCAGGGGTTGTCAAGCATTGGAACTGGCTGCCCAGGGAGGTGGTTGAGTCACCATCCTTGGAGGTATTTAAAAGACGTGTAGAGATGGTGCTTAGGGACATGGTTTAGCGGTGGACTTGGCAGTGTTGACAGCTAGACTCGATGATTGTAAAGGTCTTTTCCAACCTAAATGAATCTATTATTCTGTGATTCTGTATCTGTGGCATGATCTTTCATTTCAGTACTCTGGTACTAAATTAAAATGTGGGTAATTGTTTTGGAAGAATTATCAAGTCTAGCAAATCTATATCAGTTTCAAATTAACTGCTTCCCCCCACCCCAAGGATGGAAGCTGACAAAATTCAACATAAAAGTAATCCACTACTGACTTGTCTTTAAAACTGTCATATTTTAGATACCACTATATCTTATACTCAGATTTGGTTTGTCAAATTCACAAAGTTTAATTCTAGGATCTCCTTTCCATATAATACAGTAGTAGTAGTAACAATAATAATAACAACAACAACAATTATAATATTAATAATATCACAACAGATTGAAAGATAAGTAAAGATGTATATAATCCTGAAAGTAAAGCAGTATCAAGGAAAATAATTTGCTGCTATGGTAAGAAGCTGTCAACTTTCACACAAAAAGTCATTAACTTTTTTTTTTCTTTTGAATTATAGTTTTGGCACTTTCATATAACACCAAGGTAATAGATTTTCATTATGTCCAGAGTGCAAAAGACTGGCTGTGGAAAAAGCAAGGGGGCTCAGATTAATAAAAGCCGACAAGCTGACCAAAAGGGAAGTGGCAGCATGGCTGGCACCATGGCTCAGTGGTTGTGACAGGCAATTAGTGAACAGAGCAGAACAGATGTAACAGGAGGCAGCAACAATTTACTGAAGCATTAGCTTGCTCACTGTGTAGTGCGGGGCAATGATACTGTTTGCTGATACAAATAAATACTAATACGATCCTGGGAGGGGAAAATAGAATGTGCGCAGTCATTTTACAGGATTGAAAAAACTTACCACAAAACAGAAATAACAAAAAACAAACAAACAAACACAACAAAAAAACAGAAAGAAAAAAAAAACCAAACAAACCCAAACCAAAACAAGCTCAGGTAGACTTAAGGGAAAGAAACAAAACAAAACAGTCTCTGTGGCGTTGAAGATGAGATTGAGATTCTTGCCTATTACTGCACTGTACCATGCTTCAACAAATATACCAGACTATAGAGTAATTGTAATAGCATGTTTATATTTCACAGCACTCAAAGAGGATGCACAATGCTCATTTTATCTCCCCCCTGTTGTTCTGGGACAGACTTACATTACTGCAGCTCCTTGAGGTTGCTGCTGGTTGGTGTACTGATGTGAAGAGAGGGGCTTGCTATATCCTTACCTATGCCATCAGAGGAGAGAATAACAATCGTGGGAGGTTTTTGTGGTTACAAGCATTGCCTTGTAATTTTGAAAACCAAACCGTGAAATTTGTACCTTGCTTTTTAAGACTATTTTTTAAAAGCCAGCACAGATCTCACAGTGTGCTAAATTAATTAATCTACCTCAAAGAACTACCAGAAGGATCTAGGTAGATGTCTGCAGTCTCAGAAGATGAAGCCATCACTATGCACAGGGAAACTGAGACTGGATGAGTTACCATTTTCTACTAAGAACTGTTATGTTTTTCCAAAACGTAGCAGTGAAACTACTATGTTTCTGTTGACGGTAGAGAGTATAACATCTTAATTCTGTAAACTGACAAACTCTAGGTGTTATGGAAGCATACATTTTATTTAGAACTGGGAAAGAAAATGGTCAGTCTTGTGTGTACAGTCTGTAAAATCACTATTGACATCTTGTATTGACAATATTAACTGTCGCAGCATTCTCCAAACTATCAAGCTGCAACAAGGTCTTTTACCATCTCATCCTGGCACACTCTTCATCCCAATCCCTCTGCTGCCTTCTCCTAATCTCTCCTCTTGCTTCTTCCTCTCTCATCTCCTTCTGCTTCTTCCTTGCTCACCTTCTCTTCCATGTCTGCTCTCTCTTCATTAGCTTGCAACCCCTTAACAGAACCAGCCACAGCTGCACCTTATCTACATCGACAAACCAACCGCCCCTGGAGCCAGCCCACAGCTGTATGTTATCAATGATAATTAACCCAGCTTCATTCCTCTACAATTCCCCCTTTTTTCTTTTTTTGTCTTTTTAACAACTCATATCTCATGTTTTTACCAATCATCACTTTTTATATATAGATACAATTTTTTTACAAATAAACTTTTTATACAGTCCTCTATAACTTCTCTACAATTAACAACCAAGTAATTTTCTCCATTCCCATGAAGATCAGGCATTTACTTGCGAAGTATTACAAATCAGACCAACTGAACCTAGGAGGTTTACCTTCTGCCCTGAGTACGGACAGGACCTCAAGGGCCGGTTTCCTACCACCAGGTGGAGCTTGAGAATAATTTTTATGGTACCGGATCAAAGGGAGTCACGTTTTGCTGTAGGTGTTCTTCCCTCGCTGAGCGAGCGTGTCTGACAATAACGAAGACGTGACTTGGTGCCATTCACTCTAGGTCACTGCAAAGACTCATGGAGGGGAGTGTTGCTGCAAGAGCCAGGGGATCCTCTCTGCTTGTCTGTGGCTCCAGTTGGCTGTAGCGAAGGTAGGGAATATTTCTGGTAACAAGTCGCTGTTTCTGGCTGAGTTTCAATGGGGAAGAGCCTCTCTTTAGCTCTCTCTTTTAAATACTAGTGCTTGGGTGCAAATAAAGCAAAATATGCTTAGCATGCATCTTGTTTTGCAGCAGTTGTTTCTCTTTCACAGGAAAAGCATAGTCCTGCACCCAGACATCTGCTGTCTTAGTTGCTCAGGAGAATATTGTTTTACTCAGTGGCAACAACCATATATGAATGCTTGAGGAATATATGATTTTAACGTGGTTGTATTAAAGAAGAAAATTCATTCATGTAAACTAACGCAAAAACTTTTCAACTAAATTGGAACAGGATGAAACTGATATTTTTTTTTCCTTAAAATTGGAAGAATCATAGTCATTTGTATCAAAAAGGATTTTTTTTTACAAAAATGTGTGTATATGTAACACATAGAAAGATGTGATTTGAGAGTATGATATTTTCTCAACTGAATAACTCAGTTTCACTTAAAAGTGCAGTTGCAAGTTGAGAAGAGGACAAGGGAGTGATGTGCTAACAAATGGCTTAATGAGAAAAAAACAACAGCGTCACAGAAAACAAATTAAGGAAATGGGAAAAATATAAAATACAGAGCCAGTTTTTTAAAGAGTGGGATGATGTGCTTCCCCCCCCCCCCAAATCTGATCTTTATTTCCCATAACACTTCTGAAATACTAACTGCCAGTGGCAGATGTTTCTGGTTGTGATGGCTTTACCCATCTTAAAGTGGATTCAGGGGAGACAGATAACAATACAGTAGCCAAGGGCTAATTTGAGCAATGTGCCCACCTAATCATAGCACTGGTTAAGGTCCAACTCAAGTCAATTTTGGATGAAATTATCTTCTCTAGTCAGTATACAGAAATGACTAAAGTCAATTATCTTACTCCATGAATAGTGGATAGCCCAGAATCCACTGAGCAATCTTGCATAGCAGCAGGCTACACACCAGGATCTCCCCTTGAGCAGGGATGCCTCGGGGTTACTCATTGAGGTTGAGTGATTTCTTGCTATAACACATTCTAAGTTACTGATTAATAGCATGTTAAACTTTGAAATCTTAGCTAAGTGATATAAAGGGTTGAGTGTGTACGTTTAATCCTTTAGACATAAACTGTTGAACAAGCCTGGGACTAAGTGCGGATCCAGCCATACCTAAACTCCCCACTGGGCTTAGAATACAAGGGAGTCCTTTCTGAACCTCATGACTCAAGGGGAGGGTCTCCCTGACAATTTTGTCTGACTGCATCCTCTATGCAGTAAATGCTCAAGTGTACCTTGCCATCTCATCTTTATACTATTGTCATATTTACTGTCAAACTTCATTAAATTTCTGCTCTATATTGGTAAGCATATTTTTACTTCTCTCTTACAAGTGAAGTGCATCACTTCATCTGCGACAAGCAGACAGAATGACTAGCTAGCAGCGAGCCTTATATTTAGGTTGCACAAAACTCTTCATTGTTGAGGATTTGCATATCTTTTATTTTGAGAAGCTGCGGTTTCTCCAATGTAAGCATCAGGACTCTTAATATTAATCAGAGAGAACTTAGATGTGGAAGCACCATTTTCTTGTTGATCAAAATTTGGTTCAGGCTTTTCCTCAGAGCTAATCTAAGGGATGGTCGTTTTCCCTCTGTCATTGGCATGCACCATGCAAATGTTGGCTGTGGGCCAGCAGGCAAATGTCCTAAGAAATCTGGACCAAAGCCACCACCACCACTCCTACTGCGGTAGGGGACATGACATAGCTTGGGAACTCCTAGGGCACCTGATAGAACAAATGGCTGGAGTCCTTCCCCCATGTCCTTACTGCATGCTTGTGTTTCCAATCCTGTTCCTTCAGCCTTCTCCTGACCCTTTGGCTGATTGTTGACTTCTACTTTCTGCAGGTAGAAAAGAGAAGATGCAGATCACACTTCTTTATTGTTCTCCTCAGACACATACCATATGTGAGGTTTCTCTCTTTCTTAGTTAAATCTTCATTTACTCTTAGCTAGTATGTTCACTCTGGTGTCTTAATATTGCTAAAGGTTCAGGTTTCAAATCTTGACGGCAGAATAACTTTATAATTATGTAATTTTGTTCTTTCATTCTTGATATTCTCTAGGGCCTTATTTAAATTTGTTAAAATAAAGTTCTTAAGATCACAAAATATGGCAAATAGGAATTGCCTATAGATCCTTAAATCTGGTGGTTTAAAAAATAATTTTTAAAAAATGTTCATGTATTGCAAGGGAAAAGAAATATATTTTATTAAACCAGTTACTTCAGTTGGAAATGAAAGAAAGGTTTTTGGTCTTGTAAGTTCTTCAGGTCTTCTGCAAATGTGTATGTGGTGAGATATTTAATTACACAGCCAAGGGCCCCTCCTTATTTGGTGCAGAAGATAGCTGGAGAAGAAAGCAGAATTATGTCTGGAAAAGGAACTATAAGTGAAGGATTGAGCTTTTCAGGCATAGTAATATTTTAACCTTAGTTAAAAGTTACTAGAATCTGCTTCTCCACCAAATTGTATAGTTGGTTTAATTCTCGTAGCTGTTAAAGAACAATGTTTATTTGTTGGGTCAGGTAGTGTAGCAATGCTTTCCTTTCAATTTGAATGATAAAGTTATTATTGGATGTTGGAGGGCTTTAGAAGGAGAAATTGGTGAGATTATTGTTTTCCTCTTTCACTTAGGCCTAATTCTTTGCAAAGAGTGGGCATAGCCCTATTTTCCCTGACTAATTGCAGTTCTCACGTTCATATTTTCCAAATCTGTTCCACCAGTTGGCTTGGTCCTGCTAAGCTGTACCTCATTTCACTGTTAGGGCCACATTTGTCTGGCTCCTGAATCTTCTGCCTAGCTATATACCCACTGCTTTGAGATCTGTCACCACGGCCCTTTCCTTCTTTCTGTTTCCAGCTATTGTCCTAAAGAACTTCTTTTGCCTCCTGGAAAAGGAGACCTGGTGGTGTGGAAACTTTCTGCCAGTCATGAACAACCTGCAGCACAGCAGCACTTGATGACTTGAATTGCATCATAAAAGCAAGAGCAGCAGCAAGCAACAGTGGCCTGGCACTTGAAGTAGTGGGGATGGCCAATAAGAACCATGGGGAGGAATCACTGAAGTGAATAATGAAACCAGAGAACTGGGTAGAGAAATCAATTTGTGATGTATAATCACACCTAAAATGGGGAGAGAAAAGGATGCTTGACTCCTTGAGTCTGTAGGACGGAATAGTAAGTGACAGGATGAATTCTGGGGTATTGTGCTGCTGTCCAAAGGAGCTGACTAACTTACCTAAATAAAATTCTTATGCCAGAAAACTCAAGACAGTTTGATTTGGGAGCCTGGACCTTTATGCCTTCTCTTTTTCTTCATCTTCCCTTTTCCACCTTGGAGGTTTAGAGCCCATTAACATTTTCTGCCTCCTTCTTCTGTACAGTTACTGTAGGGGCCAGCCATGCATGCAGCTTCCTCGGATACGTGTCCTTCGTGGCCTGGTACCCAGCTCTGGTACGTGCATTGCTACAGACATGTCTCATGGCAATTGGTAGATAAACTGTTTCTCTTGCTCTGCTTTCTCCCTAGCTTACATGTCCAAGACTGGTTGCACTTACGGTCTTCTGGAGTTTCTAAGTTATGATCTTCTGAGTCACAGATTGTTTTTCTAGAAGCCAAAAGCATGGTATGAAAAAGGCATTTCTATTTTTGGAAATAACCTATACTTTAACTTAATGGATCAGAAATATAACAAATATCAGTGATTGTGGGTTGTGGTATTTCTCCAAGGTTAGACCAGGAGTCCTTTTATCTCTGCTAGACTTCAGAAACAAGTTTTATCAGAGGTCATAGACCTTACAGACCCGTATAGAATTGCTGAGCAGGAAGACTTCTAGTTATCTGTGAAAGAGACTGAATTTATCATATAGGACATAACACAGAAAGAACATGATTTGTTATTGTGAAAGCACTCTCAGACAGAGTTTCTACCTGGTAGACTTTTTTTTTTTTTTTTTTTAAAATAAATATTTTATAGTGTGTGATCATGGAAAGATCACTTGACACTAGTAAAAAACCTGAATAAATAACAATACTGTGGGAGAGAAAAACAAAAGCCACACGGTAAGATATTCTGAAAATGTTCCTATATATTTCAAGTCAAACCAGTCATAGATTTGCACTGATAAATGTATGTTACATTTACTATACAGTCAAGAGATATAAGGGAATTGCAGTGCAGTACCCCAGAAGAGGTGCAGATTTTCTTGGCTTAATTAAGACAAAACTGGATTAAAGAGCAAATCCTGCATAAAAAAAATAAAATAAAAAATGAGTAAGAATGCAAACTCAGTCTTCATGAGATTTAAGATTAGTTTAATTTGCTTACTTTGCATATATGACTTTCTTTGTAATAATAGCCTTGTGATAGCTATCATCTAATAACAGCTAATAGTTGATAGCCTTGAATTCCCTCAGGATAATGGGATAATATATAGATTTATTCTAAATGACAGTAGTGTAATTCCATGTTTGGAGCAGATAGAGCTCTCAATAATTTGATTTTGCACTGCTTTATTTGTGACTGTCTATCTTATTTACAGTACAATATTAATTTTCTCAAAAGTTCTATAACAGTAACCTTACAGCTTCCAAAGCTCAAAAAAAGAAAGGTAAGGAATTTGCGGCTGTTACAGATGGGGAAAAAAAGGTATTGAAAGAGCAAAGTTAAAGCACCTGCTATTTTTGTTGATCTAGGTGAAGGTGCTGCAGATGATGTCTTTTAAAGTATTTAACATTTTTAATACACTGATTCCTGTTCTGTAAGTTCCCCAGAAGTGTGTGCTGCCCAAAGGGTGAGTGGCTATGGTCCAGCTGTGGCCAAGTCTGCTGAAGGTAGGTCAGTGGTGAGAAATACAGTTAAAGCTGGGATGGACAGTTTTGGGGAGATCCTCCTTCAGCTTCCTAGAAGAAGTTTGAACCCTTACGCAAAGGAAATAGCCACAGCAACTGCACAGACTTCTCAAATTTTCAGCTGTTACACTCAAGGTCTGATTACTGGCAAAAGGAAACACACAATACACATGTAGTTACAAGATCTCATCATAGGTCTAATTTGACAGTCTAATAGAAATACAGCAAAGAGCAATTCTTAGTCCAGTTACCATAGTTCTGTGACTCCTAGTCCAATAATTTGTTAAAATAGTTAATAAGAAACCCCTTCATATTAGCTGCTCCTTTTGTCTGGTGCTGTGCTTTCCCTCCCAGACTCCCAAGGGTGATGGTAGCAGCATTCTTGGAGGGAGTTGTCAGCTCCATAAGCTCTTCTCCAGGAAGATTTTGATGTGGTGGTACGGATCCATTTTCCTGTGGTCTTGGAGTCTGCTTGGGTTTATTTGTATATATTTTGTTATCACTGTCTGCATACATTAGCTTTCTCTTCACTGATTCTCAGTCATTCAGTTTTCTGTTATTTCTCTTACCTCTGCTTTGGTTTAATAAGACTATACTCCTGCGAGGACCATCGTGGTTTGCATTTGCAGTGTGGGACCTCTGTTATCATCCTATGTTTAAGCACTTGCAAATCACTTTTCATTCTATATATAGTTCGGTATATACTCATTATCACTATAAACTGGAGTTAAATGAAACCTGAGTACTAGACAATTGCCATCATAGCTAAAAGAAGGGTGAGCTAAGACAAACATAAATAGGTCCTAAGGACTTTTGCTATTAATGGAAAAAATTGTATTTATTGGCAGGGTAGAAATCAGGAGCAATAGCATTTCTTCACTCTGGGAATATTTTGTTCAAAGTGGCTGCCTGCTCCATCTGTGCAGACAGAGAGACCTGGTGGTCAACTTCTACTGACAAGAATCCAATGTCTGAAGTCACAGACACAGATAAATGGGAGCAGACCGTTAGTGTACACATCTAAAATTATCATTTTCCCTAGTGCAAAGGAGTAAAGAACTGGCCTGTAATTAATTATGCAATAATGTAACTGGAGACTACAGGATAATACCTGTGCAAAACATGGGATTAAGGTTGTCAAGAAAAGATTGATCGTAAAAACATTTTTAATTATTAAATGTTGGAGTTTATTTGCAACATTCCTAACTATTTCAATTTTGGAGTTTTTATGATTTTGTTTTTCTGGTTTTCTAATCATCACACCTTCCTTAATATCAGTCCCTTGAAATTATACCATATAAATCTCTGGGTTGACAGTAGATTTAGATCTTTAACACCACAGCATAGACCCCTGCCTCTTAAACTAATGAAATAACTATTAACAGTTAAAAATTAATAGAAACATATATTTTGCAAGTACATTACTTTCTTTTTTTTCAGCTCTACTGGGTCTGATTGTGATGGAATTAACTTTCTTCACAGCAGCCCATATGCTTTTGTGGTTTGCATTTGTGGCTAAAATGTTGTTGGTAACATACCGAAGTTTTGGTTATTTCTGAAAAGTGCTTGCACAGCATCAAGGCTTCCCCTCTTCCCGCCAGCCTCCCACCTCCTGGAAAGCAAGTTGGTTCAGGGTTAGCAAGAAGCTGGGAGGGGTTCCAGTGGACCCAAATGGATATCCCATATGTTGTGCTTAGACCTGAAAACACTGTATTACGGTCTGACTTTGTGCTCAGCTAGAAAGGACGGAAAGGAGGAGGAAGGAGGGACATTTGTGGTGGTCGTATTTGTCTTGTCAAGCAACTGTCACGCATGCTGAGGTCCTGCTTGCCAAGAAGGGGCCGGACATCTACCTCCCCACTGGATGCAGTGAATGACTTTTCTCTTTTTTGCCTTGCTTGTGTACAGCTTTTACTTTCCCATTAAACTTTCATTATCTCAATTCATGAATTTTCTCACCTTCCTTCTATTTTCTCCCTAACCTGCAGGACAGGGGAGTGAGTGAGCAGCTGGATGGGTGTTCAACTGCTGGTTATGGTCCACCCACCGCATCTACAAAAGAGAAAATTGTTAAATATCCTAGAATGTGCTCTACGTTTTGGAAAGAATTGTGCAGCTGTTTTCCAGTCACTTCCATCCTTAGTCTTTTATTTCCTCCTTTGCAGCTCTTCCACTGTTAATCAATATCTCATATTCCCTTTGATTTCTCTTTTTGCAGTGACACATCTTTCCAACTCTCATGGCATCTTGCTTTCTTTATTGGTTTTAAGGCTTCCCCCCCCCCCCCAGTCTTCCTCTGCGGTTTATTCAAGTTCCCAGCATCCCCACTTCCTACTTATTTTTCCTTTTTTTCTGCATACAAACCAATGTTTTCCTCCTTGGCACTAGAAAGACCACCAAGATCACAAAGGAAATTATCCCCTTTTCCAAGAATTTGATCTGTCAATTGCTGGGTGGTGCAGTGGCTGGGAAATTCCTGACAGCCTGACTGTGGGCTGTCATGAGCTCACCCATTTAGGTGCTATTATTTTGCTCCCTGTTCATTCCAAAGCCCTCTTGCTCTGATAACTCTTACTTTGCCCCAGGCTTTGTTTAAAGTAAACTAAATAGTTCTCTCTGAGAAAAAAAAAAAAAAAAAAAACAAAAAAACCCTGAATACCATTCAGGCGTTAGTTTGTTGCAAGGATGAGAGGCTATGGGCAAGTCCTGCACCACAATTAGCTTTGATCCCAAAGGATCAAAGATCCAGAGGCAAGATCCAGAGGCAAGCACCATCTAGCATAGACTTGTGTAGTCAGCTGTAGAGACGGCAAACTCCTAACAATGTGGATATGAGCTCTACTGCATAACTTGACCCTGGAGGACCTTGGAAAAAAACGCATATAGCATGCTGGAAAAGCCAAATGCTACATTTAGGTTGGCACAACCTATGTAGTAGTGAGGGCCAGGCTGAAAGTAAATATCCACAGCGGTCAAAGGGCTTCCGTCCCTAACTTTATTACTAGCTGTGCTAGCATGAGATGTTCATTGGACTACAGCAACATAGATACTCTTCTGGTCACTTCTAAATTATCTTTAAACTTCTTGGGATTCCAAGTTTGTTGAAAATGACCTAATAGTTCAAAAGTTCCTTGAAAGGGGCTGATGAACAGAAAGGTAAACAGACAGGGTGACTCATCAACATTGTTTCTGTAAACAGTCAGGCCATAAATGTGTTACTGAGAAGAACAGAGGTACTTTCTCATATTAAAGCAATGTTTTTAGAAGAAATTTGCACTTTTGCAATTTGACCTACTAAAAATATTCCAAAACTCTCCACACAATATTTTTATCTAAATCCCATCTTACTGGCCATATTCTGTAAAAGAGTAAAATCAAAAGTCAGCCAGTCCTTAATACCGTGCCTTAGCTTTCTGTTGACTTTTAATCATGGTTTAGGGATTTTTCATTCATAGAAATGTGATATGCAACTTTTAAGATAAATTTTAAAGATGAACAGCTTTCCCCAGGGTATAAATTGATAATCAACTGATGCCAAAAAATAGTTTACTTCCTATAGAAGTATTGGGATATTAATGGAAGAGCAGCAGAAAATGTTCTGTGACAAGCATAAATGAATTACACTGTCTGAAAAATAAATCAGGTTAATATTCCTAGGTTCTTTTTTGTCCATGTTCACCCCTGTACATTGACAGATAGAAGAGAAATTGTTCAGGTTGACTTTTCTTGTTCTTTACTGAAATTGCCTGATCCTATTGTAATAACAAACATATCTTAATCCGAGGGGTTAGATATTTGAATTTAGATTATCTTTAATTTTAAATAATAAAAATATTGCTGTTTTCCACCACCTGTTCATCCAGATCTTCATGCCCTCATTCTGTTGATTTATCTTCTCAGGTTATACTGACTCACCTCTTTAAAAAACTCTTAGCGCTATAATTTTCTGATGGCAGCATAACAGTCTGAAATGAAGGGCTAACTTTGTGTAGAGAGATGTTAATTGCATCTATAGATTATAACCTGGTCAGAAGTAAAAACTAACCAAAATCATGGAGTTCTAGGACAATTTTTAATGTATTTAAAAATTCTCCATTTTGATTCAGTACTAAAAATTGAATGTCTAAATGAAGACTTTCAAAAGCATCCACCAAATCTTATTGCAGCTAATATTTACATTTTATTTTATAAAAAAGAAAAGGTCAATTAATTTTATATTAAATGCTGGCTGGATAGCTTCCAATGAATTTGAAATGGATAGAAACATTGTCACTACACAGAAGTGGCTGATTTTGTGCTCCTTTAGAAAAATTAGTTTCTATCCCTCTCCAAGCTATTGATAGAATTAGTTTTTAACTTTATATATATATATATATATGAGAGAATTTTTTATCGGAATTTTCAATAAAAAACTTTCATGACTTTGGTTTTCAGAATGAAAAGTTTCAGGGCTAAGAAGGAAAGATAGAAATTTCTTTTGGTTATCACCTAAACTGTTTTATTGGTAGTATTTACAAGGGAGACACTATAACTTAAATGAATACAAGAAACTAAGCTATATTGCTGTATTTCCCCCCAGATAAAAGCTTGACAGAGAAATGTGAAAAGAAACACATTCCAGTAGACTAAACAGTTCTGTCACAACTGAAAAGACTCATGAAGTAGAACTAATTTAACTGATTTTTTCTAAAGAAAATTAAACTAGCTCCAGCAATATTTTAGTGTTTATTTATATACATGTATATATCTCCATATTGAATACAATATTTTCATTAATATTTTGAAGAGACTTTTCTCTAGGACATCATATTTGGTGTTGTATTTTCTATGGGAGATATAGTACACCAAATAATAAAGACAATATCCAAATTAAATGCTTTGGTTTACTTTAAAAATGTCAAGTGTTCTGATCTGTTCCTGTCATCTTAAGAAAATTCTCTTCCATTCAGAGCAAAGAGCACAACTTTACAATGTCAGCTTCTTCCTAAATGTGTGAATGTCATCCTCTGGAAAGTGTCACTTAAGATCCCTTCATTATACATATTTTCTTCATTTTATAAAGCATTTTTTGCATGTTATGACATGAAAGCTGTAGAAAATCTACCACTAGATAT
This sequence comes from Microhierax caerulescens, assembly GCA_035590215.1. Classification (NCBI taxonomy): domain Eukaryota; kingdom Metazoa; phylum Chordata; class Aves; order Falconiformes; family Falconidae; genus Microhierax; species Microhierax caerulescens. The sequence continues at coordinate 58,723,817 of JAVJGJ010000014.1, forward strand.
CACCATAAGCTATTTTAGTAGTAAATTTTCAAATTATTTTTCTAAGTGACTGAACTTTTAACAGAAGGTCAGCAATGAAATCACCCTTGAAGTGTGAGGGGCTTTTTTATTTTTTTGCACTGCAAAACTTCACACGTAAAGTTTTCATTCTTTATACTTCATTCTGCCATTCATGTGTGACATGTCAACTTACAAGACTCTATATGTAAAGCTGTCCACCTAAATTAAGTCAGTAAAATGTATGTAATGTTGCATGCATAAAGACTAATATTTCCTTTATATACACCATGGTATTAACTGATCATCAAGTACCACCTATATTGAATAAGTAGGAATATTAACAGATATAGTGGGGCACAAACTTCCATAAGTTGCTGTTCATGAACTGAATTACGTTGGTTTAAATTTCGCAATGTGTTCATTTTCAATAAAAGGGGAATTCTCTCCTGAAAATGTTCTTGGTAATGAACATAACCCCTGTATGTACATTACCTTGTACATACATTACCCTGTACGTAATATACAAACCCCTGTATCTATAGGTGAATATTTTAAAATTCTGGAATAATATATAACGAAAAAACATTTTAAGCCAAAAAATATTTGTTCTGCCATTTGAAATAATCTATTTGCTTTGAACTGATGTGAACCATCGTCAAAGCTGGTCTTGGGCAGTGTGTCCATGCTATGAGAAATCCATGTGGAGGAAAAGAAAGTTATTGAGAGTGGTCAGCAGGGTTTCACCAAGGGGAAATGATGGTTGATGAATCTGATAGCCTTCTGTGATGGAGTCACTGGCTAGGTAGATGAGCGAAGAGTGGTAGATGTTGTCTACCTTGACCTCAGCAAGGGCTTTTGGCATGTCTCCCCTAACATCTTCATATATAAGCTGAGGAAGTGTGGGATAGATGAGTAGACAGTGAGATGGATTGGGAACTGGCTGAGGGCAGAGCCCAGAGTGTTGTGATCAGTGGCACAGAGCCCAGTTGGAAGCCTGTAGCCAGCGTGTGCCCCAGGGGTCAGTACTGTTCAGGTCATTTGAATAAAGGGACTGGGTGCACCCTCAGCAAGGTTGCTGACAATACAAAACTGGGAGCAGTGGCTGATACACCAGAAGGCTGGAGAAGAGAAGACTGAAAGGGGATCTTATCAATACCTATAAATACCTTAAGGTGTCAAGAGGATGGGGCCAGGCTCTTTTCAGTCGTGCCCAGTGACAGGACAAGGGGCAACAGGCACAAACTGCAACACAAAAAGTTCCATCTGAATATGGGGAAAAAACTTATTTACTTTGAGGGTGACAGAGCCCTGGGACAGGCTGCCCAGAAAGGTTGTGGAGTCTCCTTCTCTGGAGATATTTTAAATCTGCCTGGACACAACGTGCAACCTGCTCTAGGAGAACCTGCTTTAGCAGGGGGTTGGACTAGATGATCTCCAGAGGTTCCTTCCAACCCCAACCATTCTGTGATTCCGTGATTATTTCACAGCATGTTTGCACATACTGTAACCTTCCCATCCAATATCCTCTGATGTACTCCATCAAAGTTTGCTTAGGCAGGAGGAAAAACCACTTTACTTGCACAGTCAAACTGTAGTTTGTTCAGACTTCTGGGAAATGTAAGTGGAAATCAGACATGCTACAGAAAAATGGCAGAAGCCTGAAGTCCAGAAGTAAAAAGGCTCTTGCTTAGAGGACCCCCTTGAAAAATCAAAGCTCTGTTTTGGGGGAGAAGACACAGTGCACCAGGGAAAGTCCCTTCCTAGAGACCTTCACCTGTTTAAGTGTGTGCTGAAGAGATGATGTTGGAAAGCTGTTGCATTCCTGTAGTTTCACCTGCAATATTCAGTTCAAATTAAGTTAGAATTAAATGAGACCAGATATGAAAAAAAGCCCTAGGACAAGCTCCAGACATGTTAAAAGCGTAGGTAGATTTCTGCTAATACATAGAGCATTTTATTGTAATAGTTTTCTTTCTCATAAATTTTAAAAGAAGAATAAATCAGTGATCATCTAAAAATACCTCCATTTATACAACGTGTCATCAAGTTTTACCTAGTAATTATACTGACATATAATTTACAGAAAATATCTTAGATTTAATTTGCGTGGTTTAGATGTTGAAGAAGTGGCAGGGGTAGTTGCAATGGCTTAAGAAAAAATATATATTATAAATTAAAAAGTTCAGTAAGTTGCTAAATAGAAGGTGAATCCTGTAAAAAATACTCCCAGTAACTACTGAGTTGAGAAAGTTGAAGGATAGATATCTCACTTCCTTGAGCAGGCTCCAAGATAGGTAGCCGAAGGCAAGCCGCAGCAGTTGGAATGGAAGGCAGGCTTAAAGCAAAGCTCTGTTTGCAACAGTAGGACATCTGGGGAAGCTTTTCTTTCAAGATGTTGTGTAAGTACAGGTGTTCAGGTTCTGTGATGAAAGAGAAAGCCACGGTTTCCTGTCACCAGTCAAGACACTAAAGTAACTGCTGCAGTGAAATCTTGAAGCAGCCATTTTTACTGACTGGCTGTATTTCTTGTTTGGTGGGCAGCTGCCCAGTACAGCCTTGGAGTAACCCAGGTCTTACCCTTAGATTTCCGTTCTCTGTAAATCTGATATTAAGATGTAGTTCAGTGGCTGCAGATACAGTGCAGGTGTCCCTGTCTGTGCTTTGCCTGCCACATCTACATATCCCATTGTCCTTCTCAGTGCCCTCGTGTACCAGGTGTCTGCTGTCAGACAGGGGAGATAGCTGGAGGTCCGTCCTTAAAGGCCTGAAACGTGATATAGGCCATCTGCAAACAGCTTGAATTCAGGTTAAAATAATTTTGCCTAGAAAAACACTGTGGATAAGTAGAGGCAGATCTGAGAAATACATTACCCTTTGGTCAGCACTTAGGGACTTTCATATTGGGGAGCCCACATGTTTCAGTTTGGGCTATTTAAACCTATTAAATAACTTAAGCCCTCAAGGAACTTGCTAGCCCTCAAGTTTTCAGCGAGATCATTCTAAGTACAAATCCTGTAAGCCTGTATTTATCTCCATCTTAGCTCACCTCCACCTACTTACCACTTTAATAACCCTCTGGTATCTGTTTAATAGCTGCCAATTGTTTTGAAATTCTGTTATATGATAAACCTTATGTTCAGTTCACAGCAATGGGGAAAGGCCTTTAAAAACTTTTTTTGGGGAGCTCCTCTGAATTCTGATGGAATCCTGGTTTGTTTTATCTAATCTACAAACATTTTTTTAGTGTCTTAGGGACTTTCTGGTGCAAGCTGGTTTGACAGACTGTGGAGGCAGGCTCTCACAAGTATCACCCAAATGGAGAAAGTTTTAACAAATTAAGTTGTCATTTATTTGTTCTCAGTTTAGCTGTTAGAAATAAATAATTTTAATTTCATGATCGTGCTAGAAAGACACGCAGTTCTTGGAATAGGAAGAGTACTAGATTTACCCTATTGAGTGTGAAGTACAAAATTGTTACACTACTCTGTACATTACTTTTCCAGGGATACTGCATCCAGCTAACTATTGCTTTCACTTTGTTTGGTCAAAAAACCCAAATACTCCACACAAAAAAAACCCAACAAACAAACTACTGTCACAGAAGTGCTAACATACATGATGCAAATCTTATCATAGTGCCTTCTACATTGAAAATGTTCTTCCCAGCACAGGAATGAACATGGAGACACATGCATACAATTTTCAGTGAAATAGGTCTAATGGAGTTTCTATTGAAATCAGTGATTAAAATTCAGATTAAAACTACACTTGTGTAGATAAAGGGAAGAGAGGGGGATGAAGAGAGGAAGAAAGGGGTACTCTTGCACAACTCTGGGCCTGTCTTAAATATCCATATATAGGCTCTTCTGGAGTTGATTCTGTCTTTCCACTGACTACAGAGGAAGCCTAGGCAACCAGCTTTAAACCAAATGACTCACTTTCAAATGGCTGAACTTAAATAAGATGATTTCCACACCTAACTTTTTTTTTTAATTTCCTTCTTCCTAAAAGCATGCTTATTAGAAAGTCAGAATGGCTATACTGATTTATACCAAAGGTCTCCCAACAATTGCCAGTAGCGCACGCCAAGAAAAGGATACATAATCGGGGAAACGACCCTGCCATTCCCTACACATGTACAGTCTTTGGTCATCTGGCACTGAGTCTGATTCCTGGTTTGGGGTCTGACACCCCTACCACATGCTGGTTTCAGATAGGAAAGTGTGAGTGATCTAATGGAACCCTTGTCCACCAGATAAAGATCGAACATTCAGGGTGCCAGTTTTCTTTATGGCTATTGAAGATCCAAGGGCATCTCATGTAAATGAAATACACTGCTTCAGACAGTGTTTACAGCAAAAATAGGGGTGTTTTTAGCTCAAGGAAGTTAAATCAAGATTGTGATCTCCATGTAAAACCTGAACAGAGACAAGCTACTTTTAACTTCAGACCACTATCGGAGATAAACCTCAAGGAGGACATACAAAGCTGACCTTCACTGGCCACATCAAGGCATAGATATAGATGGCTATCTCATTGTTTGAGATACCCATTTGTTTGTTTTAGTCAAAACAAAGCACTTCTGCCCTTGATATACCCTTACTTCAGTGGTACAATATGGCTGCTTTTCCAGTTCGGAGGTGACAGCTTTTCTGTGCAAAAAGGAATTAGGCTGTATTTTTCTGCTGTGATCTGTACAGGAAAATGGTGTAATCTTGGAAGCTCTACTGTTATGGAACTGATGTGATAAGTTTATATTAAACCTTACTGTACCTTTCAAGTTAGTAGCGCCTCTTCCACAAGCTTCACTTCATGCTAATTTGTTCACACATAAACCATCATGTTTTAAAGCTTGCTGTTCCCTGATAGAAAGCGGTGCTGCGGTTGCCAGGTGCAAAGGTGCTTGGAAAGTTACATTGCCTTATTTCACTGATTGTATAACAGGGTCAGAGTTACATGAGGGAATGTGTTTTGCATCTTTTTCGAGAGGTTACATTCCCCAATTATAACAGCTCTGTCCTTTATTTAGAGAGACAACAGTGGAATGAGATACTCTGCAGGATATTTATATCTTTCTAGTCTCAACCTGCTGCATTGTGGCTAGTTAGAAGTGTAACATATGGCACTGGTGAGAAAATAATTATTACTCTTTGATAACTTACTTAGGGGCAGTTATTTTAGATGACTTGCACGACAGTCTTAAAAAACTGTGTTCTGTAAAGTTATGGACACAATAATGCAGTAAAGGCATATATTTTCTCACAGTTTTCAGCACACTTAATACCCTTTAATGTGTTTTTAAACTTCCAGACATTTATCTATTGGTGTTATTTGCAAAAATCTCAAAGATAATCACTTTGATCTATATTCAGATTATTTGTTATTTATGAGTAATTTACTGTGGATCAAAGTTCAAGAGAAGGGTGACTGTTCCAGACTACCTTGTACTTAAGGACTGATGAATTTTTCAGTCAAGTGAAGTAGTCATAGGAACTAAGTTAGCATTAGTGAAAATACTGCCCTTTATGGCAGAGTTTTATTAGAAAAAGAAATCATCTTAGCTCAAAAAACAACTGTCTGTCTGTCCGGTTTTGTTTAATAAATCCTGTCTAGAACATCTCAGATTCTGTTTTATTGGAACATTATCCCTAGTTTTACAAGAGGTTGTATTTATTTAGGAAATTTGCATTTGAATACTGGTGGTAGTACATCTTTTATCCTGCTACTTCCCAACAAGTCTTGGGCATATAAGGAGAAAGGGACGAAGTTGACTGCTGATTTTTTAGTTTCACAGGAAGGAAAAGGAGAAAAAGGAAAATGTCTTAAGTGCCATAGAGGAGACTATAATAGCTCCTTGGCCTATAGATTTAGGTTGTGATAGTACAGGCACTGCAGTGTTGCTCTGGGACTTGCTGTTGAACTAGGGGCTTGAATTCATTCTATGCTTTTTCAACCATAATTACCTGGTCTTTAAGTAACTGCAGTGAATTTTGCCCCTGAGAAGGATCATTATCCTGAATGACTCCATTTGACTTTTGATTCGTGCTCAAACTAAGAAACAGCAAACAAGAAAAAGAAGTTAATTTCCTTGTCACCTAAATTATATTTCTCATATTTATAGCTGGTTTATTAGAAATATAGCAAGGTAGAATGGTGTTCCAATGCTTTCCTTTTCAAAAACATATGAAAGGCAAGAAACTACACATCATGGAACAGGATGAAAAAAACATGTCTTCCAGTTACCCAAAGCCAGAGATAATTCAGTTAGAGGAGTACCTGCTGGCCTCCTGAATGAGGGGAATCAGACTGTTTTTCATGTATCTATCACCACAATCAATGGGTATTTAATCTGTGCTCAAAATATTGCTCACAGGCAAAGCAGCAGCATACTTTAAGTAAAAGTAAACCAATAGTATAATTGAAATCTTAAGAGTCTGATCATTATTAGTCCAGATCTATTGGTAATAGGAAATGATACAACAATAATGAAGTTAAATTTGTTATACATACCTAACTTCTTCCCCTTTTCCTGTTGTTATACTCACCCTTCCCACACTCCTACAGGTCCTAAAGTAGGTGGTTTCACTTGGTGGTGGTGGGAGGTGTTACAGCAATTCATGAGCATCTGGAGTTCGTTGGTGGGAGGAATATGATGTTCATGTTGATGGTTTCTTTGTCATCACCTTAGCTTCCATGTAGGAGTGTTTTTTTGGGGGGTTGGCTTTTTTTTAACATCTTTGCTAACATGCTTTTAGACATTTTTTTTATCATTGGTTTGAAGACTTACATTTGGAAATTACTTCTGAGTTTGCTATATATGGTGCCTTTTATGCAAAATAGATACCATTTCTTTGCTTTCTGTGTTACCTTTAAAACCAGTTTTATCCACCACCAAGTCTGCATTTCTCCAACTGATCATTGGTGAGTGTTTAAATCTATGAGGTTTCCCATGGCAAACCTGTGCCTTACCTTTGATCAGCCCATGCTTCTGCTCTTCTGTACTGCATCCCCTGTCTTGCTTTCTTAAGACTGTCTTTCTCTACGCTATATTGTGGCAGAGCTGAAAACACCGCATTCTACATAGAATAATTTCTCAGTACTGCTATCTGTACAAAACTATGAGCTTTATACCTCATGAGGCTAGACAAAGGTAAAACAAATTAGCTGTGGATGTCTGGTTGATTAAAGAAAATACTGTCACAGCTAAACCAGGACAGACAGAGCAGCGGGCAAGTCAAGAAAAGCTCAGACAGAGAATACCTGACAAGCATCAGTCCTGAGGCCTCACAAACTCGGCAGGAAGCTTACAGCTTTTTACTAGCAATGGCAGTGCCATGTTAAAAGGCTAACCAGTTCCACTAGCCTTAATCACACAGCTCAAACCCTGTACAGCTCTTTCTGCCTCTCCAAGACCTAAGCTTGAACACGGCCACCTTGGTGCCTTTAGTTCCCTTGATGCATTCCTATAGGAACCCCACCGAGCAGATGGCAGCCTGCGCGTCAGCCATTTCTGCAGTCATTCTCTGGATAACCTCCTCTGGCCCCAATTCCTTGGGAGCAGACTATCTGAAGTGGTGTTCCCAAACTCTATTAACACCTCATTTACAGTGGTGTGAAGATGGGTGGTATGCAATATGAATAAACAAAGTGCATTTCAGTAAATTCAGGTCATAGGTTACTGAAGACAGTTAACTGCCCACCCATAGAATAGGAATACAGAAACTATGTATGAGATCAAAACATTGGAAGATTATTCACTTTTTATTCCCCTAAATTATTTTACTTAATTGTATACAAGATGGTATAATTGACTATTATGTTTTCATTTTTAAGCATTCAAATTCCAGGAAATGTCACAGAAAAGATTGCCCCAAAAATCTGCAAATGTGCAAAGCAATATTTTTTTCTGCCACCTCATGATACATGCTATATTTAGCACAATGAAGGGAACTTCTATTAAATATTTTTTAAAAAGATTTTTGTAGAAATGGAATAAGGTGATCTTGACTCTATATGGTGCAGGCACTGAAACAGCTCAGTGACATTTGCCCAACCCTCTGAAAAACAGCAGCACAGATCTCTTGAAATTCCCTTTCTCATAATATTGATAATAATAAAGGTAGAAATGCTGATAATAATGATACTTTCAGGCCAAGGTTATGTTTTGGTAAAGATATGTAGCATGGAATGGAAAATTAGGTTTTAAAATAGAAGCCATCTGGTGTTTCTAAATCTAGAAATTGCTGTATTCTCTGCCTATAATAAGTTATGTGATTTTGTGCTTTCTAACATGAAATTAAAATCTTTTCCATGTTCTTTTTACAAGGAAGGACCATGATCATGCAAAAAAAAAAATATGAAAAAGACACAACACACATTTAAAATCAAATGTAATCTGTAATCTAGTTGTTCCAGGGAAAACTCCATCTGCCATAGAATATTTTAGAATTTACTCCACTGGAGCACATTATTCTTCCCCCCTTAGGCTGTCCAGTTGCACTTTAGAAAACTCAGCAGTTGGTGTAATGATTTCTTCTAGACTTTAGGCTATGAAAAATCATTTCTGATTAAACTGACTTGGGAAAAGAATCGTGTTTGATTATAATATAAAGATATGTCAAAAGGGACAGATTTGCAACTCTCTGTCTGTGTACTTTCTAGATTGTAAAGATATCCCCAATACCTCCTAAATAGTGTTACCTTTTTCCCGTTTTACTTAATCTATAAGTACATTGAGGTATTATCTTAATTATGTTAATTACCATTGTTCTATGTCTTCATTCTTTAATTTATGTCTAATTTGCATTCATAAATATAATTATTTTTAATATGAGTGGTAATATATGCTGGCAAGAAGTTCTTTTTTAAATTACCCAAAAAGAAAAGAAAGGTGTACCTTAACAATTCTCCATTTTGTCCAGAAAATATCAGTCAGTTAATGAGAAGAGATGAAGTAGAACCAAAAGGTTAATCAGTATGCAAGGATGGCATTTTTTTTCCCTTTTGAAGAGCAGCAATCCTGACTAGCATATTATTCATATATGTATTCATACATTGCTTTACTTATGTATTTGTACTGTACTGCTATACTCAATTATAAGGGTCATGTCAGGCAGGTGCTGTAAGAAATGCAGCATCTGAAGACAGCTTTAATACACATACAATTTCATTTTTGTCCCAGTATATAAGAAAGCTGTATATCTAAATTTTCCAGAAATTTAAAACCAACTCAGATATGTAACAAAGGAAGTATATAAGGAGTAGGCCTGAACAGTCCTAATAATTGCTGCCATATCTTACAATATTAAAAGTCATTTGTCTATTCTTCCTCTATTCTATTTCATCTCACAGCACTATGTTGTACCAGGTTTGTTATAGTTTTACACTTGCTTCATGTTGAGTATCAGATTAAAATATCACATTTTTTATATATTTTCTTATATTATTTATATATTTTCTTATGTGTTATTGGGTGTGTTCACATATTTTTTGTCATTCATAAAGGAAACTCCTGGTAATTACCTAAAGATAAGAGAGTCCCTGTGTACCATGAATACCTGCAACTTTCAGGTATTGTAGTCTGGTGCAACTTATCTAACTTTTGTTTATGTAATATTTCAGAGACTTATTTTTATTTTATTTTCTTACTTATTTCTAAGCAAATATTTGAAGTTTGCAAACAAATATCATCTAGTCTTGCCAGGAAAACCATTCAAAAGTCAAACCACATAAAACATAGGGGAAATTTAATAAGAAACACTTAAAGACTGAAAGAAATAGAAACAAGCCAGAAAACAAAGGGGGTTGTGTTTTTAAAAATACATACCTTTGACTTTAAAATTTACAATTCATGTACATCTTGCCTATGTTTCAAACCTCTTAGAAATACTGCAGTTAATCATCAGAGAGTTTCAAAGACACTCATAAAATCTGTGAAATTCTCACAGTGAAACTCTATTACTAATGAGTACATTTCCTACCTGAGAAATATATCCGTGGCTGACAGCTATATACTTACTTTTTTGCATAAGCAAAGTTGCTTTTTGTGCACATCTTTGCTCATAAAGAGGTGGAGATGAAGTTATAAGAGTCCTTTTCTTAGGTGAATGGTAGTTGCTCTGATGGTTCAGTTTCTCTCTGAGAGTTGCCAAACACAAATGACAGTATGTGCTCCACAAATTGTACAGATAGGGAGGAGAAAAAGTTACTTGAGGCAGCTCTGTAGATGTTTTGCCATGGACTGTCATTGCTGGAAGTGCATAAAATATTTGTTGTATTTAGTCTTTTGGCAATTTCTGCTGTATGCTACGTATCCACCCAGTTGAACTAGGTGTTTCTCCATTTGTGTCACCACACTGTGTGGGTCTGGTGTCCTTCAGACCTACTTCTGCTTGCTTGTGTTGTTTTTTCACTACACATAGTACAGGCCAGTGGCAAGATAAACATTTCAATAGCTGTGCCCCCAGATAACCTTGGGGCTGTGTTTATTATTACTGGTACTGGCAGACCAAGCTCTTTTTGTAGGCAAACTTAGGCCAGCTGTAAATATGTTTTTTTAAAAAAAATACAGGCATGTCTCATGGTACTGGAGCAGCAGGGGTTAAGCGTCACACTAAATACCTATCTGCTTTGTCAGTATCAAAACGTATTTCTTAATTGACTATTAATTTTTGTGTTTCACAAAGATGCAGCCTTATCTGCTACTTTGTACACATCACATTCTTGTTGTTGTTGCTTTCCTTTAAAGAATAAAAGATGTAATAGCAGTGGTACCTACAGGTAGAATTTTGAAAACAATGAGATTTAAGATAATCAGTATTTCCCTGGAAGAAAGGATAGCAGGTTTTTGCTACCAAAAAATAAGTCATGTCTCTGGAAAGTGTCTTGCTATTACCGAGTGTGGTGCTTTAGAAGTCTTTTAACTGTTTAACAGTTAAAAAAAGAAAAGAAAAAAAAAAAAAAAAGGGGTCTTTCTCACATAGACATTCAGATTCCTCACATTCATTATTCATGGAAACCTTCATCCTATACAATCCTTTTATAATAACCTCAAATCCAAGTGAAGAGAGTGAAACAAGTGTTTATTATTATACTTCTTGCTATATTGCCTCTTTGTGATAAAGCCCAAACTGATGACCAAATCAAATCTTTCTGACCAGGTAATTTTAGTCCTAAAAGGAGAATCTTGACAGCGGTTCTGGTACAGCCATATTCCCTGTATTCAAAACTAGGCAATGATTTTGCATAAATTAGCTGCTGCACCTGCCCTTTCCAACAGAAGAGGAGAGACATTTTCTCTGCCATAAATTGACTGCATGACAAGCTTAATATGTTTTGCAATACTCTTTATGGAGAGAATGCAATATTTTATATAGACAAAACGTACTCAAGGGCAAGGGCTGATTATAGCCTTACAATTAAGAGAAAGACATTCAAACTGTGTAGTTGCCTGCTGATCAGTGATACTGTCTAATGAGGATGGTTCCATGCTCAGCAGCTGCTTTGAACACACTGGCCAGTCTGCTGTGCTGAAACATGGGTTTTCTGAAACCCTTGCTTCTCTGGTAATAGCTCCTTCGCCTGTGTAATAAGATTAACAGGTCCACTTGAAGGACAGAAAACCGTTGCCACTCAAGTGAAGACCATCATCCATCACAGTGGCAAACATCTAAAACAGACAAACCTTTTCTGAAAGATGAACAAGACATACATGACACCAGAACCAGGCCCAATTCTTTAGTATCCATGAGTTCCTGATTTTCACTGGGGTTCTTCAGTTAAGAAATGCTGTCCACAAAGACCGTTTGAACTTTACCGACTATTGAATAGTTAATATTTAAACTTAGTTGAACTTGAAAATGTAAGTGAAATTACTTGAAAATGTCTCAGTTATCAGGCAAGGTAGACAGAGAACTCTGTTGTCCTAAGCTATTCCTGCCATAAGTCTGCAAGAGAAAACTCACAAAATGAAATAGACCTTGGAAAACTACAGATAAAATAAAGGTACAATAGGTACAATCAAGAATAAAAGAAACAAAACAATCTCACTACAACACTAGGTAACATCAGCTGCATTTGTTTTCTAAATAAAAGAATATACTTTATGGCAGTATCAGAAGTAACAAAACCTGAAGGAGAGCAGAAATATGCTGCTTTTATGGATGTGTCTTAAAGCAATTTGCTCTTATGTTACCATGACTTTACTGAAATCAACTGGAATGTTAAAAGACTTTCAAAATAAGGAAAATACAGTGAGTTATGGTCAATAATTTCTACAGTGAAATCAGGGGCTTCTGGTCAGTCACCAGTTTTTCTGCTTAGAGGCATACTAAGTACAGGCAAACAATGTGAGCTTTCTCTGTAAAGTTCTGCTAGTTCAGGTCAGTAGTGACCTGCAATGCACTTTCCCTGTCCAGAGTTTCTCCTGAGCAAAGCTTGCCAATCACACAAAATTACTTAGTGGTTTTGGGATCCGGACATATATAGACAAGGGAATAAATGGAGACTACTACCAAACTAATTTAATGTGTATCATAAATCAGAAGTGAACGTTAGTCTCCTGGAGGGGGAAAAAAAAAGGCCTAGTGTATTAAAACACTTTGATACCTTTGATCTCCATTGTTCATAACGTGAAGTATTTTCTAAACACCTTTAAACTGAAACTGAAAGATATACTACTGGAATATCTACCCATTCTTTCTGAGCAAACATGGGACGTCAATGCTGTCCGAGACACAGATATGTGATCATTTGACAATGTTCAAAAATCTTCATCTGAAATCTCTTTTTATATCTAATGAGTGCAGAGCCATTCTTTTTAAACAGTTGTCTTCTATGCATAAGAACACTGTTCTGGTGTTTTTAGTAGTTTCTAGTTTTCCCCCAGTTGGTATTATGGGAGATAACAGATGACTGTATATACCTTTGCCCCAGAGTAGTCCATGCACCCATGTAAGTGAGAGACCTGCTGAGGTTAATGGAATTGTCATTCCAATGTTACCATTCCAAGTTTTATTATTTCTGTTTGTAATTAACCACATATGGCATTTATTTTAAAAGATCTAACTTAATAATAACAATTACATTTAATACAGCCATGCAATCACACTTATATATGTATTTAACTTTCAAATTGTATTGATTTTTAATTGACCTACTGCTACAGGCTTTTTAAAATTAATATCTGGCTATGTTTCAAACAGCTTCAATGCTTATGAACTTTGGCCAATCTAAATCCAAAGTCCTTCTTTCCATAAGGATTTATTTGAATTTGGTTCTGTGGATTTTATCAGGATGCAGTTCTTGTCTTATTAGAGGTACCACCTGAGCACAAGAAAAAATAAGTAATCCTCTGTAGCATACTTAGTTCACAGTCTCTCTGAAGTGGTGGTGCTAAAGAGCATCATTCTTCATGTTCTTTAGAATAGATTACTAACAGAGTGATAATAAAAAAGATATTTTTTTTTTCAGTTATTCTACATAGGGAAACCTCACTATCTTAGATGTAGATAAGATTTTCCATTGAGGTTTATTCCTTCTTCAAAAATGGCCAGAATCTATGCTTTATGAAATGATAAAAAGAAGCTAGCAATACTGAAAAAAAAAAAAGGGGGGGGGGGGAGGAAAAAAACCCAACCAATTATGTCAACCACTCACTATTGAGTTTACTGAGCTTACAAAAACAGTGTGCCAGTGCCTACAAGACCACACTGAGCAGTCCCAGCTAGTTGTGCCCATTTCTGTGGATTGTTCCTTGTCACTGTAGCCTTGGAGTCACAGGTACCACTGTCAGGCTGAATCCTTCTCTCAGATGTCCTTTGTCTGGAAGGTGCAAATCTATCAGGGGCCTCAAACAGATGTGATAAAGCATCTTATTTCCCTGCTTTCAGAGTCACATGCTTCCAACAAAACCATGGTCTCTGTGGGAAAGTGACTAAATGCCACCCACATGAGATTACTCAGATGTGGATATATTTGTCATAACTTCAAGTATTTAAAAGCTGCACAGTTCATTTTCTGTTTTTTCTGTTTGTTTGGTTGGTTTTTTTGGTGTTTTTTGTTTTGTTTTGTTTTGTTTTCTGGTTGTTTGTTTGGTTTGGGTTGGGTTGGGTTGGGTTGGGTTTTTTTTTTCTCTATATGTCCAATGCTGAGGAACAGGGTGATTCAGAGAGTGACTCAGAATGCCTGAACTGGAGCAGCTAAGCATCTAATTTTAGGTACAATCCAGCTGGCCTCAGTCTAAGGTAGTTACACTCCTTAAGATAAAAAAATTAAGATACTTTTAGAAGCATCACTTCAGAATCTCCTTTCCGTCCCCTGATATAATGGTTGATTTAGATGGATGGCTTTTAAATTACTCTAAATGTGGCAGATGAGTTGGTGCCTTTAGACACCTAAATTAGATGCCCAAAGTATGTATGACTGTCATATTAGGTGTGTGGTTTTAGATACACAAAGTCCTGTCTAAACATGACTCAAGGTAAAAGAGGAGGCTTTCTGTAGGAAAGCTCTGTAGAAGCTTTCTGGGCAAAACATGACAATAACAGGCAGCTAATTCTTCACATACAGTTAATATACCAGGAATCACCAACAAGATATTCCTTCAATTAATTCTCCCAAATTATCTAACAGTTTTAAAGTGCTCTGAGCTAGAACTATGTAAATTAGGGATTGTGTCAGAGAATTCTGCTACCATATTTTGTTGTGGACTTTTGGTAGCCTTTTTATTGACTTAGACTCAAAAGTACCAAAGGAAATGAGGGCAGGGTTATAAAAATATGATTTCCTAAACAGCTTTTTTTCAGTTTACACTGGAGGAAGTAATGAACAGAACTCTCCATTGCAGGCTGTGTCTTAGTGAGCGGTACTGACTGGTAGACCTCATGCATTTTTAGGGGAAGAGATGAAGGGGCTGTTTGCTGTTGATCTTGCTGGTGAGCTATATATAGATATGCCTAAGAAACTTTAGGTGGAATTATTGTGATGAATTATGAGTATATTGTCGAGGGAAATTCAATCCTTACCAATAGCACTGTCCTAAGAAGGACATCCTTAAATAGCCAAGATACCTGAATAACAACTCTGAAGAGGTGCTATAGAAGTTCTAGGGGAGAAAACTTCTTGCCAAACAGAAACAAAACATTTTGAAGTTTTCAAGTTAAGACTTCTGGAAATTTTTTTTAGCAGTGAAAAGAATTAATCATATTTTGAGCTTTTGCATCAATTTGTTGGAGGACAACTATTAGTTTTGATAAATAATTATTTCTGTTTGTTACTGTTTCTTGACTTTTAACATGTTCCTCCTAGAAAGCCTTTAAAGGGAAGGGAAGCATTGTTATTGCCACGGCACTGACAGAGAAATTGAAACCTGAGTTGAAGAGCATTAACAAAAGCCAAACAAGGCTATTGTAATTTCCACTGGGAAAATTACAAAACCTTGCAAAAGTTTAAAGACATTTTTGTTAGGGCAACCGTGTCTTGAAACACTCTATGTCTCTTAGTTAAAATAAAATTGTATTACATAACGTGAGTGATTTCAGGAGTTAGTAAGTGACTGATTTTCTGTTCCCTTGGTAAGCAATAATTCATGTAAACAGATTGGCTGAAAATTTACTGTGCTACTGAAATGGGAAAACAGTGAAATATTGTTTGAGACCTTTTACAAGTAAAATGACAGCATATGAGGAAAAAATGTTATAAAAGGGAATAGTATTCAGAATATAATAATATTGAGAAAACGAAGCTCATTCTTTTGAAGCAAATAATATTAAAGAAACTGGTAGGAAAAAAGGCCACTTGTTTCACACATGTGGAAATAAAATAGGCATTAATATCTGAAATGTGCCCAGATCAGCAAATTTATGAAGAAATGTATGAACAGAGAACACCTGACATCAAAGCCATTTATAATTACTGAATGGTTTACATTTAATCTGAAACACATGGGAGGGGAGAAGGAACTGGGAAAAATGAAGGCATATTAAAAGTTTTAGCAAATGCAAGGAAAGTTTTTCCGGCTTGTGGTGTTTTTAAAGGCTATTTCCCTGGAACAGATTTGTATATATCTTGAATGCTTATTAAATGCAGTATCATCACTTCCTTAAACAAACCTTACATTCCAAAATACTATTGACATTGCTGTCAGCAAAATGCAGCTGAGAGAAAAAAAAAAAACCAACAAAACAAAACACAACCCACACCAAAAAGTAATGCTTTGGATACTTTTATTTTACTGTGGAAAACCAACAGATGGTGTTATGCACATCATATATATATATAGATACACAAACACACACACAAACACTGTTGTATCACAATGGTCAGAAGAACGAATTCTGTAATTGTTTATACAGCAGCAAATTACTGAAAAAATTGCTTCCTCTTAATAGGACCTGAGAACCTAGTAAGCCTGTTTCAGAGAATAATTTGTCTTATTTAACTTTAAACAACTATAACATAGAAGTCCACATCTGAGCTTACCACCTTAGGCGTATTTAACATTTTCCTGAATCATATTAGGTAACTGCTTTAGGATGAGATGAAGTCTGACTGTAAACTCAAAAGAGCATTTGAAGATGGAAGTTAAAAGCACATATTGTGATTATAGAATTGTATCCCTGGGAGAGACAAAATTTCCCCCACGCTTAAAGTTATTAAGAAAGCTTTAGGAAATTAACATTCAAAAATCCAGATGCCAGTATGAAAGCTTTTCGGATATCTTGATGTCTAAGAATAATTAATAATCGGTCCTTTCCCTTTATGTTCATATAGAGATGAAAGTTTGGCACAACAATTATTTCCTAGTTTTCAGTAGATGAGATTCTGCAAAGCTTTCCATGAAGAGGTTTCATAGATGATTTAATAGAACCTTGAAAATATAATATACTTCTGTGAAATGTGGAGGTGTCATGAAATATTTAAGTATCAATGGATTAAGATGGAAAATGCCTAACAACTTTTGTGGAATCATATCTTGAATATTTTGGATCCATTTTAAATCTTAAGGGAACCAGCTAACACCTTAATTGCTGGAAAAATGCTGCAATAGTTACATTTGTACCAAAACTGCTTTAACCAGGTCTTGAATTAAAAAACATTTGTATTTTTATTGCAGAATATGAATTCCAATATATCTGTAGTGGCAAAATCTCCTGAAAAGCTATTAACCAGGAGAATTACTTGGCTGAGCAAACCACCCTAGTAAGCAATTTTGGGAAAATTAAAATTCATTTCCTACACAGTATAGTGTGCAGGTTCACTATTGCCCCAGTAAATAGCTTTTTCTGTTGATGTTTCCTCTTTATAAATTGGAAGAAGCAGTCATCCTGTTTCTTTCAGTTCAAGAGCCTTAATAACAGCTGAGCAAAAGTGCTGAGGATTTGAGAGAGACATTTAGGTTATTACTTCATAGTGGAAATATTTCATAAGTATCTACCTGGTAAAACAAAATCAAACCAAACCAACAAAATTCACTTTTCATAGACTTTCTTCCTATTCCAGTGTAAAAAAAAAAAAAAAAAAAGTACTGATTTTTACCTAGAGATCTCACAGATGGACAAGTCAGTCATTATTTTAGTAGAGTTCCTCTGCTTAAGATGATAGTGCTGCTGAGGCTTTTTGTCCTGTCTTTGGGGTTAGTCTCAGTATTTTGTGAAAATACTATCCTGGATACTGGAAGTAAACTGCTTCAGCTACAGAGCTGTGTATCACAAATTGACAGATTATCTGTGGCATTCCAAACAAATCTTCTGGGTCTCACAAACACAGGCATTATTTCTAGTCTACCAGTCCTGGATATCAAAATCAGCATCATCTGTTCAGCAGCTTCATATTTTTCTAATAAACATGAAGTTAGGGTGGGTAAGAGGTGATGCGTGTTGGTTAAAGCAGCTATTTCAGAAAAGATCTAGAAGTTCCCGAAGCGTAGCTGTATACATGATTAGTGTGACAATCAGGGGAATTGATGAATGCTTCTATTCGCAGATATTTTGAGTTTACAAAACCTGCTGTTCATTGCCATGGAGGTTTTGAAAATAACCACAACATTCATGATGTGAGTTCATAATAATTTTGATACTCCTTGCAAGGTGAAGTGTTCATAGACACGTGACCTAAACGTCCAGAAGGTATCTATGTGTCCCAATGAAGAAATTTTGGAAGTAACTCCATAAAAAGGATTCAGATTGCCTTGAAAATGATGTGCATTAATGGTTACAAAACCTCACTCTTAGTTTCTTCAATTACCAAAAATTCAGAAATTCCCTCTATTGAAAATCAGCCCACAGCATCCCTGTATTAAAGTTTAAAATACTTTTGACTCCTAAGATAAATGGAAAACTCTTTCTTCTTATTGTATCCAGGAGCTTTTATGTAGTGTATTACAAAATGGAACAAAACAATGAAATCTAGAGAAACCATTAAGGAAATAAAAGTGTTTTTCAACTAAGTAAAGATGCCTACAATTCAAACAATAGTGCTGCATTTGGCAGATAATTAGTCAAAGATTGTCTTTTGAACTCTGAAAATAAATTTAGAAGGAGCAGATATACTGTGCTCTGAAAAGTGACAGCTTTCACTATTTGTTTTGGGTTTTTTTTCTTTTTAAACCTTTTACTTAAAGATTTTTTCAAAGGCAGTTTTCTAACAAGTACTCTAATTATGTACACATGAATAGGCCTTGAGGAAACCATACAGGTCTATTCAACTATATGCTACACAGATTTTAATTTTACAGATTCTTATTATTTTAGTTCCACTAAATGCTTTTAGCTAAGGTTGACCAAAACTTTTCCCTTTGAGACTCTGTTTTGAATTCCTTACAACAGCCATATTTAAACTGTTCAGGCTGATATGCCTCATGCCAGATGTCTAGTGTAGCATGAATTATTCTGGAAAATTCCACCAAAAATAGCACAGTAGTTTTACAGTATTAAAGAAAAAAAGTTTTTCTTTTGTTCCCATTAATGTGTTATTTTGAGGCTGTTAGCTTGAATATTCTTATTCTTTCTGAATGAGTCTCTCTCCACTTGACAATGGTGGTTTTGTAAAAATGGGTCCAAATAAAACTCCAGATAAAATCTTAACAACAAACAATCTTAGCAACAAAGGACACACACACACTACCCACCCCCACCCCCCTGTCAAGTTTATTGGAGATTAAATTCTACCATTTGGAGTAGTTCACAATTTTGCACTAACTTCTAATATACATTTAGTATTGTTTAGAAGTTTTCTGTTTTTTTTCTGTTTTATCTGCTTATCCTCTCTTTATGCCTTCCAGCAGCCCCTTGCACAGGAACAGACCAGTAAAACCACATGAAGTTCAACGCAGCATATACAGCGATCTGTGGATACAGAAGAGCAAGCGTATGGATGCCTCAGCCTGATGCCTTTTATTTCTGTATGCAGGTGGGAATGGAGACACCACAGTATCATGGTGACAAGAAGTCCTATCTGAATAAGGTTTTTTCTTTTACAGATGTTAGTTTAGAAGAAAGAATAGCCAATTGGAAGGACAGAATACATAAAATAGCATTTTGACTGTACAAATTTTAACAAGTTAATGGTTTCCAAACATATTAACTGGGTGAAATACAGAACCATGATTAAGACTTACCTACAGATACACATTTCTTTCTAGGCAGCAACATCTTAGTCATGTAATATGCTATTCTGATAACTCCTTTGTCTAATTTCTTTAATTTTACTCTTCAGAAAAAGTCCTGGTTTTTCAAAACCTGATTCCAAGATCCGGGAAGATCTTAGGGAAAGGTGAAAGTGAGCTTTTTAAAAGAAAACCTTTTTGGGTATCTGCGGTTGAAAGCTGTGTTATTATTCATTCAGAGAAGCTCACAATGCTAGTCACTAACTCTACCAATAGAAAAAAAAATTGTGATTCCCCATGCAAAATTTGCCTTCAGGTTAAAAGTGGGAAAAGACATTAATGGCTTTACAGATGCTAACTGCCTAGTGTTCACAGACTAAACCTCCAGTTCACTGCAGTTCACACTGAAAACGTTTGTGCTTAACTCTGGTCACGCAAACAGTTTCAGGCTGAGTCCACCCTCAGCTGGCGGGTGCCCTTGTATCCACAGCCCAGGGAAAAGGGTGCAGTGACTGTGCAGACTTCCTTCCCGAGGAAGCCACTCTGCGTGCCTGTGGGCACAGGTGTGTGCTCGCACGTGTACGTTCATGCATGGAGAAGACAGTGCTCATGTTACTGCCCTCCTCTCCTCTGCGGGTACAGAGTGTGCACAGAGCTAAGCTGTGTACTTGCACACAAGAGCCTGGGAATGTTTTCCAGTTTAGTAAAATAAACATAGATTTAGAGTTTAGGAAGAGTCTTTGAGTGGTTAAGCACGCATGTAAGTTTTTGCAGGATCAAAAGACAGGTAGAGTACAGAAAATTAAATGGAAAGTAAAAAATAGCTGTTAGCTTGTCATTTTAGGCTGTATAATATGCTAGTAACAAATTTTTGTCATGTTAGAGGTCTATAGCTTGTTTTCCTGTACCAACAGTTCTGCCATAGTCTTCAAGGAGGGTCCATATTTATCACTGATTTTAAATTGTAAAGTGACAAAAGACTTCCATTTAACACATTAGATGTTCCTGATAAGTATTAAAAAAAAAAAAGAAAAGAACCAATTAGTGTGGTTAAATTAATGGCAATCTACAACATCTCATAATATTCAATCACCATTTAGCAGATAAATAATGAAGATGAAAGTTTCTCCATTTTCACTATACGTCACCCCTGGCTCAAGTTTGCCGCTTCAGCAGCTCTCTGAAAAGGACATATCTTGCAGCATGCCCTCAAGGACATTAGATTTGGGCTATTTCAGATTAAGGAAACTTCACTGAGAATACACTGCCAAGAATTCTTTCTCTTTGACATCTAGAAGGATCCACCTTGAGTGACATCTGATGTGTTGTGGTTGAAGAGGACCTGCAAGAGATATATGCCTAAGAAGACAGTAATGGCTTTACAGATAAGTTCAGAAAGGGCATGTTAGCTTTCTAGGTCTCAGCTAGATGTTCATCAGGTAAGACAAGTGATTAAATTAGTCTTTATTGCTGTTTGACTTTATGCCCAGATAAGGTGCATACCTCTTCAGTCTCTCTTAACTTTTTGCATCACTCTGCTTCTCCACTTGCTCCTGGCCTATTCTTTTCCACAGAAAAGACACTTAGCACCCACAGTAATTAAGAATAGTCTTATTGCCTTATTAAAAGGAAGCTGCAACAATGTCTTTTGCAATTACACAGTGCACCAGAAGGCACAATACCTAAAGGTCAAACCCTAATTGCTGTTATGGTTGGGTTTAGTTTGAACAAATATAGATACCTAAACATTAGATATCCACAACTGAAGCAGTCACCCACCAGAGAGAAGAAACAGACATTTTTAGGTCATGGTTTATCTGACCTATTTCAGTCATCTACCCTAACAGGTAAGTTATGTCCTATAGAGTCTTTGATTTTTCCATTGATAATAAAGGGAGATACAGTATGCAGCTCACATACAGACACAAGCATATCTAAAGGTACGTGAGGAGAATCCTGTGCTGGTGAATGTGTGGGTCAGAGCAGCCTCTGAAGTCAGATGGCACTTCTCTGTCTCTGTACGTGATTGGGCTGGATGTCTTCATTGGAAGAAGGCAGAAGGTACTGTGTTTCTAACTTCTTAGAAGCAATTAAATTAGTGGATATTCGTACCTTCAAATTAATTTGTACAAGATATCCTTTTAAATTAAAAAAACTTTAAATTAAGTGAACTTTCAAAGTACAGTGGGTTGGCATTTCTACACACACAGTAGTTGTAAAACACCCATGTAGATCATGTTTTCAAAACTTCAGAGTTGCTTCACTAGCACTTATGCACAGAGGTTATCTTCATAGTCAGAAAAGAAAAAACATGAGTCAAAATATTCAAACTAAAATGTCATAGAACATTGAAATAAATTTAACAAAATTCAACTGTGAATGCTTATGAAGACTCATGCTACAAGGTCTGATTTTTAGAAATGCTGCTGAAATTTTTTTAAAAGCAGCATTTCATTGATCTAGGCACCCTAGTTTGAAAATGGGACCTGGTTTGCTGTCTTGATTTATAGAAGTACATTTCATTGGGATCATTCATGTGTCAATTATGCAGTTGTACAGTTCTTAGTTGTCTGAGACTTAACTGTGTAGGAAATATTTTGAGCAACAAAATCTTCAGCAGAAGTCTGAATCATGCATGGTAATTCTGCTATATATGAATAAGCAGTATGACTTAAATGTGCAGTTTCTGGTTTGTGTTATACTAGGAAAATGGAACAATATATTAGTAACTCAAATTAAAATCCTATAGATGTCTGGAGTCAAGGAAAACATGGGAATTTTCATAAGGTTTGTACTGATTCTCTAAAGGAAGGTAAATTGAATTTGGATAGACTTTACAGGAAGAAAGTAGATTTCATTGTTCCTTTACAGAACTGGATATTGTAGTCAGTGGTTTCAGGAGTAAACATATTAAAACAACTGACAATATAAAAGCACTGTGTAAATGTGATTAGTATTTTATAGTGCTTTGATATCTGGGAGAATACCTGTAAATAGTGCTACTTTCTAACACAATAACCTTCTTAATATGTGACATTAACTTACCAGGCTGAGTTATTTTCATAATTAAAAACCTATTTTAGGTACTACTATGAAATGTGGTAAAAGTTTATTTGAGTGTGCACCTGTAAATAGAATCAAATTGCATTCAATGGTTATGATTCTTCAACTCCATACTTGGAGTGGAGCTCTTCTGAGATCTATAAGGTTTCATCTGGTCACAGTCATGACAACTGGTTATTTGTAGAATTTCACTCTTCCTTATGTACTAGCATCAAGTGAAGGACCAATTTACTAGCTTATATTTTTTTTTCCTTTTTCTTTTTCTTTCTTTTTTTTTTCTTCTTTTCGAATGAATACATGTCTAATTTCATTTCATAAAGCGTCTAAGTTAAAAAAAAAAAAACAACTACAGAAAAAACATTGCCATATGCTTTATGGATCCCTACCCCATTCCCCATAACCATCTTCAAAGTGTAGAATCAGACTGATCTCACCAAAGTGTCTTGTAGCTTGCAGATCTTTTCAGTCACTAAACACAGTCTGTTAAACCATGCTAATGTATGTCAGTGGACTAATTATGCAAGGTAGATAAAATAAGGCATAGAAAGCAATATTAAAGCAAAAAATCCCCTGTATTTAGTGATTTAAAGTAAGGAAAATAGCTATGAGACTGCCCCTATTGAGTGAATCATCATTGTTTTCTTGATTGCTTTAGATACCCTAAATAATTTTGTATACTACAAAAATAGATATTAATATAGATCAGCTGTGAGGAATGAAATAAAGGATGTATGGTCTAGAATAGACTGATTTGTGAAATAAACCAAAATTTGATGCTTGAAAGAGGGGAAAAGAGAGAAATTATGTAAAACCAGCTTATTTATATTGTATGTTAGTATTTTCTAAGAAGGCTGCTGTTGGCTAGATAGAAAACTACACAGGATAATTTAAAATAATATTTTCTTAAAATCAGGTCATTACTCTAAGGCCAAACATACTAAGGCAAACGAAATTTTGTAGGTTTGGTTTATGTCATATTAGGCCTTAGTACCAATTAAGTTTTAATTTATGAAGTTCTAGCAATCCTATCACTTACAAAATAAACTAATTATAAAGCTTGTTAGCCAAATCAATTAGGTTTGTAATATTATACTTTTAAAAACATTACAGAAAATTCCACAAATCTAAGAATTTACCTTAACTGCCAATGTATTTGGGAAAAGATGTATTATAAAAGGCACATTATTAACTTTTGTGGAAAGTACACCTACCTCCATATAATTAGGGGCAATATAAGTTGCTTTAAGGAACTGATACTAATTCTTTGGTTTGGTCAAAGAAAAGCTCATTATGAGTAGAGAGAGGCGTTTCAACTCATCTTTTGGAGTTCTTTGGTTGATGCTCTGGTCTGTGTATAAATTAGAAAAATCTACAGACTGCTGTAAGAATAAAAACATCTTTCTTCTCCCTTTTTTCCTGCAACTGGTAGAAGCTACAGTACTAATTTTGGTGTTGTTTAGTCTGTCACTTCATTTTTTTTTACCTGCAGTGGATGTTGAAATGAATTTTAAGTCATCTGTGAATTACAGGAGTAACATAAAATGTTCCTTTACCTCAGAAAGAGAGGCCTTGATAATTGTGCTCACTCACTACATAAAATTTACATTTAAAAAAATAAGTAAAAGCCTTGACATCATTATATTATTAGAGACAAAGTCTTTCATTCCCGAGACAGCAGTGTTGGAAGCAGCAACCCTTACAAATTTCTCTTTGTACAGAAATAGATTTACTGTGAGAGTTTAAGTGGGATAAAGACCCAAGCAGCCCTGATCACAGTAGCTTAGGTTGTCCAGGCCATGCAACACCACGCAGCACGACAGTTATGTGTTACATACCTGACTTTTGTGGTTGATGGCAGAGAAAGAAAGCTCAACAGTAATCAAATTCAGTCTTGGAATAGTATCCTAGAGGTGGCTTAATAAAAGAATATATCTCATTTTTAGATATGTGATCTGGACTCTTCTCCTGCCATGAGTTATCTGAAGCCATCAGCAGACACTGTGTAAATCACTCTATGTCTTCCATAAAATAATGCATCATAGGTCATGATGATGGTGTAAGGAAGCCAGAACAGAATTTATCTCTGCAGACTTAGGGTAAAAACTCACCATGCAAGCAGTCATTTTTAAGTATTGTACTTCGAAGTATCTTCAAAAGCAATGAATGCAGAAATAAATACAGGTTTCCATCTTGCCTCAAGATGAGAATGATGGGATACGATTTACAGTAGGATATATTTCAGAAATTATTTCCAAAGAGCAGAAAGGATTTTTACTTCTTTGAGCAATGTGCAGTAAATGCAGCGAAGAATGAATGTCTGTAACTTGCTATCAGCAGAAAACTAGGGGTTTTTAAAATTATATAATAAAGAGCCTTCTTCAGAATGCTCATAGTTATTCTAGTGTCTCTGTCTCTAATGACACACTCTAAAGCTGTAGTTGATGGTGTTGTAAGCTCTTGAGCAATAGTGCAAGAGATTTCTTCTGGTTTCTGCACCAGGGTGAGAAAAAAAATCAATTTTCTGTCAAGAAGACAGAACTAGTAGTGTAGAAGAAAAATATCTAAATATGTACAATGGTCTTCTGACAGCAGGAAGTTAAAGAGGGATCAAAACACAGGGACATACATATAGTATGACACACAACATAGATGCCATATCAGAAAGAGTTTAGTTTCAGTGTCTGCCAAAATAAAGGAAGTAGCCTAACAAAGATGTGTATACTACAACGTGATGGAGAACAGGAGCATGTCTAAAATCTCAATGAAAATGCAATTAAAAACCCCTTTAGCTTAATCAAAAAGTACCTCCACAATAATGACATTTGCAAGCAGTAATTTCCTCTGTGGTCTAATTATTGTTAACTATTAAGCAATTCATCCTGTTTGCATTTCAACTTCTGGACTCGAGTACTGGAGGGAATATTACTGGTACCACAGCAGGTGGCACTCTTTCCTTCAGATTTGTTTTGAATTAATCTCTTCAGACAGAGAAGTCACAAAATAATTGAAAGTATTGTTTTTTATGAGATCTGTGAAAAAGTGGTTGAAAAAAAGGTCTGTTGGCTGAAGATCAACTTGGGGGTCTCTGAGCCCTCTTACAGTTCCAGCGCCTGCCCAGGATGCTGCTGAAGTAGTTTCCACATGCAGAGCTAAGTATTTAGGACTGAGAGCAAGGTCAGCTAGGAAATGGGTTGTAGGCATATTACCTCCTCTTCCTTTTCTGAGAAAGTATCATGAGCTTGCATTGATGTTTCTTGGAACAGAAGGGAGTGAGGACAAAGCAGAAGGTAGTAGTGGTCCTGCCTGGCAGGGAGTTAAACAGTAAGCTGTCAGGTGTCTTTGATACAAGTAAGACTAGGAAGTATCTAAAAAGTGTGTAGGTAGAAAAAAGTCTTCGCAGTGTGGATTTCAGAGCTATCATCTCCTAAGTTGCTGCCTAAAACTAGACTTTATGGCAGAGTAAAGCCAATTTTTTCCTCAGTGCGCTAGTGCACTTTTTACTTTCTATCTCCTATCTGGATGAAAAATTCTTAAGACCAGAGATGCGTGTGCAGCATGTTTAAAAAGAGTAATGCTTATCTATCCTACACTCTGAAATACTGAAGACTTGATCCTTTAATGCACTGTATGGAATTTGTTGTGTAATTGATACAAACCTTCTATCTTGTCGCAGCAAATTCAGCTTACCCCAGGGATAGGAGTAACTCTCATACCATGACAAGGTAAGTAGGACTCATGGTAAGTAGAATAAAAGTCCTTTCATGACTAGGAGCTTCTGTTCTGTTTGATATGTACAAGGATTTTTTTATTAAATTACACAAAAAGTAGATTGAATCTTTACATATTTTTTTTTCCTAAAGCTATGTCTATTGTTATAGCAGATTAAATATGTGGTGGTTGTCTAAGAAGAGATGTTATACAAATGTGAGGCATCTGGCATCATTACCAGACAAATCGTATTTGCAGAATCTAATTTAACAGTTTCCGGTTTTGTATTTCCCATACTTATCCTTATAGAATATGAGCAGGAAAGGATAGATTACATTGAATTATTTAAATTAAGCATATAAAATTTTAAAATAATATATGGCCAGAATACACAGAAGTAACAGGTTAAACAACTAGACCAAGAACTGTTCTAAGGTTTTAACTATTGTACCAAGGCCTTGTGCATCCTCTGTGCCTTCTCCATGAATTAACAAATTTAACTTTATTTACTTTCTCCTACTTGATAAACACATCAGTCTAGAAAAGAGAGAAAATGAATTAAATTCACAGTTATGAACCTATTCTGTGGTAATGGTGCTGAGTTTTTATTAAGAGAGGTTAGGCCTTGAGCTAGCGTGCTCTGAAGTTCCTTTTTGCATAGACATTTTTTTGGTTGTCAAAAAGAACTTGGCGATTGTGTCCTTTGAAAAAGGCTGCTTTATTGAAATCATAATGTCTATTGTATCAAAGAGTTTCTCCTCTCTATCAGGATCTGTACTTCTTTGGCACAAGTATTTTGCAGTGGATAAAGGCAACTGAAGGCATGTAAAAAGTAAAATTAGAAAAATGATGTTGCTTTGTGATCAGCCACTGAATTAATTGTGTTAAGAAATCATTTGCATTTAATGTTGTTTATTATGGACACTTGACTTGAATTTTGTTTGAGTCTAGTTGCATGCAGAGTTGGCAATGATTAAGAGCTGCTAACTCTCATGGAGCTAAAAGCTTGTGTGTCAGTGGATTTTTGGCTCCTGAAATCCTAATCAGTTACCCTTAGCAGCCATGAGGACAAGACTTTGCTTTGGGGAGCTTCCCTTTGGATGTGGGGCTGAGGTGGTACTAGTAGCATCATCTATTCTTGATTCACAAAATGTCATACTGGGTTCTTCCCTTGTCCCAGTGGATGCAGCAGTTGTGACAGATGACACAGATTTGTCATCAGTTGCTCTTTGAGGCAGCTGGAGTTGATGGAGCACAGTGACAAGGATCCAAATCTGCTCAGAACAAGTTCTTTCATTTTGCTTGGCACATTTAAGTACTCCCAAAGGCTGGGCTAACAAAAATGAGAATGACTCAGTGACTGAGCGATTAAGGCTGTTAAATGAAGTAGTGTGTGCCACCTCCTACAATTTATGTGTCTTCAGTGTAAAATGGAGTACTTCAGCTGAATGGTTTTGGAAAGGTGAGAACAAAATCCTGATTAAATACACTGACCAGTGTGCTTCTGGACAACAGTGGAGACTTATATTCCATTCCCTTTCTGGGTTTTTTTGTTTGTTTGTTTGTTTTTTGATGGTGCCTTTGCCTCCATCTCTTTAGGACAAAGAGATCTCAATGGAGGGGGTGGATGGCCCTGAGAAGTGATTTATGTTAACTTTCAACTTACCTCCTTCCATTGTGACAGGGGGAGTGGGATGACTTAATTAGACTGGACACCTAAACTTTGGTTGGCAAAGTTAGCAGAGACAGTTCTCACACTAAATGACAGCAACCTGGGGAAAATATCAGTTTTATCTTAAAAGTAGATTGGTATAATTCAATATTTCTGAATTGATCTGCCTGAGGTTAAAAACGACAGGAATGAAAAAGAGTCAAATGTTCCTCAAAAAAAATGGAGAATACTGCATTGTGATAAGGAGAATAGTTAAGAGAAATGGCCAAGCAAATAACTAAAATGTGGAATGAGATTAATCAAGGCATATGGAATCTTACAGGAGAAAAAAACCTTAAAATCCAACACTATTGGAAAAGATAAAGTGTTTGTGCATTTTACATGGATGATTGTATTTAAAAAAGTAGCAGAGGCTGTAATGAGCAGTAATTTCAATCAGAGCTTCAAAGCAGTACTTGAGTTGCTGAATAGCAGTACTAAATATGGTAAACAGCAGAAGAGCCATCTCCTCTACTGTAAAATTAAAAAGGTTCGTTGAAGCTAAAGATGCTATGATGACTTACATCAGCTGAAGAGCTGCCCCATGAAGTTTATCAGTTCCAAATTGAGGTATAAATTGGAAGGCATGTATAATAATGACTTCAGCTGCTTCCTGTCAGACAATGTTTAAACCTGCACGCTGTATCTAAGGGCTGCCTCATCCAAAAGGGTGCAAGAAGGAAGCCAGGCTGGGGAGGGGAGGCAATGCAGAAAAAGCAGTTTGTCTACTTCAGAGATGGAAGGAAAGACAAACTCTTCCTTATTCTGCACAGCACAGGTTTAACAGAGTGCTGCAGCGTGGGCTTTGAATTTACATTAGCACATCTCAAATCATCTTCAGACAAATAGTAGTCAGAGCAAAAGATGCAGGCATTAGCATCAAGTTTGCCTAAACCACTTAATAACCATGTTAAAGCACTCTGAACAAGCTGCAAGCTTGAGAGCAGGGAGTGACAATAATCAGGCACCATTGTCACAGAGGCAGATGCCGGTCTTGAAAGTTACGACAGAATGGATCAGATTAAGCCTTTGCAGTCTGGCCAGTGGAAAACTGGAGGAAAAAATGGTTGCTTGTGGTGGCAACAAATTATAAAACTAGTTACTTTTTCAATTAGTTCATGAGAATTCTCCTCCTTCAGGGAAAAAGAACTGTGTTCATGCATATCTCTTTAATAATAATGAGATAGTCGCTTTTACTTCTTCAGTTCCAATCGCCTGCACCTCCTCTTTTCTGTTTTCAGTCCTACCCTTTACAGTTACGCTTTGTGGCCTTATATATATATGTATCTGTATACACACATATATATCCAGACACATATATATAAGAAATATTTCTCTACCTATCTTGCAGTTGTTGAGTGGACCTGTTGAATTCCTTAAGGAGATAACATTAAGGAAATAAACAAAAAACAATCATAAAACCCTGACCCAATTAGGGTAATGGCTTTGTTTTATGACAACCATCAGAGAAGAATGAAAAGGGTTGGTGACATGTACCCTTTATGTCATTAGTTCCTTGCTAATCATGGAAAGTACTGCATCAGTATGACTCAGGATCTTATGGGTTTTTTTTTGTGATGACAAATTAGTTCTATAACATACGCAGGCAAAACCTCACCACTACAATGAAAGAACACCTGTCCAGATCCTGTAACAATTAACAAAACAGAAAGCTTTTAAAAATTACTTCAAGTAGAGATTTAAACAAAATATAAAATGGATGACGTCTTTCATATTATTAAGATATTTTTACAGTTATTGTCCTTAAACCTGCCCGTATTTTAAGGGTGCAGGGAGATGCTTGAACAGATTTATTTAGAATGTTCATGGAGATAATACTACAGATTCCCTGCAGTGAACCAAGGAGAAATAACACTGCAAATCTGTGGCATCATGTGAGTGCAGTCATCCCTGTACAGTGAAAGTAGAACCATCCAATTCTGATTGCAAGACCTGAACTGGAATAGGACTGGTGTCTCTTTTGAATGGTGTCATCTTAATGTTGCCATCTTGTGAAAGACATGGAGGAGAAATGTCATTTCAGTTCCTGCCAATCCAAGTAATAGACTTCTAGGAGCTGGGAGAAAATCCTGGAGGTGAGCAATTGAGAGAAGTATGATTGTGTCATTCAGAATGTCCTTTTTTCTTTTTGTTTCTATTTTTGCTACCAAATACTGGACATCTCAGCTGAAGGTGTCGTTCTCTTCCCTACCTGCATGCACACATATACATTAGTTTTTGTATCTCTTGAGAAGAGAGCTGTTCACAGTGCAGTAATATATGGATATGCTGTACAATGCAGGTGTTCCAGGAAAGGGAATATGCCACATAAATGTGGTTCTGAGTTTTTAAAGGTGAACCAACTAATTCTAGGGATAGTAAAGGATGTTCCTGTTAAGAAATGAAAGAGTCTGGCTTTATTTCAGTATATTCACATTGATCTAATAGAAAACAGATGGCCTATTTATGGAAGTTGAGTATTAAAGGACATTTTCACCCTTACAGTGTTCCCACTAATGGGTAAAATGAACCACTTCTATTATTTTAGAGAGCTGTCAGCTGCATTAGATACTAGGTATGCTTGATTAACTCTCACTGTATTTGCACCTTATACTGCAATATGGCCTCAAATGAAACATAGGTAGATAGCATTTAACTTTGAGTGTTCCTGCTGCAAGTAACATTATCTTTTTTGCTCTTTTGCTACAGAGGAAATCTGAATCGACTGATTGCTTTTTTAAAATCTGTAAGCTCCTTATTTTCCTTAGCCATATCAATTCAGAAAGTTGCATTTAAACACAGATTTTTAAGACAAAGTACATGTCACTACTATCCCTACAGATAATGTGACTAATGACACAGTAGTCTGAGTAGTAAGCACTGTATTGCCCATGAAGCAATGCAAAATGCTCTGTGAAACTGAGATTTCTTTTCCAAATTAAGATATGCTGAACAACTGTACAATTGCTTTAAGAAAATGTGTGTACATGCATTTTTTCAGTTATTTCTTTTGCACTGTACAACAGATATGAAATGTATTGTAGAACTGTTTTAGTAAATATAGTGATACAGCATTTTTTGTTATTAAAGAACTACCTAAGCAGAATTTAAAATAAAAATGTTTTCCTGCATTTCAAAACAGTGGTTTTTATTTTAGAAAATAAAACTTTATGGTTTAGAAAACATAACTATTTGGCTTTTTTGTATCTCTTCCTTCTTCTACCTCTTCCTTGCTTTAGTAGTCTTAAAGGCTTAACTTTGCACAATGTAAATAATTCCACTAATCAATTGAACTACTAATATGTTATAAAGATGTTATATATATAAATAATGTTATGAACATGGCTGTGAATTTTTAAAAGATTTAGAATATAACAGTCTTCTGGAGAAAAAATAAAAAACACAACAAAAGAAAAGAACCTGTCATTCAGAGCCATATGTCTTTGTAAATATTTTCTTTATTTCATTATATTTTCTGATTTGATTTCCGTCAAATATATTTTGTTTTACTTAGATGGTTAACACCTCTGTATATTTCTTCTATGCATTTTTCACAAATTTTAATTGTAGCCAGGACATGTTCATGCTCTTTCTTCTTCTTTAGTATTTTTTTTTAATCCTGTATTACAGTCTGTCTAGATAATAAATTGGCCTTTCAATCATACAAAGAATGGAACCTTAACTGAGGCTGCTACTGAAAGGATGGAAATATTCCCCTACAACAGGGTTGGAGATTTATCTCCTTGACTATACATTCTGGTATTTTCTGTGTTAATTTTACTTTGCTTTCTTCTAGAGATAGAAGGTGAATAAAAATGCTTATGAATTTATCTAATCTGCCCTTGTACTTTAAATCTTTTGATTGTCTTAAAAGCTCTTGGTGCCCTCTTGCACTTAGTGCATCTACCCAGTTTTAGTCCTCTGGTTTCCATGGCTTCCAAGCATTATTCGTTTTGTTTAATAAATATCATTACTGACACTCATCTTTCCAGCAGCTGGAGCAATTTTATCCAAGTGAATCCCACAATAGTTTCTGCAGTCTGACTTAATGTGATACTGAAAATTAATTTCCCATGCAACTTCTGCTATTAGGAGTGAAGTGGTTACATGCTGAAATGATTTTCCTCAGAGTTCTGAACCCCAGAGCTGGCCTCACTTCTGGTCAACATAATTGTAGCCAGGCAGCAATAAAATACACTTGAAGTGAAGAGCCTTTAAATGTTACAATATCAATTATATTGGTTGGTCTTTTCTAGGAGCCAGCACTGACATAATCAGGCTTGTGAGCTACCAGTATTAGTTGCTGAGAAATGTTCCCTTCTCTGTTGAAAATGAATGTACCCTCTCACAAATCACAGAACTTTAATGAAAACAAGGCTTATTGCTGTCTTTTACTGCTTCTATATTGCAGCTGCAGAAATATCCATTGAAATGTACTTTGAGATGGAGACAAAAATCAGTGTCAAGAAGGAAATATGTCTATGGGATAGAATTCAAATTTTGCTGGATAGATTTGTGGTTTTGATGAAGGTTATTTTTTTTTTTCTGCAATATCATACACTGTCACCAATTTATAAAACCAAATGTGATTGATTGATATGTATGTGAAGTACAAGTAGAAGACTCAGTCCATCCATAGTATGAAAGACAAATTGCATAAATAAAGACAACTCAGTGTAGGTAAAGTGACATAGTCATGTGACCTTGGTAATGTTTGAATTACAGGAATTCCAAGTATCAGCCACGTATTTGCTAGGTCTAGGGAATTCTGTACTTCCAAGGAAAACCGCTGATGGTAACGTATTTTATATAATTGCTGTTTGTGTATAGTAGAAGACCCCTCTGTTTTGATAATGAGAAAGCACTGAAAAGATACTGAAAGTCTAAGTTCAGTTGGTGTATTACAGAGAAACTGAAAAAAACAGCTGGATGTTCCTTCCCTTTCATTCTGTTGGCTTAATTTGCTTGTATTTTTCAGAAGCGTAGTTCCTTGCAAGCTTGGTATGTCCAAAGAAAATAGGATGGTTTGATCTGACTGCTTGATAGCACATTTCAGGGCAAAAAAACCTAATGAAATGTTGTTTCAAGAAAATTAAAAAGAGAGAGACAAATGAACCATGTACAGTAAATAATTATTCTAGGGAAGTCAAGGAGGTCTCTAATAACTCGGTTTTGCTAACTCAACTAAACACTGGCAGTTTACTTTGTAAAAGACCAAGTGTTTAAAATTAAGAATATTCACAGAATTACTCTGGTTGTAGGTATCCGTGGCAATGAATAGCAATATACATGTGTATAAAGCATCAAATGGTTTGCACAAAGTAGTCTTTTAAATTACTGCTTCAGAATTCCTACCACTATTGTAAAATATTGACTTTCTTGCAACAATAAATTCACTTTTGGGGTTGCTTGTCACTGTTTGAATACCAATGTGATGTAAATGAAGAAGTGACACTTGGTGACTGGCAATCTTATGGCTGCCAGCCCTTCAGTTGGTACCAACGCACAGAATCCCAATGATTTGTATGCAGTGCTAAATCACTCTATCTACTGCCTAACTGTGCAGCAGATGTATTTGACCATAACGTGTGATAGCTTTCAGTAGGTAATTTCATGTTGAACTGTTTACCCAAATGCTTGACTTTTTGGCTCTGCTCATTAACAAGTTCCATAGAAATGAACTGTGGGGCTACCCTGGACTCTCTTGTCTCTTTGCTTCTAGTTTTAATCTTCTTCATACTAGCAGTGGATCATTAATCCTGAAAGGAAATTTATTTGTTCTCTTAAGAGATGCTCGTTTAGTGCTCTATGCCATTACTTCAGCTACAGGCAGGCAAACAAAGACGAATTCCGTTCTTTTCAAATCTGCTGTCATTCATCCTGATAAAGGACTCTGCAGCTTACAAAAGAATACCTTTGTTTTATATAAGTTCTGGAAATAAATAAGGATTTATAAATTAAGATTTCTGTTTACATTATATTGGAAGGATTTTTAGGACATGCATGAAAGGGAGTACAGGAAAGAGACATGAATGAAAAGTTTTAAACTATTTCAAGATACTAGTTTAAAGAGTTGAGGCTAAGACATCCTGCACTGAATGGATAAAAAAATCCTTTATGTAAACTAAGGAATAATAGAGCTGATTGCTTTTTGATTTGTTCTTGTTAATTTAATATTATGTTCCAGGATGCAAATGCCTGGCGTAGAGACCATTACATAATTTCTTATAAATAACGTTTCATGGTTTCTTACTCTCTGTTAGTATGGTGTGGAACAAGTGCTATAAGTCTATGAGTTAATGAACAAATACTCTTGAGCAAAAAGGAACAAACTGGGAAAAAATGGCATTCTAAAAGTGGGAATTTCAGTGGCAATTTTGCCCCTACAGAAGATGATCTGCTCTTAATAATTTAATTATATTTTCACACAACCTCATCCTTCCTCTTTTCTTCTTACTTCAGTATCTTGGCTCTGCCATATAGCTGTCAGGTCTTCTAGGTTGCCTTGGGGAAAAGTACTGGGAGTTCCTCCAAAGGATATAGGTACACAGAGCAAACCCCCCACAACTGCATGGGTACGGAGAACAAAAAACCCAGGTACCACTGCTAGAATTTGCAGCATGTATCATTCCCCTTCTCGGCATGACTGTAGGCAGAAAGATCATATAGTAAACATAAAGCGGCCTTTTTAAGCACAGGCACTAGCCTCTGAAGTCCTTACAAAAGGGCTATATGCCAGGACACTGGAATGGAACAGATACTACAAGAACGCTGAACAGTTTTCCTTGTAACAACAGAGACAAGGTTAGATTCCAAGTAAAAGTGTTTAACAGCCTGACAAAGTAATAACTATGCTTTCTATCTAGTGCCTTTGGCCACATTCATCTCTGAGGATTAATCCTGTGAGAGATATAAAGGACAGCAAAAGCTAAAGAAAACTTTTTCTGCTTCATGAGGATGTTAGAGGTCTTGCCAAAACAGGGAAAAATGTACAGCCTTTTCATGTAAAATAGCTAAGATGACATAGGCAACATATTTAAAAATCCAAAGAGGAGCTCTTCTGGACCACGGTAGCAATATTTTAAAAGGTTTCATTGATAATTGCCACCTCTCCTTAGTTCTATTTATCAATTAATAATATACTTGTATATTATTGTATATACTTGCAAATTTAAGTATTTGTCAACACTGCTGTTTATCTGCACTGTTTCTTTGGATAGTGTTAACAACAGTTAAGATATCTTGCTTTAACATGTTTTGCTTTCTAGACTTTCAGACAGTATATTTTGGCAGAAATAACTTGTCTACTGCTTTAAGGCTAGTGGATAAAAATCCTGAGGAACATTGACCACAGTCTCTACACCTCAGTTTGACTTCTGCAGCTCAGCCATCTGCAATAAAAGGAAGGGTGCTGAGAACAGGAATGGCAGTGTGCTTGGGAAGCCACCTAAACCCTAAGATAGTGATCATCTGTGAATAACCTGAAAATGGAAGCTACAATAATCTTTTCACTGTAGTATTAACTTCCATCCTGCGTATCTTTACAGTTTTGTTTTATTAACTGGCGGTATCAAGTTGGGTTATTTTAGTTTAAATAACTCTGTATTTGTAATTCTTTTTATTTCCAAATCTGATGATGAAATCATGACTTAAAGGACCGCTTTCCATATGGCAGAGCACTAGCTGTGAAATATGCATCATGTGAGTGAGCCCTGGAGTAACACCAGACTCTGGCTGAATTTTGTTTTCCGTAATTGTCCATCTCAACATATTTTAATCTGAATACCTGAATATGCAAAAAAATCCTACTTAATTGAACTATCAACTTTAATTCTATAAAGGAAGAAGAGAAAAATAATCAACCAAATCACCTACCCCACTGGCTGTAAATTAATAGATTAATTTTTCTTCCTGCACATGGATTTTTTAAAGTAGCATTATCTTTCTGACTTTTGAAAAATTAGTAGTAAAGCAAAGCATGCTATTCATAATCACTCCAAATTTTCTGAGGTGGGGCAAGTGTTCCGAGATTGTTCTGACTGAGAACAAGGCAGCTTTAAATTCCATAAAAATAGTCATTTTTACTGATTATTTTAAATTGCAGATAGCTTTTCTAGTTTGATGTAATAGAATGCCATTTCAGCTGTGAAGTTTTGTGATGTGAAGCAGCATGTTTAGGAGCATATTTCACTCCTGACAGTAATAATACTAAATTAATACATCTCAGCAAGATTCAGAAAATCTGGTTCAAATTTAGTGCTACTTACACAAGTTTTGCAGAACAGTGAGAATTAGCAAATCATGTCATGATTGCAAATTAGTAAAATAGATATTTAGGAGCTGTTAAAAGACTGAGTTAAAATGTGAAAATGCTATGAAAATATTGCTTTGTGTGTTCAAGGACACTGAATATTTATTTTACAGAAGTTGAAGAGTGGGTGCATTTTGGTTATTTTTTTTTCTGAAATATATTCTAACTTCATCTGTGTTCCAATATCAATGTTAAATGAACTTTCAATCGACACAGAACAAAAGATCCCCTAGGCTAAGTTCTGTTTCCTGCTGTCCCGCTGCTGACCCTCAGATTCTCACTGAAACTGAGTTTACCAAAGGATATCTCCTCTCATGTGCAAAGGTGGGAGGTGGCTGTGGGGTGGATAGTTGCACAGTTTTTGGTCCTTTTTGCTATTTATATCTTCTTTTCTCAGCTGACAGAAGGTGGCAAACATCTACCTTTGCAAGCTGGAAGAGGATACGCTGCAGATTCACACAGCTCCAGAGAAATGCAGAGGGCTGTGAAAGAGAATCAGTTTCTTTAGGCTAGCTGGGCAGAGTTACTACAGGTTTTAAGAAGTGGAAATGCAGATCATTTGTTTTGATTAAAAAAAATCAGCAATCTTACCCATCTACTGGGGAGATCTGATGAGTGTGTGTTGTATGGGCCTTGTTTCATCTAAGTTTCCTTTTAAGTGATACCTCTATTTCCTTAAGAATGTAATGTTAGCATGGTGTTTCTTTAATTTGGTTATATTTGAATGTTTTTTTCTATGGAGAGGCTCACTGTGTGTGGAGAGACTCATCTGCAATTAAGTTTCTCCTTATTACCTTTTTCTTGAGAAGTTTTATTACTAGCTTTTCACCATCTCTCGCTGTTGCAAAGGCAGTAACTCCCCTACCTACATGTCCAACAGCAGTTAGAAAAGGTTAGATATCTATCCCTAAATGTACTCATGGGATAATCAAGGTATAAGGATATTAATATGTGCACATGTGTGGAGGAAGTTAACACCAACCAACCTGATTTTCAGTTCTGTGGACATAATATAGTTAATTATCATGTATAAAACCTGTCTAAGACATAAGGGTCCTGTATGGTTGCATTAACTCTTTAATTGTAACAGCATTTCTTTTGGAGACTTTTCTTTCAGAAAGTTGCTTACAAAATGGTTTTCATTTTATGATTTCAGCTTTCTTAGCAAGCTATGA
The DNA here is from genome assembly GCA_035590215.1 of Microhierax caerulescens. NCBI lineage: Eukaryota > Metazoa > Chordata > Aves > Falconiformes > Falconidae > Microhierax > Microhierax caerulescens. The sequence continues at coordinate 58,761,388 of JAVJGJ010000014.1, forward strand.
ATTCTTCTGACTATAACATTAAAGTTCTCTGTGGAAGTAACGAGATGCACAGAGATTAAACACAAAAAAAAAAAAAAAAAGGAGAAAATGAATGACCTGTACATTTATATGAAATGTTCGTTGGGTTTCCCTTTAAATGAGGGTAATTTTGGAGATATGCTGCATTGACTTTCTTGTATATCACATTACACTGGATCGTGTGTCTCATTACACTGTGTTATCACTTCATGGTATTGTAGTTTACATGGTGACAGTGAGGGTGTAATGTAATGTGATGATGTACTATAGCTGTGAAATACTATTAAATGATGACACTCTAGGGATTCAATAAAATACAACATTTCACTAATCTCGGTTTCAGAATCTGTAGGAGAGCGCTGAGGGAAATACTTGCCTTGAAAGGATTTTCTGGGTTTACTTACCTCATTTGTGACCCGTATGGCTTACTGCTGAAATTGCATTTCCATAGGATTCTGCTGCTGGAGTTGATACCTAGGCTTTGCCTGCCTGCTGCAGTAATGCTCCAGTAATCTGCTAACTGCATGCTGCTAAAGGTGTGGGCTCTCTTCTGGAGGTGCTCATTTAATTGAGAAGATTAGGAATGCCTCCACTTGGTGCTTGACCTCATCTACGGTGCAAGCTGAGAATTTAAGGAACAGACTGACTTGGGAAGGCTATGAGCATTGACACTTAAAAAGCAACAACCACCACCAACACCCCAATACCCCGGCCTTTCCTATAACTATTTCTTTCAGAAACTTTGAAAGCAAGTCTGTATTCGCTTTTTCCTACTTGAAGACTACTTTAAGAGCAGTACTGTACCAGCATGAAATACAGGGTGATCAACTGTCTTGCATTACAAAGCATATTTAACCTCGAGTTACCACGATTCACACACTGAACTTCTAATCTGATCATACAGGAAATTATTACCTTTAATCTTCATTTACAACAGCAAATGTATTTCATTGCTCAGAGAGGTTCTTAAAAAGTTATGTATCTATGAGAGATACACAGCTTAGCTGCTGGCATATGGCTAACAAAATCTTTCATTTTAAATGATGTGACATTGAATCTCAGATTGAGTATCATCAGCATTATACTAAGTAGACGGATGCCCTGACAAGCCGCCTTTGTGAGGAGTATCTCACTTACCTTTGTTATTTTCCTGTCGTGAAACAGAGCAGTTGTAAAGGTGTTAGAATAGAGGTCTTGGAATTACTTTTTCTTAACATTTTTTTTTCCCATTTAAAAATGGATAGCCATATATAGGTGCTATGTAGATTTTCTTTGTTTTGATGGAAAGAACATCTTAAAGCATTTTTGGAAATCTTATGTGCCTCGTAGCTAATATTTGTGGCCTGCATTGCTGTTGTCCCAGTGCTTTGGGAATCATCACATAGAAACAATAAACACTTATATTTTCCCTCTTCTCCTCCCAGACCCAGTTGGTGAAGGAAACAAAGAATAGCACCTTCCTTTTCTTCTGTGGGATAGATTTTTTTCTCACTTATTGCAATGACTCCTCAGTACCTTGAACATCCTTGCACAATCAGAATGCTTATACTGGTGTGACTCAGGAATCTGTTTCTGGCTTTTCCATAGGTTATCAAACTCTTTTGGGAAATCACAAAGGGATATGCCCTGAGGTAATGTGGTCATGGGTAGCAGGGTGTGTGGGAGTAGATGGGTAGGTACCTAGAATGGTTTTCAGCTTGAATAGTGTGGGATCTGAGCATGCAGTGAATGGTATAGCGAAAGGGGTAGAGATTGAACTGGTTTTGGCTGGGATAGAGTTAATTTTCTTCATATTAGCATTCTTAGCTCCTATGGAGTATGTTTTGTATTTGTGATGAAAACAGTGTTGATAGCACAGGGACATTTTAGTTATTGCTGAGCAGCACTTGCACAGAAACAAGGTCTTTGCTCCTCACCCCACCCCACCAGCGAGCAGGCTGGGGGACACAGGGAGTTGGGAGGACACAGCCGGGACAGCTGGCCCCAACTGACCCAAGGGGTATCCCAAACCATGTAATGCCATGCTCAGCATATAAAGCTGGGGGAAGAAGAAGGAAGGAGGCGATGTTCAGTGATGGCGTTTGTCTCCCAAGTAACTGCATGATGGAGCCCGGCTGTCCCGGGGATGGCTGAGCACCTGCCTGCCGGTGGGCAGTGGGGAATGGATTCCTTGCTTTGCTTTGCCTGTGTGCGTGGCTTTTGCTGTATCTCATTCCACAGGTTTTCTCACTTTTACCCTTCTAATTCTCTCGCCCATCCCAGCGTGGGGGGAATGCAGAAGCGGCTGTGTGGGGCTGAGCTGCTGGCCCGGGTTAAGCCATGGCAATAAGGCAGACTGGGAGAATGGAAGGGCAAAGACTGTTACATTGCTCTTCCCTACATCTGAGTAGCTACAGTGTGAAGAAGTATTTATATAATGAGCTTACTATACTGAATTTGATTGTGAATTACACTGTCTTTCACAAGGTAAATAAAGTAAAACAGTATAAAAAACATTCCTGGCTTCATTGGAAAGCATTAAGAACAATTTGCATGTTAATTTACTTTTGAAAGCTAATGAGAATCATCAGGTTTTGTAGTTCTCTATTATAACCATGCCTTTGATTATCTCCTTCATTACCTCCTCATACTACATTATGTCTTGAACTATATAGAACTTGAATTTGCCACAGCATTTTCTGTCAAAAAATCAGTATAGTAGTAACATCTCATGACCAGTTCTGCTTTGGCCATAGATATTGTTAACTGGAATTTTTCTGTTCTGATATCTTTTATCAATAGCTACTGGTTTATTATTTGGAAATCTTTCACTTTATTAAAAAAAAATCTAGTTATTTATGTTACTATTTAACAAGCTGTCACTGTCCTGAAGCAATTTGTCACATATCTGCTTAACTTCACATGTGCCCATTTAATAAAAACTGAGAATGTAGTGATCCTTCTACCACTTCTTTTTTATGAAACTGCACTCTTTATAAGTTTTCAGTCAGCTTTCACTCTGTTCATAATGCTAATACATATAGAACACTAATTATGTTTTTGTTTGCAGCTAAATTTTTGGTTTAGCTCTCAGAGCTTTTCTAAAAGTCATGATGTTATGTGAATCTCAAGGTTTGTTTTAAATGCTTGCAGGATGTTAGTTTTTCACACATTAAACATTTCTTTGATTTTTCTTTTCTATGTGTTCAGTCCATTCTTCATCATAAACATTCATTTTTGGTTTTATATTTGTGGAGTTACTTGGGACTTTCAGTACACCCCAAGTAATTTCTCCATTACTACATTTGCCATCACCTTGTGCATTTTCATTACACTTTAGATAAGACTTCGGCAAAACTTGACCAAACCACCTCACTGGTTAAAAGCTGGAGAAACCTTAATTATTTGCCAGTCAAAACCAAGCATAAACACTGCAGCTGAGATTTCGTCTTTAGTGTAGTTTTTTTGCTTTCCTGCATTTGTACCACTCAAGTCCTTCCTGAAAAGGGCAAACAATAGAAAGTCAAAATGATTGACTTAAATCTCTTTTGGACACAATGCATCTGTCCATGGTTAATTCATCTCTTTACCTCCTAAGAAACTGTGGTCATCCCTGTCCAAGCAGATCTTCAGCTGATTTAAAGATAATGGGCACGGTTTCTTAGAAACCAAAACGACAAGTTGCTGACAATCTGTCTGCTGAGTACCAAGTGCCAGAGAAAAATTTTCTTAATCACGCTAAAACGTTGCAGTTTGTTTCTGCATTGCTGAAAAGACTATTAATTATGAGTGTCTTTTCATGTACATGTGACTCTTTATTAATGATGGATGACCTTAAAAAGGTTCAGTTATGAATAACCATGTGGATGTTTGCACTAGGTTGATTAGAATAATAAAATCTGCTTCTGTGATGCCTGGCTCCTTGTGCAGAGGGAACTGCCATGGCCAGGCGGCACAAAGAGGACCTTGCTGTGGTCCCATGATGCGCTCCAGCTCCCAGCCTGCCATGCTAGGCTGGCAAGGATGCGGCTCCTGAGGGCTTCCTTGCTGCCCAGGTGCTGGCAGACTCCAGCCTGGTGCTACTGCTCTGACAATGGGGGGGTGTGTGGGTGTGTGTGTGTCCCAGGGCATTCTAAATAGCTCTCTAAAATATATGTTATACAACTAAATAGACTCATGGGGAAATGCTGGTACCCCAAGCCAGTTACATTTTAAGAGATTTCAACTGAGCCCCTGATACCATCTGAAAGAGTTAGTAATAGATGGAAAAGCTAGTCCTGCTACAACAGTATCTGTTTACTAAAATCCCTCCAATAGATTTCAGTAAGCTACCATGTTTTCCTAACACTAATTTTTAATCCTGTGTATCTTTTCTGACTTCCTCCATTTCTTATTGACTTCAGGCCATCTATTAACAAATGTCTTTATTTTACAGCTGTGAAAATGGAGTTGCTAGTTATTAGTGAGTACGTTGCCAGAAATGTGACATTTCATGGTATACTTACAATAATAGGGCTCTATAAATATATTGCACCTGTTGCTGTACTCCAGTATAGTCCAGTTCTGGCTGAAAAATTGGAAGAAAAATTCAGTTCAATATAAAAGAAAATATCATTTATTCAGTTTAATATAAAGAAAAATATTTAATTTTGGAACTAAAGTTATTTGATGCTGAAGCTCTTACTTGACAGATGATTAAATCTTTCTGTATTAGTGTGATCATAACTACTCTGGAAATCTACAGATCATTTCTTCCTATGTTATAACACACGACCATTACACTTAGACTGACCAGTCTTCTCACTTGTCTGCTTTGCAGCTTCTGCTGAGAGAGTAGGCAAGAAGGCAGAGGAGGTAAAGTCTTTTGACTGGGCATTTTTGCTGTTACCATAGAGACTCATTGAAAAACTCAACTAAATGTATGCCTTAAAATGTCAAATGCAGGAAGCAAGAGGGAAATTTCAGTGGAAAAATATATGAAAAGCATAAAGCTGTTATATTAGCTGAACTCACTGCACCACTCCTTCATTCACTGTAGGTTAAGCAAATCCTGCTTCTGAACCAAAGGGAATTATTTCCTCCAAGTATGGGCTTTCAATTACCTTTGAGATATGAACTCTAATCTCTTTGGTAGAAGATGAAAATTAATTGTATCTACCAATGTCAGTCTTACATGAAGCTTAATTAATTTGGATTAGAGTTTTCCTCTCACTTCAGTTTTGGTTTTTTTTGTGTGTGTTTTTTTTTTAAAAAGAAAAGTAAACATAAGCAATAGTGTTACAGTCTGCAGAACACTAGGCATAACTCTGATATTACTATTGAGGGTTAAAAATTTTTAATTTTTAAAAAATTTTTTAAAATTTTTTTTAATCCATTTTAGTATCACCATTTTTTATTAACAATTTTCCATGGTGGGGGTGGGCAGCAATGAAGCCAACACAGCCATAGGAGTGGGTTGACCTCACTGCATAGCTGGGAGATGCTGAGAGCCGGGCAGTGCCTGGCACGGACAGCTTCTGCTCTTCCACTGCACTCTCAGCCTTGCCTGCACTTGCCTTCACCACCTTCCCCCTCTTTCCTCATTTAACGGGATTAAGGAAGATTATTTGGAGAAGGCTCCCCACTACCAGCACCAACACTGAACTACATAACCCCCCCCAGCCTCATATCAGATAGCACCATAACTTTTTTAATAAGAAATAATGATGAAATATAAATGCAGAGATGAAAATTGTGCATTATGTGGTTTGCAGGAGAATTAATATATAGTTGCCTAAAAGACCAATGGGGATCAATTTTAAAATTAATATCCTGTCAGTTCTGGGTAGCACTGTTGTGTAGACTAAAACACTTTGGCTAGAACTGGTATATTAAACACAATATTTATTTTGTGGTATAGAGTATTGGGCTATGGGCCAGGATTCCCAAGTTCTTTAGTCCTTTCCTAGGTTTTGACAAATACGTTGGAGAATTTTATTTCACCTTCCTTTCTTTTTTGCTTGTTTATCTGTGAAACTGACACTATGGTACTGACTATGTGAAAATATTTCATATACCTTAGGCCTAATATTTTAGTGGCTGATCTTGAAAATACATGACTTCCTATAATCACTTATATCTGAAGGAATAGCATACTGTCATGAATTAATAGACATTGAAAAAAAACCCAAATATTTTTTTCATTCATTAGCCTCGGTTAAATTATTTCTCCTGTTGGAGGGTAGATTACTTTTCCCCTCTAAAAAGTTTATGTTTAAAAATTAAGATTCCTCTGCAACAATAAACATTCAGTCATATGTAATATTTGAATTATGTTTAACATCTAATAATGATTATGAATTAAAATATAAAACTTTGTTAGTTGTGTGGAACACTGAGTTTTCCAGTTTGGTTTTGTATCTTCTAAACTAAAGTATTTCACAGGTACAGCTTTTATGACAGGGGAAATTTCCACCAAACACTTTACTTAAATAGCTAGCAAATAAACACAATGAACATGTAAAAATCTTCAGCATATTATTTTTCCTCTTCCCTTTTTCAATGTCAAAATAAGAAACAAATAAAAGGCAGGAAAAGGAGAGAACTTTATTCAAAAACTTTTGTAAAGAAAAGGTTTTCAATATATATTGAAAACTATTGTGAATTTTATGGGTTTTGCAAGCCCTTGATTTTCAAGTCTCTCTTGTTAAAAAATCTTACATAGAGTCAGTAATTTTTCTATGATAAAAAAATCATAATTATCTAACCAGATTGTGTCAATGCATCCACTATGTTGCAATTCTTTTTGATGCATACTGATAATATGCATCTTTTTCATCAAAAAAAAATTTCATTTTTTTAATCAAAAAAATAATCTTTTTGATGCATACTGCATAATAAATACAGAGGTTCCTTTTTTGACACTGTCTCATCTTAAAATAAGCTATAAGAAATCAACTTTTCAAAACCAAAATACTTGTAATTTTTAGAAGATGTATCACATTAGTGTCTACGGTGACAAGTCTTAATCCTTCCTAAAAAAAAAAATTCTGTCACAAGAATAAAAAAAAGCTTTTATTGAATTAACAGGAAAATAATGATAATGATGATAATGATGATGGTGATGAGAATAATAATAGTAATAGTAATAGTAATAGTAATAGTAATAGTAATAGTAATAGTAATAGTAATAGTAATAGTAATAGTAATAGTAGTAGTAGTAGTAGTAATAATAATAATAATAATAATAATAATAATAATAATAATAATAATAATAATGGGAAATGCCTTGGGAAATCTTATCTGTGGACTTTCATACTCTAGTTCTACCTAATGAAAAAATGTTCTCATAGATATTTAAAGTAACTTGTAAAAGGTACCAATTCTAAATCTCATCTGTTTTCTAATGAGTGTTGTTTATCTCCTTGTCATAAGAAGGAGGCTGAGAAACAAACACTTGTGCTATGACACAGTGCTAAGAAGTCCCTGACTTGCAGAACAGAGGACAAATAACACAAGATGCTCTACAGGTGTGAGGGGCAAATCACTCATTGCCTTTTTCACCTCAATTCCATCAGATTAAAAAGAGCAATTTCTGAAAATCTCATTTTACTTATATCTACAAATACAATGGCCTAATTTTTGGTAAACAGCAGCCCCAGAATGAATGTATTTGAGAACAAACTATTTTTATGAGGCAAACATCTTAAAAAATCCTGCCATTGTCTGTATAAATGAACAAACTCATATCTGGACAATGTTTTGAATTTAATCTGGAACATAACTTTGGTGCTTACTTTCAGGAAATAGTTTTAAAAATTACTGTCTTTACAGAAATTCAGAAAAAGACTATAAGATTATGTATTTATCACACTTACAAAAGACCAAATGAGGATTTATGCTAAAGGACTAGTGTTACCCCTTTCAGATCTTCCAAGTAATACTAGACACCACATAGAAGAATATGGTATAGAGATAGCTTTTATTTGTTTGGTTTTTCAGAGAGAAATATATGAAACGGCACCTACCAATCTGGGAGTTTGTATATGTTAAAATAAGGAATTCTTGTTACTCCCCATGTGTACTCTTCCATACATGCATACTCTTGCAGATATTACTGAAAAATAATGTGTAAAATAATCTAAAAAAAACCCAACAACTTGGATTTTAAACACTTCTTGAGCTGTTCTTACTATTCTTGCTACTGTAATTTGAATTTTCTTTTTCATGGCTACTGTTCCGTGTTGCAGTAAAATGTGTAATTTGAAAATCAATGAAAACATTTTTCCCTTAAAACACAACACCCTCCAGAGGTTTACTTGGCTCTTTATAGGTCAAAATCTGTGACCCTGCAGTGTTTGTAAAATACCAGTGATAACTTCTCAGATTGTCACATCAAAATTGGTTTTAGGTCTCCAAGGAAGGTTCAGACTCCAGTGTCAGTAGCAACAAAGGTAAGGGCAACAATTACGTGTCAGCTCTACTATATCTTCAAAGAAGGCATTTTACCACTCTGACACACCGGCTGAAAAAGCCTCACACATAAAAATCTTTGTTTTCTTTCTAATTTATTTTTGGAGATGTGGTAGAACCTGAGAGGAATCTATAAAAATAAATGGGACAAGAACAATTGTGTAAGACCACCACATATGTAGTCATTGACAAACTGAAATTTATTCACTTTCTTTCAGCTCTTGGAGCAAAAGATATATACTTATCTTTTCCTCTGTTTTGTAGTTTTCTGCAGCAGTAAGTTTTTCACACTAAGTCAACAGCTAAGAAAAAGTAAATTGCCTAAATAGAAATAATTGTAAAGCAGTCTAAGGTTTCAGACTGTGTGTGGGGTGTTTCTTTATTATTTTTTAAATTACAACCTTTACAAATTATATTATTTTTTCTCTTCACAAGGTATAAAGGGTTGTAGAAAAATGAAGAAAGATTTCTCATGAAAACAGTGCTTGATTGACTGCTGTTTCCTCTATGCTTTTAGAAAAAAAAGGTCTTGTGTTTAGGTAATGCTGTTAGCAGAGAGATCTCTTGTCATTTCTGCAGGTATGGAATAATTAGAGAAGAGGACATAAATGAAATTATCATCATCATAATAATAGGGAGTATTCTAATATATTGAAGGAAGGAGAAAACTCCTCAAGGGACCAGAAAGGTTACAGATAAAAGAAACGTGATTAAATTCCATTTTGGACTTGCCAGGGAAGAATTAGATGAAATGTACTGTCTGTGAGCCTTCCTGCATAGTCTCTGTGTAGAAAAAAATGTACAATAAGGGGACACCCACAGAGGTATTAAACCATGACATGTTTTTTTGGGGGGTGGGGGGAAGAGTCAGAGAGAGAGCTTTCAAAAAGAAATGAAGTCCTGAAAGACTGAAGTCCTGGGGAAACAGTGTGAAAGTAATGGTGAAAATTTCATTGTCCTAAATAGAATTTAAGGTTCAGTTAGCAACTTCTGATCAAATTCAGCTTCGATCAACTCCAAACAAGAAGGACCCTTTATTCTGACATTGGTTTAAGACCAAAAAAACCAAGGTTATGCGCCTGCTGAAACTAGGCCTACTAAGCTTTAAGATTGTTAACGCAGTGCACAGCTCACTGATGTTCTACATTACCTCAGGGAGATGATTGCTCTTTCAAAAAGGATAAGTATGTGTATGTAGAAATGACTCATGATACACATTTACACTTTGAACTAATTATTATTTAATAAGTGCCTGATAAAAAAAAAAAAAACAAAAAAAACTCAGAAGAGCTAATTTCCTTTTGTTTTATTGCATGAATGAGAGTCATGTAAAGCCAGCTGTGTAAATGTGTATTCTTCTTTCAGGCATGTTATTCTAGGCAGAACTAGTAGCACTCGCTATTTTTAGAGTTGCCTGATACTCCCTGCTGTGCAAAGCCGTGTCTATTACCTCAGCTTTGCCAAACTTTCCTGGTTGTCCTGAAAACTATTATGGTAATTATCATGAATCTTTCTGAAAATCTTCAACGATAAAAGTACAGTTCTAACCATGAATCCAGAGAAAAAAAGTAAATTTTGCTATCTTAAAAGATTGCTTGAGACTTAGAGGAATGCTCTAATTTATTGAAGTGCCCTATGCATTGATATAACACACATTTTGCAAGAATTTTCTCTTGTGTCAATAATGACCCTTTTGCCATCTCTAATGGTTATTTAAAATTCAAATTAGTTGCACACTTTTTATACATGCTTAATAGAAACTTACTGCTGAAGAATAACCGTTGATATCTTCCAAGAATTATCATGTGTGTGCTGAATCTCTTTGGTGCATTGGATAGTGTCATGCTCATGGCTACTCTTAGTCTCGATGGAAGCAAGTTGGATGTTTTGGGCAAGACCCGTCCCAGTTAAGGGGCATTTGAAAATGTGACGTTTGAAGAGCATACTATTCCTGTACAAGCAGAGTACCACATATATGCATGTTTGTTGGTTTTGACACCATACGAGTTCCTTCTGACCCAGAGCAATATATACATGTAATCACAGCACATCTCTAGGATTATCAGTGTTGCTGGGAACAGGATGCCTTAGCTCAGGCATAGTGTTTGCATAATTATGGGTTCTGGTACCTGCACAGATTTTTAAAATCTAGTTTCCTGATTTTCTGTGATTCATAATGCATTGTGCAATGCAGACATACATTAAAGCAAGAAGTATCCAATGATGTATTCTCTGTCAATCTCAATTTTTTAAACAGAAAAACAGGAACAAGCAACTGACCTCTCATGCCAGTCATGCTCCAGAGCCTCCACTCAATAAAGAACTGGAAAGTTTACTTGTCCCAGCAGAAGAATGTCCTGGGACATTGTCCTGGTGCTGCTCAAAGGGTAACGTGTAGTAATACCAGAGAAAGTCCAAAAACATGCAAAAAAGGATGTGACTTACCAGCCATTTATTGAACTCCTAGATGTCTATTGTAAGGATGATATGATCCACAATAAGGGTGAGACAATATTTGACTTTTTTTTCTCTTTCTACTTATTACTACACTTTCCCACTGTTGATAATACCCTCAAAATATAAGCTATGTTTATGATAAACTAATCTCCCAAGTATCTCCCAGAAGATACTTGTAGCTTGCTTTAGCAAATAAATTGTTACTAGCTGCACAAGTTTCAAACACAGAGAGAAAGGAGAACATAAATACAGCTGGATATTTTGGGGTCTCTAATTAGGTCATATTTGACTGGACATAGAAAAGAGACACCATATTCAACAAAGAATTAATTTAAAGTATTTAGGTGCTTATTTAAGTGCAGATTGATTGCTTCACAAAACAAAAATAATGTTACTAAGATAGATATTAACATAAAATTTACAAGGTGATATTAGCTTGTTAGAAAAGTACCTAGATGTCAATCCCCAGTTAAGTGCTCAACTTTCCTCACTGATACAATCAGAAGGCAAAATGTCCAAGTCAGTGTAAAAATGCTAGAAAAACTTGGAAGTATAACCAAAGTGTAAGCCAAACCAATTGGGATGGATGAGAAGATTATGAGCTGAGTAATAAAATAAAAGTATTTTATTATGACTTTAAAACCCCTAAAAAAACCCAGGGAATCAGGGCTGATCTCAGAATGCAACTCTACAAGGTTTTACCTCTGCTAAAGAAAAAGCGGTTATCAAAACTTCTTTTAAAGGTTAGAGCTTTATTCGACTATAGGTCTCAAAGAGCTGAGGTGTTAAAGTGCTGCACTGACACCTTCAGTATAAGGTCTTACCTCAAAAAAAAGTATTTTTATTGAACAATACAAAAAAAAGGATGAGTAAAAATGGCATTGCTGTACCTTTTTTTCCCTCAGTGGTTATTATCATGAGCAAAAGTCTAGTAAAAGTCATAATAAGGTGACTAGTATCTATTTACTGTAATTTTTAATCATCTAAAATCTGAATATTACTGTTGCCCTTAGTACTCTAAACTAAGGACTGATTATGTTAATGCACTACAAGGTAGAAATGGACGTGCTTCTTAATTAACAACACTTAATGTTAACAAATAACCAATATCCGTTATTTGTAAAATACATTTTGCTGTCACTACCCTACATATCATCCATAATACTTGGTTGTAAAGGGACAGAATGCTTATTTTAGACCCCTGGTGGATTAGGTTGCCTTATCCATACAATGTGTGTGAGGAAAACTTGGAAGCTGATGAAATGATCTTCCCTGTGCTGTGAGAAAGTAGAGAAGAGAACCTAGACACAGTAGAACTGAGATTTCACCTACACGGAGGTTTGAGAACTAGAGAAAACAGGTCTATCTCCTGATTTTGAGGCAAATGAAAGTAGCCATCTCTGAAGAGGCAAGCATGCTGTGGCAGTTTTACACCACAAGTGCACATAGCTGAGCCTACCTGCTCACAGCCATCAGTGGAACGGTAAGAGTCTCTGAGGAACCTTGGCTCCACCGTGCATCAGCGCAACTCACAAGGGACGTACGCACAGAGGCTGAGTGCACAGGAAGGTGTTACATGGCACAAAAAAAGAACATGGGTGTCTAGGAGTGACATGACACCTGAGAGCTTTTGGTCCTGTAGAGAGGACACCACAGAGCACCTCTGAAGTACAGTGCTGCCTTTAGGTGCTGCAGATAATATACCAGTCATTTAGTAGCACATGCTGAGGACTGTGACTATTGACACGAAGCTGCCCTGATACTTCAAAAACAGATGCACAGATGAAAACCATACTCCTTGATTAAGCAAAACTCACAGTGGGTATGTGGAAACATCCAGTCATAACTCTGAAATCACAACCAAGTCACATTTTCTATCTAAATATGTATTCGGAAGACTTTGTATAGACTGAAGAGTAAGACTATTTACCTTTTAATGGAAGATATAAAAAAATATATGAGCTACATCAAAATTGTGGAACTTTGATGTGCTTTGTGGTGCTTGGATGTACACTGGCTGCAATATCAGGATGAGACCTGAGAGCATTTCTCATCATACGTTATTCTCCCTTCTCCTCCTCTGCTTCCACTTTCCATTGAATGAAAACGTGGGTATGAGATCAGGAAAGGATTTACTGAAGACTTTGACTGTTCATGAGAGCAGCTTTATGGGAGCACACCATAGAGCATACACAGCTGAGGTGCTGCCACCACTTATGCTCAACTCGTTAGTATTTCAGATGCAGTCCCATTGAGAGCAATACATAATAACATACTACAGTAAAGGTGGCACTAGCTGGTCCAAAGCAGATTAGTGTTTCTACCTCATTAACGTAAATTTCTACAGCCTAACCTGGATCAAAGTTTAACCTTTTCAAGGCTTGTCTTGTATCCACACATCTGTTGCACTTGACATTTTCGCAACATCTGTTTTCAATTATCTAATGTCTCTATTTCATTCTGCTAATGCTTAGAATATGTTCTTTTGAACATGTGGAATTTTATCTTTCTGACTTCCCAAGTCACTGTGCACATCTGGTGTACATGATTATTTGCCTACTGATTTTGTGGGAGGAAGGTGTTACTGTTCAGAAAAGGAAGTTAAGGCATATTAAAGTGTTAACCCCTTTTTTTCAGGAGATAGTTCTTGTGGAGTCACACTCGAATCTTACTTCTAAGGAAGTGATTGTAGTGATTGAGACAGGACAGTAGGTGTCCTTAGTATTCCAGCTGGAAAAACAAAAGAGTGCTCAGAAAGGCAGAAAGGATTTGAGGTTTACACTTTTCATGAGGCTTCTTCAGTGAGGCCAGGCTTGTCTTTGATTCTCTGAGCTACAGGCAGCCAATAAGATCTTCAGCATAATTTCTCTGGCCCAGATGTAAAATAAGTTGAAACACTTATTTTAAATTCTGATTTTGAAAGTTTACAATATCTGCTAATAACAGGAAAATTTGTGTAAGTGTTGTTAATGTAATGCTGATATAGACAGACCAGGATTGGAAGGGAAATTTTTCTTGGCACAGGGGAAATAGGGAAATCTTTCTTATATAAGTAGAAAGACCTTATGTTTCTCCTATATTTATTGCAAACAATTTTACTACTAAGAGTACCATTATTCAAAGGATTGTGTCTGGCTAAATCTGTCCTCATAGAAGAGGAAACTGGGAAACTTGGCAGCCCTGAGCATAAATTTATCCTCTCCCCAAACAGCATTAACTAGTACAACCATTTTCCCAGTGCAAAATACTATCTTGTAAGAAATGACAGTCAAAATATACAACATACACATATACAGATACACAAAAAACCCTACTTGTAAAGTGGAAAATGGTATTAATCTTACTGAAAATGCATAGTAAATGCATTGAGTCAGCAAGCATGAAATTAATCACTATGTAATGAAATATAAGAATATTAGGTTTGAGGTTTGACAATGGGGAAAAGAGTCTCCTGCTACTTAGATAGCCAGCTGGTTGAGTCTATTCTGGTGATTGGAAAAACCCAAAGGCTCATCTCTTGACCAAAAGCAAGTTGCACAACACAATTTGAGCCCATAGAGCAAATTTCTCTCTCCCTCGCAAAAAGGGCCTCTTCATCTTTACTAGCTATTGGGAATGTTCTCTGGCCTCAGCAGTCCCCTGGTCATTAGTATAGTTGTAGTTATTGTCTTGCCTTGTAGTTTTTGTCTAGAAGGGTGCTTGCTGGTGTTAGCCAAAATCGTGTCAGGCAATGGGATAACTATGAAGTGGTGTCGATTATTGTGGACTAGTGCTGCATGCTATGCATCAACTCATGCCCTGCTCATACATAGGTTACTAGTATAGATGTAGCCACAGAGAATCTGATTCTGGTTTTCTATGTGTTTAGTAAACAAACAATGCCTATACCATCTGACAGTCATATTGCGTTACGTCTGACGGACATTAACCCTATTTTGACTGAACATGTTGGACTAGCTGACCTCTAGAAGTGCTTTCCAACCTATGCTGTTCTGTGATTCCTGTAAAAGTAGTAGTAATCTTATCTTGCTCTCAGGGTTGACACGTTGTTACATTGACTTAGAAATATCAAAATTAAACAATGCAGAGCTTCACTGGTCTAGAAGATCATTCCTGGCATGAAAAAATGGATGAAATAGATTTAATTGCTCAAAATTTACTGCTGTACAAGATAAAAAATTATACATTATTAACGTGTTAAACCTGCAGCACTAAAAGTAGTGTCCTAGTGGTTTCTAGGACTGTTCCTTTCCAAGAATGAATTTTACCATAAGTTAGAAAGAACACATTTCATACCATTGCACTTACAAATAATGATGTCTCCGGTCTTGATTAAATATAAGCTGTTTTTCTATGGTCTTCCAACAGTGCAGGGCTGTAGGTTAAGTAATACAGTGCAGAAACAAGGTTAAGGAATAGTTTAAGTGACTAGAGTGTTGTGAATAAAAATAATTTAAATGATTCGGTTTTGAATATTTAGAAAAATCATTTTTTGCCATTCAGATGACCTGATGATTGTAGCAAGAACAACGGGTCTTTTTATTTCTTCATTTTACACTGTAAAGGTAGCAATCTTAACTTGTCAGGAAAGAAAATGAACCCCTACCTTGGAAACAATCATAATTCAGACACTGAACATTATTACCATAGTTTGTGTTTTCTTCCATTTTTCTGACTTATCACAGATTGAATAAATAAATTCCTATTTTTTCCTTTACACAAGTGTGTCTACACATTGACTTTTAACCTTATTATGTCCAGTGCTTGAATGGGATAGAAAACAATTTGCACATAGTTTCCAGAGGTCGATTTTTATTTTGTTCAGATAGTTTAAACTCTGCTAAAGTTCCTTTACTTAGAAATGACAATTTATTCTTCCATTATCTTTCTTATGTCATACCAGTTTTCATCATTCACGATCTGCTGAACAATACTCAGGAAGAAATAAACCATGTTACAGGGTACTCTGCTTTTACTGTCTCAGCAAGAGTCTTGACAGAGATACACATAATGTAAGATAGCAAATGATTCATTACATTGGTTTGGTGTTTTGCATTCCTGTATAACGTTTCAGTTCTGTAAAGCTCTGGCTCCCACGACAAGTGTTTGGGTCCTCATGAAGTGGGCCCATGAAGCAGCTAGCTTCCATGGACTTTAGTATACTCCTGGCATCAGGTTTATCTCCGTCTTCTCTACCACATTTTCAAGGCACAAGTTTGCCTTGCTGAATAGGCTTCATTTTAGACAGTAAATATATTTAAAAGTAATTGTCTGAATCCATGCTAATCACCTTAGATTTCCTTTGCTGTAAACACTGACTATTTGCCATCTTCAGAATGGTGCATTTCACCCTAAAATTGGTGACTCTTTCATGAAAGGGAGAAATTGTGACAAAATTTAAAGTCTGAGTTACCAAATTCTTTAATAACCCAAGGACTTAGAGTTTACATATGCACAATGGTTAAAAAAGCATGTTTTAATATTTTCAACTGCCTTGCTGCCTATGTTTAATCCCTTTCTTTTAAATTGTGCCTTGTTTATAAATTTCATATTAGACAAAGAATGCATGAACTTGACTATAGAATCAAACCAACGTTCCACATATTCTGGCATCCTGTCCTTGGTAGCAAACATCAATGCTTAGGAAATGTGGAAAGCACAGGGTGATCCTTCTTTTAGTCAATGCTCCATTCTTGGTAATTAACTATTTACAGACTTCCTGTAAAAATTACACCTGAACTTTTCTATTTAACATCCACTACAGGCCTAAATGCCTGAGGCATTTGTTGCATCCCTTTTCAGAACAAAGTTGTGCCTTTGACCTCACAAATGACTGTAGCAAAGAATTCAACAATGTGATAATGTCCTGTGTGAAGGAAAACAGTGTTTGTTTATTGTATATTGGATAAGTCCATAGTTCTCACATTAAAATAGAGACAGTACAATTCCTAACAACACTTACCATTTATTTTCAAAGATGTTACAGATCTTATCCTGTTTTTCCACAGTCAAAACTTTCCAGAGGCAGCTACAGTTTATATGGAAGATTATGTACATCTGATGATCAATGCACTGCTCTTCTTTTAACTTTTTTCTAGTTCTGTCATGCTCAGGTTTTAAATCACAGACAGTATTTTTAATACAACAGTCCAGATTGCAGTTATTTATGTTTTCAAGTGTCAGTTCCACCAGGATATTCCCCAAGACCCTGTTTGTTTTTTGACTATCTATGCAGATTAAACATATTTTCCCTGAGACCTGTCCAGATTGATTGAAGACTTCTTCCTGTATACCCAATTTAGAGGCTGCAATTATTTAAGCATAACGAAGGTTTGTGGTTCTTCTTTTTCTTTTCCTTCGGTGTGCATTATTCAGTGTAATTCTGCATTTCATATAACATTTTATCCTTGAGTCACTGATTATGGAGAAATACTCTTGAGATCTTTACAGACAGCTTTGATTTTGACTGTGTGGAGTAATTCTGAATTATTTGAAAACATCACAGCCTCACTATTTATCATGTTTCCAAACTTTTATGTGTATATTGAACAGCCAAGGTCCAAACTTCAGATATTCATGTGAGAACTTGTTGAAAGCTTTTTGAAAATAGAAATATAATTAGACCATACTTATCCACCTACTCAGTGACACTTTGGAAAAGCAGATAGATTTGTAAGGCATGATTTTCATTTACAAAACCCATATTAACTCATTATCAAGATACCATGTCTATCTGTGTGTTTACTAATTCTTTTCTTTACATAGGTTTTACCATTTAGACTAGTTAATGTCAGTCAGATCCTTAGTTCTCACCAACAGTAATTTTAAATACATTCTCATATTTGTCACCTTCCATTCTTCTGCCTACAAGAAATTATTTAATAGTTTACACATGATAGAAAAGGTACTCATAAATTTAAATCAGAAGTCTCTAAGTGTTTGTTGAAAATTATTTAGTCCTATTCAGCGTACTTCTTTAAATACCACTTACGAAAGCTTCACTTAGTAGTACTTCCTCAAATTCCAGCTAAATTTTAAATACTTAAAATTCCAGTAAAATGAAGACCTGATACAGGAATCTTCTGTATGTCCTTTGAATTAAGCACAATTCCAGAAATTCGTTTCTCTTTTCTGCAATCTTCTTGTGCAACCTTTGTTCCTCATACACTTAAATCATCTGCTGAACCCTTTCATTCTCTGAGAAGTCATCTGCTTTAGATGTGTTTGAAAAAGTTTTTATTATGAGCCTTTACAGTTTAACATACAGATTCTCAACATTTTTTTTTATCTGACTTATTATGGTTTTGCATTGGAATTTCCAGTTTTATTCTTTTTTACATCTTCTGTGTTTAGATGCAATTTCTGTTTTTTGATGCCTATTTCCCCCCAAAATTTGAAGTCTATTTTAAGACTTACTCATTCTACACTTGCAGCGAGTGAAGAGACGGGACACAGCTTGATGCAAGCAAGACATCAACTTATTGTACTCCATTACAAGTTTATAGATGTTTTCAGAGGCCGGGGCTTTAAACAGATGGGTTCTTTAGGCTGAGCATTACGTACTGGGCAATCCCTGATTGACTTGCCAGACAAACAAAGGACACCAGAAGTGAGTTTCGGTAGACGACCGTTAAGTCGTTATCGTGCAACTTGTCACTCCTCCTTTGGCGCCACCTGCTCCTCATTTCCATCTCTTATCTCGTGTTCCTCATTTCCATATCAGCATGACTCAACAGTCGGCATCCTGTCGGCTGTTATCTATTCATCCCCTTTGTCATCCCAAGGTTTGTGGCCGACAAGTTCCAACACGTCCCCTATTGTTATTTGGACCATGCTTGGAGGCTGCCCCTCAGGCCCTGTCCCGCAATGGTTAAATTTTAGTTTGATTTGCCTGTAATAATCAAGGCACAAAAATGCCACTGTAAGTTTACACTCGTTGCCAAAGGCCTGAAGAGAAATAAGATTAACAACAGCTAAAACATTGTCTGCTAGTATGTCTCTTTATTAGATTTATATCTGATTGGTTTGATAAATCCCTTTCCTGAAATCAGATTATGCCAAGATGTGGTGAGATCTTTGCAGCAAAAGGCTACCACTCTGCACCAAAATAAACTTAATAATTTAAAAACCCAAAGATGTGGAATCCTTGAGACAGACTCCTCACTTACTGTCAGTACAAACTGAGCCACAACATTAGTCATGAAAAAAACGAGGGCATTTAGATGGTAAAACTACTATACAGTAGTTCCTGAACAGCAGAAGTTAAAGGAGTTCTGGTGTATTCACCTCACCTTGTACAATACAATGAAATTATTTTTGCAATTACTGCAGTGCAGCTGGAAATCAAGTACTGAATTTTTACAGACTGAAAATCTTCTGAAACCAAATGCACTGAACATGCAGTGAAACTAAGCAATAAATTCAATGTATATTTGAGTAATTGAACTTTGAACGTGCATGCCAGATGATTTCTCTAGATACTAGAAAGTTATGTCACGTAACATCAAGACAAGTTTTCTCATTCCTTTTTCCAGTCCAGAAGTTTCTGTCTGCCTACAATTTAAGGAATTGACTTGTCTTATTTGTCTATTTAAGCATGTTCCCTGGAAAACCATAATGTATGGTTTATTCTTTCTATAAAGTTTGATGATTTGTGACGAATTATTAAGGTGGGCAATCTACAGGGATTTGTTAATCGGAAGATACTACTTCTGCTTTTCCAAAAACATTCGGGGATAAAGTTGGTCATGCCTAGCTAGGAGACAGTAAGATCACAAAATATTTGTAATTTTGAAGAAAAGGTTAGAATACTTACAATACATAAGCTGTGAACAAAAGGATAACAAAGTGAAGAAAAACTTCTTTGTTAGTGTATTTTTATGTATTTTTTGTTCATGCAAGCACTTTATTCACTCGTATCTTTTTATTTGTGCTGTTAAAACCTGTAGGTAAGTTCAGAAACTTGCTTTAATTGTCACTGAAAAATTACTGGGCATTGTCTTGGCCATAATCCTCAACCATTCTTCCTGACTGTCATTGGAGTGAGAAAGTAAGATGGCTCAATAAATTATATTAGTGCCTTAAGACAAGTACCTGTACAACCTTGTACCCTTCTGAAACTAGCAAAACTGCCATAAAGTTTTAAACAATTTCTATGGATGTGTTTCTTTAATAGAGTAGGCATCTTCATCTGCCTTGATTTAACGTTGATTTTCCCTTCAGACTGCAATTATCCAGCTGGCAAACACAGAATGGTCTCCTTAGTTATTCCTCAGCTTAAATTTATAGAGATTCATTGAAACTCAGTCTAGCAACTGAAATGTGAAGCTGCTTTGGAAGATCAGGAAGAAAATAGCTCTTAATACTTCCACCTGTCATTTCTCAATGTGTTTCAAAATAGAACTGCATGCATGAGTAATTATTCATTTACATGAGTGAAATGCAAGTTATGGTGCATGGAGTAAAGCAATCTGGGTGTGTTCATGTTGCCTGGTAGCTTGAGCTCCTGAGGAGAATTTTTGAGATCAGATTTGCTGTGCCATCATCTATCTGCACATGCAAGATACTTTCCTAGGCAGAAGTGCATACCATCATAAATTTCCAGGAAGTAATTTGAGAGAGCAGAAGCAGATTATGTAGCTGTTTCTTGGATCCTAACAAATCTCATTTATGTACTTTTAAAATTCAGTGTTCTGATTAACTAAAATCAAAATGAAAGAAATTATAACCCTCTACTGACAGTAAATATGATCAGACTTGTTTATCTTTGGACTATTAAACCATATGAAAGAGAACTCTTGCTTTATGGCATTTGAAAGAAAAAACATTCTTGCCAGGGATTGTAAACTGGCTGTAACTTTTAAAGGTCTTCTGAAAGTGTTTTGATAAAAATAGATCAAAGTGGAGATTCTTAAACAAAAATGTGCTCAGAAAGAAGTAACTGTGACCTCTTCTTACATCAGAACATTCCTTGTTGTATTGCACTTTTTCCCTATGTTAGTGAAAATGTTATCTCAGGCTGATTGCTCCATGTCCTGGCCTGCAAATGTAAGAAATTTTAATTGAGCTTTTTCAGGGTAGACCAAAACCTGTTTTGAACCTTGTCATCTAAGTGAATACCCCAACTTTTATACTTAAAAGGTGTGCACTTAAAGTATTCAAAGGCTTCTATTTTATTTTGAATCAAAAAATGAAAATAAATCATAAGAAGAATGCAATTATTATCTGCTGTTGTGTTCTATTCGCAGAACTTGCAGCTTAAGGCAATGATCTGTATCAGCTTTACAGAGGATTACAGCAGTCACTTGGTGGTTCGTAAGACACTGGAAATTCAAGTGGTTGCTTATTTTCAACTTGTAACAAAAAATGCTCAAGGACCTGCTATTAATATCACTTTATCATTCATGTCACCATTATTAGGCTTCCTTTAACAATATTGTAAGTGCTATTTACCCACGAACTGGTGCTTGAACAGCTTGTATAATATGTGCCTCCCTTAAAAATAAATCACTATCAAAACTTTCATATCCCCAGACATGCAACTATACCATTAGGAATGTCTGTTTTCCTACACGAGCTTTTTCCATATATTCACAACGTCTTATTATTCTTGACGCCACCAGCATTTGGCACCATGTGAAAGATTTCAAAATGAGCATCTGCAGGTGTAATTGCTAAATGAAATCTTGTTTGACTTTTCGTTACCTCCTGGAAAAGCTACATTTTCGTTTTGCAATGGCTATCCTGTAGAAATAGAATATACTGCTCAAGGGTATTTTGCAGACAGATGGCATTTTCTGCACAGTGTTTTTACAATATGGAATACCCTGATGATTTTGAAACTCTAATGTTACGTTAATATATCTGACAATGTAAGATGCTCTTGCAACCACATGGACATTCGTGGCAAACCTAGGTATGTCTTATCATCTCATTTTTCAAGCTACTAAAGGATTCAGAGATAGCTACACATCTTTTGCCCCAGGGACAGTGAACTGTAGGTGTCAAAGCAAAGAAGACTTATCAGTCACCTTTCACTACCTCAAGGTCAGAGGAACAGGGTTTCTGTAGCTTGCATAAAGTGATCATCTATGTTGTTTTATGACAGAATGTCCCTCTCCATCCCCCACACCCTACCCCATACCATCAGTATAGGCAGCCACGAGGAAAAGACTGTGGTACTGAAGTTCTATTTTTGCAAAGTGCTTTGGTCATCTTCAAGTTTTTGTATTATTATTTCTTTCATGGAATCAACTGTTCACATAGTCACCTTTGCTGTATTTTGGTAAGTGGACAGTTTGCCATTGAAATCTTTATCTTCACATGCATTGTCTTGTGTTTTGGATCTTTTTGATGCATGTCAGGATTCTGCAACTTTGAAGGCTATAGCCATCTTGTACTTCTATGTATTTAATGTGCATGTGTGGTAAATGATTGTCCAGCCTCATTCAAACTTTCCTCTTATGATGTCTTTGAAATGGTTTAATGCTACATCAAGGCTGAAAATAAGTTCTTCATCATTTCTAATGCACTATGTGATGTCTGTTCATTCACAGCTGTTTAAAATTTCACCCAGTGTAAGAGTTATCCCAGTGAACATTTAAAGTATCCTGTAACCATCACATTTTGTACCACTCAGTATTTATCTAGCCACAAGTATTGCTCAAGTAAAAATTTCACAGCTTAATAATTAAAAAAACCTCACTGTACCCCTGTAATTGTCACACAACTACAATGCAGAGGCACATATTCTTTTTTTAAATGGGTTTATTTTACCTGTGAATGTACCACATCTCTTCAACCTTGGCCAAGTGATTCAAAACAGATCATCCACAACCATATTATCCTTCAAGAAGGGTAGATGCAATGAGTATGTTAGATTTTCAAAAGAGAAGGGGCTCCCTCTTGTCCTGTAGGAGAAAGAAAGCAAAGTTTTGGCAAATGCTCCCAAAAGACTTCTACTTATTCTGGAATATGGCCAGACCTTATTAATACAGTTCTCAAAAAAGTCATCATGGAGCCAACACCCCTTTCATCTATGACATCTGTGAGGTACATAACAAAATAAACCTACTAGCTGGCATCTTCATAATTTTTGTTACTATTCTGTTCTCTCTTCACTTTGTCACTCATACAAACAGAAGATTTGCTCCCATCCAAACTGCAGTGTCCAAACCTAGTTTAAAAGAAGAATCCAGTAAATCTGTAATTAAGCACAAAATAAAATGTGAATATGTTATGGATCCATGTTAAATCAAGAAAAGAAAGGAAATTCAGACAATGATTAAGGATGAGACTGGCCTGGAAACCAAGAATTTCAATAGCTTTTTTCCTATCGTGTAGTTAGGATTATTGCATTGTATACTGTGGTTATAACAAGGTTTTGGGACTATCATTCATTCGGTGCATTCAAAACACACATAAAAGCATAGTATATTGTGGACTAAGTAACAGCAAAATTTCTGAATGAATTGCATTTTTTTCCCTTTGCACCTTGAGTCATACAAGGCAAGTGA
Source organism: Microhierax caerulescens (assembly GCA_035590215.1). NCBI lineage: Eukaryota > Metazoa > Chordata > Aves > Falconiformes > Falconidae > Microhierax > Microhierax caerulescens. Next base: position 58,784,808 of record JAVJGJ010000014.1, read on the forward strand.
ATTTCATTCATTCTTTTTTAAATATGGCTTTTTAATGTGACATTATGAAAGAGACAAAAAATAAACAAGCTCTATTTTCCTCAAGACTGTGAAACAGAGAAAATATTTGACTCAAAATGCTGCTTTTATTATTGTCCAACTTCTGAATTCTCTGTAAAAGTTCTGTAAAAGGTGTTGGGGTTTGGTTGGTTGGGTAAGGTTTCTCTGCACTCTTCACAGCTGTCTGTAGCAGACCTGAGTTGTAGAATGAAGAGATTGATGCCTGTATCGATTAAATTTAAGCAGAGATTTTGCCTCTGGGAATGTAAATTAATCAGATCAAATAACTGAGTATATATTTCAAGCATTAAAGCTGTGTAACTGACTGCAAGATTTTAGCTAAATTGTAGAATAAGCACAGGCTGTGACACATTACTGGTGTACTGACAGTGAAACTGGGAGTCAGGATTTCTAGACCCTGTAGCTGCTTGGTGTTAAATTAGGGACTCTAGACATCCCAGGAAGGATGTTTGGCCAGGAGAGGACCTTCCTGCTCATACCCAGAATAGGAAGAACCTGAAAACTCTAGACTCTTAATCTCATTCAAGGACACTTAGGAAGACTCAGAGGCCTTGGGACTTCCAAGCACCTCAAGGAGCTTTGGATATTGCAAGAGCTCTGTGGCTATCAAGGCAGAGGAAGATTGCTTGGCAGGAGTCCCTTAGAGCTTGAGAATCTGAATATCTTCAAGTCCTTGTGATCTGCTTGAGAATGCACAGGTTAAAAAAAAGAAGAATCTTTCAGGTCTTTTGTAGCAGTTGGTGTAACTAGGTACCTGAAACAGTGAGCTTTGGAAGAACCAGTATGTCCTGGTTTCAGCTGGCATAGGGTTCATTTTCTACTTAGTAGCTGGTGTAGTGCTGTGTTACAGATGTGCTGTGAGAACAACGCTGACAGCACATGGATGGTTTTAGTTGTTGCTGGGGGATGTTTTTACTAAGTCAAGGACTTTGGTTCCTTGGGCCCTGCCAGCAAGAAGGCTGGGGGGGGCACAAGAAATTGGGACACAGCCAGGACAGGTGACCCAAACTGACCAAAGGGATATTCCATACCATATGATGTCACGCTGAGTATATAAACTGGGGGAAGAAGAAGGAAGCAGGGGATGTCCAGCATTATGGTGTTTGTCTTCCCGAGTAACTGTTACATGTGATGGAGCCCTGCTGTCCTGGGGATGGCTGAACACCTGCCTGCCCATGGGAGGTGGTGGGTGAATTCCTCACTTTGCTTTGCTTGCGTGTGCAGCTCTTGCTTTACCTATTAATTGTTCTTATTTCAACCCTTGAGTTTTACACTCCTTTTCGATCCTCCTCCCCACCCCTCTGGGTGCGGGGGGGTGAGCGAGCTGCTGCATGATGCTTGGTTGCTGGCCGGGGTTAAACCATGACACAGTATCAGCGAATACCAGTACTGGGCCAGCAATTAATGTGATGCAACCAAGTCCACATAAAAACTTCCTTCTTTTTAGACTTATCACACAGATTGCGTGCAAATAATGCTTTGACATGCTTTTTTTTCGAAACAGAGCCCTAAAAGCATGCCAATAAGAATATATTAAAAAATTATGCATTACGTCAACCAAAATTTTGTTCAATGTCCTGTCCCTCACAATGAACAAGAGTCAATTAAAGGAGAAAAAGGAATAAGGTATTTACCCTCCAGCTTTCCCAGTTCAACCACTTCATGTCACTAATAATTCTGTGGGCTCCCCATCATATCTGGTTGTCAGTAGTCTCTCTCTAAACCTACAGAAGTGATGAAATTTCTTTCGACATACTACCTATCTTTTGATCCATATTTTTTCATTTTAATGTAATTTCTTGAGATGGGTTGAACAGGACTGTAGGCAGCATGTGAGAACATGCATTCTAAACAAATTGCCTATTTTGTTTTTTTTTTCCATTCCTGATCCTGGCTAACACACATTTTACCTTTTTGCCTGCTGAAAATTCTGATATTTTCAAAGAACTGCCTACAAAAACTTCAAGAGCTCTTTCATTCATCATAATAAAGCAGAGTCTGTTATTGTAACTGGGTGTTGCTGGTTTTTTTTAAATAATTACCTTGTATTATCTCATTTGAGTTAATTGAGTTAAACTTTATCTTCCAGTTTCTTGAGGCTTCATCCAAATATTGTAAGGTTCTTCTGTAATACTTCACATTCAGCTTTGACTCTTCTGCATGATTTTGTATTCTCAGCAAACTGTATCACATTGTTGCTCATATAATCTTCAGATTTATCTTTGAACATATTTAACAACAAGGACCCAAAAAAGATTTTTCTAAGAAGTCCCTGTAATTGGGAAAACTGACCATCTATTCCCATGTTTTTTTCTTACCATGGGAAAATCTTATATGATATCTCTGATGTCTTAGTTTATTTAATAACTTTTGTGTAGAATACACTGAAAAGCCAAGAATAGTCTATTAACCAATTTACCTTTTATTTTCTTAGCACTTTATTGCTGTCTTGGGGAATTGTAATGCATATATTAGACATGTCTTTCTTCTACAAAAGCTGTGATTACTTTTTGTACCATGAAGTATTTCTCTTCAGGTCATCTTTTCCTCTTGTTTTTACTGCTTTGCCCACTGCAGAGCTCAGGCTGATGTACAGTTATCCAGATCATTATCCGGCTTTCTTCCACAAGCTGGTATTGCTAATGTCACCTTTTATCCCTCTAGCACCAAATCAAGTTTAAGCAATACCTTTAACTCACCCATAAAAAATAGTTCCAGAAAGGGAACACGCTCACCTTCTCTGTGATGAAAATCAATACACAGAATGCACTTATTTCTTTTTCTAGCAAAACTTTAGTTCTCCTGCATATTGTCTGTATATTTTTCTGTATCTGCCTTATGTATATGCCTTATATATCTGCCCTGTCAGGTTTTCATTAAACTCTGAAACAATGGAAATTGAAATGAACACATTCCCTTTTCTACTACATCATGTATTTCTGATTCTAGAAGTGGCATGAAATCCAATGCTAATCCCATTAAAATATTAATCTTATAACTCAGAATGTGAATGTAGCTTGTGGTGGACTTTTTTGGCAAATACAGCATTTCATTAAATAAAATGAATGATATGTTGATTTGGTTCAGATCTACTGTGGAAATTAAACCTGATCAACAGGACTTTTTAAATTGAAATGGTTTATTTTGCAAGAGTAAAGACAACCTGGTGATGAATTTGGGTCCATTTTTTAAAAGTACATTTCAAAGAAAAGTTAAGGACAGTATCAATTTTGTAAGACAACTGTCACCACACAAAAGGATGAGCAGACTGTAACTCTCAAAGCATTCTTGAATTAACTTTTGAATGATCTCAGAAATGTTATCACCTTTAATTTCTCCCTTTCTGTATGGCAGGTGAGTTTCAGAACGTTTTGAAAGTAAACTGGTATGATTTATGAAGATTATTGTTCTATTGCCATCATCTGACTGTTCCTGAGATTAATTACAAAATTTAGGGATTATCTGGAAATTATTTAGGTTCCAGCAAGCATGTTCTGATCACAGGCACTTGTACTTGGTACCTTAATATTATATGCTGTGGATAAAGCATAAAAACCTTTGTGCTTACTTTACAATTTATCTTTCTTCTTGCTTATTAAAGCTTTATGCAGAAGTGGGCTATGAGAAAGAAACTCTGATTAGAAGGAGCAGCCAAAATGGGCAAGGTGAGCACTAGCGAGGGGCATTGCCTCATGTGCTGCACTAAACAGCCAGGAAGGACATCTCCAGGAAGGAATACCTGAATGTCTCAGGTATGTGGTGTCACATTATATCCCACACCACAAACAGCATAAATGGTATAACAGAACTAAAACTGCAATACTTTCCACAAACCACTGAGAAATCACTTAAAGTATCCCATATATAAGCTCACAAGTGTGGCAGTTCAGCAGAGTTCCCTTGCAAGTAGTCGAGAGGAAGGAACTATGAGCATTAAACTCGCAGTTTATGTTTTGGATTATCTCTTTTTTTGTAGTCTTTTTCTGTGATCTCTGTTTAAGCCAAAGACTAGACTGATTATAACAAAGTGCACTATCTAGTTCCCTTGATGGGGAGTAATCTTGAACTGAGCAGCACCGCTGCACCCAAAGCATCGTAAACCTGAAGTCTCGTGATGCTGAAACATGCTCAGCTGGCCTCTGGTATTTTGTTAGTATATGGTGGATTTGCATCCAGAAAGATTGAGGTTGGATGTTAGCATAACTGTTTGTAATAATAGGGTTACTGAAGCATGGAAAGAAATTGCCCATTGAGACTTTGCTATCTCCTTCACTAAAGAACTTGAGGACTGGCTACACCAATAAGTATCAGGAATGGCAAAAATATCTTGCTTTGTGTCAGAGAACTCAGTGACCTCTTGAAGTCCCTCTCAGTTTTATTTTCTTATGATTATATGAAGATTTGAAAATAAATATAATAAAAGCTTCTTGATCCTCACAGATTGCAGTAAAGGAGCCACATAATGTTTTGAATAGATGACACCAATGCTGTCTTCCTGGGACTTTTGCCAAGTAAGTGACTTTGAACTACAGCTTTTCTGAAAACTTATACTACTGAATCCCTCAATTTATTCCCAGTGAAGCCTTTATCCTTAAATCCATATAAATAAATAAAGCATTTGAAGAGAAGGGAACACATTTGGATTGTTAAGAATTGATCAGTACGTTATAAATGTTAATACATGTAAACACGTTTATAAAGAACATTTATCTGATTTACTCCATTTCCTTTTTGACCTTTGGAGACCTCTTCCAATTCTGATTGCTGTGCTGATCATCTGATTAGTAAAATGTATGCGCACATCTCAGAGAACTGTATGAGTCTTTTTGGACTTTCAAGCTTTTTCATATTGTTAATGGAAAAAGGCAAGTTTTCTGTGGTCAAAAGCTCATTTTGGTATAAATTTTAAAGATTAAATCAAATCAATAGTGTCAATTACTGCAATGTAATTTAGTTATGGTAATATGTATAAAATTGAAAATTACCTTTAAAAGTACCTGAAAACACAAATATAACATACATTCAGAAGTTAGGTGTGCTATATGTAAGGTTATTTGTTATCCTAATAATATCCCTTGTTTGTATAACAACAGTATAGACCTTAATTAAATTATCACAATCTGCTTTTTTTCTAAAAAGATTTTTTTTTTCCACAAGAGCAAAGCAATAGCACCATCTAGAAGAAGTATACTTTCAGCTGTGTGTTAGTCTCTTCATATTTATCTTTTCCTTCTTTCCTTCCTGCTGGGTGGAAGATAGCCCTAATGTGTTTCTCAGTATCTTGATTTAGTTAAATATTGACAGACTTTTAATACTTTTATTATTTGTATAAGGTATTAGAAAATTAGCTTAAATTCATGCCCTTCTGTTTAAAATAAGATCTCTATAAAACTTTTCAGTGATATAATGATCATAAAGAATTAATTAGCAGAATGTTTTTCCTTTACATCAGACTGAGAAATAGCTGAACCATTCTTGACATTCTTCTTAAGTATGAAGGTAGAAGGCAGAATGGATAAAGCTTAGAAAAGTAAAAGAAACTAAGAATGGACCTTAAAATTGAAAATGCTGAAAAACTTGGGATAAACCTTGATGCACCATACAAGATTTGTGCTCATATCAGTATCACTGGGCCAGTATTAACATGTCATATGACAACAGTGCAGCTTGTAAAAAATTCTGTCTCATATAATACCATGAAAATCCTGATAAAATTTTCTCCCATAAAAATGATGGTAGCAAAATTTTATCTGTAGGCAAAGAACAGTTGCAAGTTTCACTGATCCTGGATCAATGAATGGCCAATTCATTCAATGCTTAACCTCATCCTTTGAGCAGAGAATGACTGACTGAACATCCTTCTCTGGGTATCTGCTGATAATATAAATTAAGGAGCCAAATTCAATAAAGCTTTTAGTATGGATATGTATACTTTAGATATGGAGTTTCAGTCTCTATTTCTGCATCTGATCCTACCTGACACATGAAATGAAGAAGCTCCATGGACCGTCCAACACAGTTTTTGTGCTGCACTAATTACTGTGACCAGCATCAATTGAGTATTTGATATCTCATTGATATCCATTGTACGCAGTGGAATGATTTGCTTTTTTTTTGTCTAGCTTGCAAACATTTTATCTTATATTTTAGAAGGGCTAGGATTTTTTTCAGTACAGCAGTTTGATGGAAAAGGGCTGTTTGTTTTCTTTGTAATTAAAATATAAAATGACTTGTTGAAGTGAAACTTATTATGGCAAAGAGCTAGTTTCAAGAAAACATCTTTTGGAAAAAGTTTCTTATGTCCAGCATTGTTTTTTCCAGGAAAGTAAGTAAAACAAAAGGCCATGGTCAACATCTTGATAATTACTTAGGATACAGCACCCCTAGATTAAATCTATAGTATGAATCAGGAAAATAAAAATCCTTGAACCAAGGTTTTCCAGATTCAAGATACAGGTTTCCTGTCTAACTCTTGAAGTGTGTTAGAAAACACAAGGTCAAAGAGATGAATGTTGTAGCTGGGAAGAAAGGGGAGTATCTTTCTGTCCTTTCCTTCATAACGGTGATAAAATCTTCTGTCAGTTTCTCAAACTTTATCTGATGCTTTTACAGGCTAGACCTATAATCTACAGCAAACTTTTTATTTTTATTTTTATATAATTATTTTTTTACAAGAAGAGTAAGCCTGTTGTTTGTGTCTTCCTTCCCAAAATTTGAATTGATCTTTTAGTTACCCTGGGCCCATGGCCATAAAGTAGCAATTGAATTAGAAATTATAGGGAAAGTCATGTGTCACGGAGAGGGATGGAGAAAGCTAGTCTGTTGTTTTTTTCAAAAATATGTGCCTTTTAAGTGCTCTTGCACAAGCTGGAACTATTTCCACATTGGGAAATTTTGTGGTGATACTTATTGCATTACTGCAGTTCAGCTACAAGGTGAGATAAGCATGACAGGCATAAGTAACACGGCAGATCTATGTTGTGCAGATGAACTTCCCACACAGGTACCTGAGCTAGCCCCAAGCAGTGCTTATAGAGCCATGTGGCACATACAGCATCCTGTTCTAGAAAATAAACCACGTTTCTCATGGGTGCCTTGTAGAACAAGCTTCTTCAGGCCATGGTGATTACCTTGGAGATTCCTCTTTGGCAGCGAGCGGGATCAGTGCTAGTTTGGGAGCAGCCATGCTATCTACCATGGCACACTGCAGACATACCTGCTGAGACTTTCTCTGCTTGATGGAAAGACAGAACCACCAAATGGGAGACTGTAAAATTGTAGTAGAAACTAAGTTGACTAAACTTTAGTTTCTTCACATGTACAGCACCTTCCTTGTGTATAAACTAAATTTCAGACAAGCCAGAGAAGTTGTAAATTTACAAAGCACAGAAAGCGCTACTCAGCAGCTTCAGATGAGAATTGTTTTGGACCTCCCATCTTCTGTCAACCTATAAGTGGCAATTGTCATAACTCCACAACTGAGGTCTGGCATCTTATGTAATATGAATATGGTGAAAAGTGCTATTATGTACCAATTAATTTTCCTACTCAGCACAAGTTTGAAGAGAATCAACAAGAAAAATAGCACAGCATAACCAAGAAATATAGTATATAATTGCTCTAACTTCTGATTTTTTCTTTTGAGTCTGTACAAATAGCAGGAACAGGACATATGCCTTTATTATATCTCAAATTACATGTAAAATGTATTAAATTAACTGATTTAGACTTCTTTTACTCTAAGTACAAAGAATCAGGACAATAGTATTTAGTGTTCTTTTAATTAAAATAGCAGTTTACTCTAAGCCCTAGAATTAATTACTTTTTGAATTGCTTCTCTGCTTTGCTAATAATGTGTGACAGTTTTAAAACAGAATGCCTAAACTTGTCATAGAATCACAGAATCATATAATCGTTTAGACCTTTGAGATCATCAAGCCCAACTGCTAACACTTGACTTCCAAGTCCACCAATAAACCATGTCCCTAAGCACCACATGTACACATTTTTTAAACATCTCCAGGGATGGTGATTCTACCACCACCCTGGGCAGCCTGTTCCAATGCTTCACCACCCTTCCAGTGAAGGAATTTTTCCTAATATCCAATCTTAACCTCCCCTGGTGCAACTTGAGGCCCTTTCCTCTTGTACTATCACTTGTTATCTGGGAGAAGAGACCAACCCCCACCTGGCTACAGCCTCCTTTCAGGTAGTTGTAGAGAGCAAAAAGGTCCCCATGAGCCTCCTTCTCTCCAGACTAAACAGCCCCAGTTCCCTCAGCCGCTCCTCACAAGACTTGTGCTCCAGACCCCTCATCAGCCTCACTGCCCGTCTCTGGACACGCTCCAGCACCTCAGTGTCCCTCTTGCACTGAGGGGCCCAGAACTTAACACAGCATTCAAGGTGGGGCCTCACCAGTGCCAAGTACAGGGGGACAATCCATTCCCTTGTCCTGCTGGCCACCCTGTTTCAGATATAGGCCAAAGTGCTGTTGGCCTTCTTGGCCACCTGGGCACAGTGCCAGCTCGTGTTCAGCCAGCTGTTGACCAGCACCTCCAGGTCCTTT
>JAVJGJ010000014.1:58802582-58816780 GCA_035590215.1 Microhierax caerulescens
TTTCCCCCCCACCCCGGGGGGGGGGGGGGGGGGGGGGCAGGAGGAGTCTGTAAATACTGGGGGGCAGGATTGAGTACCTGGGGGGCTGTATGTGGCCTGTGGGCTGCAGTTTGAGGACCCCTGTTATAGATCTTCTTTAGATACTTGTTTTCATGCTGAATGCTTTCTTCAGACAAAGATGGGTGTTAGCCAGTAATGATGTTGGCTTTGCTTGTACCCTCTGTCCTGAGTGCATATTTCCCACTTTTTCCCACTGAATAAAAAAAAGGGTAAATAACCGCTTTACATCTCTATCTGCATTACCTAGAGTATCTGCAAATTCCATATTATCTATCATATCTCCCAGTATAACCTTTTCTTCCTTGTCATCCAGGTTGCAAAGGAGAATATTTTAATGATGCTCCTTAAGTTAAGTCCTATCCACTTTATCTTTGATTAATGCCCAAGAATTTAATGCATACCTTTCAGTTTCAGACTATCCGTCTCCTCTTCCTCCACCTTTCTCATTCCCATTCAGGGATCTTAACTATTAAACTAGATTACTGCAAAATATTTAGTTTTTCACAGCTCTTGGAGCAATGAAGAAAGCTGCTGTCTGATTTCACAAGAGGGAGGTTTTTACTCACCATAAGGTCTGTTTCTGAGAAAGCCATTTCTGATATTTTTAACTAGAATTTAGAGATCTGCTGTCTTTCTTGTATCAAGTATAGTTTCAGATTATGGCATACTTTCATTCTTTTTTTTAAAGGAGCATATTTATTTACCTTTATATTTGTATACCAAAGACTGCTTGAGGTGGGGGTCATTTCACTGAAAAACTTATATTAACCTTTCTTGTACCTAACATCTATTTTGTATAGTAGATCTAATCATAAACGAAGTCACATCTGACTCAAGCTCAGAAATAGCATGTTGAAACTTTTGCACTGTATCACAACGGGTGCTTGCCAGTCTACAAGGTAAGTGTATATTTCATCTAATCAGCCATCCTCATTTTGATCAACAATAAGAACATGTCTCTGATTATTCAATCTTTCATTTTTAGTGAGGATATAAACCAGTTTTACAACAGGCCTAAAAGGATTGTGTCTGGGCTCTATCACTCTTAATGGAGTAAATTCACTTCTGTTTGTCTGGTCTCAATCAAAATCCAAATATACAATGTATACAGTAAGTCTGCAGATGTTTGTATTATATCTGTTTTTAATGGAAATGGAAAATATGTAGAACGTGAACGTGAGGTTCAGTGAGCTGTTCCTTCCCCACTGAAGAATGCCAAATAATTACTGAAAGAGGAGGGTGGAGGTCAGAGTTTTAATACTTCATTGAAGCAAAAAGGTGTTTATTACAGTATTAACTTTTAAAAGATAACAAATACTGCAACAAAGAGAGATTTTCTTATCTATGGAAGGGAAAGAACCTTTATTCTAATTAAGAGGATGGCTAGACTGCTTCCTACATAAGGAGAAAGTAAAATAAATCTAGGGGATGAAAGATTAAGCTAGTCCAGATCTTTTGGAAGGCTTCAGAGGAAAGAATGACTATTAAACCCAACACAGTTCACTAAAAGATAGAAAATATAGTCCAATTCCTGTATAGTTTCTTGAGAGAGAGCAAGTCTGATAAATGACAGAAAGACTGATCTTTTGATGCAACCTTAGGATCATTTGAATGGATGTATTTTTTCATTCCCTCTTTTCTAAAGATTTATCACCAAATTGTCTATTTTAGATATTATTTATGGATAGAATTATTTAGATATTTGCATGTTTAATATAAGCTGGTTTGAGCTAAGCATGATTTACAGACATGAAATAACAATAAAACATTCATTCAAGGGAGCAGTGAATATATGATCTAGAGTGCTAGTATACCTTAATCACAGAATCATAGAATCATGTAGGTTGGAAAAGACCTTTAGGATCATCAAGTCAAAGCATTAACCCAGGACTGCCAAGTCCATCACTAAAGCATGTCCCTAAACACCACATTTACCACCTCCCTGGGTAGCCTGTTCCAATGCTTGACAACCCTTGAGGTGAATTTTTTTCTAATATCCAACCTAAACCTCCCCTGGTTCAACTTGGGGCTGTTTCTTCTTGTCCTGTGACTAGTTATATGGGAGAAGAGACCTACCACCAGCTTCCTTTCAGGTAGTTGTAGAGAGTGATAAGGTGTGTCCCCCCGAGCCTCCTCCTCTCCAGACTAAACAGCCCAGTGCCTTCATCTGCTCCTCCTAAGACTTGTGCTCCAATAATAAGTAACCTGTGGCTTTAGCAGATTTTCCTCTGTATTGACAAGTAGCAGAGAGGGTCTTCATAGGCTGAAATTACAAGAGTCAGAGGTTGCAAACATTGCTTGGCCATGTTTGGACGAGATGAAAAAATGAATGCCTAGTTGGTACTAAAACTAGTAAGAGACACAAAGAAGAGCAAGAAAGGATATTATAAGGATGCAAGTAGCAGAAGGAGATTCAGAGAAAGTATGGTCAGCTGTTGAATAAGGGGCATAGCCGCTGTGATGGATGATACAGAAAAGGCTGTGTACCATCATTTTAGCATCAACCTTCACAGGTGAAACCTGCTCCCTGACCTTCATACATGCAGGTGTGGTTTCAGAAGGAGAGAAGCAGTCAGCAGTAGGAAAGCAAGGGTCTGCAGACCACTTAAGGAAGCCACAAGTATTTAAATTTCTGAGGCCAGATGGGACCTGCCAAATGATGCTGAAAGAATGGACTGGTGTGATTGCAGGGACAGTTGCATGGCCATCCTCAGTGAAAAATTGTGGTGTTGGTGGGATGTCTTCGGCTAGTGGAAAAAGATTAACAATATGCCTGTCTGTTAAAGACAAGAGGGACACCTAATTCTAGTCAGCCTCACTTCAGTCCCAGGAAATATAATGGAGAACATCCTTTTCTAATGGATTTCAAAACTTGTTAATCATAAAATAGCGAACAGGGAGTCAGTCTGGGCAAATCATTCTTTAGCAACCCAATCGCTTTCTGTGATGAAACATAGCACTGGCTGTAATATATTTGCAATAAGGCTTCTGTCACCATCTCCTACAGCATTCTCATTTGAAAACTAAAGACATTGACTGGATGAACAGATTATTGGGTGGGGTAAATAGTGGTTAGACCATCAGGTTAAAAGGGTAGTAACCAGTAGCTTGATATTCGGTTGGCAACTGGTGCAAATAAATAGCCCAAGGGTCAATGCTGGACTGATATTATTCAATTTTCATCTGGATTATGAAATGAACTCCATGCTCAGCATATTTTCAGATGGTACTAAATTAGAATAAATTATTCCTGGGCCAAACGATAGAAATTCAATCCAATGGGACCATGATAAATTTCGTGACTGGAACCAGCAGAAACCTTGAGAAGTTCAGTAATGAGAACCGCAAAGTTCTGCAACTGAAGTGAAAAAAAAAATATTCCCATGAATCTGTACAGCCAGGAATAAACTGGCTAAGTAACAAGCATGCTGAGAAAAAGCCAAGTTTTAGACATGAACTACCAGTGTTCTTCCTCATGAGTAAGCCAAAATGTATAGTAGGTTGAAATAGGAGGAGTGTGGTCAGCAGACTGAGGAAAGTGATTATGTCTTCCCAATCAGTACTGGGGAGGGTGCATCTGGTATACTTTCTTGACTTTTGGGCTTCCAGGTTGAAAAGCATGTGGAGAAACTGGAGCAAGTCAAAGGTCACATCAGGAGCAAGGAGAGCTTAAGAAAATTGTTCTAGTTAAGTTTGGTGGAGGAGCTAAGGGGGAACCATGGCCATCTGAAGAGTAGTTATGAGGATGACAGACTGAAACAAATGTCAGGCAAAACACAATGGGCAATGGTCACGCATTCAGGTTAGCAAGACCAGATGACACATTAGGAAGAATGTCTTCACTAGGAAAGAAATGTAGAACAGATGAGTAAGTTACCCAGATAAGTAGCAGAATCTCCACTCAGTTTTCAAGACTTTTTTGTTGGTAATAAGAAATGTTTTGAGTGCAGTTCAAAACTGATGGTCAGAATAAGTGATTCAAGTTCATATCAGTGATGCTGGAGAACCTTAGGGAAATCTGGTTTGTTCGCTTCTTCCTCGTATCAAGTGTCTGAACTTTCAAATAATTGCGGCTAATTAACAACTTGGTGTCCTACTTGAACTAACAGGCAAAAGTTAAATTTACTCCATTATACAAAAGAACATTCCATCAATAGAGCAGTTGTCTTTATTATTAAATTTCTTACTTCTCACAGAATTTTTGAATGCTCTATCAAGTAATGAATTATCAGGTATATTTGCCATCCAAAAGAACTCTTTTTTAACTGACAAAACCAAGAAATTTCTGTGAGTTTTGTAGGCTTTTTTAAAAATTTATTGTTTGTTTGTTTTCTGGAAAAGGCTTACAGAACATGCTTTTTACTTCTATGTATTCTGTGACATATCAAAAAAATTTAAGCAACACAGGATCTTCTTAAGTGTCATGGTTTAACCCTGGCTGGTAATTCAGTGCCCCGCAGCTGCTCTCTCACTCCTCCTCACTCAGAGGGATGGGGAGGAGAGCTCAAAAGGAATGTAAAACTCAAGGGTAGAGATAAGAACAATTTAATAATTGAAATAGAATAAAAATGAAAGAACAATAATAACAATTATTATAAAAACAGTTATAATGAAAAGTGGAAGGGAAAGAATAAAATCCAGAGTGACAGGGGGAAAGGAATTGCTCATCGCCCACCAGCTGATGCCCATCCTGTCCCCAAGCAAGGATCTGTCTGCCATGGCCAACCCCCCAGGTATATATACATTCCAGTCTCATGTTATGGAATATCCCTTGGGTTAGTTCGGGTCAGCTGGCCTGGCTGTGTCCCCTCCCAGCTCCTTGTGCCCCTCCAGCATTTTTCACTAACAAGGCCTGGGGAACTGAAAAGTCTCACACCACAGCCAAAACAGAGCACCATGCTAGCTCCTGAGAAGATAATGAACTCCATCCCAGCTGAACCCGGGACATTAAGTAACCATGTAAAAAAATGTCCTGCAATTGCAAAGTAACTTTTCTAGCTCTGACACTGTTTATATCTTTGATTGCAGAGGCTGCTAGAAGACAAGTACAGTCAGCTGTCACTGCTGATGACATCATTTTCACTTTTGGTGCATAGAGCACATAGAAGCCACTGGACAGCAAAATTATAAAAACTTTATCATACTTGAAGGTTGTTGCCAGGGATGCCCTCTCTCGTCTCCTTGTCTGTAGGCTCAGCAAAAAATTCATCAAGACTTAGTCTCTCTAGATTGTTTGAGATTGGCCTGTAAAACTATGTCAGAAGACTTGGCATGATATATAAAATAGAATAATTTAGGCTGGAAAAGACATTTGAGATCATCAAGTCCAACTGTTTAACCCAGCACTGCCAAGTCCATCAGTAAACCATGTTGCTAAGTACCACATCTACGTCCCTGAAACTGAATCTACTTTGGCTTGGCTAAAGGTTTCTCATCTGTATACATGTTTGGCAGTATAAAACAAAACAAAACAAAACCCTTTGAAATAACCCAGAAAGGACTGATTTCCTTAACAAAGAGAGTTCCTAAATTTAGCACAACTAGCAATGACCAGGACAGTGGCTGAAGATACTTTTAGCTCTATGACAAGCCGTGGGTATGCACAAGGTATGCCTCTAGGCCAGTGTCCTTTTAGTTAAATATAAAAGTTTCATTTGCAGCTAAAGATTATGACATGATATGATATGATGATATATGATATGATATGAAGGAGATGAATTCTTAACAAAATATTCCAGCAAACAATCAGACTCTAATCTTTCACTCCATCTTTCTCAGTATCCTTTCACATATCATGCTTCTCTGAGCTCCAAATCCAAGCTTCCCAATTCCTGCATTTCCTACCAAATTCCATACTAGATCCTAATCCTAAACCCCTTCCCTTCCTCACTCTTTTTTTTTTTACATACTCTCATCTGCACAAATCTAGATCCTCAACTGCTTTTTGTTCACTAGTACCTCCTGTTCTCCTACCAATGACCATTTCCCAGAACTAGGACCCTAGCGCTCTCCTTCCATTCCCCTCAGCAACATCCCATGTACCTCAACAATGCCCATGCTCTTTGTCCGTTACCCCTTGGGCCTTAAAAGAGGCCCTGCATGGTCTGGATGTCCTGGGCTAGCTAGGGTCAGCAGTAGCAGTAGTCATCTCAGTTCTGTCCATGTAGAGACTCTTATAGGAGCTTCTCAGGTGGCACATGAGAACAGGTTGTTAAAGTTCAGGTGACTGTCAGCGGTTGTCTGTGAAGAGGAATTTACCTTTTGGGATTGAGTAAGAAGCAGATGTGAAAGTAGGAACCGTAGGTGGTGTTGCACAAACTTTAGTTTTGTTCATCTCAACTAATACTGACTCCAATTTAGTTTCATTTCCTCACTCTTCATAAAGGGCAGGGTGGAAAGAACTTGTTTTTAAATTTCCTTTTCCTCATTTTATCCCATTTTTCAAATCTGTGTGGGCTAAAGTTTAACCAGTCCTTCTCGCACAGGGGTAAGTACTACTCTGATTGCATTCACAGAACAGAGAATGCTTTCAGATTGCGTAGGCTTCCAGACTACCAAACCATCATGATATGCAGGGGTCACCCTACACCCACACTTCCTTCTGATGAACAAAGAAGTGCAGAACACTTAATCCAATAATTTATGTCTGTCACCAGGGCCCTTCAGGCCTATGTGGGATGGATGGAATCTGGGCCAAGGATTATGTTTCAAAATGTATCAGCTGTTTTGAAGTTTATTCTCCTCCACATTTTTTTCACAAAATATATAACTTTTAATGACTTTTATGTACTCTTTTAAAGAACACACAAAAGATTTCAGCTGTGAATAGTCAGGTGAATACTAATGTTTGAAGCTGCAGCCTTCTACTTGCTAGCAAAATAGCTGGTTCCTAACATTCTATATATGTTTATCTACCACAGCACCAAAGAAACAGGGAAGAAGTAGTGACTATCTGTTATCAGAATTATGTTTGGCAAGTAAGGTAAAGCAGAGACTACAAAATTAGTGACTTGTTCAGAGATTCAGGCAAAGTGTCAGGATTTGCACTTTCCCTGGAGTTCAGAACTTTATGGCATGACTTGTAAATTAGCAAGTACTGACCAAGTGAAAACAGCTCTGTCCATTTTTTTCCTCCACATTTTTAACAGCAGTAAGTGTGGCAATCCATTCAAGCCTCCAAAAGCTAGTGGCATTCTCACATAGAGAAGGCAAGAAATGCAGTAATATCCCAGTGCCATCCTCCTCCCTTTTTCTTAGATGTTCTTTCACTGCAGCCATGAAATGGTTTTGTAAAATGCTGCCATTGTCAGGTTAGTTTTGAGCTGATGACCATTTTCACCTTGCATGTGATGTGCAGTAATCTGTGCTTAATAAAAGGCTACAGTGACCATGCTAATACTGAAGACACCAGAATAATTTCCTGTCTGGAACACAAAAGCACTGTGCTATTGCAGATACCGTGTGTGGCAGCTGTTGAGAAATGTTACCACTAAAAGGAGCAACCGGTACACTCGCACTAACAGTTTTCAGATTCCTGAGCATAATGCAGTATTAAAATTACATTTTCAAGTACTGATTTCCGCTGAGACATCTTGGTGGAAGTCCATTTCAGGTAAAGATTTACTGCTAATATTTGCTGAACTAGGAAGGACTGATATTTTTCATGCTCCTTGTTTCAACATTCCCTGGCTGTCAGCACTAGCCTTTGTGCTGTTCTAAGGTAATTCCACATCGGAGAGGCAGAAGCAAACCGCATAGTGATCAGCTAAAATAGGTGCCACAGAGTTCTTGGGATTTGGCCCACAGAGTATAACTCCTGTACTTGCCTAAAATTTCACTTGGATTTTTTTACTAAGCAAACCCTTACACTTAAGTGCTCCTTGGTATTGATTGCTTTTCTGTGTTTTTTGCATAAGCAGTCTGGTACAATGCATTCACATTATAAGATAATGAAAAGAGATGAAGATACTTCTTGGATTCTTTTTCTTGAATTTCCTTTTTTTTCTGAAGTTCAGATGTTGGCAGAGAAGTATGAAAATGAGAATCAAAGATATTTAGATACAAATACTTATCTTGGCATTTGAGCAACCAGTTTCTGTCAGTTACCAATCAGAAAGGGTTGGCATTATAAATGTAATGTTTCTCCACATGATTTTAAAAAAACATAATCCAGGAAAAAAAAAAATCCATTGCTTTTCTTGCAGAACTTCTTCCACAGCCTAAATTATCTTTAGAATAAACAAAAAGATGAGCATATGTACCCCATCTTACACTAATTCCTCTTCACAGATAATTTTTTAGTTTTATCTTCCTTTCTTTCTACATCAACCCTTGCAGCTCTCTGACAATGGTTTCTATTCAGCAGTCTTCAGAGGGTCTTGCAGGGTTCAAATACAGCTGTACCTTTTTGCAGCATAGTGCCCACCTTGCCTCAGAGTGTAAAAAAGTGACTGTTATGTCTCTGATTCAGGATGCTCTACCATTATGTTCATTTCCATCATCAGTCCACGGCCTCTTGCAAATGTTACGGCTTCTCAAATGTATGTCATGTTAAATGCCAGCATTTCAGATTCGCTTTTCTCAGGTGCATTAGCCTGACTTTTCCAAGCTAAATTTCCCTTTGTTTTTCTCAGCTTGTGTTTTTATAATAGCATTTGTAATATTATTTATTGGTTTTGCTAGAAGGTGTTTGTTCTTCATTCTGCTTAAGCTTTATTTATGAATTCCATTAATGAGATTAGCTTTGATTGATTGACAGTTAGCTACCTGCAGAAGGCAAAGTCAGAATTCTTTCCTTGTTTCATATATGATTGCCATCTGAGTATATGACAGCTAGTTGAATAGTGAGCTCCAAAAGACATCTGGAAGATTTAAAAACAACCGTACTTCCATTTTATAGGATGGAAAATAAGCCAGTAGACTTAGAAAAATGAAGGGACTTTTTCCCAGTCTTGATGTGTGCTATGGCATGTAAGTTTAATGTGGCTAGTGTCCACAGTGATGTCCGGAGCCACTGTACTGTAACAGGTCTAAATGGCTGGGTTTTGGGAGCAAGGGGCTGGAAAGGTGACCTGTGTGGAGGAGGCCGTGAAATGCCTTGTGTTTCTTCCAACCCAGTATGACACTGGTGTGAGCAGCCCATCACCTGCCAAAACTATGGCCTGACAGGGGAGCTCACAGTACCCCAGCTCACACCTTTTTAAGAAAGAGCAGCAGACCTGAGGTGCTGGTGATGCTCTGGATGCTGTTGGATACATGCAGAGGGAGATGCTTTTGGAAAGACATGGCAGAAAAGATGCTCATGAGGAGACAGCTAAGGGCATGGCCAGAGATGCTGTCCTGGAAAAAGGTGACCCATGCCATGCAAGGGACACCTTTGAGGGACTCCGATTGTGGGTGACCTATATCAGGGCAGGAACACTCCTATGGGACTTCAGCCTGTGGAGGATCCAAGTTAAGACAGAAAGACTGCTGAAGGACTGTGGCCATCAGTGGCCCATACTGTAACAGAGACAACCCTGAAGGACTGCAGCTGTGGGTGACCCACACTGGGAAAGGGATACCCCTGAGGCACTGTGGCCAGTGGGCAACACATGCCAGAGCAGTAGAAAATTAAGAAGTCCAAAACAGTGGAAGCTGTTTAGGAGCATGTAGTAGCAGATAAAAAGCAATAAATATCCAGCCTCCTGTGCTGCCTGTTGCTTCATCAAATGAACGAGGATAGATTCAGCGCAGACCATGTCGAACATGTGAGAAATTGAGACTAGGAATGGGGGGAGAAAGTTGATTATATTTTTTGTTGTGTTCATGTCCCATCCCCTCACACCACCCCCACCCCACAAAAAAAAAACCCAAACAATCCAAATCCAATGATGAGAACTTGGTGATAATTGACAATTAATTAAATGAAGTAAATTCCCAAAGCTGAGGCTGTTTTGTTGATGTCAGTGTTAGACATAGTTGGTAGGCATCTGAGAAAGGAACTGGAAAGACACAGGCTGAAAGAGAACCTACCTAAATCATACTTTGAGATTTGGCAGGGAAAAAATGCTGTACTTAAAACATTCATCATGGCAAAAATGAAGGTATGCTGGTGATGGGCCTCACTTTACAGTAAAAATCCTTACATCAAGTAACATCTATGGCTAGTATTACAAAACTAGAGTATTGAGCATTCCTGTTTTTCAAAAGGTGCATGGCTCTAAGCTGCAGACTGGGCTCAGCTTCTCTTTTTGTAAGTGACTTCTCATACGACCAAGATCTGTGGTAGTTATCATTGTAATTTGTCTTGCATGAAGCAGTTTCATTTGTGCATCCTAACAGGTTTAAAGTAAAACCAATTCTATACTGAATCCTAAGTAAATAAATGGTTGTACTGATCATACCCAAAGTTCTGCAAAAATGTATTAAGGAAAAACAAAAATGAGTAATATCAAATTTTAATGAAGTAATTTAAAAAACCCTTTCCTAACAGGTATCAACATAGTTCTGTGCTGTAAGTTTTCCTGGTTAACAAGGGCAATGAAAAGTGTTGAATTAAATCTTTCCTAGAATAAAATACGTTTTTTTCTTTCTGAGGCTCTTTTGGAATTACTTGATTCATAGACACAAAAATTCTGAATACTGTCTAAGAGTTGATCTTTTGAAAATAACTGTGTGGCTTTTAAAAGGCCCATCCGCCTTCTCTTGCAGGTAGTGTTCTGTGTGGCCTCTGCAACCTCACATAATAAAATCAGGATGAAAAATTATAAATTAAGCTGCTGGGTTCATTAAATAGTAAATGGAAAGGCAGCTGCCAGGTTGATATATAAGTCAAGTCCTCAGTGTGTGCTGTGATTTGCAAGTAGAATGTTGTTAGTGTATTACTCCTAAGTGTTTCAGTGTGACATATCTAAAAGCTTTAATAAAGCAGGTAACAAAGCACATTTTTTTGTGAAACAATAATATCAAAAGGAAAATCAACTTATTCTTCCACTTAAAAAGCCTCACATTAATCTTCTCTGGAAATGCTGCATTAGTTGTATTAACTTCTCACAACTGTTTGAGTCTCTACAATCGTAATTTCCAGAACACCAAATTTTCACTGTTTTAATATACAAGATTTGAAGGGGGGTGGATGGGTGGGTGTTTTTATCAAATTCACAGCAATTGAGTTTATTATTGTAAACCAAGACTTATTTGATGTTAGTAAAAGAAAAGGATTTGTACTGTGCATGTTCTACTTCCAAGACTGTCTTCAGCCTACTGAGTACATCAGTGCTGTAATTTTCAGTTACCCTCAGTTACCTTTCTTATCAACCCAGGGAGTGAACATGAAATTTCTGGAGCATGTAGAACCCCCAAGTCTACCCAGAGGCATAGTATGCCATTAGTACAGTACCACAAGGTTTGGATACCTGCAGGCACATATACATATAGAAAGACTCCCCTGGAGGTCCTGCTTGGATAGCATGCAGGCAAAGCTAGGGTCACAACATCCTACCTAAGCACAGGCTAAACACAGCTGCACTTCTTCTTGACACTTAATTTACTTCATTTACTTCTCAATTAATTTGATTCAGATAGAACTGCATCTATTTAATAGAAACTGTGAAATGTGCTCTGTGAATATGATAGGAAAACCTGGTGAAGATTCATGAAAAATAAATGTGATACTTTTGTTCATTTGGAGGTATTTTTAATAGAAAAAAGAAAACAGCATTGGCTATATGATGATCACACACACTGCTGACCAGCATGTTTTCTTATGGGATTGATGTGGTGATTCTAGTGATGAAAGCACAGTGCCAGTCATTCATAGAGCTCCAGGGTATAGTGAGAGATAAGTAATGAATAATTTGTTTTAATCTAGTTTTGGTTCTAGTCCTGCAGTCTTCAGAAGAAAATCACACAAAAATGTTGGGTTTAGATCAAAAGTTCTGTCATGTCTACACTTTTTCTTAATGGTATAAATACAGTACTTATTTTTTTGTAGAAAAAAAAATATTTTTCAGCATTTGTTTTGCAAGCCAGAAGGGCTATAGTCAGAAAACTAGTAGTGCTATTTCTTTTGTATTTTACCAGATAGTTCAGATTACCAGTCCTGAATGTGGGTGATCTAGATTCAAGTCCTTTTCACTTCTCTTTTATGTCACAGAAGAAGGTGATAATATGAAATCACCCAGATACTATGTTCTGGGGTGGACTTTCTCATGCTTTCCATTTGATGTTGGTTAATTCTTTGATTTTATTGATAAATAAGTGCAAGCATGTATCCCAACTCTTCACTAACAGTCCCCTTAAATTAATAATTAATTCTTAATACTGGTGCAAAAATATGCCCTAAATAAGGCAATTTTATGAGTTCCTTCCCCTCTGCCTCCCCCTGAAGATCCACCTGTTGAATCTACCTTCCATGTCTAAGAAGACTGAAAGGGCATGTTTGATAAATTTACTTTCCACCTGAAGACTTCTGGCCCAGTTCAGAGAACGTGACTGAGATAGTACACTTGAAAACTGAGTAAAATGAGGACACAGACAGAGAGCCTAAGGGTTGTTGGGCTTGATGCCCATTTGTATTCTGTATTAGGTATTATTTTCATATTATCTAAACAGGTGTCTATCAATCTGCATCTTGGCTTCTACAGAATACAGAAAAACACTTCAGAATATCATCCATCCGAGTAACGTCAGTAAAGAAAGGAAATATGCAAGTAGGAAATGTACCAAAAAAGTGCATCATGTACTTGTGTTCTCTGGCTGCATCATTTACATAAAGGCTGCAACTCTGCAATATTGGTGATGGAAAAAAAAAAATAAATTGGTTTGGATTGATACCTTCCTCCTTTTTACACTGAGAATGTCTCCAAGGCTTCTTCCCTTTCAGCTAAAACAAGCTGAAACATCTATATTTTTGGTAGTTCAGAAAGGACAAGGGATATATGAACACAGTGCAAAAGTCCCATTTGGAAATGGAAAGAAATACTGACCTTCTCTGGCTGCTTTTCTGTCTATTTTTAATATAAGTTAGCTCAAAGATCTAGTATTATGGTGAAATAGCATCTAAATATCCTAGCTCTGATCTTCAAGACTATTTGAATTCTAGTTTACGAGGACTTTTCAGGCTTCAAAGTATAAATCACTTTTAAAAAGCCTGCCAGTGAGTCTTTTAAAACACACTTTTCTCTCCTTACTACCTATGGGTTTTAGTTCAAATTCGATAAAGCAGCTCTGTGAAAAAGGTGGCATCATTCTGCAACATGCCACTAAAGAACAAGACGTTTTATGACTTGTAAAACTGCCAGGCTAGGAGCTCAAATCCTGGTGGCTTTGAATGATTTTAATTAGATAAACTTAGTTTAAAATAACCCTTAAAATCAAGCTGAAATTTTTAGGTCATATTGTTATCTGAAGTAGCAGCAGAAGTAGCTCAATTGAATCCAATTAAAAAAAAAATAAACCACAACTTTTTCATTTTAACTGCAATGTCATTATGGATTGTAAGAGTCTAAGGTCATACAAAGCAGCAGGGCTGAGAAAGAACCAAGAAGGCAAAAATGCATTCAGTTCTTTTAAATGATAGGAAAATTTGTGACTTTCAGTAGGGTTTCATAACACCTATACCTCAGTCAAAGTTCAACATGAAGGTAATGGAGTATAAAGTAATCTCCCATTGGGGACTGGCCATGTGAAATGTCAACAGATGAAAATAACGGTTTTTAAAACCACTGAAGCACAGCCTAGCCATGAGTGCAATTTGAGGACTGCCACCTACAAACCGCTCAAGGGAAAAAGAGAAGCAAGTCTGGATTATTGTATGATGTAAATTGGGAAGAAAGGAGCTTGAGCATCACCTTTCAATAACAAAAATGGGACTGTGTTAAATTAATATTTTCCACTGTGATATCTGCTGATATGCTTGAGTCATGGAGTAAATACAGATGTCAAGAGAAGTCAGGTGATGGTCGATAGTGCGCGTTTCCGCAAATGGGGTCTTAGAGTCTTCCTTCTCCATGTGCTAGTGGAATCATTAAGCTAAGATTCCTAACTGCATGTTGATCTCACTGCAGCTATATTTGATTTGTGTTTGTATTTTGGCATCTTGTAGCAAAATATCAGCCCTTTTAAGCTTATCATTCATCAAGTAGCACCAAGACACA
>JAVJGJ010000014.1:58825056-58836513 GCA_035590215.1 Microhierax caerulescens
TGTGAATGCCCCATTGTTGGAAGTGTTCAAGGTCATGCTGGATGGGGTTTTGAGCACTTTGATCTAGTGAACAATGTCGCTGTCCATGGCAGGGGACTTGGAGAAGATGGTCTTTTAAAGCTTCTTTTCAACGCAGAACATTCTATGATTTTATGAACATTAGTCTAAGAAAATGGGATAAAAGAGAAGGTGGGAATCATGAAGTGGATCATGGAACACTCAAAACAGCTGGAGTTCTATAAAATCTGAGCACAGTGTTTCAAATAGATGTGCAAAAGAAATTCCAATTAAGTATATGTGCATATGAGGGTTTGGGTGGGAGATATGTTATACTTCGTACCTCTGTAGGATGGTACCTAATGCAGTTAGGTTTATGGTATGGAGTTGAGTGTCACAGAACCAAACGAGTCTCCTTCACCATAGTGTCAGAGAAGCATCAGGATCTGTGGCTACAATGAAAGACTATTTCACCTGGTAAGGTAAGGTATGCACTGAGGGCAAGGTACTGGTTCTGAAAAACAACTTTATCCAGTGGTAGACAGGGGGATGGTATTGACTTTCTTTTTCCTCCACAGCTTTGTATCTGCTTGGGGTCATCTGAATCTAAAAACTGAAGTGCCTAAAGGCCACATCATTTAGATTGAAATATGTATCTATTTATTAAGGGGGGGTTGCTTTTTTTTTTTTTTGTGTGTGTTTTCATTTGTTCTTTCATTTCTTTTTGATTTGGATCTATTAGTTAAAGTCTAGATCAGGACTGATGATTTGTGAGTGTTCACAAACTCTTTTCAGTTTAAGTGCTTTCCCACCCAACATACAACAGCAGCATAGTAATAGCAAGTTTTGAAAGGAACATTGTTTTGGTTGGTTTCAGAATTGCTATTGCAGCAAAGGGACAGCTAGCTTAGTATACCTTGCAGTCGTTTTGAATCAAAAGCTTGCATAATAATACTTGCATTACCAGAGTTTGCTTCCTTTATATTGGGTAAAAAGAGGTATGATATACAGTAACACTATGGAAATTATTTATAAATGACATTCGTTCAATGACAAAAGTTTTAAATTTAATTTAATTTTTTTTAATCTTTTAATTATACTTCTACCTAAAGTACTTTTCATATCTTTACTGACTGCTAATTCAAGAAAGATTCCGTTTGACATTCATTTAACTGGAACTTGTATTTAAAATTGTGCCTTTCATAAACACACCATTAAAACCACCATTTGAGCCTTAACAATATCACATTGGCATACAGATTATTAAGTTTCCACAATCCTAGTGGCTTTTTTTCAGTGTGACTAACCACCTAAATGAATACATTAGCTTAAAGAATAAAGTCTTAAGGAGTAACCTCAGGATACGGTCCAATGAAAGGACAAGTCAAGAAAGCACCTTTTATTTGTGTGCTTTGAACAATTCCTCTGCTGTGAAGCATAACACTGAAAGCTGTCACATCTCACTTTCCTAATTAGTAGTATAGGGTGGATAATCAGTATGGTAGCCTGTTATTTTTGTGTCATGAGCACAGTGTACTGTCACAGCTCCAAAGACATGGGCTGGCAAATCTTCACTTTTCTAGTGGCAGATTTAAGAACCAGAAAATTTTGGAGTCTACAGATCAAATTCTGAAAGAAAATTTAAATTATAATGCTTTATATATCTATATATTTACAAGTCATAGGCACCTTGTATGGTGTTTGTTATATGTCTGTTATAGGACTGATCTGTATGCAAAGTGACATGATATAACAGTTTAAATATGTCTGTGAGATAAAAGCAGGTCAATGTAATTTTAAAACCTTGTAAGAATATTCAATATTTTTCTATTGTATCAATGTTAGAAAGTTGATACAGCTTTTTCTCCTGGCTCAGCCACTTTACTAGATTTAGATTTACCTCAGGATATGGAGAGTATGTAAAACAAACATTGTGTACTTTTATATAGTAATCAAAATACTCTACCTTTAAAAGCTACTGTTTTTTTCTAAAGGAATGGACTAGAAACAATTAGTTCTTCTTTTAGTGTAGAAAAATTATACAAAGTTGATAGACTGTATTAATTTTATTCTTCTAAACTCTGTGCTTGATACAATTATCATGACTTAACAAAATGCAAAAGCAAACATTGACTACGGAGTCACGTAACCAAAATTTAGCTTAAAAAAGGCACCATTCCTGAAACTGACATCATAAAGCTGGTCTGCTCTTCCCTTATAGAAATTAATCAACTTCATCTAAAATTTGTGGATCACAAAAATGGATAGGACTGATCATTATAATCCAGGAAGTCATACAAATACTAAAACTAACTATTAATATTCCTTTCCCCCAATCAAGAATTTAATATGCAATACTTTTTTATCCCCATACTGATTTCTGTAAGAAACTTGCATACTAGCCAAGATTCAACATGTATAAATACAAACAAAATATGGCTAAAGTAAACTCTATGTAAAGTATTTACTAACAAAAGAGAACACAGCAAAACTTAGTTTAATATATGCAGGCAACAGGTTTGGGCTTTGATCCTGATATTGTTTTGGGCTAGTAGAGTCCTTTGTTTATGTGATCATCATGAAAAATCATTGAAATGTACAGGGATCTAGCCAGACACAAGTTACTATGTATCTAGTAAAAACATGTAAATGAATTTCATGAAAATGAAGCTTAAAATATTTCTCTGTATCACTTCAGTTGCTGAACTTGGCAACTTTTTCACCCGAGCAAAAGGCAATCTATAATATAGAGGCAGGTTTTAGTTATGTTAGTTCTGGTCAATGAATGAATCTACCTGTCAATAAAAGCATGGGAACACAAGGGGGGGAAATGGGCACTAGATTGAAGAAATTTACATTGGTTTTTCAAGCAATTTGATTTGTTCAGTGGCTGGTGTTGACAGTGTTTCTATTTTCATTTAATAGATATGACAATTTAGCAACAAGGTCCACCTCTTCTCTATGTCCATAATATTAGCTTGAAAGTCTCTGCTCACATTCAATAAATTTAAAACTGCCTGGCTGTTCTTGAGTTTTAACAATGCCTTTTTGGTGAGTATGATTTGTCATTTGTGAATACAGAGCTTCCTTTTAGTGGCAATAATGCTGATTATTTCCAATGATTGATATATTAAAATGATGTAAAATTTTCTCAGTAAAGCTGCTTAAAAGTGCTTGTGGCTGTTTCTGCAAATAATGATTCCTTTAAGGGCATTGTTTGCTCTTGATGAGCTTGTTTTAAGTACACATTAGAAGAATCTTTTACTCCTGTTTCATTGCCCAAGGCTTAAACATATATTGCCACAGATAAATAAAAAGAAACAGGAAATTCTAATGTCCAATATTTTCAAGTCTTGCCAGAAAATATAAAAAGTGAGACTTATAAACAAGAAGTAAACAAAAATGTCATCAAAAAACCCCACTCACTTTTCATTTTCCTACCCCTTATCTGTAACAGTCAGTTGGGAAATACTATTGAAAGGACTTGAGCTTGTTCTTGACCAGGGATCTTGGTATGGCACTTTTAGAAGCAGAAACGTAGGTGAGCAATAGCATGAAAACGTTATATTTTAATATAATTCAATACTTGCATATATGTCATAGCTTTTGGAGGGAGAAATAAAGAAATAGATTAAAAAAAAGGAATTGTCATCAAATGGGTGACATGTGAGGATTCTGACTCCTCATCACACTTGGTGATGGCAGAATAAATTCTCATGCTCTGGAAGATCTAAATTCATACTGTCCAGTATCCTGTTAGAGAGAATAAGAGTGTCAGAAACTCCTAGGCATACTATAGAGCAGGGGTCCTCAAACTACGGCCCGTGGGCTGGATACAGCCCTCCAGGGTCCTCAATCCAGCCCCCCGGTATTTACAGACCCCCCTGCCCCCCGCCGCTGGGGTTTGGGGGGGGAAGCCAAGCAGCTGCAGATGACCCTGCCACTTCATCCACACGCCGGGCCCTGGTTAAAGAGTTTGAGGAGCCCTGGTTTAGAGTTAAGAGAAGAAAACAACATAAAGCTGGTGAAGAATTTGATAAAGTTCAGTAAGGGATGTTTGGAAAATAGTCTTCATTGTCCATGACTGCACTGTTATAAATGTGTGATTATCTCAATGCCCTACACCAAAGAATGTTTCTACCTTATTAAGATTATATAGAAAGCTCAGAGTAATAAGACATAGGTGGATGTCATTGCCTATCAAGTAACTGCAGTTTACAGAAAATACTGATTTTATGGTATGTTTGCTAATGGAAGCAGAAAAAAATGCATAAACATAGAATAAAATCTATTATTTTTTTTTCAGATAATGCCTGGAAAAGTAATTATGTGTATGCTTTTTTTGTTTGCTATTTGTAACAGACACTTGAATCTTGTTTGTTCTTTTGGATTTTTAAACTCATGCTATTTCTGTGAAGTCCTGCAACCCTTATGCAGATTTGGCACGAAAAGCAAAAGGTCTGCCAATGGAAACATGGTGGCAAGGCTAATGTTTGTTTTATGACTATGGTCAATAATACATGTTCTGTCCCTCAGTAATATCTTTATCAAGAGGAATGGCATTATTTCCATCCATCTCGGAGGGAATTCAAGGTTGCAGAATGACTATGGAAGTTCAAAGCAAGAATAATATGCAGACTGAGATTATGATACTCTTTTTATTCTATTTCCTAGAGTTCATTCAAGAAAAAAATAAAGGATGGGAGTGACGGAACATCAATACAAAGATAAGAATATAATTGAACAACTGAGTAATTGAGCTTGCTTGAACTTAGTGGACCGGTACAGAGAAATTTATTGCAATACAACATATAAGGTACATGTGTTTTTTATATTCATTCTGCCTGAATCATTTGTATACAAAAAGGAGCTTAGTCTAGGACATATTAGAGAAACTAATAAAGCAAACAAAGGGGGGCAGGGGTGGGGGGGTGGGAAGCAAAGAAAATACAAGGTCATGGAAGACTTACCTAGCTGGTATGAGATCAATATAATTTTTGTAACTCATTATCCTGAGGCCAAAAGATGGTATAAAAATCAACAATGTATTGAAGTAACTACATCTTCCTCAGCAAGATTTATGAGACAAAGGAGAAAGAAGAGAAGCAAGTTCATAAACTGCCAAAGATATCAAATCTTCATTAATGTTGTGAAAACAACATCATTTATATTTATTTTCAGTGATTTAGAAAAGTTCAATAGATTCATACAACAAACAGTATATGTTTTGGTGTGACATCATGTACAGTCTACAATTTTTAAATTATATTTCCCCCCACTGGCTATAATTAATGCAGCCGGTTTAGGTACTGTGGTAGCACAGCATTTTAAATTTCCTTCCTTCTGCATTTGTAGCTGTACTTTTTCTCTTTGATTTCAAACCAGATGCATCCACAAGACCTGTTCTTGTTATATCTAAAACCTGAACTGTCACTTGAGAAAATAATGATGGAGTGACAAGAGACAGAAAAAAAATCAGGGACCTGGAGGTTATAGGCCACATGCAATATGGTTATATTTATACATATGTTAAGGATGTCAAAAAGTGGATTTAAGTTTATTAAGATAAATCAATTAGAAATGTCACAAGAAAGAATTTGGGAGAAAACCTACTTGAGGTATTTTCTAAAAATTTTCACTGTTCCTAAGGAAAATCTCTGCATTCCAAGATCCATGCTATACACATTTAGAGAAACTTAGATGTCCCTTTCCAGATACATTCAGAATTTACATAAAATCTGGTTTCTATATAAAATACTAGTCCTGTGTCACTCCTGAAGAAGTCACTCTGGAATAACACCAGGATATGATCCAAACACATTCTATACTTCCCTCAGTAATATAAGAATTATGTCCATTCATCTCTCCATTCAGTCATTTTGTGAGTAGAAAGGAGAGCAGAACAGAAAGGCGATAAGGAGCATCCCATGAATTACCAGACCTACAGTTTTGGAGATCAAGAAGTGAAGGAATTTTCAAGATGTAGAAGGTCTTGTCTGTCACCTACACAATCCTATTTTTACCAAGAGGAAACTACAAACTCAAGAAGCTTAGTTTTTTCTCAGTTGCTATAATATACTATCCTCAGCCTCTAAAATACTGAAATCCACAGTAATGCCTTGGAAACTGACTCCTGAAGTTATTTTTTTTTTCCTATGTATGCAGAAGAAGCGCAGAAGCATTATTTTAGTGGCATTATAAATGGAAAATACCTGTATATCTCTGGTTCAAGCTTTATGATTTTATGTAGAGTTCTCCAAGGGAACTGTTGCTAACTTTCGGTCTTGGACATTTATCTAATTCATCTTGTTGATTTAGTTTACTGAAGAAGATTTTTCTGTTGCATAATTTTGAGCTCATTTGACTCAAAATAAATTTCTTGGGTGTGGACAAAAATACCTTAATGGATATTTATCAAATGTACAGCATAACCTGCAAAACTGGATGGTTTCAAAGAGCCAATGCCAAACACTATATATATTAAGAATACTTAATTAATATTAAGTATTAATTATATTAAGAATACTAAGATTGGTCACATTAAAAGTTTAGTATAGTTTATGCACTACTGTTCAACGTTAAGCAATTATATGTATTTTTTACTTGTTGTATTAGTGAATTTCAGTAATACCTGATAAAGTACCACTTAGTCCACAGTTTGATTCACTGTTTCAATGGCCTTTTCTAGCCATTTATTTCATGTGCATATTGGAGCTCTACGTAACTAATGAAAAGACAGCCTAGGATTTTAAGATGTAACAGAGGACAGACCAGGCTTATGTCTATAAAGTTTAAAAATAAGATTTTGTCAATGGTAGACAATACTTTTGAAAATATTTTGATAAGATTACTATTTTTCAATCTGGAAATCAGCTTTTTAGGTTTTTGACTCTGCCCACTGATATGGTTTGGCACAGAAAAGCACTTACTTCAGAAAAGTGAGTATGCCTAGAAGTCTCAGATTTGATGTAGGGTGAAAACTGTGATATAATTTCCTGAGTTGTGATGTACCATAGGTGGAATGGTTAGAGAAAGAAAGGGAGAAAACATTTGTTTTTCTCAGATACCAATTTAGCCGTGTGTGCCTGTGGTTCTATCCTGTCTCTTCCCCTGGATGTTCTGTCTCACAGCAAACTGGAACCAGCTTGTGCAACATAAGACAACATGTATGTAAAAATCTTTTGGTTGAGGGTCAGAAAAAAAGTAACAATTTTCCCAACCTTTCCACCCAAATGTCTTCAAAAAGAACAAAGTGATTAGCAGACCCAAAACTTTTTGCTCACAGTCATGGTTTACTTGTTGCTGAAGCAGTAAGTATAGGCCAACACAAAAGCTTACCGCCCCTCTGTGAACGCGTTTGGTGACACTCCGATACTGTTTAGCTGTTAAAATGACAAGCCAAATGCAATTCTTAGCCCTTTGTGGGTAGATATGGTAGGAAAACTTGCACACTAGCGAAAAGTAACTATTAAAGATGCTTTGATCATAACATAACAAAGAGTTTAGCTGAGTGTCACATGCTATGTCCTGTATTTCAGATTAAATTCTTTTTCAAATAATTACAAGAAACCAGATAGTCTTTTATTGGATCACAGCAAATTTTATTTCCAAAGTTTCTTAATATTGTGGCAGCATGGCTCACAAACCAAGAACATTTAAATAGCTCTGCTGAGTTTCAATGCAGTGAAGCCTACAAGTTTTGACTTTTCATTTTTGGTTATTGTATATTGCATTTTGACAGTTCCATTTTTTTCCTAACACTCATAAAACCTTCTGGAAGTTACTACCTACTAAGGAAAAAAAAAAAAAAAGACCCTGTTACCAGGATTTAATCCAACATATCTTTAAAAAGAATTGATCTTCAAGTGTTAAGTGTTCCTTATATTTTTAAAAGCAGGTTCATTTAAAGTGACATTTCAGATGAACCTGTAGTTACTTTTGAAAGTATATACTCAAAGTGTATAACAACAACCACATTTCACTTCTGTAAGTAGCAGCAAACAAATCCTAATAGTACTCCTTTGAAAAGAACATTTTCTATTTTGGATATACTGTGAGAAGGTTCATTTTGAATTATTAGTTTATCAGTGCAATAAAGTTAGCATTGATTTAAAATACCAATGTATCTGCTGAAGAGAAAAATAACGCTGGGAAAATTAATGCTGGGAAAAACATTCAGGGTTTATCATAGCTAGGGTTATAACAACACAGCAAAAAATTAATAGGTCTGATTACTTTTTATTATTGAAGCTCTCTGTGTGGGTTCTCAGTGGGATTCTGCAGCAGTTGTTATGAGTTGCAGAATTTAAGTGTTGGGATTTTATTCACAGAGGAAGTAGTGAATAGCGAAGCTTTGCTGTATGACAAGCAAAGAAGTGGGATTTAGAAAGGGTTACTTGCAGGAAGTTTGCCACGAATTATCCATGAGTTATTATATGGTGCATTATTCTTATTTGGTCAGAAGGGGAACACTGCCATTCTGTTCACCCTCAGTTGCAGTAGGATTTGCTTTCCTTTTGGGTATATCCATAGCAAGCAAAAATGGTTATCTTAAGTTGTACCAAATAATATACTATAATTCTTTGAGAGCTTCATTTTGCATTTCTTATTTACCAGACTCTTATAATTTCTTTTTAAAGTTCATATATCTAATTAATTAAATTAATAGAAAAATAAAATTATATGAAAACTTAATGAAATTTCAATATCTGAAAAGAGATACTGTAGTATTTTACTTTATATTAATTGAAAATACTGGAATTTCATAGACCATCAGTCAGACAGAAAGTACTCCCAACATGTAAAGTATAACCATATATTCAGTAAAACTGGACAAACTGTTACTGAAGTTCACATTTACCACCAGTTGCAGCTCCTTTCTAGTTAATTAACCATTCACAATCCGATTACTGTTTCTGGGAGCATGTTATTTTTGTGTATGCCCACAACAGGAATGTGGGAGTGTAATAATGTTTTGGATTTTAATGAAGGAGGGTAACGGCTTGTTCTCTTTTATTTTAGTGTGTTTTCTCATACTTTCTGGCTGTGTCCTGTAGGGTATAAAATACATTTAACAACAAGGACAATAAAAGCATATTTAAAAACCTGAAGTGGTATTTGACACCAGAGTTTGACAACTACTGTTCCTTTAGATTTCAGACAAATTTTATGGGATCTTGTGGATCTGACACTGATTTCTGAATGTGCAATATCTCAATGCAATGACACTAGTCACCACCTAAAGTTCTATATTTAACAGCTTTCAAGCTGTGGCTTGTAAGAAGGCAGAGATTACAATCACTATAGGCAGCACAACAGAAACTGTTTGACATGACTGCTTATTTATGAGTTTTCCTATAAGTTGGCTGCCTTTAAATTGTGTTCCTCTAGATTTTGAGCAATACTAGGAATGCTTTTTTAACTAGTCTTCTTTTATTTTTATTTTTTTCCTCTTTTTTTTTTTTTTGTTTTTTTTCTGATGGGTAGGGAAACGTTTCTGTGCTTCTGTTACTACATTGCATCACTGTATTAGGAAATGCAGAACTGGATTGAAGTCCTGATGGCCTCAGGGTTTAATTGAAGCCTCCTGAACTCAGATCAAATGGCAAGTTGGCCTCTTTGCAAAGAAGAATAAAATCAATATTTAAAAAAAGAAATGTACTCTATTCTGGAAAGTACATTCTGGAACATTTTCCAAGTAAAGTTTATACAAAATTAATATTAGATAACCTTTTTGAGGAAAGGAGCCCAAGGGTTTGTGTTTTAAACTCTTCTAAGTGTGTCACTTTACAGGCTGTGCTTTCCAGTTGACTAAAAGATGTTTTGAGTAGACAATAAAAGAATTCAGAATTAAAAAGAACCCAAAAAACCCACCCAACCAAACAAAAGGATGAAAAAGCTGAATGTATTGCATAGTTTATTTGGGGAAGTGTGCCCAGTTCAGGATAGGTTCTGTGGTAAAGCTAAGTCAGAGTGTGAAAACAGCACTTTGAAATAGTTCTCATTTATGAATAGAATGTTAAGTATTGTAGATTTTTTTGTAATCATATTTAAGACCAGCAGGTCTCAGTAAGTATCTCCTGGTCAACTTAAAGTGTAAGAAGGAAATGCACATGTAGTGGAACCAGGGATGTGTATCTTGGGAAGAATATAGGGACGCTGCCCATATGTATAGGGACGGGATCAGGAAATCTAAGGGCACAGTTGGAGCTAAATTTGGCACGGGATGTGAAAAATAATAAGAAGAGCTTTTACAGGTACATCAGTCAGAAAAGGAATATTAACGAAAATATATACCTCCCAGTAAGTATGACAGGAGAGCTGGTGACAACCAACATGGAGAAGAGTGAGGTACTCATTTTTTTGACCTCAGTTTTCAATAGTAATCTATCTTCCCACATGTCTCAATCCTTGAACCTCAAGAAAGTTGAATGAATGAATGAATGAAGTCCTTCTCATTGTAGGAGAAGATCAGGTATGAGAACCTGAAAATACCTAAGTCCATGGGACCTGAGGAGATGCATCCAGGGTCCTAAGGAAATTGGCAGATGTAGTTGCCAAGCTGCTCTCCATCATATTTGGAAAGTCAAGGGAGTCAGCTGAAGTCCTTAGTGACTGTAAGAAAGGGAAACATTGCACCCATTTTTTAAAAGGGTAGAAAGGAGGACCCTGGGAACTACCAACCAGTCAGCTTCACCTCTGTGCCTGGTAAGATCATGGAAGAGATACTCCTGGAAGACTTTTTGAAACATATGAAGGGCAGGGAGGTGATTAGAGAAAGACAACATGGCTTGATCAGGGGCAAATTGTGCCTGATTAATCTAGTGGCATTTCACAATGGAGTGATTGCAAAAATGGACAAAGGAAGAGCTACAGATGTCATGTACTTGGACTTCTGTATGGCCTTTGGTTTGATCCCCCACAATATTATTGCTGCTCAACTGGAGAGATTGATGGACTGACAGATGACTTTAGGAACTGGTTGGATGGTAGCATCCAAAAATTGCAGTTAACAGCTCAATGTCATAATGGAAACCAATGATACATGGCATTCCTCAAGGGTTTCCACTGGCACCAATAGTGTTTAACATCTTCATTAATAACATATACAGTGGGATTGAGTGCAACCTCTGCAAGTTTGTGGATGACACCAAGGTGAATAGTGCAATCAATACACCAGTGGGAAGGGGTGCTATCCAGAGGGACCTTGACAGGCTTGAGGAGTGGGCTTGTGCAAACCTCATGAAGACAACAAGGCCAATTGCAAGGTCCTGGGTCAGGGAAACCTGCAATCTCAATACAATTTGGGGAATAAATGGACTGAGGGCAGCCCTGCAGAGAAGGACTTGGGAATACTGGTGGATGAAAAATTGAATATGAGCCAGCAACGTGTGTTTGTAGCCCCAAAATCCAATTGTATCCCAGGCTGCATAAAAGGAAGTGTGGCCAACAGCAGCCAGC
>JAVJGJ010000014.1:58847044-58860843 GCA_035590215.1 Microhierax caerulescens
GTCCTGCTGGCCACACTGGTTCTGACACAGGCCAGGATGCTGTTGGCCTCCTTGGCCACCTGGGCACACTGCTGGCTGTTGCCCAGCCGGCTGTCAACGAGCACCCCCAGGCCCTTTCCCACCAGGCAGCTTTCCAGACGCTCTTCCCCAGCCTGCAGCGCTGTGTGGGGTTGCTGTGACCCAAGTGCAGGACCCAGCACTGAGCCTGGTTGCACCTCCTACAACTGGCCTCAGCCCACTGGTTCAGCCTGTTCAGGTCTCTCTGTAGAGCCTTCCTGCCCTCAGGAAGACCAATGTTGTTCCGCACCTCCCCCCCACCCCCCCCAGCTTGCTGTTGTCTACAAACTGACTGAGTTACTAAACTCATCCAGATCAGGGGTAAAGGTATTAAAGAGGGCTGGCCTCAACACTGAGCCCTGGGGAGCACCACTTGTGACTGGCTGCCAACTGGATGTAACTCCATTTACCAAAACTCATTGAGCTCAGCCATCCAGCCAGTTTTTTACCCAGCAAAGAGAGAGGGAAAGGCAGGTATTTAACCAGATGATTCACCCCACTGAGGTCTACTCTGTTCTTTGTAATGGTCTGTGTCTTTTCTCTGAAAAGTGACAGGAGTTGCCTTCTTTAGTGGCTGTCATCTGCCTATATTAGTCAAGATGAATACATCTCAGATAAAGGACTTCATGAAGGTGTGGAATTACCATATGAATTTGCTCATGTGCAGTCCTTGAATCCATGAACTTGAGTTTTGTGGAACTTCATGTTTTGTGAAACTTCAAAATGGGAAAGCCTATGCATGTTAAGCAGGATGGTCTGAAAAAGTTTCAGGAGAAAACTGCACTAAGGATACAATCAGAAAGCAGCTGTGCTAAGTTAGTGAACTTAAGTGTGCTGAGAGAAGATTAAAAAGTTGAAGTAATCAGTGTAAATACTATTGTAATTCTGAAGTGCAAAAGAAGAAATATTTGCCAGTTAAAATCAAAGAAATCTAATATAGAAATTTTAATTGGTGATTTTTAGAAATTACTTAGTAAGAGCTATAGCTATATCTTAGGTGATCCTTTTCAATGCAAGATAATTGCAGTGTATGAGTCACCACTTAATGATACTGGTTGTTATTTTGAGACACTTCTAAGCAGTTACAATTACTGTTTTTAATTAAAATATTTGACTTGTTAGCAGTGTTACTGAGATCAGCCTGGAGTCTGCATGGAGCTGAAAATCCAGAGGTGGTACAGGCTCTCCTGTGCAGAACAGCCTCAACACAAGTAATCTGGGACTCCGCTTACAATGGCTTAGGTGCTCCTGACTTCCACTGCCAAGAGCTGAATATGCAAGTTGCTTGGGACAGAAAATTGAAGTAGTTCATTTTTCAGTTCCAGCATGACTTCTTTCAGTGTCTCATATAATCACTTGCCCTTTCCATCTGTTCCTGCTTTTAGGGGGGAAAAAAATCACTTTTTTTAAGAACAAGGCCAAAAGTTTATGCTTATTAAAATATATTAATTATTTACCTTAATTTATGACTGTAGATTTATAGTTTAAAAAGTAGTATTAGTGGCTAGACTTTATTGTTTTACATGTGACTCACCAGAGACAATTCCAATTCCAGAGCAGACACAGCTAAAAGTAATGTTTTACAAACTGTGAAGCAGTCTAGCATGAAGAAAGGCAAGTTTTTTCTTGCAAAGTATAACTGACAAAAACTACCTCTGAATCAGTGTACCTGAATATCCTATATCATTCACATTATCTAAAATCTCGACTGCCATAGTCATGTGACACACCCCAAATTTTCCTAAGAGAAGAAAGAAACAGGTTTGGTTTTTTTTTAATGGCAATGGAGTAACTCCATGTTGAACTCTGAATAACCTCATAACGCCAGTTTTCTATAAGGCGCCGCTAACACTTTGTGGGCAAAGACTTGAACTCTATCTTTGCTTATTAAAATATTTGTAGGCAACAGAAAATGCACAGCTCAAAGTTTATTAATTTGGGGCCCCTATTTAAAAACCTTTCTAACTGTCCCATGCTGTAAAAATAGCTGATTTGGTTTTATGTAGGTCATGAATTTTCAAGGGTACCATAGGGGAAAAGAGTTGCATCCATATTGGAAATATATTTGAAAGTGGAAATAAATATTTTGTTTTATATAAATAAAATTACACTTGACTACCCCAAGCCTGGACAGCAGATAGTGGGACAAATAAACATGGCATTTTAAACGTGTAAGACATGACAGATTTTAAACAAGAGACTTACAAGTGTTTGACTATTACTTACATAGATGGAAGATTTGATTCATATTATTGCATTATATCTACGTTTTTTGTTGCTTCCTATCTAAACCAGAGTGGATCTGAGCGAGGGATAATTCCACTAAATTTCATAGTTTAACCCCAGCTGACAACTAAGTACCACACAGCCACTCGCTCCCTGCCCCCGTGTTGGGATGGGGGAGAGAATCAGAAAGGTAAGTATGCTAAAACTCAGGCATTGATATAAAGTTAGTTTAATAGATAAAGTAAAATCTGCAAATGTGAGCAAAGCAAAACAAGGAATTTGTTCACCACTTCTCATCATCAGGCAGGTGTTCAGCCATCTCTGGGAAAGCCAGGCTCCATCACGCGTAATGGTTACTTGGGAAGGCAAATACCATACCTCCAAATGCCCCCCGCTTCCTTCTTCCCCCAGTTTTATATGCTGACCATGACATCATATGGTGTGGGATATCCCTTTGGTGAGCTGTGGCCAGCTGTCCGGGCTGTGCCCTCTCCCAACCCCCTGTGCTGTGCTTCTTGTTCCCTCCCAGCCTGCTCGCTGGTGGGGTGGGGTGAAGAACAGGAAAAGCCTTAACGCAGCGTAAGCCCCGCTCAGCAGCGAAAACATCTGCATTAAGAATAGTGTTTTCATCACAAATCCCACAAACAGCCCCATACCAGCTACTATAAAGAAAATGAACTCTATCCCAGCCAAACCAGCACACTAAGCCATCATAAATAATATTGTTATACCTTTATGATGATTTATCTTACAAAAATATGTCAATTAGTTAATTTTAAGCCTTGCAGTACAACTTTCCCAAATTGAAAGATTCTAAAATAAGAACACAGAAAGAAGAAAATTAGCACATTAAACGCTACAGAAGTTTTGTTCACAGGCCTTTTTCTGGAGAAAATTTACTATGGCTTTGTCACATACTGACCTTTGTCAATCCGCTGATATATACAGAAAATAAAGTCATACTAGGCTGATATAAAGCCTGTTCAATAAAATTGAACCTAAGAGTGTCCTAGAGAGCTGCATTTCTGAAATCACTTTCCCTTTTTAGGTTTGATATTTGCTGCCAATGCTTGTCAGCACAGGATGTCTTTGGTCTTTTAGTGATTTTTATAGAGAAAATTATTGAGCACATTTGTTTTAAGGTTAGATTTCCAGATGAGAGAAACTTTTTCACCTCAGGACCACTGAAGCATTACACAGTTCTGTTATGCTTAACTGTGGCAGGACAATTCTTTGCAAGCTTGAAGAAAGTTAACTTGTTTGTGAATCTACAAACAGTTAATAGTAAATTTGACTTGTCAGCATCTTTGTATTTTGTACCACATGTTCAAACATTAGTAGGAGACATAAGACAGATGGATGATTGAAACCTCAAGTATTTTTGTGTCTCACAGTCATTTCAGGAACAGTGAAAATCCTCTGAGATATGTATAAGTAAATCCAGAGTAAAATTTCTTTAACATCTTAGTGAACACATTTAGAAAAAACACTATTTTCATATTCTAGATGTAATGAAAAAATATTTTTGTCTTCTTTAAGAAAAAAAGTATTTTTGTGAAAACATATTGAAAAATAAAAACTCAAATAAGAAGATATGTGAATGATTTCAGAAGCCCAGGTTGGAGGTAATTGGAAACATTCCTGCTAAACAGTTTGAAGTGCTAATTTTCCTATTATATTCAGTTGTTTTAACACCCCTAATTTTATTCTCTTCCTGTGAAAGCATGCTATTTAAGGAAAATAAACCCAAATACAGAATACTGGGCTATGGTATATGTTGAGATTTCATGCAACTTTAATGAGTTAATGTGGTTAATAGTTTGTTATTTTAATAGTTTATTATTCTGGTTACCCTGATTATGCTTGGATACAACATGACAGTGTGAAGCACTGCACTGCATTGTCATATTGTACTCTGTATGAACTGTAAATGTAGGACTGGTTCCTTCTAGAAGATTTTACAATGCTGAATTGTGGAAAAATTCAGTAGACGCATACAGTCGTATTGTGTATAAAACACAGTAATAATGAAATAAAGGGCCAGGAGTACCTCATCCTGTCATCCTTTTTTGCTGTTTAGAAAGGAAACAGTAAACCCTACTGCTTTTCAAAATGTCCTGTTGGAACTGTGATGGAAGGAAAAAGTAGGAAAAAAAATTATAAAAAAAAAACATGAAAGCAAGAAAATATGTACTATATTAAAAATAAGAAACAGTAAAAAGTTTTTCCAAACATATAATTTCTTTATTTATTAGTCAGAATTCTATTCAAAGACCTTTTACCAGTAAAGAACATGCAGCATATTCTTCCTTGCATCAGTATCAAAATATGTTTGATTCATT
Source organism: Microhierax caerulescens (assembly GCA_035590215.1). Taxonomy (NCBI): domain Eukaryota; kingdom Metazoa; phylum Chordata; class Aves; order Falconiformes; family Falconidae; genus Microhierax; species Microhierax caerulescens. The sequence goes on from JAVJGJ010000014.1 coordinate 58,851,670, forward strand.
AGATGATGACCAGAACTCTAAACCATGGTGTAAAAGTTATGTTCCTGGTCTTTTTACTTATTGCTTACTGGATGTGATTTTGAGGCTGCATTATTTATTCTGGACATGGTGACTGAGCATGGAGGAGACAGAAAATAAATACAAAATAAAGCCTTAGAATAGACATTCAGTCCTCTTTCATACAGATAACCTTGAATAGCAAATATGAACTTAAGTAAGGACCTTTATTAAAGTCTTTGTTGCTTGAGGTCTAAAGCAAAACAGTCCATTTAAAGTACTTGATTTATGTGCAAATAAATAAATAAATAAATAAATAATATGTAGAAGATATGAATAAGCTAACTGAATTGTCTGCTCTATTTACTAAAACAAAGTGAGCCTTAACAAATTGACATATATTAGAATTTAGGTGTATGTTTGTGTAGTTCATGTAATACTCAAGATTTGATTTTGGAAAGATATTTTAAAGCACTGTACAGCTACATCTCAACAGAGTACATGAAGGAAGATGTTTTCATATGTGATAAGTCCAGGCGTTTGCCTTGAACCTGTCCCAACTTCATATTACATGACTGAAGCCCACTTTGTTTGTATCACTTAGCCCAGTTTCATGGAAAAAGAACTCCTGTATCTTGTCCACATTGTGCATAAAGCAGGTCCTTAATCCTGATAGGGAGCCAACAGCCTGTGATGCCTATCACACTTATGCAGAGCTCAGTTCAGGCAAGATCCGTATATCCAAAGGCCTTATTTTCAGATTCCAGATATCAAATATTAACTATGGGGAAAATGGAGGGGGGGAAACTCAAAACCAAAAGAGTGGATACAAATTAAATTTACAGCTTAAAATGATTTGCTTAATATTTCAACGTTTTGTGAATTTATTAGAAAAAAACACAGTGCAATTTATTTCCATAAAGATGTGTTTACAGAATACAGCCATTTCTTCACCTAGTTAAAGGGGTTAGGAAAGGCTGAAGAAAGAGAATGTCAAGAAGGCTGGAATAAGATTTAGGAGAAATAATTAATCTTCACAGTCCAGTAGGTGAGGACCTATATGTCTTTTTTGGTTGTTTCTGTGTTAATAAGAAGCTGTAATACTTGAGAGGAAATGGGACAATCATAATTAAGAAAGTTATTTGATCATGACAAATATTAAATATTATGACTTTAAACTGAGATCTAAAAAGAATGCCTAAGTTCAGTCATTACAGCAGATTTCCTTTCATTTAGCTGCTGTTTGTTTTCTGGGTACCTAGACTCAGGGAGTCTTACTGAACACAAGGTTCCTTTACAAGGCATCAAAAAGCATCTTAATTTGGTTTCCTAATATGTTATGCAAAGGCAAAGTTTTCCTCCTTACCTGTCAGTTCTCTCCTGAAAACTAAACTCATCTCCAGTGCAGTGTGACAAAAGGGTAAAATACAAGAAAAGAATAAACTTGTCAAAGCCAATTAAATCCTGAAGTACCATGAAAATTCAGGGCTTGGTAAGAGCCAGAGCATCAAATTAGAGCACCTGGTGAAGGAAAATCTTCAGTCTGAGTCTGTGACTTTTCTTTTCTTAGATCTGCTGTCTTTTCTGGTCCGATGAGGCCACTATAAGAGTTTGGTGTATAACAAATATAACAGAAACTCCATCTTCTGACAAAAATGTTTTAGAGAATAGATTAATTTAGGTAGAATTGAAGGTTTCCCTAGGTGTTACAGGCAACTGTTTAATTTTTTTTTTTAGATTAAGAATATTCTTAGTTAACTAATTACTTTTACACTGAAACATAAACAAACTCCTCTAGATAATATTTTATGTATGACTAGAGTAACTGTCTGACATATTCAGTCTTCTGATAAAACTTTTCTGCATTGTTTATACCAAACTATCTATTAGAAACTACTCATTGCAGGTAACGTCTATGAATTCTGCCTCTAACTTCTAAGTAAACTTGAAAGTCAGTGTTATTTTAAGTGGCCTCACATCTTTCTTTGGGCAGGGAACATGATAAAATAATTAATAATTTTATTTAAGCATAATGGGTTTATTAAAAATAAACCAGAATGATTCAATTAAATTCTTTGTGCAAAAAAATCATTAAAGGAGATACGTGTTTATGACACTGCTTTATAAACATGTTATTTATGATTTGACAACAGTAGTATGCCTCATCATTCTCCTGCAATGACATTATTAAAAATAGTAAGAGATGAAATGTGATGCACTGACAGTGGTGTAAATGTGTCTCTGTTATTCAACATATATGAACATGGAAGACATTGCAGATATAGAAACATTCCACATATATTTTTCTCTTGCACGATTTGGATGATTGACAGATATACATGTGTGTGTACGTACATGTATATAAAATATTTAATTCAAAATGCTATATTTTATATTAACTGCTAGATAGATGTTTATTAACTGTTTTGCTGTGATGAATGGAAGCAAAGACAGAGAAGGAAGGAATCAATGATACAACCATTTATTCAGTCATAATTAATATCTATTTGAGTAAGATCTGCTTCCTTTACAAGGAAAGATCTTACAAAGATCTGCTTTGTAGAAAACTATCGACTTCAGTGGGGCAAGGATTTCACCTCAGGAATCTGTTAATTTGATCTTAATTATAAAGATTTATGCAGTTTATTTAAAATCTTTGTTTGCTGTGAAATACTTTCACACAAAATTACATAGACATTCTCAGCCTTGCATAACCCAGTGTGAACCCATTTCAAGCTTTGGACAATAAAAAATAGAAAAAGTGCTGTCATAGTTCCTAAGACTGAAATTGTTGAATGAATACATTAAAACAAATGTCTGCTATAGAGTATTTAAAGGGGTCACATTAATATTAATGAAATAAATTTATTATTGTAAATTAAGTATGATGATCTGTTACAATATATCATTAAGAATGCCATAAAAATCCTTATAATAGTATGCTAAAATGAGATGGGTTATACATAGTTAAAGCTGTGCAGTACCTGCTTTATATGGGCTATAATTATTGCAATAGAAGATAATGACTATTTAAGTATAGCAGAAGTATAAGAATGCAAATATAGTGCTACAACATTTTGAACTATGGAAATGGAAGTATCTCCTTTAAGGCTGAAGACAGAATAAATGATTCAAGTGAAGGTGATAAAAATATTTCTAAAAAAGCTGAGGAGAGACTGAAAATTTATCCTAGATCATTGTAAATAAGACAGGGTAGTAGACCTCACAATGAAAAATAGTTGATCGCATTGATTACATTGGTAAATTGATTATTTTAGATTGTTCTTATCAGAACAGATGTTTATTAAAAAACAAGAGAATAATGTCCAAATTCTGCAAGGATCAAAGTATATCTATAAATTGATATCTACTAACTTCTGGGAGTATGAGTGTATATGTTTAAGTGTAGCACATACACAGCAATTTGAAAGAGATTTTCCAAAGCTTTAAAAACTGTTTTCAGAAGACTTTTGAAATTAAGCATTACTCAAAAGCATTTGAATATTGCAAAATCTCACTATGTGGGTAAAGCACAGGATTGAAGTACTCCAGCAAGGACAGAAATCAGAAGTAACCCTCCTATATCATTGCCTGGCTCACATGACTTGGTTGGTATGACTTTTTTTTTTTTTTCTTCTTTTCCCTTTTTTTTTAAAATGTAGTACATAGAGATGGAAAGGGAAGAGAAGTAACCCTTCAGAATTGGACACTGGATTAAAAAGAATAACCAGATTATTTATTGTTTTAAGTGAGATTTGCACTACTTATCTTTGTGCTTCCAAACATACCTGTAATGTATCACTAAGCCCATTTCAGTAAGCAGAAGAGCCACATAACACAAAAGCACTCCAACCTTTTCCATGAGATTTCTTTCAAGCCACTGAAGCTTTCTACAAAATATCAGGTTATTTTAGGAAATATTGGGTATCAGTAGAGATGTTAACAGGATAGTTGCTGGGAAATGGAAGTCATTGCAGCATGACTTCATGTTTGAATTCTTCACAGGAAATAGACTGGAACTTGGAATTAGTGGTGTAGATCAAACAAATACAAATAGGTAGTGAAGTATTCATACCATAGTTTCAGTTTATCATTTTGAGGAAAACCAGGAACAGAGGAGAAGCTGCAACTAAGCACATGGAATTTGACTAGATAAAAACAGAACTTGTTTTAACTTAATTATCAGGGTTACAATGTGCTTAAATCCTGGTTTAAGCAGCTAAATGTGCTGAGCTGGATGAGAATATTGTCAGGCATCATAATGTCAGAAATTGTGTCTTCTGGAAAATCTTTGATTCTTTCAGTGAGTGTTATAAATAGGAAATTTCCATTTCCTTTGGTTTTTCATTTTCATCTAGAAAAAAAAACCAAAAAACCAAAAAGGACTCCAGAGTCCTATATCCAGAGATATAGGTGAAGATCAGGATAAGAGGAAAATAATCACAGGAAGGGATGGAAAAGTGTCCAGGTTGAAGGAGAAATATATAGTGGTTTTGAAATAATAAGAAAACTTAATCTGATTCACTTTTCCTGGAATCCAACAGAAAGATTCTTTCTGCATTCAGTTTTTCAGACCTGATCCTCAAAACTAAGTACATTGGATCAACTTAAGATAGTAGTTGTTTGTGTTAGGAAATCTTTTGAAGTTTAAAGGCTAAAAAATAGAGTACTTCTTTATTATCCACAACTTTGTATTTTAATATAAAGAACAACTCCACCACAGTGTCATATTACTTTTCAAAGGCTGCAGTTTTAGCATATGTGTGTTCAGGGCACAGTATTATGCCATCTAGCCTTTTAGTATTTACAGAGGTGCTGTATTGTTTAGATTTGCAGTTTTTAAAATTCTGGGGTTTTGGGAGGGAAAAAAAAGCAAATGCTGATGATTCAAATGCATTTGAATCCTATTAAAAGTGTTAATTTGCTGCAGTAATAATTTATGATTTTAATTATAAGCCTGAAAAGCAGATTTAGAAACATAGTTGGCACGACTGTAATGTTAATTTGTCCTTTACCGTTTATTGAAAACAATATGTCCAATGTAATTACAGTGTGTGTCAAATAACCCACCACTTTATTTTTTTTAATGCATGATCCATTAATTTGCTTGATTAAGATGACTTGCCATCTGCTAAGGCATTTTTCTGTGGTTTCATCATTATGTCCAAATAGTAAGAAAAGATATAAAACATTTCCTTTTATTTTGTTTAATCTCCATTTTCTTTCTGTTATCCCATTACGCCCTCACTATGGTATTCATCATCAATTTCTTCCTGGTTGTTACAAGGGTCATGTAGTATCCATTTCAGTAAACAGGACAAACAAATTACAGAATCATATGAGTACAGTTGTATTAGATGTGAAATCAATGTCAAATACAGAGTGCTGTATTACCTTCTGTGGGTATTTAAATATTTATTTTTCTAAAAGTACTACTATTGTCTTATAATTAAAATTATATTCAATTGAAACTAGAGAGTTTATTAACGCACTTCTTCCATTCTCTTAATCACCAAACCATAGAGTTTTACAAATATTGCCAAACCAATGTGTAGTCCATTTAAACCTAATGAGATTACATTCTTAGTGGCTTTGGCTGGGTATAAAAGAGAAACAGTATGATTATGTGTTTACATGCTCTCTTTGTAATCCATAAATCTCAGAAGTACTTTTTTGCCAGCATACGAAGTTTCTCTATCCAGACCTTTTTGGTAGTGTCTCTTCATAGTCCACAAAACTGACAGTGTTACTTCTGAAATCTTTTGATTATGCTAAGAATATAATGATTTTTATAAATAGACAGCTGTATAGAAGAAAGTGTCTTCAGTTAAGAAAATATTGTCCTAGTTTTCTCTTTTCCATGGGTATCTTTGGAAAATATTTTTAACTTGCTATACCTTAATTTTCAGTTTTATCCATTTATCATCTCTGCATGCAAAGAGATTTTTGCAGATCCTAACTTTACCAAGGGAATTTGCAAAGATTAATTTTAATAGAACCCAAAACTTAAGTTGAAATTTTAGGTACATCTCTTTTTCAACTGGTATTGATTAGGTGATTCACTTTAGAATTTTACTGACTGATCTACTGATGTATGTAGCAGTAATTCATGCTAACAAAAAGGTGTCACTTCATAAATTATTGAATACAGATAATCGCATGCCCTGGAGACTGATGAATGAAAAGAATGATGAATTTTATTCTGTCTTCTCCGGAGGAGATAGGCAGTTACCTCCATGACATATTCTCCTTTTACCCTAGGACTGCTGATACCTTCTGATAAATATGGGGGTGTATACCACAAACCAAGTCAGATATGGGGTGCCTAAAAGCAGAGCAAAGAAAATGCAGGTCATACTTCCACCAGGCCCATCAAACTTACAAGGAAGTGGTAATGCAGCCCAGGGTTGCAAAGGCCCTGCTCTGTGACTCCAAGGACTTTAAAGGCTATTATACGACAGCCCAACTCTGTCCAATCCAGCCCAATCCAGGGAATTGCTGATAAAATGTTTAAATAGATCTGTGCTTTAGGGCCCATGGAAAAGGAGGTCAGCAGAGCAAAGCAATTATGCATACTTTGTGCTCCCTTATTGGAACTGGATTAATATTTTATCATTGAGCACTCACTGTTCAGGAAGACAGAACTACTTCTGGTTTGGGCCAGTTTCATTAAGAGAATTCACCTGAAATTAAAAGAGAACATGTTTCAACTACCTGAATCATTTTGTTAAACCATTTGCATTTCAGACACTTAGAGGAAAGGCTGAATATGAAGTAAAGCCTAGACTTAACACAACTGAGCATAATGACTCTGTCTAGCAGCTCAGTCACTAAAACTTCCCAGTGATACAGAATACCTGAACCTACTGTCTGAAAACCTTTCTGCCTGGAACACTTACTGCAGCAGAATGCATAAAAAACTATCAAACAAACAAGCAAAAGGGTTTTTTTTTGTAGATTTTTTTTTTTGAGAATACTTTCCATACAAATTCTTTAAATATTGGAGCAGGCATTGGATTCACCCTGTAAGTGACTGTCATAGTAATTTTCTCTCTCTCATCTAATAAGTACTTAAAAAAATTATATGAAGAAAAACAGTTTGCATGAGGTGTTAAGGAGGTAGTTCTAACTCCATGATACTCCTGTGGTTAAGTTCTCACTTGGGATGGGCAGGCATTAAGTTCAGATGTGCTCTCTGCTGTGCTTCAGGGTAAGAAGGTAGCTGTAGGTCCAAGGTAGATGACCATGGAATCATTGTTTAAATTTCTTAATTAACAGTGATATAATACCTACATTAGAGACTGAATGAACACAGTAACTAGACATCCTGCAGCTGGCTTATTGGATCCTTCTCCTAGAAGATGGGATAGATTACTTATCATGTGAGACAGAGAGAGAAACTGATCCTAGTCCAGATCCTGAGTGAGTAGCTCCAAGTACTGGATTACTAACAAATACATCAAATTTTTGTTTACTTTTAAAATTACTATTACTATTCTGCAGGTAGTGTGTGCAAGTATACTTTAACACTGTTACATATCCTATATACAAAACACCCTGTTTCTCATTGGATCGTTTTTATTTGTTTATTAAGCAATAGCACCAGTAACATCAGTTTCTTAAGCCTCTGCTTTCTATGTTATTCTGAAATGAAGTAATATATTTGTCAATTGCACTTAACAGACTGTATTGTAAGACTTGTGTTAGCACCTGACTACACCTTTCAGCACGTTCATAAGGACAAAAATAGCTTATGCTTTCCATACATCCCAAGGGTGCTAACTACAGCACTCTTTAAAAGACCAGGTTCTGAGAAAGGTATACAAAATCTCATGTGAGATAACAGGTATAACCTGTGGAATTCACATATAGAAAAACCCCACGCAAATAACTCCCCAAACATTTACCAGTCAAAGATGGTCTTTTTGGCTTCTTTCCCTTAAATAGCTCTTGAAAGAAAAGATTAAATTTGCCACACAAAATTATACAGAGTAAAAAGGCCTTTAAAAAAATACCCAAAACAAAACAACCTTAGAAAATTTATGCAGAATGCATCAATTGACTGCAACTCTGTCTAATGAAGTCCTACAAAATGCACTGCCACTACTAGCAGAAACAGCTGCCCCACTAACTAAGAATGTGCCCTAGGCTAAATGACTTGTGCTGGCCAACATCTTCAGATCAGATGACAAATGGTTAACAGCAATCTCAGAGGCCTCACCTACACGTTGGTTTCAGCTGTAGACCTGGAGGTGCTTTTGTACTGATGGGCAGATAGGAAAATGGAAGAAAACAAAATGGATAATGACAGAAATAAATTTGGATACATTAAAAATAAGTGATTTTTTTCCCTCTGTCCCCTTAGTGTTGGTAGATGTATTTGTGTTTTCTTCTGACTTTACCACAATAGCAAAAAATGAGTTAAAAATATTAATTATATATAAAAAATAGATTATACTAATATTTGTAGATCAAATACATAAAATATTCTAGTTTTAGCATATACTGTTATCTAAGGTCGTGAGCCAGGAGTGGCATATAGCATGTAACTGAGAAATTCCTGCAGTCATTTGATTTAAACAGTTTTTGAAAGAAATTTAATTAATTCCTCAAAAGGGAAATGTGTTAATACAACAAAAGTAATAGATCTCTTACTGCTTTAGGAGTATAACTGGTTTACAAATGTTCCCATCTCACGTCGAAGACATTTTATCTAGTGTTGTAAAGTCTACTAATACTATGCTGTGGTATAGTATAGGTTCCCATAGTAAATATAACATTTACTTTAAAGTGACTTATTATAAAAGGAAAAGATTTAACGTAATGATTCAAAAAGTAGTAAAATTATTTTTAGAGCACCTTTCTTTCTTTCTGAAAAATGGAAAAAAATAATATTCTTACTTTAGAGTTTGGGTTTTTGAGAAGGGACAATTCTCTGCCGTCTTTGTATTACGTGGTAGGAAGGGGAAAGGGGAAACTGAAGGAAATTTCCTCTCAAGGTAGATAGAATGAAACATGGGTTTTTAATGTATTTGTATTTCATATGTACTCTTTTCCTTACATCAAATATGGATTTTTTTTTATTTTTTTTTTTTTGTGGTGGGTTGGCCCTGGCTGGACACCAGGTGCCCCCCAAAGCCGCTCTGTCACTCCCGGCCTCAGCTGGGCAGGGGGGAG
>JAVJGJ010000014.1:58861741-58953957 GCA_035590215.1 Microhierax caerulescens
TGGAGCCGGCTCGCATTAGCTCCATCTCAAGACCGAGGGGGAGCTTCGAAGGGCTCCTCTCGGAAGCCACTGCTGCAGTCCCCTGCTACCCGAACCTTGCCATGCAAACCCAATACAATTATAATGTTTACAACAGGTAGACACTGTACCTGAAGGAAGGTTGCTGCTACTTAACACTGAAAGTTTCAGCAACTTCAGATGGTGGAATACCATCAGGATCTGCAGAACTCATAAAAGCTTGGGATGAACTGTTCCACTTTTCCAGTAAAGTCTGAAAATTTCTTAAAAAAGAAAAGATAGAACAGATCTTGTTAAATTCAGGGTGGAAATACTAAAAAACAGTCACAACACTTCAAGACCCATTCCAGCAGAGAATTATAAGGGAAGCACAGAGAAGCAGCTTAGCTGTTTGCCTACTTCTGTGTAAAGTCAGATAAAAATTAATGAAGTAGAAGAATTGATGATTATATAAGAGATATGACATAACAGGCATCTCAGAAATAGGAGAGGAATCAGTGAAATACTGTAATAGCAGGACACAAATGGTACAGAAATGAGAGACAAGATATTATATGGAAGAGTAACAGTGCATGTTAAAGAAGTGAAATAAAGTAAATACTTGAACTGTAAGTTCAAGCAACAGAGTATTCCCATAATTAACATGAAGGGTTGACTAAGCAGAATGTTAATAGTACTATGCCTAGTCAATCAATGACTGACTATGACTGGACAGTTAAGAAGGTGGAAATACACACAAAATGGCAATGTAAAATGCAACAATTAAAAGCAAAACTACGACGATAAAGGGAGACTCCACTTACCTCCATGTGAACTGGGTAATGTTCCAGTAAAGAATGGTGTAGGAAATAAGTGATTAGACAACAAACAGGACTTCTTATTAGCAATCCTAATTAAAAAAATTCACAAGAAAAGTAACACCTCTTAGTTTAGGCCTGAGCTGGAAATGCAACCAGATTCAGAAGAGCCTGTTTGTAATAATGAATTAAATAAATTTTAATGTTCTCAAAAGATTAAAAGGTTCCTTCAGAATCTTCCACAGTAATATTTAATTTTGAGAAAGAAAATTGCATCAAAGCTGGAAATGATTATTAAAAGCAGCAGCTAAAAGTTCAGTTTCCTGGAGGCAACAACTGTGTGGAGCAGAGAGATTTACTTCATATAGTTTCCAAAGGCTTTCAACAATATCTGTCACAGAGGGATAAGACAGAAAATAATCCGCCATGAGATAAGAGGGAAGATCTTCACATGGATAAATAATGGGGTAAATGTCAGAAACACAGGGTAGGGGTAAACAGTGCATTTTCACTAGGGTCTGACCCTGAAGGGCCATGGTGGTCTGTGCCATGGCGTGTGCTGTTCAACATGTCCGTAACTGACCTGGAGAGAGGGTGAATAGCAAATGACACAGCTTACTAATTAATACTGTTATTAATGGCAGCAAAGATGAAAGTTGACTGAAGAATTGCAAAGGGCGGTACAATACTGTATGACTGGACACTAAAGGTAAAGGACATTCAGTGTTGATAATGTAATACAGTGCAAATTGTGGGAAAAAAGTACCCTAATTTTGCATAGATAAGATGGGTCTGATTTGGCTATTACCACTCATTAATGGAAACTACAATGGAGAACAGAATTAGTATTTTATTATCAGGGTTTTCTGCTGTTGAATATATTCATAAATTATTGGGAAACAGAATGAATAACGAGATGTCAAGCTTTGTTAGTAATAAAAAAAATATTCACATAGTTAAAACTAAAATTGACTGTAAAATACTACAGAAGACTCTCATGACAATTAAATGGTAAATTAAATTGATTGTTGATAAATACAAAATATTTTTCAAGGGGGACAAATACCAAATGCATCCTAATTATACACACAAAGTGATTGGCTCTAAATTAGCTATCAGTATTCCACAAGGAAATTTTGGACCCATTGTGAATATTTTCTAAATGTCAGCTTAGTGCTGAATATCAATTTAAAGAACAAATAGAATGTTGAAATTATCAGAAAGACAACAATGAACAAGATGAAAGACGTGACTCTGCCATAGTATAAATCTCTGGAAGTGTTGCAGTGAAAATGCTGCATGCTTTTCTGCTGGTTCAAGTGTAGAGTGGGACCCAAAAAGTGCCATGAGGACAGTCAGAATAGCAGGACAGCTACCAAGGAGAGGCTAAATAAAGAGGATATGAGTGATATCGCCAATGGAATGAGGAAGCTCTTTTTTTTTTTCTCACAGCATTATGAAGATGACTTAAGCCAAGAATGGAGCAGTAAGATGTGTCCTGGAAAGTCTTATTGTGGATTTATAATTGCATTCTCAGATTCAGGATATTCATGTAGTATTGACTATGAGAAATCAGGAAGGTACAGATGGAAGCATATTTGCTCTGTTTCCAGTAACTTTTTCCTTAAAACCTACTGGTGATCAGTCTCAGAGACAAAGTACTGGGCTAAATAGGTTTTAGGTCTAATCTAGGACACCTATCATACACTGTTTTCCTGAATCTGAGTTTGAAACATTGCTAGACAGACACACACACATAAATATTTCTTTTAAAGACAAACCCCCAAACTTTATTTTGCCTTTTTTTCTTTTTTTTTTCCCCAAGCATAACCCAAAATGGCATTTCCCTGTACAGACATTATGTTTGGAATAATTTTTCCTAGTACTTAGATTTTAATAATATGATGGAATGGGTGGGATGGTGTCACGGTTTAAGTCCAGCCAGCAACCAAGTACCACACAACTGATTGCTCACTCCCCCCTCGCTCAGAGAGATAGGAAGGAGAATCAGAAAGGGATGTAAAACTTGAGGGTTGAGATAAGAACAACTTAATATGTAAAGCAAAAGCACTCAAGTGAAGCAAAACAAAGAATACATTCACCACTTCCCATGGGCAGGCTGGTGTTCAGCCACCCCCGGGAAAGCTGGGCTCCATCACGTGTAACGGTTAGTGGGGAAGACAAACACCATAATGCCAGATGTCCCCACCTTCCTTCTTTTTCCACCAGTTTATATACTCAGCATGATGCCATATGGTATGGAATACCCCTTTGGCTAGTTCAGGTCACCTGCCCTGGCTGTGTCCCTTCCCAATGTCCCTCCAGTCCTCTCACTGTCAGGGCCTGAGAAACTGGAAAGTCCTTGACTTAGTACAAACAAAGCAACAACTAAAACCATCAGTGTGTTATCAACAGTGTTCTTACACCAAATCCAAAACACAGTACTGCACCAGCTACTAAAAAGAAAAATATTCCAGCTGAAACCAGGACAGATGGTCACATTTTCTGCTGCTCTTTTACTTTGGACAAGTCACTTTTGAATGTCACTAAACTCTTAGATGGAAGATCTGTCTTTAGAGGAGTTGCATGTATGTTTCAATTGAAGATCATGTTTAAATACTTCAGTATGCTTTATATAGATACAGATGCTGAAAGTATAGGTACAGGCAGATACATTTTTTATTAACTATTAGCACTAGGGTTGTGTTTTTTTCTGAAGCATTCCATCATCTTACAAAATTACAAGTTTTCTGTTTTCTGAAGTTTAAGCCTGAATCCAGACACTGCATTCAGTTTTTAGTGATACTTGGATTTGTGCCTCAAGACTCTGTCTAACTAGGTCAGTCAGGCTCAGCACATATTTGATTCATTTAATGAATTTGTATTTTTATGTTCCTAAAATGTTTAAATTAACTTTCAATATCACCTCTCATCTATTTATTGTTTCCATTAATAACATTTTTTTCATCTTCCATTTCAAAGCTCCATAAGTGAAGAGTTGTAATAAATTAAGCTAAACAGGCAGTCAAAAAGAATTTGACCATCTGATGATTGTATTATTTAAAATACAGTGTAACAGGCTGATTTATTTTTTGCCATGAATGATGCTAGAAGGATGCTGCATAAGCTCCACTATGAAATTTTTTTTCTTTTTCTAGTCTGTTACAAGTGCATCAAGCTAGTCTGGGCAAAAATACAGAATCAGAAAGCTAATAATAATTCTCATGTACCTGTTTTTCCCGCACAAACCAGTGTTTAAAAAGTTAACATCCAGGCATTTCAGTGAGTTGTCCAGCAAGATTTGATTTGATGTTAAGCAATCACTTGTCACTTGCCATTTTACTGTCATTTGTTGAGAGTTAAACTACCAGGAAATTTAAAATCTGACTAGAGATTAAAAGCCAGCAGAGGCACCACATAAAAAAAAGGCAAAATCAGAAGGTCATCACTGAATTGTTGTCTCATACTGAAATGCTTGTCATTGCTGATGCCCTTTAAGTGGTGTAGTGGAAGTTAAAATAATAATGAAAAAAATCACAAATTCACTGTCACTAGTGTACCTTTCACCTCAACTTGTATACAGTGAGCTTCACCTATTCTCATTTTGCCTTAATAGTCCACAAGTCCTGCTTATAGCTTGTCTTTGAGGATCCTAAAAACTCCATGTACAATAGGCACTACTATAGGAGTAATGGTCAAATTCTAGATTGTTGTGGTGAGTCAAGAGACTTTGCTAAACATGACTGCTGTTGCTGAACTAATAGCAGAGAAATCAGATGACAGGAAGTTACTGCTGCATTTAGAAAGATCACTGTGTCCAGTTTGGGCCCCATAATTCAAGAAGAATGCAAAAAGCTGGAGAGGGAATGGGGAGAGCTGCCAAGAGAATTAGAATCCTCGTGAAGACAGGCTGGGCTATCTGAGCTAGGTTTGTTCAGTAAAGAGGAGAGTAAGGGGAGGTCTAATAATGGTCAGCAGGTGCTTGAAGGGCATTGACAAAGAAAGCAGAGGAAAACTCTTCTCAGTAGTAACATTAGATGCTATAGCAAGCAGCAGTGGCCAAACATTACAGCTTTGAAGTTAGTTACTAATGAAAAAATAAAAATGCTCTGGAAAGCAGCATAGCCCTGAGAACATTACTCCGGGAGGTGGTGGCATCTCTGTCTTCAGGGCAGAACCACACCTGACCTCATCTAATGTCAACGGTCATCAAAAGTCTGTCACATTAATTCCGTGTTCTGTGAAATATCTATTCCTACATCAGGACTTTTTTATTGTGGAGCTGAATGATAACACTTTATTGTAGATAGTTTAGTCAATTCTAGATTCCATATCTGTAAGAATAAAAGAAAATGGTAGTGGCAAATAGACTGTGCAGAAGATTTCATCTGTATACAAGAGATCCCTGTCATCATCCCAAAGACTAATATGTAGTCATGCCACCGAGATGCTCACTGCTTGTTTTGTGGCAATGCTGCTCTAATTAAATTATGCTGTGAGTGACTCAGCAAATAGTAATATCCATCAAATTTCTCATGGTGAAGGAGATTCCTTTGTATATAGAAGGTGTTCACTTGCATTTTTCAACCTCATTGCATCCTAGAGAAGGAAATATTGCTGCAGTAGGTGAAGGCTTTGCTGACATGAATTCTCAAAGATCAACAAAACTTTGATCTTCTCCACTCAGCCATAAAGGCAAAGTGAACATCCAATTATGTGTTGCAAAACCATATATTGTCAAGTTGAAGGAGTTGATTGAAAATGCACCCTAATAAAGCAATAGTTTAATTGAAGCAAAATGAAAAAATAATAATAATAAAAAGCCCACAAATGAACAAATGAATGAATAAAAAGGCTCAGAGACACGCTAAACTCTTTAAGTAACATGTTCTAAAGACCTGTTCTCTGGAGCTTATCAATGCAGAACCTGTGCCAGCTTGAACAGAACAGAATGTTATTCACAAAGGTGAATTCAGCTCTAACACTGCTTCCTTTTCAGCAGCTGAATTTTCTGGGCCTAGTTTTTCTTTTAGCTAAATCAATATAAATGGTAGGTGACTGCAGAAGTTATTCTTTTGTCTCCACTGGAGAAAAAAACACTGCTTTTGAAGGTCACTTCAGTGTCACATATTGCAGTTTTTGGAAATAGAGTTTTGCAGGCCTTTTCCAGCTATTGGGAAGTGTTTCGTGGTTCATGAGGTATAACAGCCAGTAACAACAGAAGTTGCTATAAAAAGCGTGAAAAAATGGACTAAATTAGCCTAAAAAGAAAAGAACACCAAGATAATCTCATGATATTAAATGGTGAGTTGCAAACAAGTGAGGGATACAATCAGAAATCAATGGACCAAAAAGGATATTTCAACGTCAGGCTGTTCAATGAATAGAATAAAGTAAGTTATGCACTATTATTTTCCCTTTTCCCTCCAAGTTCACTCTCTGAAAACAGTGAGGCATCTGATCGCATTTGCATTGATACTAAGCAATCTCTAGCCACACACAGTTTTCATGTGCTGAGCTTATCTCATTACCAGGAGACTTTAAAATTAGCTCAACATTTAGAGGCAGTAGAGCTCAGGTATCAAAAAGATAACTTCTTAGCAGAAAAATGACTCAACAGGTTGCAATGAGTCCTTCACCTGAGTTTGTGTTCTTGTTGATGAAATTCATCCATTGCAACATCTAAACCAGCGTATACCAGGGAGAATGCCTTGTTCGTGACTATTGGATAACTTAGAAAAATAGGATCTTGTTCTGAACTTTCCCTACTTTTTTTGATTTCCCTTCTACCTACATACTCTCCCAGTCCTTGTTTTTCTGTTTGCCTCTTCTCATCTGGCATTAGGAGAAATTGTGCTGTGCAACATCAGAAAATTCATCCAGATGAGAAAGAACTCAAAAAAGAAAGCAAAGAAATGTTAATCAAATCAGTAAATTATCTTTGTTGACAAGCAAAGCAAGCCAAAATTCAGAGCAGCCACTGTTACAGCATGTTTGCCAATCCATAATATATATCTGTGTAATAACTTATTCTACAGCCACTGACAAAAAGCCATGTTTTCTTCATGTTTGTTATTCTGTCCCTTCCTTCTACAGCTGCTTTGTTAAATGCAGGAAATAACTAAGATTTGCATTGTTTGATGAAAATGTTACAGAAATAGCTTTTTCTTCCTTTCTAAAAACTTTCACTTCAAAATACATTTATGGGGTTTTTTTATTTCAAAAAACCTGTTGCATTTGAGAACTTTTTGATTTTTTTTTTTTTTTTTGGTGAAAATTGTTACATTTTACATTGAAAATACTTTGGTTTAATTTTTGTACCATTTTTCTTGTAATGAGTGCATTTCCCATCTTTGGCATTACTTTCTGAAACAGTTTTCTGTGCCATAAAACACTCAAAGAAAAATCTTTACTTAGTGACCAGGTCAATCACTGTGAGTGTCACACATATCCCTTGAAAATCAACAGTGTGATTATCAGTTACAACTGGGAACCATAGAGTCAATCGAAGGGTGAGTTACGGCTTCATTCAGATGTGGATTCAGTCTGCTCCCCTGCCTCAGAATATGACTTTGCAGGAAGACATTTAGAAATAGAGGATGTGGAGGCTGAATTGCCCAGTGCAGTAGGTTTCAGAAATCTGCATTGGTCACCCAGGCCATAGAATACAATTTATGAAGGGCTTTGCACATCACCACACAAATGCCAAGCTGCTAGGTGCAGATGGAGTTTATGTACATCCCAGGTCCAAAAGGGGTATAAAACACGCCAGGAGCACTTTGTTGCTTCCAGACTGAAGTAGCTATGGGACAGAGAATTTAGAAAAGGTTTTTTTTCAGTTTAGTGTTTACATCTCTGCTTAGTTCTGCTTTATGTACCTTGGTCTTTTTTAAAGCTCTGAATTCTAAAAACATCCCAAAGAAATGAGAGAGTCATGAATTTCAGTGGAATTAGGACCCTTGCTCTCTCATTTCTTCACCTGCAGAATAGGAACCTCTATTCTCTTGTTGGAAGAATGTTTCGAGGGGTAGCATAGATGCATTAGAGAACAGTAAAGGAATATTTTTTCAAAGAACAGTTACTAACATAAAGCAATATTCTATTACAGGAGTGTGATGGTGTCCATATATTTAGGTAAACTATGTCCAGACCGATTTAAAGCATTTTCATATGGAACAACTGGTCTTTGCCCCTATTGACATTGTTTTCATCAGGCAGACATTTTTCTGTGTTGTTTATTAAGGCTATTTTCCCCCACCCAGGTGCTGGTGATTTTCCAGAACAATCAAGAAGACTTCTCAGGGGAAAATGTGAGGTGATCTGTGCTCAAAATACAGCAAAACAGGGAAGACATACAAGCCATAATTAGGAAAAAAGTATTTATTTAACTTTTTTATCTAATCGTTTTGCTGCTAGTAATTATGGGTTAAAGGGGGAAAACCAAAACCAAATAAAAGAGAGGCTTTATTTTAAAGGGGGGGATGGTTTCTTTAAGCACACAAACTAGTGATAAGCTTTTTTTTTAATTTTTTTTTTTTTTTAAAAAGAACTCTTATTTGCTGGGTAAGTGTGTTCAATTTTTCAATGTCTTTGGATGAACCACAATCCCAAATCAAATATTGTCATGCATTATTAAATTAAGTCAATTATGTGTCAAACAGATGACGTTATGTATGAAATTTGTGCTGATAGAGACTGCATTTTTAGAGGGCAGTCAACATATTAAATCCTAAAGAGAGGCAATATATTTTTCTGCTTGCAGATCCCTTTGTAATTCACTGGGATACATGATATAGAAGTTTCCACATGCCAAATGCAACCCTAATAATTTACAGGGAAATGTAGTGATAAAGAATTCAGAGGACTAGAGGAAATACAAATCCATTATCAACTTTAGACATCAGGCTGTGTTGGCAGTTTTTAATTCTTCAGAAGTTTATGCCACTTCTGGTTTTAATTTACTTTCATTTTTTTACCCCATGTGAGGGCCTCCTGGCATCCATATGTTATTGCTAAAAAAAAGAAAAGAAGTCAATACTAAAAACCAAACCAAAACCAAAACAACAAAACCCCCGAAGTCTAAAGGAACTGGGTAGCTCTTCTCTCAAACCTCTACAGCCTGTTTAGTATCTTGTACATGCTTACCAGGTGCTTATTCTTAACTTTGAGAGGGTAGCTAAGTGGCAGCTTCTCTGATTCCCACCTTATGTTACATCTGACCATCTGTGCAGGGATTGTTTTGGAATGTCCCTAATCTCTCAGCCCACCAAACTCTACACTCACAAAAGTAAGTTAACAAAAAAAAGTTGCAAGTTGCCTGGGTTATTGATTAATACAACCCCACCTCAAAAAAAAAAAAAAAAAATTAAAAGGTCAAACTTGTAGTCATATGGTAAGTTCTTACCTAATAGTCTTTCTGAAGGATAAACTAACCTTTCACAGTTGTAATTACTGTGCTACGTACATACAGAAAATTATTTTGTATATATTATGGGGCTGGGCCTGTTGCAGAGGATTCATGTAAAGCTTTGCTTGGAAATTGCTTGGAAATGTAGGGAGATCCACAACACTATTCTACTGGACTTGTGGACACGATTTCCCCCACAGCTAAAGCTTGCTTACTAAAATATTCCCTCTGTGGTGTATTGTCCATTTCCTATTTGTTTTATTTAATGCCTGTTTGATATAATTTCCCAAGGGAATATCTCTTCATGGAAAGCCTTCCCTCCCCTCCCCTCCCCTTCTTTTATTTTTTATTTTCTTTTCTTTCCTTTTCAATCAGGACTACAAAAAATACAAAAAATCGGTTTAAAATAAATATATGATACAAATTCAACTCCTATTTATACCCATTTGTATATAAATATAAACCAAGCTCACGGTGTTGAATTTGTGTTAGTAGAACTGATGACAGAATCTGGCCCCAAATAACTTACAATAGTGATATCTGCCAGTATCACACAGAGGGTTGAATACATCTAAGGCTCACAGAAGTCCTGGATAAAGGTAAATACATTAACTTTGTTTTGCTTTTTTGGGAGTAGAAACAGATTGGCCAGATGATTTTTTTGCAAGTTCTTACAGTAACTCATGGGCAGTGATAGAAAATACAACACAGGGCCAGCCAGCTTTTAACTTTAAGCTCTAGACAACACATACTCTTTATCTTAGCTGATAGTTGATTCTCAAGGGCGTACTGGAAGCTGTAACCATTCCCTTAAAGCTTATATACATTGTCTGGGACTGAAACTTTTTTCCAAATATTGAAATTTAAGTGTATAGTTTTTAAGATATTATTTGTCTTTATTTTCAACATACACTACTCACAAGGTTATTGCCAACTGCCTCTGAACTGCTAAGTTGGCAGTGTGCTCACTTTGGGTTTGGATTTCAAGCTGAGAAAAGACATGCTGCACTGCAAGCATGTTTCCTGGGAAGACAGCTGGACTTGCAGACCGAAATTATTCCTTTTTAATTGCTACTCAGAGATGATGTGCAGAATGTGCTACTAAAGAGTCTTTATTTTGGTCCCAAAAATCAGCAATCCAACATTTAGCTGATTTTGGGGAGAGAAACTGGTGGTAGAACTCCTTCTACTGGACGTGCAGCATGAAGAACAGAATTCCCCACAAGTTTGAAAATGTAAGGGGTGGGGTGGGGGGAAAGGTGTAAATTATTTCAAAATTATTTCAGCAAAGAATTGCAGAGTTACACAGGACAACATGCCTTCTTTAACTGAAGACAATGCATTTGTTTCTTTTTCTTTTTTCAATCTCTGACCTGAAATTAGAAGCCAAACCCCAGTTGTATTACTGGTGCTTTCAGATGTGGTTGGCAGACTACCTTGTCCACTTGCAGAACATGACTGCTATTGCCTAAGCGAACAGAAACTCAAGTGCCCTCCAGGTACAGACAGGAAAATTAAGCAACTTACAAACAGTGGTCTCGATACTGGGTCTGAATCATGTTCATTTTATGTAATGAATCCTACTCAAAGCCAGCAGAAAAGATTTAATCTTATTAAGGCAATTCCTTGGTAAATTGCGCTATTTTAAATTGCAAATGATGGTGTTAAAATGAAGAGTGACTTCAAACAATGGAGTGAAAGACTGTTACTGAAATGAAAGCTCAGTAAATGACTCCATTCTCTGCTGCCACAGTTCTATATGGAGACGATGGATTTATAGGAGGAGTGTACTTTTTCTACTTCTCCTGATAGGTTTAGTGATCAGAAAGATATACTACTGAAATAAATTCATTATATTTTGATTTGGTGAGCAAAATTATATTTTTTTTTCCTCTGTCTAAAATTATTTCTTATGTCTTTCCACCTTAGGATTTTTCTTCTTTTTATTTGGAGGCAAACCCAGGTAAGTAAAAACCATTCCTGTCAGTAGGCACGCAATAAGACAGGTCTTTAATGCTCTTCATATTTGCTACCACTTTTTCCTTCTAAAAGCCAAAAAGGTTCAATCTACTTTACAAGACTGTTGACATCTGTTAGACTTTTGCAGGTTTTGATGTTGGAGAAGGGTCTTAAAAATACCAAAGTTGCTAATCACTCAACAAAATCACAGAAGTTACCTGAGCATGGCCATGAACTGTTAAGTGGTTAACTGCTTTAATTACCCTCTTGCACTAACTAGAATACTGTGTGTAAGTGAGCATGTATGTGCATGCTGAAGAACTAATTCTACAAAGCAATTAAGTAGTTAATGGAACTCTACATTGCTTTGAGTTCTGTCTTTCAGAGTATATGGTATATCAAAACGTTAATCCTTTTCTTCTTTTCACACGTTGTAATTGTTCTCTTATTCTGCATGATTTTTTTTAAAAAAATATTTTTTATACTTAACTTTATGCTCTGAAAGAGCGGAAGAGTTAACTCCCTTCCCTGAACTGCAAGAAGGAATAATGCTTTAAATAAATGCACCAGTTTAGATCAGTTGCAGAAGCAAATGGAGATCCTGCATAACTAATTGAGATTATTTTAATAGCCACAAGATCTGGATCTCTCTAAAGACCATTTAAAGAACTGCTGCTTTTCAAAAGTGATCTTGTCTATTTACTTACAGGCTTCTATTTTTTATGGTCATTGTCTGTAAGTTATGTTTTGTTCAGCACTGTGCATTTTGATGTATTGCATGTAACTTTGAGCAGCCAATACACATAAATTGGCAAAACTCAGTTTAAGGGAAAAAGTGGAAATCAGACATGCCTGTTGCACTGAAAATATACACAGTCCAGCTTTTCCGTAGTATATTCTGAATGAATTGCCCTTCTTCCTGTTCTTTTCTCTACCACCTAAAATGCTTCCCTCAAGTTCTTCAGTAAAATGTTGCATATTAATTGTACTTGCTCTGCCTTGTAGAACATTATTTAACACAGCTCAGTAGAGGTACAAGCTTCTGTAGCATATGGCACTACTGTGCTTTGGCAAAGGTGTGCTGACATTCTTCTGCTTCCTCAGCAAGAATTCAGGTATGGAGCCATTCACTTCTGCCTCTAAACCTCTGAGTTCCTATGCTGAAAACTTAAGAAACATTTGTTGAAGTGACATCCTTTTCATCTGGTCTTTGCAAACACTAATGCTTTTATTGAGGAAATAGTTTTCAGGCTCAGGTTAATGTAAACTATTGGAAGCTAACATTTTAATGCCCATTGGTACACAAAAAATGTGCAGATACTTCCTCAAAATGACTATGTAAATATATTTGATTTACCTTGTGGCTAAAAGATAAGAAAATGTATCTGCAATTACAGCACCATATGTGGCAGTGACATGTAAATTATATTAATTGGTCAACCACCAAAGGCAACAGGTATCTGTTTTCTAGTCAAGCCAAATTCAACTGCACTTGGGTTAAGCTAATTTTAATCCTTCATTAACGAGATTCCTTAGATACAAACTCATGAAAATTCACAAAGTCCCCACACAAGGGCAGAAATAAAAAGTAGAGAAGTTGGAATTTGCATGTCAAATTAATTTCAAACAGCTGGTTTCAGTTGCATTCCCCATTGCATAGTTATTTATATTGCTTAGGGAGAACAGCTCTTAGTTACCTCTACGCTTCTCCTTACTCCTGATTAGGTTGTTGTAAGTTTTTGGTGTTTCTTTTTAGGGTGTGTGGGGTATGTGTGTTTTGTGGTTGGTTTTTTTTTTTTTTTTTGGAGAGGGGCACAGGATTCCTAGTGGAACTTATCAATAATAGATTTATGTAGCTTGGATTTAAGATGGGTTGTATTGTTTTTCCTATGAAATTATTCTAAATTTTCCAGATCAGCAGAGATGTGTTTTTTATCATATCTGGGTACTAGTGCTTTGCAATTTTAGCATATGTCCTTTTGATAGGCAGCAAATGGTTTCTGTTTCAGGAAGAAAAAGTACTGAGGGAAACTTCTGTCTTCATTGTGGTTCAGGGAGTTTAGCTTAGCCCATTGTGGGCTTCGGAGGCATCTGGCACACTAGAAGATTTGTAGAATCATTCCTTGGTATATTCAGCTGGGGTGTGTATGTGTGTGTGTCTGTGTTGTGATACTAGAAGTAGTTGTGTGTAGTTTTTATTTGGTTTTTTTTGTTAGGTTTTTCTTGTCTGTTTGCTTTGTGGTTTTGTTCTGTGGCTGCTTTTTTTTTTTTTAAAAAAAAATCCTTTAAATTTTTCATTACACAGGCAAATATTATTCAGTAAAAATGCAAAATAATTTTTCTAGTTTGAAGACTGTCTCTTTAAAATAACTTCAGTAATGAAAAAGGCTAGTACCCTCCACCAACCACCCCTTTAATCTAAATCAAACATATGTCTGGACTTTGCTCAGACTTTCCAAAGTCATTTCTATCTGGGTAGAAACCAAGTAAGAAAAGTTCCTTACCAAAAGAAAATGTTTAATAGTTGGTTATAAGTGGATCCAGGAGGTTACAATGAAACCTGAGCTGAGTGAACTGCTACTGCAAAACCTCAAATGGTAGAAACCAAGCCTCAGTTTTTGCATAGAAATATCAAAGCAGCTGAGTTTCACTTGAACAGTTTTAAATCCTTTTGGCAAAACTTCTTGTATTCTGTATATTGGCTCCTGTATGCGCTCATATATATTCCATTTCCAAGTAATGAGTACATTTTTTTCCCTCTCTACAGAACAACTTTAAAACCCAAGATTGCAGATTCTGAATTGTGACATTTTGAGATTTCATCTCCATGGTGGGTGGGATGGCTGGTGAATTCAGAACCACGGATTCATACATGCCCTACTCTGTCTTCAGAAGGTCTTGGGAATTAGATGTATGCCATTTGTCTGCTTTTATCTGAAATCTGGCACACTGTCGTCTTGCCCCCAGCTTTATTGCTCTTGTTCTGGGCAGCTAAAATTCAGCCTGCAGATGCAGCCCTGTGGAAGGCAAGGTTGGGGTTGTATAGGAAGACCACTGCCAGCGTGTCTCATGGTCAGGGTTGTACCTAAAGAGCTCCTACCTAAAGATAGTGCCTTCTACCACAGAGGACTGATTTTGACAAGTAGCATAAATGATCTTCTATTTAAATAGTATATTCTGCTGGTACACGGTACTTCTAATTCAGGTTTTATTTGATTGTCCTTCTTGTGATTCAGAGGGTAAACCTTATGGGATACTCACTGCCAAAATTGTGTGAATGGCCATTTGATGTTCACAAGAAAATTCTATACTGAGGAGACCTCTACATTTATAATTTTAAAAGACCTCTAGGTGTTAAGATGTAGAGGTAGATCTATAGGCTGTTAAGTCCTGCATTAATTTTTATTGTAATTGTTAGCTTTCTATCTCAAGAAAAATGTAAATAATTCAATTAATGAAATGTTTTCATTATTTCACTTGTGTCATTTTCATGATCTTCACAAATTTCATGGTCAGGAAGATGTTCCTGTTGGTTAAGCTTAATTTTTCCTTTTCCTTGTTACTCTTCATCCCTTTTAAGCTCCTGTAGTCCTTATCTAAAAGCCTTTTTTAGGTGTTTTTTTTTCTCTCTTCCATTTTCCCCAGAAAGTATTTCTTCACAGAAACCTTTTTACTTAATAGTTACTAGCTGGAGAAAGGCTCGTTAGATTTTTTTGAACTGTTGCAAGTGGAAAAAGATGTTTTTTGTGGGAAACCTTTCACTAAGTCCCAGTAACTTTCTTCTTATTGTCTGTGTCCTAAACATATGCTTACAATTCCAAATGTCAAAAATATTAAATTTTCTTCTGAGTTTAAATTCCTAGGAGAGACAGAACCATTATAAAACCAGAGGTCAAACAGAAATGCTGATGCTGATTCTGATGACAGTACTGTTTCACCCAATTCATTAGATGATATTTCAGCTGGTAAAGGCCAGGCATGTAAGATGGAGCAAAAAGACATAAGAGAGAATAAGGAGGAGGAGTTACAGTATATCCCATATGATGAGAACAGCCATTTATCCTCATTCACTGCAGGAAGTCAACCCTTTTTGTGTTCAAAATCCTGCTCTTGCCTAATAGAAGGAAGTGCTCAGAAGTAAATGTGTTCAGCACCTGGGCAATTTATATATGGTTACAGACCACATTTACACTATCCCTCCAACGGCTGGAAACACGGTAGGGGAAAGGCAGATGCCCTTGGATCTTCAGGAGATACATCAGTTTAGGTGCAAGATTTCTGCCATAGTGGATGTTGTAAGCACTCTGGTAAGTGGTCAAAATTTGAGAACTTAGAAACAGCTGCAAATTTCAGAGTCATTGGTAGTCTCTATGCAACAGAACGGGCCTGTAGGAACAGAATAATATAGCCAGTTCTCCTTATAACCAACGACCTTTCTGAGTGGAAGTGATGCAGAAGTGAATTCTGATTCAGGCTGTGAATAAGGAATGTTGTTGAGCTTTGAACTAGTTTGAGACCTTTACTGTTGGCTGCCTGAAGACCAGGGAATATCTTTTTGATGTTTATTACATCTATTTCAAAATTGTAGGAAATAGTCTTCAGAACTGAGAAGGCCCAAACTTACACCCATCAAAAGTACTTCGGATTTTTCAGAAACTGATAATCAAAGTTTCCTATTCAGTAAGAAAAAATCATTTATGTTTCTTTGCCAGTGGAAAGGTATTGTATCTTCAATTTTTTTCTGAAGTGTTACTAAGGACCCTTTGAAACAAGGACTTTTCCTCACAGTAAAGCTGAATAAAAGCTTTCTTAAGACATTTTAGGGAACCTCTGGAAAGATGCTTATAGGTAGGGCCCCATTCTGAAAATCATGCTGATCTCTACAAAGTGAAAGTGATGAGAAGTAAAAAAGTAGCATTCTCTTGCTCCTCTTGCTCCACTGTACAGCAGTACCACAGATCATGCTGGGTACAGAGAAAAATAATTTTCTATTTCAGATAGTCCTTCCCATTCTCAAGGGAGTTTCATACGTTCTTTGTATTCTCCCTTTGAGATGTTTTTTGCATGTGTATTTTGGTATGAGAGCTTGATTTTCACATTAAAAATGGTGATGCACTTAATGTTACCTACCTATTAGCTAAAGGGTAGAAAAGCAAAAGAAAGTAACTGGTGGAAACGAAAAGATTATGTAAAGTTACGTGAAGCTTGCTCTGGAATAATGAGTAAGTTAGATTCTGTTCCTTAACACATAGCATAAATTGTTTTAGAATATATAAAAAACCCCTACATCAAAAGCAATAACCCACAGTATTAATATAATAAACTAAACAAATAAAACACCTATCTATAATACCATCATCATGCCATTTATCATAAAAAGCATGTATACCTGCAATTAGAACACTCTATTCATAGTGAGTCTCAGCTGACTTTTATATACCTTGTACAATATATTTCCTACTGAAATAACAGATTTAAGGTAATTTTTTCCCCGAATATATACTATACACCACTTTTATCAAATTCATTCCCATATGTAATGTTCCCAATTTTTTTATTTTAGGTGATCATTTTGGGTATTTAGCTTTAAAATGTATGGCATTGCATATTCTTTTTACTTGTTTGTTTGTACTATTTCAAATTCTAAGTGGAAAGAAAAGTAGAGGCTCACTGTAGGACCAAAACTGTGATCTCAGTTCTATTTTGGGTTGAACCCTGTAACCTTAGAGAACTTGTTAGAAGATGTATAGGTAAGAAAAAAAGTGACTTATAAGCTGTGTTATGGAGCTAATTGCTAGAAGAAAATATTTCAGTATTTTATTACCAGGAAATAAAATTCAAGGGTCACTGTAAGCCTTTTATAAGATATAGGTCTTAAATTCAAGCAGGACTTTCTACTTTTTGGTCAATGGTAGCACACCAGATGAACCTCACAGATGGTGCAGGAAAATAAAAGGATAAGATTAAGTAACCCAGAGTGCAGAATTGTGGACTATTGCAGCACACTAAAATATAACTCTTGCCTTGTAAAATGTGTAGGACAAACATATATAAATTCATAAATAAATAAACAAGCTAAACCCAGGTACATCTTAAAAGAATTATTTGAGTCATGAATTAACTCATGTTGCTAGTTGTTTGTAGTTCGTTTCTTGCAGGCATCTTAAAAGACTTAAATTATCTTTTGAATAAATGTCAGATTGGTCCCACACCATCAGACTCTGTTTGCTCTTCATAAATCACAAATTGAAAGGTCAAAATGGATTAATATAAAAATGATAATGATTATGCTTCATAAAACAGAGTATTATGTATCTAACATTATAGGAAGTATTTGAGTAAGGTAGTAAAGTCTAATGAAATTGAAATAATTTGGTTTTAGTAAACTGAATAATACAGTGATGGCTGAAACACTCCCCTGAGTGCATTTGGGTACTAAGAGGATGGGTTGAGTTGTGTTCCTATTCCAAATACAAAAATGTGTCCTAGGCTTACAAGAGCACCTCTCGCTGGGTAGTTTCCATTTTACTGCATGAGAGCTTCCTATAAAGGAACCCAAAAGGGACAGCTAATTTGTCTTTGCAAAAGTTTAATACCAAAGCCTACCATACATTAGCTTTAAACACTGATGAAATAGTAAGATATCAGCATGTTTACTCATATCCTGTTTCCTTCCTTTCCCAGGTGGAATCTTCAAGATTTAAACGTAATCTAACATTTTTTAATACCTGACAATAGAAAACATGGTGTCAGATGCAAACCCTTCTGCTGTTACCTCCTGCAGTGTTTAAAGCCATGTGGAAGCAAAACATAATAGGGGGCATAAAGGTCCCACATTTAAAAGCAAGTTTGGAGCCTAAATGAAGTCAGAAGGAGAGTCCACGTTAGTAACCGCCGCCGTATTACATGGATTCATCAAGCTTTTATAGGCTGCAAGTATGTCACTTCAGCTTCCCCCATGTTTGCTTCCTTCCCCCTTATCCCCTAATGTGAAGGAAAGACATTCTTGTCATTAGTCTGCTAAGTCTCCAGCACCAAGTTTTCTCAGTGACCTCCATCCTTTGGTTTCATTGCAGCATCTAACCTATTCTAGGATTAAAAAAAGCAAATATAGGTAAAATGGCTTCTCCATCCTCACCCAACATACCATATACAGACTGAAACATCAAAATTAAATTAAAAACTCAGAAGACTCTGGACCCTATACAGCTATATAAAGGCTCTTCTTGGCATATGGTAAAATGTCAATGACTTCAGAGGAATTCTGAAATGTTCATTCACGGGGGTAAGTACTGTGTGTTAAGGAGTCTTTTTTACCATGAGAATATTGTTTATTTCTGTTAAGCAGTAACAGTATTGCTGGTGTCCTGATAGTTCTCTCTCTTCTGAGATACCAAAGCAAAGGAAACCTGAGAAAGCTCCCCTTCTTTCAGAAATAACATGAGAAGTATTTTGTGAAGAAACTTTAAGAGGGATGAATAGATCACCTACCTACCTACCCCTAAATGCCTCCATTAATTGAACATATTGCATGAAGTGGTTTAGTTTTGTTCTTTAGGCAGGAGAGAAAAAGAATAGTATATGTTAAACATCTGCTTTTTCTTTGAAAGAAAATTTGACAGAACCTTTTTAAAAAAATGGGGAAAATTTAATTTTACATTTATGAAATTTTAAGACTTAAATTCCTATATCATTACATAAAGAGGTAAGAGGCCTATGTTCATTTTTTCTTTGCAGTATACTTCATATTTCCTGTCTGAAGTAAAATGTGAGCCTTTGATGATGACAGTTATTGCTGATTGTGATGTCAGAAAAGGAAAAAACCCCAAACAAACCCAAACCAAAAAGACATAACTTTAAATATCCTGCATCTTTACTGTCTAGATCATTTTGCAATTGGAAGGGAGCCTAAGATATCATGCACTCTATCACATACATAATTATTATGTCAATTTAATTTTTGGTAGATGTTAAGCTATGCTTAGCTCCCTAGCCTATGTGATAGTCAGCAAAAGATCTATTAAAATGTTTGCTTGAGTATGCTAGTAAATTTAGTAGGTTTTTCATAAGAGAAATGCAGATAATAGGAGTTTTGATCACTTACTTCATCTTCTGTTTTTCCAGTATTGGGTCAGAGTTTGAAAAGTATTCCAGAAAATACCATTGTCTTACACTTTGAGTATTGGTTTTATACTTAGCTGGGTCATTTGCATAGTGAACTATTTATTTTCCACGTGTATGTGTATCAATATAAAACATGTAACTGCATTTGGAAAATACAATCTTCCTTCTTTTTACTGTTCTAGTAGAGGCAAATAATTTCCCTTGAATGACTAAGAAATTAATTGCTCCTGAAAATCAGATGCCTAAACCTTTATCAGATATTAATTATATCTGAAAAAATTGCCACCTGTTTCGTGGACCATGATGGAAAAGGTTCACACATGTATCATTTACGCTTTCTAAACTCTTACTTAACTGCAGTCGTATGATTTGTTCAACATGTTTTCCTCTTCAAAAATAGTATTCTTCACGAGAGAACTCTGTAAAGCTCCTCTTTGTAATGAATTTTTCTGCTATTCACTACATCAGATTATCATTTTGTCTTTGTGACACTGTCACTGGACAAAAGATTGTGATGTCACCAGTATAAGTAGTTTCTGATGGAGGTGCTGGAGGGATATGAGATTGGTTCTATGTCTTTTCACTGACCTGGGTTCTGATCTGTGTGCTGTGCCTCTGGGGTGACTTCACTGCAGCCAATAGCCCCAGTGTTATGTGCATTCACATCACTAAATACAATGTGTTTTATTGCCCAGTGTGGGGTGCCCGGTGCAGAAGTGTATATCTGTGAAAAATGAGCAAATATAAAATTTTACATGTATTCGCATTTTACCACATGAAAATTTTATGACTTAGCACTTACAGTGGATTTCACCTTGTTTGACTTTGGCTGCGTGAAAATTCCACATCTATTTTAATCTGGTGATGGGGTAATATATTCCAGCCTAAAATAGGTCTCTAGCGTAGGTGAAATGGACAAGTACCTGGAGGTATTTGTCTCTCTCCACTATACACAGCATTAGCGTTGATGGCGAATTAAAAGTTTGGCCTTTTATCTTGCTTAAGCTTAAATGCTGAAAGCTGCGTGGGTAGAATGCTGTCATCACCATAGGCTCAATGGACAAGGGCTGAATATGGATAACTGTGTCCTGCAGGGTCTGTGAAACCTGAGAGTTAAAAACACTGGTTTAAAACTTTGCATCCTGTAATACACAGCAGGGTGAGATTGAATTTGGGCACAGCTGAGCCACCAGCACCTTTGAGGTCGCTGAGCCTGGTTTTAAGAACGCTGATAACCCAAATGTCCGTGGAAATCGGAGGCTGCTGTTCGCCTTGAAAAGCACTAGACGTCGGGCCAGTAATGTATTCAACTACTTATGTCACTGAGCTTGTTTTAGGCACAGTTTATGCACTTGTTTATGCCACGCTGAAAAGTTGTTGCTGAGTCATAAAGAAGGAAATACTTCTTACTGTATTTTTAAAGAAAAGAGAAAATTGCTTGAACGTCTTTTTTTTTTTTCGTTTTTTTTTTTTAATTATTTATTTTGGAAACTGAACCTGTGTGGTATTTCAAGAGTAATAACATAGATAACCTGAAGGGAATAAGCCTTCCAGAAACAGAAAGGGTCTGCTAAAGTAATACTGTGAGAGGGCTTTTTCCCCTCCCCGCCCCCCTGCGCGGCGGTGGCTGGCCTGCGTAGCGCTGCGACACTAGGGAGCAGCCTTTCCCCAGGAATTACGCGCCGGCAGCCCCGCGGGGGCGGGCCGTGTAGGTCCGCGCCAGCACCGCGGCGGCGGCAGCGGGCCAGGCCCTGCCCGGCCGCACCGAACGGCGGGGCGTGCGGGGGTGCGGCGGTGCTACTGGTGAAGCAGGGCCCACCTGCCGAGAGCGCGATGGGGTGCATCTGTCGTCTGTTCGTGTACGGCGCAGGAATCGGAGCTCGTTTGTTTGGGGCGTGCTTAGATGCCTGTCCGAACTCTTCACCCCGCCTTCCACAGATCAGACGTAGCAGCGCAATAAAAAGACAGGGTTTTTTGTCAGTATGAGAGACCTACAGTAAGCTGAAAACTAGGACAAGCAACTCTTAGAGACGGGGGAAAACAGAGTTGCTCTTTAATTTCATTTCTTTAAAAAATGCCCTTATTCTGACTGACCGTTTAATAAAACCTTATTGTGTAATTACTGCTTCTAATAATCAAGGTATTTTATCTCTAGAAATAAAGTTGCAGGAGGACAGAAAGGAATTCTTTCTCCAGAAGAGTTCTAGACTCAATTTAACTAATATAATAACGAGTTACAATTTACAAGGCACTAAATTATTACTTCCTGCAATAATTTCAAGCAAATCTATTTTCTCATTAAATCAGTTTAGCTGCTGAATTATATTTTTATGTAAACCACATGTGTCTTGTATATTGTACCATTGTATTTTAGGAGTCTAAAGTCTACATTACACATTTTATTCTTTTGATACACCACTCTCGCTTTCTTTATCGTGGTCAAGTCTGTTTTTTACTAGGCTGAGGAGTTTTGATCAGGTTAACTTAAACCTGTGTAACTTAGATATGATCACAAACAAAGAGCTCTGGAAATCTTCACCATTTATACTCTAGAAAACAGCTCCTTATTGGGAAAGTGTTCAAAAAAAAGTATGTGGTACCAACCATTGCAGAAATAACAAAAAAAAAAAAAAAGAACCCCCAGACCTTTCCCAGACTTTCACCAAAAGCACAGCCACCCTGAATCGTATCTGTGGTCCATATAGTCCACTTCTATGTCCATTGCAGTAGGTTCATGGAAAAGTTTCAGCTAACATACAAAGAACAAGCAATTAGCTTGAACTTAAAACAGTATTTCAGGTGTTTCAGGGTATTGATTTTCTTTACAATATTTCTCTGCTCTTTTCTACACACAAATTTACCTGTTGCCTTCTGTGTGCTGATGTATGGTGAACCAGAACCTTACCAATTTTTTCTTGTCTGTGCATTAATAAGGCTGAAATATGTAGAGCAATGGCTCTTTCTGGACCAGTCCTCCCAATCCTCCTGTCTTGGGGGAACATATGCAAGTATTAGTGTTCTCTGGTAGGCAGCAACCCCCTTGAGAGTGTTAGACTACTTGAAAAGACTCTGCTTATGAAACAGCACAGAAAGTGTAATCTACTGCTAAATAAAGAACTCTAGAGCTACCACATTCAAGTAAAAAAAATCCAGTTGAGAAATTCTGGTATTCAAGTGGGTAATATGGTATGTGATCATAGAATAATTAATTCTACCAGAAGTTTGAGCTAAGTCAGATTCTGTAGCTGTTACTTTCAGTAGAAGCTTGCCTGAAATGAAACTTACACAGTATTATCCCACATGAGATCAAGTTTGGGCTGCAATTCAAGATGCTCAACAGCTAATTCAAAAGATAATCAACTGAAAATCTCAGAGAACAGAGTGAATAAATGTAAACTATTGATAACATGTCCATATTGCACCATCAATTTTTAAGCCGAAGTTCCCATTGATTTCAGTGCTTAAAAATCAATGCATTCTCTGCAGAGAAATAGTTTCAGATGAGCAGTGATTATTTATCATAATGACTTTTATCTGAGGATATCTCCCATTTCATAAATTATGCTTAGTATTCTTGTTTAATACTCTGTCTGTTGTGACAACCCTACTGTTCTGTGAAGAAATAATTATCTGCCTTTGCAAAGGCTCTCCTGGTTTTATGCAGTAAGGACCTTCTCAGGACACATGCAATCTGTGTGGAAGCAGCCCAGCCTAGGGTGTTACAGCTGCTGTTTGTTACCTGTACAATGATACCAGCTGGCAGTCACAACTGCTTAATGGGGGTCCATCATGGGAGGGTTTACTTGCACACACTATAAAAGCTAAATGCTTGTCTAGAAGGCTTTACAGACTAAATAGACTGAGGAGTTACAAGACAAAAAAAGGCTGAGAGAGCTCAGCTGCCCAGTGAAAGGTCGGTGACAGAGATTGATGCAAAAACTGGAGCTGTAGACCCCTTCTTTAAATTGAGTAAACTGTGAAGAATATAGCCAGTGTCACCACTTCCTCTTGAAGGCTTTCATTTAACTTCAAAACTCTACGGTCTGGTTATTCAGACTCTTCATGAAAAACAGAAGACTGAATTCAAAAGGGCGAAATGCTTTGCTAGATAGTCCACTGATTTCAGGACAATTATGCCATATTTTACCAGTTTAAAGGCTTCCATGCCTTAAGAGTAAGCCTCTTAACCATATTCTTAAATGCTTATCGTATAAACAATGTTGCTGACTGACAGGACTCCATATACAAAATTAGAATTATCTGTTCCCTAAAGTCTCTGGTCACTGTATACCTGACCCCATATAAAATGAAAGTTTAATTTGTCAAAATTAGTCCTTTTGAAAGTAAACAATATAAAATAAATTTAAATGCTTTTCCATTTTCCCACCTTTTTTTTTTTTTTTCAGAGAAACAGTCATCTAAAACAAGTATGTAACTTCTGGCTTGTAAATGTTGTATGTTTTGGAACCTGCAGGTATTTGCCTGTTAAATAAGGGATATAAGGAAGATTTAAACACCTCCCTCAAGGGAAAGGTTCTGCTGCCTCAAGTTTAGCCCCACATACAAACTTTTCTTTCATACAAAATAGGGAAACATTCCCAGTATGATTCTGAGTGAAATGAAATAACTGTAGAAAGTTTAATATGAGGTTATGAGAAGATGCTGTGTATTTTATACAATAAAATAAGGAAAGGTCAGATTTTAATGTCCCATCTTTGGTCAGTGGAAAAAGGAAGTCATGTTCATAACTAGTTCTTTCCCAGGCTCCTATTTCATTCTTCTGGCTTAAGAAAAAAATACATTTTAAAAAGCTGTTCTAATCACAAAATCAAATATACCACCAGGGAAAAAAAAAAAAAAAGAAAAAAAGTATTTCACCTTTCATTTAAAAAATCTGTTACTAAATTTAGTAGCATTCCATCTAGTCTATTTTTTACTTTTCCATTGTAGAAAAAAAAAAATGTTAGAACTCTATTTGGGTCATTCTGGTATACAGAAATAATATATATCATATAAAAGCTACTGTGACGTTTATTGTTCATGTCTTCTCCAGAAATCACTTAGCATTTTCTTTGCTGTAGAAACTTGTAATAAAATAGTTATAACAGGAAAAGCAAGTCACCTAGCACTATAACCCACAGAAAAATGAACACTTCAGCACTTATTTTTTACGGGCTAGTTAACCTCATTAGATTTATATAACTGCCAAAGTCTGACCTCCATTACTGTTGATCAGAGCTAAAATTTACTTCCATAACATATTATACCGACCACTTTAGAATAATAAAGGAAAACAGAAAAGACAGAGAACGTACTCTCATTATTGGATATATTTTTCCCAGTCTGTGAGGCTTATCATTAACTGCTACACTGGGTAAACTGCAAAGTAAGTCTGTGTTCATGCTCTAAATCCCTCTAAGGTCTGGCAATTTCCAAATGTGGAAGTGGCTATCAAATAAATAAGAAAGGGCAAGCCTTTAATATAGCTAAATCTAAAATGCGACCTACTGCCAAGTGTTAGGAGCTGAGTTAAGTTAGCTCTGAATTCTGGTTTTGTAATAATACATGCATTTATGCTAGGACCCTATTTTGCCCATTAGTCAGCAGTCATCTCTCGTTGTCTGATTATATGAAATAGAGTTTGTCTGTCCTTTGGTTCTCTTTCTATTGACTTTATAAAGTCTTAGTTATTCCACAACCATGTTCTACACATTCAAAATGTTTGGACAGTTAGAATACTATAAATTAAGTGGCTTCATAATAGTGTAAAGAAATTGAAAGAGCCTGATAAGTACACTTCATAACGATGAAAAAGAATTTTAAATAATGTTTGACTATGAGCTCCTTTTCTGCAGAGGATGACAACCCTGTATACTTGGTTATTCTGAGTCATGAACATGGTTAATAAAATGCATTAAAACTCACAGTGTTGCTATAAACTTTGGTTAACTAATCTATCTGATTGGCCTATACTTATAGCTTCTTGTCAGAGACTCTGAATAAGAAATGGGGCTACTCAGTGTTGCTGAAAGCCAAGAACCCATAGGTTTATTAATGTACCTTTTAGGAAACTTGGTCTTAAAATTTATGTTAAATTTATTGTAGACATAAAAGGGAATTTAAAAATAGTGATATTTTCTGTTAGGACTGAGATTTCCAAGATCAATGTAAAAATATGGAAGAAAAAAGGAACTGAAACTGGCTATTGTCTGACTTCAAGTGATTTTAATTAACTTGTTACATGTCATTGGGTCAAAATTAGTATCTCTATTATTGCAAGGAGAATCTGGAGTTTTGAAAACTTTTTTTAAAATTATTTATTTATTTCACTTTCTGACTTATAATTTTTACTTTGCCTGCTTCCTGTCTTTATTTAATTTACTTTATCTATCTTTGTGTACTGTTTTTATTCCTTTAATTCCCTTACTTTTAACAGAAAGAAAACAGACATTATATGGTATTATTGCATATTTCCTGGAGACAGTGTAGAGCAGAACAATCAGACTTCAGAATTAAATGCTAACTTTATTTATTAAAAGGAAGGCAGGATTTTACTATAAACCTTCAAGAATCATAACTCAAGTCATGGGAATTATGAGATTGGCTTGCAAAGCACAATTTGGGATGAGAGAAAGAGTAGAGTGGTGTCGTCTGCTTTGCCCTTTGGTTTTTTGCTTCTTACTCACTTGGATATGCTCTAAAAGTTTTCTAACCACAACAACAGTGGTTAGAGATGTACTAAATTTTAAATTATTCTTGTGTAATTAGATGTCAGGAGCTGGGCTGAAGAACAAAGTAATGCCATGAGACATTTCTTAAAAGCCATTATACAGCTGCCAATTGAGTGGCAAGGAGACAGCTGTTCTGGAGTCTTTTACAATGGATGCGAGATGTACATTTGGCTTCTGACATTGACCAAAACTAACCAAAATATACAAATATGTGAACTTTATGCACATGTTCATTTTTCTTAATTTGATAGATTAGCTCAGCTAACCATGCAGTTAAAGGTGGATGGAAGCCCTTTAGAAGGTGGTCAAATATTTCAATGAGTGCTTTTGACGATATGTATACGTTGAATTATATTCCTAATGACAAACTATGAGCAGCATCTTTAGGTCTCCTTGTGCTCTTACTTCCCTGTGGGTAATTCCACCATTTCATTTTTGAAATCAGTCTTTTAAAAGATTTTAGGGTAAATGTATCAAGACCTAACAATATTTACCCCTATAGTAAACATGTAATTCAGAAACATCTGGAGCATTTCTTCAAAATTTTTTCACTTTTGAACTGAAACACATCCTAAGGACTTGCCAAGTCTTAGAGGAAAGGACTGGTAAAGGTAGCTATATATTAAACTGGTAATATAATGATATTTGGATTTATTTTGTAAATGTAATATTTGCTTTTCCTGCTAGCGGCAATGTAGGTGTCACACGATTATACTTTTTACCAAAAATTAGGGCTGGATCGTTCTTACTGAAAGTTTGCAAATTGTGAAATGTTATGGTGCAGTTGAAAAACAAAGAAAAAATGTTTAATAATGACCCTTTTGTATTTATGTATTACAACCTCCCTTAACCTTGTAGGGTACCTGCAGATTCTCCATCATTTAATGGATATCATTAAAAAAATTAGGTTGTAGAGAATCCCTTTAAATGACTCTTTTGAGAACTCATTAGCTTGTCTGAATGTAGGATCCTGACAGCTAAGCTACAAGTGCACCAATTTCTCTGTTGTCCTAAACTGAGGAAAAAAAAGGCCTCAGTGATTGTTATGTATTTAAGTTTCACGCTGTCTTTTTTCTTCCTGTGACTACAGCAGGACTTGGACCACATCAAACCAGTTAAAATTCACACACCAGCATCTGCATCTGTCACCTAAATCTGCAGCATTTCTTGGGCCAGGAGTATATGAGGAAAATGGGCATAAGGTAAACTTCTAAGGTAAATTATACTGGGAAAAAGTTTATTTTGTACTTTTTTATGTTATCATTGTGCATAAGACAATACATCACTAGATTTTATTTTTTCAGTGTTTACCTATGAACAAAAATTAAGACTCTAGCTGCCTGGGCATTTTACTGTGGCACCCATTATGTTCTTTGCCTAGATGGTGTTCATAACAAGTTATTCTTTCTGAGCTTTTTGTTTTCTTCATTATTTATGAGATGTAAGCCACTCTTAGGTCACTAAGGTGAAATAGATCACTGAACCAGACCTTTCTGGGAAGGGTGATGCAAAAATTTCCCGTGCTCTGAGTAACAAAGGTGATGTTAAAATCTGTTCCCTTCAGATAAGGGTATAGTGGAGGTTCATTTCTATATTATTCTGTTTCACTTTGTTTTAACTTCCTCCACTTGAAAGCATTAAGAAGGTCTCCAGATTGTCTTTTAGATAACAACTGTACGCTTAGAAATAGGTTTCAGAAATGAGATTAGTTCTTCCGGAATGATGATGCTGAACTATTGACCTGCGGAGAGAGAGATGATGATGTTGACTTTCATTCTGCCTGGTTCCCTAGCTCTAGTCATTTTTCCTCTAAAATTCAGTAGTGGCAGGTTACAAAGTAGGGGTCAAGGCAAATGAAGTGGCAGCCAACCCACCGCATTATTCTATGCCTGTAATCCTTCTTACTCTCTTGGTCATTCAAATGCAGGTGATGGTTTCAGTGCTGAAATAGTGAGGTAGAATGTGTCTAGATTTAACATTTTAACCAGAAGGATTGCCCTCTTCCTCTGCTCCCTGGATGTAAAGCCTCTGATGATAACCAATGGTGATGGCAAAGTATATAATGAATGAAGGTGCTGGGTGGTGCTGCTACTTGTAAAAAAAGGAGCTCAGAGACAGTTAAATCTGTGGGTTTAAATTTAGAATAGGCAAGTAATTTGTAATGAATTATTTATTGGGTTAAATTTCACCAACATTTTTTTTCCTCTTCACCAGTTGTCCACAAACATATGGCAGAATTCTTGGATTTATTCATTATCTAGAAAATATTCATTTATTTCCTCAGTGAATAAATTCTTGGCCTGCGGATTGCTCATGAGCAGTTCATAGGGAATATTCAGAAGATGCACTGTGTGTGTTAGTTGCCACGTCTGCTTTGATATACTGAGAATTATCACTATTATTATGACTAAAAGATCACATGAGCAGATGCTGTGCTGACAGCAATATTTCAGCTAGCCCTTTATTTAATTCTCATTGGAACATGACATAGTACCCTAACGCTGCACTTCAGGATTTTCCTAGAGTATATCATAGCTCTTATTAAATGAGAGATTGCCTTTATTCTGGATTAGTTTACCAGTGCTCTTTACAGTGTGGCTTCAGTGTTGTGTTGGCATAGCTGAGAGGACAGGGAATTGCAGTTCAGTCAGGAACCAGTGTTTAACAGGAGGACGTCATTACACCAGTATTCTCAGCAA
This sequence comes from Microhierax caerulescens, assembly GCA_035590215.1. Lineage (NCBI taxonomy): Eukaryota > Metazoa > Chordata > Aves > Falconiformes > Falconidae > Microhierax > Microhierax caerulescens. The sequence goes on from JAVJGJ010000014.1 coordinate 58,890,477, forward strand.
AATCTGTCCAGTTAAAAGCTTGCATAACAGAAAAATACATACTAATATTCTTTATTTATATTGCGGTGCTAGCACTTTGCCTGTGTAGAGAGCAAAGACAGTTTTTTAGTTTTTTACTTAGGCTGAGGGGGTTTGTTTGCCTGTTTGGGGGGGGGTTGTTTGGTTTTTTTTTTTTTTTATGTTAGCAATTCAGAAGCATGCACATTTTAAAAAGAATGTTTTTGGGCTGGAAAAAATATGTCAGTAAAATTAATAAAAATCAGTTGGAGCCTTCCCTGTTTGGAGAGCTGACAACATTTACATAATGTCAGTAGTGTACAGTCACCAGCTGTTAAGGATGTGACTCATGCCCCAGTGGAGATGGTCCAGTTTGAGAGAGTGAGATAAGCAGTGATAACTGCTTTAATAGGGTTCTTTGTAGAAGTCATTCTCATGCCTGTCCTTTTCTTCCCTGCAATTTACAAATAATATCCTTCAACTTCCCCCAGTACACAGGGTCTACAGGCTGCCACAGAGCTTCCCCAAAGTCCCACTCAGGCAGAGGACTTTCTTGGTTTTCCTCAGCAGAGCATGAAGTGTTTGGGAATAGAACAGTAGGGGTATCTTCTCAGCTTCCCCAGAGAATTATGGGAACTGAAGAAGACATTTTTTGCTGTCCCAAGGGTCTTTGTGTGTACTTGTCTTTAGTCTTTAGAGGTACACCACCCAACATCCACTGTCTGGGTGTTCACTTACTGGGTGCAATCTGGTATAAATGTACTACAGTGTAATAATACAGCTGGATGTATTACTATAAATTATAAATTTATAAATGGGGGATGTGATGCACTTGTTATAAAAATGTAAATCTGGAGAAGAAGAAAAAGAAACAAACCTGTTTTATAACTTCTGGTAACTCAGTTCATCACAGTGTTGCTGAAGAATCCTTGACACATGAGTGTATGTCAGTTGAAAAGCATACGATATGAAAATGAAAGATGATACTCTAAATAAAATGCTCTTTTTCTTTAATGCATATATTGCTTAATAAAGTGAAAGCACCCAAATACTTAGCTTGAATTTTGTGAAACCTGTGAAGAAATCCAGCAGATATCCAGAAGGTCATAAGTTGTAGCCATAGGTACCTAATCTCCTGATTGTGAGCATGCCTGGAAATGCTGCCTTATTCAAAGATGGGTGTTCAGACACATCCCTTGTGTGAGTAGCATCCTCTAAATTATTGATATAAGTAGCCTCTTTCTGTACATATGTAACACCAAACTCAATTCAAAGCATTATATCTGAGCCACTTCTGCTCAAAGATATCGAGTGAAGAACTATTTCAACTTTTGTACAATGCAGTGATTACACTCATTATTCCTAGAGCGGGAGAACTGCATTTGGTGCTGTTATCTGTTCAAAGTGGGGACTCCCTTTTTCTATGCAAATGACCTTAACAGTAAGCTACAAAACTCAGGAAGAAGGACCCTCCATTGCTTCAACTGCAGCTGCATTTCTGTGCAGTCATTAACACAAGTTTTATGAAAGAGGAATAAACAGACAGAGGGTATGTTTGTTTTCTAGTGATTAGTGTCTCTTCATCAGAAATATGTGTGTGAATGTGAAATCCATGAAACCAACAATATTCTTGAACTGAGGTTTCCTGCTGCATTCACTGAGTGTAATGAAAAATCATTGCAAATGGCCAGTGTGATTTAAGCAAAAATGTTGAGGATATTGGTTTAAGCTCAGAAACCTGGTGAGACACAAGCACTTAATGCAGAAAAGAGAAATGAAGTTTCATTATGTTGGTGGTTTGGTGCTCATTTTGCCCTGTTTAGATACCTCTTGTCATACTTCTTGTCCCATTGTAAAGTGCCAGTTTCTCCCTTTCATTGTACATGGAATGTGGGAATGTAAGAAATCCTTGAATTACACTCCTGGGCTCGCTGCCTAACACTGAACTGCTGTAATGCTTTGTGCCAGGAAGCCTAATCCCATTTGGAATGTGACCCAAATGATTTAACCTCATTACACCCAAAGGCATTGTGATAGCTTTTATGGGAGGTTTTTAATATTTATGAAATAAATACAGGTAATGTGTTTACTTTAGGAGAGTAAATGCTGATTAAAAAATCCTTCATATTACTATTATATTTCAGTCCTCATTTTACACTTGCCAGTGTAGCAGTGAGAAAACTGATTCACCATTAGGAATACCTATTCACATTAACATAAATAGGAATAACTATTTCATATTGATAAAGAACAGTATATTTACTTGTTCTTATCTGAACTCTTTTGAGATGTAAGGAATCGAGAATGTTTTTATCTCAAGAACGAAATACTTTAAAAACGAGGACTGTAGACTCAAAGGTAATGGCAATACTGTTTAGCTATGGTTTTCACTTTATTTCAGTTACCATACTTGGTAAAAATTGAATTTTTAATAGAATTGTCTGATATTGTGCTTTAGCCTCAGTATATTGTCATTTAATCTCACCAGAAGGCAAGGTCTCAGAAATCTGCATTATGTTTGAAATGATAAGGCAATATAAGGCTTCAGATATTTTAAAAATAGTCACTTTAATAATAGATTTACCTACATCAAGTTTATGGATTCTAAATTTTTTAAAAACTGTAGTACTATTTTTATGATGTATGATTTAATTGTACATCAGTAGATATCTCTAAAAAAGACACTATATCGTAAAAAGTCATGGAATTATTTAGGAAAAATGAGATTTTAAGAAACTGTTGGATTAAAGATCTTTTGGCAGTGTATGGAAAGAAATATTTGTGCCTTTAATGGAAACAGCATGCCCATGAAAGGGTCTCTGACATCATCTGAGTTGAAGGTGGAATATTTCCCCTACAGCAATAAAAATGAAAGTGCAATTTTTTTTATAACCCACCCACTGTGTTGGCAGTGTCCGAGATTGCCTGTTTGACTTGTCACTTGGAAGACAAATTTGATCATAGATCATGACTGTCACAATGCCTCTTCTGCAACTGTATCAGTAATTAGCTATGCCTTGTTAGTGCTCAAGGCAAGTACATATGTCACATTGAAATAAAGGGTTAGATTTTTCTCCATTTTAGATAACACTTTAACCTTTCAGCTTTGTAGTATCAACAAAGATCCAGACTATTGACAAGACTGTGTCAATGGCTTTTTAAAATGTCTGTGCTGTATTAGCCTGTTACAAAAATGTTGCCACTCTAATAAAAAAAAAATTATGAAATACAGAGTAACCCAAGAATCTGGGGAAAAATAGGGGGAGGGTGTGAGCTGGTTTTAGTTTAGGCCTTATCCTGAAGGCTGTTGAGCTTCTCTGTGACTTTCTGGATGCCATCAGTTTCAATTGATTCTGATGTAGCTAGGATCAATCCTTTGTTACTTAATTGTATTATAGCTGTCTATTTCTTTGAAAACAATTACAGAGCTATCTATCAATCTAGCTGCACCAATAAAAATGACCTCATATAATTATAACTAATAAAAAAATTAGTTTATGCACATTGATTATGGCTATCTTACCAAGGGGCTGCCATTTATTAAATAACCTCGTGAACAAGATGAATTGCAAGTATAATGAGGTGGATCTGTGTTAGTATATGACATTATCAATCAAAAATACAGCATTCAAGGTATTCCTGCACTTAGGCAGACGCAGAACAGAAAAGAATGATGGGCTGTTGCAGAACAGGATGGCCCCCCTGGCTGTCTTTGACATTTACCCTTTCTCAGTCTATCAGAATCAGGACTATTTAATTTACAAAAAATTAGAAGTAGCTACAGACTCACATAGGTTTCTAACATGCACGCTCTTAATTATTACAGTGCAATCCGTTCTCTTGCCAAATGAGGAGTCCTCTCATGTCCTATGCCAAAATCAGTGGGCATAGTTAGTGCATGAGATGCCAGATTCCAGATTTAGCCTAACCAGGGAATCCTCAATTATTTAGTTTTAGCCATCTTTGTTATCTTGCGCTGCTTAAGTGCTGCTGGTTGTTGGATCAAGGCAGTGTCTGGACATAGAGACAAAGTAATGAGTTTATTAAACAGTTTTTGCATGTGTGAGAAATTATTTCCCAGTGGTAGATGAAATCCATTAAAAGATTATTAAATGACATATTTCCTCTAGAAGGTTAAACCTGTCCATGTGTTTCAATGCAGTACTGTTTTGCTATAATATGCAATAGTCTGTTATCCCTATTTCAACTTGTCTCTTTTTTTGCTTATATTTTCCTCTGACAATCTATCCTAGAACAACCTGTGCCTTAAAATCCATTAGCCACATTGACTGGATTTCCTTTGAATATAGTGGGAGCCCAGATGTACTGCCCTAGTGTAAGCATTCTGCACAGTGGATACCAAAAACTAAGGTGAGGAGGACTGAATTTTCTGAATTTTTACATTTGCAAACTAAGGTCATTTTCATGGGTATATTAATCTGTAAAACATTGTTTGGTATGACTACCCCTTGATTTAGAAAGACTAAAATGTGCTTATCCTTGATTTTAAATTAAAACCTGTCTACAAGCTTCTTTGTTTTTATTTTCTTGGGTTTATACCTTTTGTTTCCAGGTTTGATCTGTATAGAAAAGACAGCTACCATTTCATGAAACAGATTACAGAAATATCTAACTTTTAATTCCAGGGGGGTTTAAGCTTCTATTAATTAAAAATGCAACTCAGAATGGAAGTAGCTCTTGGTGGCTGCTCCCTCAGATGTGAGGAAACAAAAGACCCTCTCCCAAATCATAACGTAAATAATCACAGTAAAAGACAGTAAAGTGGAATACTTAACATGATGGGAGTTTCTTGCTTAAGATTCATGCAGCTATGATGCATATATGACATTTATAACAGTTATATAATTTTTATAAGCTATACAAATCTTCCTTTGCATGCTCCGTTTGGATTTTGTTAGGCCAGTGTGCTTTGCAGGGATACTATTTTAGCCACGGAACCTCTAGAGTAATCATTTTAACAATTGTATATAAGGACTGAGTATCACAGCAGGTACTTAACATTCATATAAGAAATTTCAAAATACTCTTCCATCGCTTCAAAGATTCTCAGGAATTTTGAGTGTCTGTTTCAGCTAGCATCTCATGGAGGCAAATTCAAGTGATATCTTAGATTCTATTATAACCCTCCAATTCATTGAGGACATTTGGGCATTTAGTGTTGCGGAATGAAGTCAGAACAGATACACAATGACTCCTATTTTTCTTGTTTTGTTTAAATTATTTTTTCTTTAAGAAACCAACTGTTACTTTTCACAGAGTGGTATGTGATAAAGTTGGCACTGCATTGTCACTTCACACTTCATTTTCTCTACTGCACTGTTCTAATGGACTATTTTTGACTCATTAAATGGAAGTGATGAAACCTCACATTTTTGCCTTTTTTTATCTGAAAATGATCTCACACTGAACTGATTTCTTCATTAACTGTTGGTTTTAATTTCAGTTGCAAACTGCTTCTCATTTTGGTTAGATACACAAACTCTGCAATTTTAGACCCTGTAATAACTAACTAAATTCTTTACTACAGGTGTTCCCAAATATCTACTCCTGATCCCACAGTTTCTGGTACATATCTATTTTTGGTGTGCTTCATTTACATTGTGAAACTTCTCGTTTTCAAACTGGTGAAAGACTAATTCTGATAGCTTTATTTTTACCCCAAAAAATCACGTCATCTGGTACCCAGAAAAAAAAGCATGTCATATTTAAAAAGCATGAGCTAAGATTTCCTGTAGTGTCATATATTCACTTCATAATTAAATCTGAAGAATTTTATTCAAATATTCATTTTTTAATTGGGCACATGTATTTTTATTTGCCCATACAAACTGTTAACCTGAACCAGTGTATTGCAGTGCAAAAACTGCAGCCTATACTGGGAAAGATGGTTGAATACATGATGTTTGGTCATTTCAATTCATGACAGCCCCAGAAAACATTAGAGCTGGAACAGAAGTTCTTTGCACAGATAGGTGACGCTACCAGGCAGCAGTTAACCTAGAAATTTGACTGTGCATATTCTGGCTTATTAACTCACTTCTACCTAGCAAGTGTAATGATGAAAGTATAGTGAAAGCTTATGACAACGTGTAAAAAGCCTTTGCTTATTTGGTGGTTGGGAGTAACTTAGGACTACTAAAGCAGACTGCTGTTAACTGATTTATGTTAGCTAGCATGACATTTGTCAAGCTTTTGAAAGCTAAGCAGTTCTCTTAAGGAGAGGGATATAAAATGCTGTTACATGGGTATGATCTCTAAATCCATGAGAAAACTAGATGAGGAAATGGTGGACTACTATGATCCTGGCGTAGTACACACCTGGAAAGCACTGGTTGAGTTCTTAATTAAGTACACCATCCTGCATTATCTTTGTAGAGTGGCTGAAATCCTTTTCTGTTGTTGAAAGATCTTTTCTCTTGGTAAGTAAAGTTGTTCTGAATTTAAAAAAGGTGTTCCTCTGTGAGCAGGTATTCCCTGGGTTGGGGAGGAGCAATGACTGGTGACACCCAGAATGCTGAGTTCAGAAGTTAGTACAAAGCTCATCTGAACCATTTAGAGGTAAGCATGTCTGTAAATCTTGTCAGGCAGTTTGTCATAGGCTTTTTGATTTTGCAAATGCTAGAACAAAGGGCTTCCTTGAAACCTTTTTGATATGAATCCTTACAAAAGATCTAAAGAACTGGGGAATCTTACCAGTGATTTATGCCCTTGAATTTAAGTTTTAACAGTGGATGAAGTTGGAGAAAAAATATTTTTTTTTTAACAATCAAAGATGGTAAATAGATTAGATTACCTCATTCACATTTGTAGGTTTAAGTTTAGCTAAATGCAGATATTTGCCTAGGTATGGTAGCCAACATATTACAGAACGGGAAGTAAATCAGCTTTAATTCAAGACTGTCAAGTAACAACAATGTATTAAAATAAGTGAGTGCCATCTTAAAAGCTGTTGTTCACTCACAGATCTATGGCATGAAATATGTAATAAAGGAAAGCTGGCAGCATAAAGACAATTTACAGGATGCTTCAGGTGTTGCAGAGCAATTATTATGTTCTTTATCCAGAGTCTGTAAAATGATCCCTTGACAAAATGCTACAGATCTGAACATTTTGTCATTCTAGGTGTCATACATATCAAACGAAAGGAAGATTTACAGTGCCCAGGGATAATAAATGAAATGCATTTCCCATCCCAAAATTTTAAGATAATTACAACATTCATAAAGCTCTCTCATATTTTTTTCTGCATGTCTGTAAATCAAAGAACCTGAGTCACAGTGGGGATCACAATGTAATGCTGGCTTTTGAGGATGGTGTACTATCAAGCATCCTAATTGTATGTAATGTCACAAAGATGTTCATGTTGCAGATGGAAATGGGCTGAGATTTGAAGGCTTTCCATGACTAACTTTGTGAAGGATTCTTTACAGTCCTGAAGCTAATGCCAGGGGAATACATTTAAATGGGAAACAACAACAACAAACCCAAACAAATCGTGTTTTCTAATGGGAGAAAAGAATAGAAGAGGGAGATAAGTGTACCACCGCCAGATAGAAGTAGCCTAGAAAGTCACTGAAGCATATCAAAATGATTAAATTTAACATCTGGAGAGTCAGCCAGTAACCTGAGAGAGGTTGCTGTAGTGAACCACATCAGGACCACCTGTCAATTAGTAAAAGAGGGGAAATGAAAAACAGAATTCATAAGTCAAAAGAAAACTGATAAGAGCAAAGTAACCTCAGATTATGATTTATTCAAATAATGAGAATATCTTTTGCTATAGATTAACAATCACACTACACAAATCCCAGGAGATAACTATCAGAATCAAGTGCATTGCTTTAACATCTTCAAAGCAGCAATCACATAAAAAGTGAGTGGGAAGGCAGAATGCATCAACAAGCCAGGTGTATAAAAAATAATTTACAGATGTTGAGAAGGTGTTATAGCAAATATGCTTTCAGAATGAAGCTTTCAGGTCACTGTGTTACTTAGAACAGGCAATCTCTCACTGATGATGATTTGTTAAAGCAAGAGTCTGCTGTTAATTGTTGCAAGGGTTTACAATTAAATTCTTTTGAAGTGACTTTATGCACATTTTGAGGCAAAAGATTAAAGATAACATAAAAAGGAAGAAGTATATCAAACACTTACATGCATTCTTTTCACTAAGATGGATAACCTAAGGTCAGTGTAACTTTCAGATACTTTCAGATAGGCATATTACTTTGAGACTGTATAATATGTTCAACATGGTGTTTAAGGAACATGCATTTTTTTTCCTAGATGCCTTATATAATTTTAAAAATCCTCTGCCTATAGAATCCTTATCATTTGAAATCAGATATTGTCATTATTGCCATATGGATGTTGGTTTCATCAGTTTACTGGTCTTGTCAGCTTATATGCCAACTGCAATATCCTTCATTTAAAATTTTTAATAGCTTTATTCAGATAGTTATGTTCACAATGTAGCATTTGCTCCTTGTCATGTGTAGAAGGGCTGATCTGGTTTTCTCTGAGTACTCCTCCAGATAATTTATGGAGGATATTGTGCTGATGTCTCTCCTTATTCAACAGGCTAACAGGTGGAGCATTCTTCAGGGATATACTTCTAACATTTTAAGCCAATATTTTCCAAATAGGTTTTTAAAGTAGGAGTCTGGAGTTGTTCTGAAGTGGGACTCCCTGTGCCCTTCTGTTCCCCTTCAAACAACATCATCAATTGTACAGTGACCCAGAGGACGAAAGTACTGACATGCTTACAGCATACTAACAACTCATGCTTAACACGTTGAGTAGTTAGTATGTTCAGATGAGAAAAGTCAGCTTAACATTACAGTATAGCATTTAAACATGCTTTGTTCCAGGCTAAGAAAACCAGAAACCAGGCTTCTTTCCTGATAACACTTAGCCCAAACTCATACACTTGGCCTAAGCTGAAGATCCAGTCATAGTATTGCCTCAACCTTATCTCTGACAGGAAAAAAACCTAAAACCTCTAGCTCTTTTTTATCTTTGCTCTTAGCCAGTCAGCTAGATTTATACCCATCTAAAGCCATCTGTGTCCTAGCCTTAGCAGCCACCCAACTATATACGAGGCTATAGGGAAACTGTGGTGTGATTTCTGCATAACGAACCAAGTTTAAACCAACAGACTAATGTGCTAAATTCAGATCCTTTTAGGTCAACGACTGTCCGTGTGGGTGGGAGAAAAGTGAATCACAGAATCTGCTAAACCTGAGCTTTCTGTCCTGCGTGGTGGCAAGAACAGCATTAACTAAGTTGCGTGCTTACTTCCCAGTCCTAAATATTGATGTATTTAACCTACTCAGTATAGTTAGTTTTCTTTGTTGTGGCTGCTATTTCAAGTGCATTTCACACATTTGCACTGTGTCTCTCTCTTCCCCTGATCTTATGTAAAACTGATTTGAGGAGGATTACTGAAGAATCCATCTACCACAACAAAAATGCCTTGTCCATGGAAGAGATTAAAGTGATCAGTTTTTTAAAGAAGTGCTGAGAGGTGCACAGCGAGGTACACAGCAGCTAAACCCCCAAACTTTATAATCAGAGTACTTGTTTTAAAGAATATGTTTGATTGCAGGAAAGAATCAATACATTTGCATTGACTCTCCATATATATGCTGGTACTGTGTACAAATATATCCAAATATATTTTTGAAGACTTCTAAATACTGCCTTGCCAGATGGAACATGTGGTTATATGTATCTAGAGGAGTTATAACCGTCAGGGAGAAATCCTCATTTCCTTATTAGATGATGGAACAGGTCTTCTATAGGTCTACTTGTTCTACCAATTTTTGCCGAGTATATCTACTTACATCTATTTTATTAATTTAAAAATATACATGAATGTAGAGGAATGGAGCTGGGTTAATTATCATTGATAATGTACAGCTGTAGGCTGGCTTTAGGGGCGGTGGGTTGGCTGATGTAGATAAGGTGCAGCTGTGGCTGGTTCTGTTAAGGGGTTGGGCAGCCAAGGAAGAGAGAGCAGCTGAGGAAGAGGGAGGCAGGCTGGCCGGCCCGCCCGGGTGAGGAGAGACTAGGAGAAGGCAGCAGAGGGCTGGCATGAAGACTATGCTGGTTTGTGATGGTAAAAGACCTTGTTGCAGCCGGCTAGTTTGGAGAGTGCTGCAATACATGAATATCTCATGAATGGATTTCCTTTAACTTTAAATTAAGTGTATTTAAATAAACTTTATTGTGCTCTGTTTTCTTAAGGTCACCATTGTTTCAAGTTTCAGGATATAAAATCCCTGCTATATCAAAATTGGTTTGGACATTCCTGCCTCAAGAATGCTTTGGAAGTAGACAGATTCTTTTCTATTACTAGAAGACTGTACATATCGGGCAAATAGAAAGCATGCAGAATATTGACTGAATTAAATTTGCTTCTGATTATGTAATGCATTTCTGTTATTATTTTATTAACTCTAATGTTATACAAGAGATTTCAGTAATCCAATTTTGTCTCAGGTTTAGCCCCCTTAATGGGTTCCTCGATAAGGATGAGCTTGTATAACTTAGCATCAACTTATGTTCACTCTTCCTGTGCAGTAACTCTCAGTAGTATGTGAATTGGATATTGCAATGGCTCATTGCTCTTGCTTTCTGCTTTTTCTTTCTTGCTTTTTGAAGAGAGCACTTCAAAGGATATCTATTTCCTACTTAATAAATGTGCTGTAGATTTTGGGTGAGAGTCCTAGAAACAAGTTCTATTTTTGGAGTGGTCCTGAGGCATGTCAAACAATCCTCAGCAAATTTCTTCCCTATTTCAGTGTAATTGGTGTGTATGTGTGGAGTTTCTATGCTAGTAAAATGAATCCAACTGTGTGGGTTTGAGAGTTGTCTACCTGCTCTAGCAAATCAAATTCAGTGAATCTAAATGAACAGCACTTAAGCACTACTCCCTGTCTTTGTGTCTAGCACTTCAGAGCTGGGTTGATGTTTTGATCCAATACCAGATCTGTCCATATGTTTCCAAATACTTTTTTCTGCAGATAGAAGTAATATATTGAATGATGCTGGCATTCACAATTAAAGAGTTGGGCAAGATCCTCCCACCAACTTTTTGTACTTACTTCCACATACCTGTGATGCAGTTGAAAGTTAACGTTCTATGCAGGTACATTTTTATGTTCATCTAGCTGCCAGACAGGAAACCAATAAGAATATTTTGCACTCGTAATGAAGAATCTGAAATAACTGGAAGGTGCTTTTCCACAGTCTATCAGCTCACCTTTCTTCCTCTACACTTTACGTATTACATACATGCTAGAGTTCACTGACGGTAGCTTCTTTGCTGGCTTTTCCATCAGCTGTGTTTCCTTTCATTAAGAAATTTGCTTCCTCAAGAAAGCATTATGGATTTTAAGAAAAAATAGGGTGGGGCTGTGATTTAGCTTTGATAACACTTCAAGGCATTTGATTTGCTATTGTTTTGGTATCTTTAAATGTCAGCTAAAGGGTACCATTCTTTCACAACAAACACGGAGTTTCTTTCCTTCGTTTTTTTTTTTTTTTTTTTTTTTTTTCCAGCCAGTAATGTACCACCTAACATTGCATTCTCTTTCCAGTAATATTCTGATGGAAAAGAGGCACTTTCTTTTGATGGACTTTTCCAGTCCTTATCTTCCATATACAACGGGAACCAAAAGCAATAATTCACTCAGCAGATGTTGTGCTGGGGATAACTCAGTCATTTTGAAGAATTCAAAGTTTCTTTGTCCACTTTAAGTTGTACTATGGGAGTGAAAATCACCTTACTTAGGAGCTGAAAATATAGCAAATTCTGTATAGCAAGTGTTCACAGCAGCACTTGCGATAGTTAACTTGCGAGTGATCTTATCATGTACTGACAAACATATTCATAGCAACATTTTCTTGAACATTATTTTGCAAGGAAGGGGCCTGTGCATTTACACAGTGCCTTTTACAACAGAACCTGGATTCTGACTGTGGAGTCAAAAACTATCACATTACAAGTGACTAATAGGTAGGATTTTGCTTTACATATTTGTGGATAATTTGCAGATGGAAGAAATGGCTGACCCTTTTGACTCGGTCTGAAGTGTGCAGTCTACTAGTAATATAAATAGGACAAAATTTATTAGTGTGAAGTACAAGATCATTTATGGAGTAATACAATTTTTCTCTGTAAGCTGAGAACCAGTGGAAATGACAGATGAGGAGAAAGTCCTAGCTATATTATATGGTCACTGAGTGACTCTGTGTTATGATAAAGGAGAAAGCAACAGCAATTCCAACCAAGCAAATTTCAAATGAGGCCCCTGTAGAAGAGATGTTATTGTACAAGACCTGCTTGCAACATTCTTCATAATGCTGGGAAATTAAACCTGAAAAAGGATAATAAAGGGATGTATGGATAACACAGCAACAGAATTTTTTTTACTTCTTTGGTGAAATCAAAGCTGAGAAAGGATCTAATTCTTTAAAAGTTGTACAGAATAGAATAACGGGGTAGAAAAATTAAGAATTCTCCTAGAAGAATGATAAAGGATGCAAACTGTGAGTAAGTTTAGACTGAAATAAAGGTGATAAGAATCTTTGAAAACATCTCCTGTAGGAAGAGTGAGAGGGAGATATTTGTTTTGAAGTTTGGGTTGATAACATTTAAAGCATGATTTTATGATGCTATCCCTGTGATAAAAATAACAGGCTCCAGACATCCTTTACCATTTTGTTTTTATGTTGGTGAGTGCATCTGTATTAACCTACAAATTTCAAAAAACAGTAATTTTTGCTGTAATTTATTAAGCTTTTTTTTTTTTTCTTTTTTTCCCTAGCACTTACCTTGCCATGAAGAGAAACAACAGTGTTGTCAGCAGACATATCCTCCATCTGCTTTAAGCCAGCTCTGGTTGCAGCCCTGGAAGACAGCTTGTTTTCTTGCATGAAAACTTCTTTGTGGTAAAGATTTTCTTCCCTTGCACAGTGATAGCTGCTGTATTTGGAGTGCTGTATTGATATGTGAAATGAGAAGACAAATATAAAATATGTTCTAGTCCTTTTTTTGCAAAATTGAGCTATGTTTCAGCAGATTTAGATGTTTGCTAGCTCAAAATTATTTCCATTGTCAAGTGTTGTTCATCAATTCCAGTATCATTTGTGTACCTCACGAGATGGTAATCTTTTTTTTTTTTTCTTAATTTTTAATCCATGAAGATTTTCCTGTTCATTGCTTTTTTAAAAATTCCCACATTGACAGAAGCTTATTTCTAAAAGCAATGCAAACTCATGTACACTGGATTATAAAGATCTGCTGTAATGAACAGGAGCAGCACGAGACCTTTGACTGTATTATGCCATGGGTTTATTTGTTTAAGGCAAGAGAAGTGATTTTAATTGTTTGAACAAGGTCCAAAGCAGAGTGTCTCTATGTCAGCTGTTATAAATTACACTAATGATAGAACAGACAGTTTCTCAAATAAAGATTTTTCTTCCAGTACAAAGTATTTTATTATAATCTGGAGCTACTTATTTCCTATGCACCTGCTGCCACTGATTTTGTGCAGCCAGCTCTTGTTAGAAGGAGTCTGCACCCGCTGTACAGGAAAAGTGATAGATACACATCTGCTATATGGTATTGCATCCAAGGCTGAAGTTGAACCTTATGCCCTTTTCCTGTGAAAATCTTTTTTTTCTAACATAACTGCTTATTTTTAAGTCTAAAGTGACCATCTTAAACCACAACAATAATTAAATAAAGGCAATTAACATTTTTTTCATTATTTTAAATTCTCACTTGTGCACAAAGTTCTTGAGCACTTCAGTGCCCTTAAAAGATATTCCACATATGTATTACTATGACTGTGCTTGTGTCTTCTCAAAATCAGGTATCTGGGCAATTTTCTCAGGTAACAACATAGCAGGCACCTAATTTAAAACGTAAAATTGAGCTGTAGTTCCCACCTTGATCCTGCAATAGCTTTGGTTCAGACCCAATCAAAGAACTACTGAAATTAATAGGAGTCTTTCTTCTGACTTTGATAGGGCTTGGATTAAACCACTAATATTTAGAAGTACCTATTCTGCAGTATTCCCATATTAGCTGAAAGCCACCTGCCCCTCAAATGAACCAAAAATCACACTGCCACATCAGAAATACATTAACTGTTCATTGGATACACGGTGTCCTTGGGTTATCTATTGCTTAGGCCTGACAGTTCTATTAAAACTAATAAAATTTAAAGGGAAAAGAAAATGAGTAGAGGGAAAAACATTTATAAACAAATGATCAGTGAAAGGATGCTGGACTTGCCTAGCTGTTGAAAAAGTCCTTGTTTATATATGGCTATAGTTTGATGATAATATATTTTGCATTTGGCGACATAAGAAAATGGTTAAAAAAATTGGGGTCTTCCTTTTGAGAATTTTCTTTTGCTGTCTGTGACCCTGGCATACTTACTTTATGATGATTCTGACAACAGTACCATACCTACATTTTTACTTGTGAATATATGAATATGTCACGTTCTTCCTTTTCTCCTTAGCTGGTATGACTCTTCTAGAATCCAAGAGTCTTTCTGAGGTAAGTAGGAAGGCAATGTTCAAAGGTGAGTGTGGACAGGAAGAAGTTAATTATTTAAATTACTGTTTGTATGGAACTAACTGCATGTATACCTGCACAGTTTTAATTCTAGTGTAAAAGTAGACTGCCAGAAAATTCTGTCCTCTGTTTTAGAGCATGATATTAGAATTTGAAATCTGCATTTCAGTTGGCTCAGCTACCTGAAAGCCTGTGACAGTGCTAAGGGAACAATGTATCTGATTCAATCATATTCAAGCCCAAAATTTCTCCTAGAATATCTCAAACCTTGCCTGAACATGTTTTTAGGCTAAACATGGCTAAATTTGTTATTTGACCACAGGCATAACACAACACAGTTGTATCATCAGTTACATAGTCAACATAGATCCAAAACCTAATGAAGAAACAGTTTGTTTAAAACATTACTGCATAAACTGGACATAAGATCATGATTTCCCACTACTCGGTTCTCCAGTGAACACTGGGTGGAAGTTGTGCCACAGTTGCAATAGAAGTTAATTTGTAAAAAGCTATGAAGGCAAAGGAATATGATATTAATTAGGAGAGGGTATTAACTGTGTGACAGTAAAGACTCATTTCTACTCCACAGTTACTCTTTACCACCTAGAAGAAATTTGATCATGGCCAAGTCTGAAATATGTAGTTGCTAATGGAGGCAGGATACCTATCTTAGGTAGCTCAGCAGTATACTCTGGGTGTCAGTCTCCACACATGCTAAACACATTCCCTGTGTATTACTTTAATAGAAATATCTGTGAGTGAGTTAAAGACTGCTATTTTGAAATAAAAAAACCTGGAGAGATTTGAATCCTGCATGTACATTTCAGTTAACTGAAATAAATCAGGAAAGAATTTAAATTAAAAAAATCTCTGTAAACTTGGGGGGACAGAAAAATAAGAAACCAAACCAAACAAAAACTCCATCCAAAACAAAAAAAAACAAACTTGTATTGTGGAGATGCCTAGGCAATTGAGTTTTCAGATAAGAATGAAAACACTGTTG
Organism: Microhierax caerulescens; assembly: GCA_035590215.1. Lineage (NCBI taxonomy): Eukaryota > Metazoa > Chordata > Aves > Falconiformes > Falconidae > Microhierax > Microhierax caerulescens. Next base: position 58,906,097 of record JAVJGJ010000014.1, read on the forward strand.
ACAATCAAATGTCAAAACATAAAAAATGTTGACAGTCAAATGTCAAAGCTGTTTGATATCCTAAACTTTCAATAGTTTAATATTCCGAGAAACTACAAGTCAATTGCCAAAGCATCATTTGCACATGGATAAATCCAATTGTAAGTGGAACAGAAGGAGCCCTGTAATTCTCAGTCCAACAAGTGATGGTGGTGATCCAACAACAAATGCAGTTTCTGAGACAGAGCTCTGTACCTTTTAGAACTCGACTAATGCATGTTCCAACCATTTGCTGCACAGCTGGATTAGAGGAAACTAAACAGGTCACAGACTAAAGTAAATAGATAAAAAAATAATTTTTCCAAAATGGTATAGCTATATGTCTTCATTTCCCTCAATTTTTTCATGTTCTATCACTGCTTTGAATGAAAGAGTTCGCCTGCCTTTGGTTTTGAGATCCAACCATGTCATGAGGTGAAAGTCCAGAAGAATGTAGTTTAAAGTGAATTGAGACTTTAAAACACTGACAAACCACTATAAGTTCATATGAGCTGGACATTCTGACTTTAGCCCATACTCTCAAAAATAATCCCATTAGTTAAGCAAATTGGTGCGTGGTCTTCTTTTGTTTGTATAAGGCACTTGGTTGGGTTATTTTGGGTAGTCTTTTCCCAGTAATGGAAAAATTAATTTATTTCTTTCATCATACTGTTCTCAATTCTCCAGACATTCTTTTTTTTTTTTTTAATTTAGCTCTTATTCAAAGTATTTTTTAAAATGGTAGCATTAGACAAGATTGTTCCTGATCATCTCTTTCATTTGTTCTGCCTCTTGAACATACGTAGTAAAAATGATGGGTTTTTTTTCAGTCTTGGGGACACCACAATCAATTATAAAAAGAATACTTTAGTTGTCCTTTTTGGCCTTTTTTTAACAGGTGAATATCTTACTTAAATCATTAGCATATAAATTAACTTTCAGTATCTCTAAGACACAGAAGAAGCCAACAGTGGGGTGAGCATGCTGCTCAGGATGTTTTGGCTCTGCAGAGGTAATGAACAGAACAGTCCCTGGATATTTTTCACCCAAAGATGCTCTTGCCACCAGCAGGATCCCAACACTACAGTTGGCAAAAGCTGAGATGAGTTCTCTTGTATGCTTCAAGTTGCAGAGAAAAGGAAGCAAAAAAGAAAGGACACTTCTGTGGTGTTTGTCCCCTGGAAACCAAAGCCATCTGACACAGGCAAGCACTAACCTAACCTAGAATTTATATATAATGACTCTCAAAACTGTGGTGTGACAGGGTGCCCTCTCAGCTCTCTCAGGTCTGCTTCTCTCCAGTGTCTGGGTTGATTTTCATGTGAAAATGAGAAGTACTTTTAGGGATACAATCATCAAAACCTTTTTATTCATTTCTTGTAACAATTGTCTCAGGAATTCACATATCTGTGAAATGTCAATCTCAGCCAATTCAGCCAAAAGACAATTTCTAAAGCCAGCCACTGTTTTTTACTCCTTATTTGAAGAGTTTCTAAAAGTAGCTCTCAAAATGCCGTACTTTGAGTGAGTCTATTCCAAACTGGCTCATGAAAAGAAATTGAGCAATACACACAGAACCTTTATATTAAGAAGCTGACTAGCAGTTTGTTTCATCACTGAAGATAGAAAACAAAAGTCTGCATGAACCTACCCATCCATAAATCCAGCAACTGAGCAGCTGTAACCTGGCATGCCTAGAATGATCTGTATTTTACAACAAGAAACTTGAAACAACCCCACACAATAAAGCGCTGTAGCAATACGTTGCCTTCCTTTTGTTCTTTGCAGACTGATTTATGGTAAAGACATTTTGCTTCCTCTAGAGATCAGAGCATGTCCTTGCCGAGGGTCTGCTGTACAAAAAACCCCAAAAAAACAAAACCAAAACCAAAAAACCCAAAAACCAAAACCCCGAAGCAATCAGGTAGGTTGGCACCCTGCCAGAGTTCTCATTTGCTCCCCATATGTGTGGGCTACCTGGCTTTCCTCCAGGCCTGGGAGATGCTGTCCTTAAAAGATGAGATGCCAAAGGCCTATCGACCATAGAGACATTTTCCAGGGCGCACTTCTTACCTCTGAACAGGTCAGAATTAAATTTAATGTGTTGTCTTTAGGTTTTCTGTATGAATTTATCTGTAAGTGAGACATTTCCTAGACAGCTGCAAAAAAGAGAGAGTCCATCCATAGGGATGGAATTAATTGAAAGAAACACTCAGGCAGAAACTTAGTCCAAGTAGATAATATGTATAAATTCTTTAGTAAGAAAAAAAAAAGTAAATGTAAGGGTAATCAATAGAAAAAAGCACAGGCACAATCCTTTGGAAGAAATGCAGGACTTTCTAATGCATAGATTTTGCTAGTTTTTCCTCATGTTGAACAAAGTGAATTAAGAATGACATTGAAGATGCTCTAGATGTGATTATGGCTCACCTTCAGTCAGACATTGTTTATACAACTGCCATTACGTACACTAATTTGGAGAAACTAATTTGCAATTTCTTATTTTCAGGCTGACTTGCAGATTCAGTTTTATGGCTGTACGGTACATTCTGTGAATCCATATATAGAAAGGATTCTGTAGAAATGCTTTGGGAACCCAAGCACTCAGTCTCTGTTGAATAAAAAACATGTCTTAAATCTAGTAGTTTATAATACTTTGCAGATATATCAGTGTGAACTGTTAAATAATAATTAAGTCACAAACAAAAAAAAAGCTATAAATTCTTTGGTATATTTAAAAAATGTGGTACCTGCTTTTGTTTTAGAGGGTATTCTGTACAGAGTTTCTGTCTAGGATTTTAGCACTCCATTAGGTATCAACAGACTGTCAGAACTGAATGTAGATACTTACTTTTAAGCATACATGTATCCTGGTAAGCACAGAAACACAGATGAGGGAAATTAAATGATTGTTTCATATTTAGTTTATTTTTTTATTAGGTTGTAAATGAAAACCATTGTTGTACCTTTGCACAAAAATATGTGTGGATTTTATGAAAAGAATGTCTCCTTTTCTTAAGAGAATGTTGAGAAACAGCAACTTAAAGATGCACAAAATATGTTCAGATCAATCAATCTCATGCACAAAAATACTTCAGGTGTAGTTGTTTAGGTTTTATAGAAAATGCTTCCTGGCTGAAGGAAATAATGTTAGTCAACTATTTTTCCTAAGTATGGGAGATAATATTAATGTGTAATTTTCTAAAAAATAAGTTGTAGTGAGCCACTGTTATCCAACAGAAAATTTTATCTTTTCTGATTTTGTGAAAATTTCTGATGGAGGAATTGAAAAATTATTTTACAAGGAATCAGCCTTTTAACTCTTCTACTTTTACCCATTGTACAAAAGTACATACATTGCTTTTCTTTACTGTTCATCCCTTTATTTGAAGAAAGTTTTCAATTAATTTTTTATGGTATTGGAAACTGTGTCTTGTTTTATATACTTAATTTTCTTTTTTGTTTTGATAGTGCATTAGCAATTAGCAATGTGCTTCAGTGTACATGTTTAATTTCTGTTAAAGTTACGTGCTCCACTGCTTTTCTTTGTGATGGCAGAACAGGTCATGGAATCCTGTGATTCCTCAGAGTATTATTCTGTTCTTGTAATGTCTGTATCTAAGGCTAAATATCTCTGTCAGTACTTTCTGTAGCAAGGAGACTGCATTCTGGTAGAATTCTAACTAAAGCCTTATATTCTATTACTAAACCCTAAGTTTGCTTCAGCTGCAGGTGGTGGCATAAGGAGCAAAACTAGATCACAGACAGACAAAGCAGAGCTAGGCAAAGCAAAGTGAATCAGATAAAATAAAATATAAAATATAAAATGCATTTTAAACAGTTTCATTTAAATTATGCAATTTCCTTCATGAATTTTTGGTCTACTATACCTTGTCAGTATACCTTAATATTGTTGAGCAGATTTTTAGAGGCAACTCCAACACAGCAATGCTAAAACAAACAGTAGCTTCCCAATATTTCTTTTGATTTTGAAGTTATTGATTTGATTTTGAACTATTGTTCAATTAGTATGTATCATTTTCAGTTTGCCACAGTGATTTTTGAAGGTAAAAATTTTACTGGCGTTTTCTGTCAATACCATACCTTAAGAAAATGTCTTATTTGAGTTTTGAAAGACTTATTTGCTGGCATTCTCTTAGAAGTTTCTAAAGGTCAAAATGAAATGAGATTAGGAGGGATATTTCACATAAGAAAAGCACCATTAAGATCTTATTCTTACATGAAATGGCCTAACTTTTTTGGTCTGCACAGCTGGCAGGATTCCTGCTGTTTTTTGTGTGGTCAGTATACTACACTGACAGCTTTTGCTGTTTTAGTTTTAGACTTCAGTTTTCAGGTTTGAGGCTGAGAAATATAGAGTTGTGTAGTAGTAATGAGGATTGAAGAAGGTAAAAATGCATTTCCATATTAAAGGAATGAGTAATGGCAGAAGGGATAATGGTAATATGGATGACAATGACTTGGAAAAAGTGTCAGGATAGACTAGCAACTGGTATTTGCTCTAGTGAGATGGTGTAGTGAAATGGACTAATAGGTGTCTTGGATGCATAATCTGGGATAAAGTGAGGCCAGGATAAGAATAAAATGCAATGCTTTTTGTATTTATCATTAGTAAGGTACATAGATTCTTTTTATCTTTCTAATTACAAAACTGATGTTCATATTTTTACAAATATGTTACAAGTTTGAGAAAAATGAATGAATGAATATTAATGTTCTACAATCTGACATTTAATACACCTAATGGGTTTAATTTATCACCATGAAGTTAGATGACTTCTGCACAGTAGATAAATTCTTTCTACAAATAAAACCAGTAAATGAATGGATACAACAGTATTTCTTAGTTTAGGGCAAGATAAGATGAGAACTTTGGTGCTGAAGCCACATACCTGACTGTTATAAAAAAGACATTCACTTTAAACCAAGAGATATTACCTCCTAGAAAATACTACTGAACAAGGTAGTTGATTTTCCACCTCTTAATGGTGTTAAATCAAGATAAAATACTTTTCTGCAGGAGGTACTTTTGATAAACACAAGCTATGCTTCAATCAAAGACAAGCTATTGGTCTCAAAAGAGATTTAATGAGATGAAGGGGAATAACCTGTGAGACGATGGCACAATATAATAGTTCTCTGGCCTTAGATGTCATAAATTTATAAACCCAACAAAAATGTATCTTACCTTCTTTTATGAGATCTATTTAGTGGGGATATTTTTGTTGCCGTTTCTCTTTTAATCCTTTTTAAATATAATACTTGAATTCTTATAAGTAAGTTGACACAGTAGACCAGTGAAGTTGAGGGCATGCTATGTAATACTTATGTAAAACAAATATTTTATTTCAGTTCAGTAATCTGGTGAAAGCAACTGTTAGACTGCTAGATAGATGTGTTATTTATATATTTATATAACTTGTTTTGCTATTTGCATTTAGTTATACTAGTTAAACTTATTTTGAGAAGTAAGAGCAAGAAGAAAATTTTCTAGTGAAACATTTAATTGAGGTGAAGCTCACAGGAGTAACACAATTTTTTACTGTTCCAGTTCTAACAGTTTTCCTGTCTAATTGTTAATCTATGAGGGTTTTTTATTCATTTTAATGGTATGGCATGTACTTGGTGGATGAAGTTCTGTACTGTCATCAGCAATAACATGTATTTGAAAATGACCCTTTATCTGAATTTTTATTCCTAATTTTTTAATCCTTACATTTTTCCTTCTCTTTTTTTGTATTTCCTTTCATATGGATCAATTGAACTTTCACATACTAGATGATTTGACTACTGCTCCTTCAACACCTGTAGATCATGTCAAATATCAAGAAATTACATGTTATCAACTGTTGCTTTTGACATGCTGTTATCTAAATTGTCCTAATGCATCCATGCATACGGCTACAGTGACTCTGTATTTTCAAATCAAAGCTTATAATATTTGTTTCATAAATGCTTATCTTATGTTAGATATTACTGTGCCTGAATAAAGGACTTAAACAGCAAAGATTTAGGAGAAAGGAAATGAAGGAGAGAAATGTAGAGTTAAGGCTCCTTCAAAAAAAGGCTGTGAAAATTGAGCTGAAGATTGCCCTGACAAACTTTAAGTTGTGAAGATTAAAGGTCATTTTAAAACCTTTAAGGAGGAAAAAGGGAGTCAGTAATCCTGAGCTGTTCTGCTGAGGTTAAACCTCTAAAAGAGAGCTGGATGAGCCTGTTAGGCTATTGATGCTGATGACATGGTTAGGAGAGGCCTGTGGCTCAGAGACTTACTCTAACAGATTTCATCTTACAGACCCAGGGAAAGAAGAAGATGGTGAAATTTGTCCCCAGATGAGTTGACAGCAGAGAGCCTGAGCCTCTTTGTCCAAATGTCTCAAGATTCGGGAGGTATTCCAGATTGTTAGAGAGTGTCTCATCATTTTCTCTGCCGGGGCAATCTACCACATCTGAAACTGATTCAGTTTCATGGTATCACAAGCCACGGTGATCTCAGTGTACTCTGTCTAGGCTTTTGCTTTTTCTCATAAACATATTTCTGTCTGCAGAGGAGAGGTCCTGCATTTTAACATGGAACTTTTGCCCTTTATGTGTCTGTTTTCATAGCATGCCCACTGGGGTGAGAGTACCCAAGGCGTGAGAAGTGTCTGCCCTGTTGTCTAGTTTGAATGCAGATTACTGTCTACAAGTGACTGGCCATTTTTATTTTGCCCACGTTTTCTCTTGGCTTTCTCTCCCCCAAATCATAACGAATGCTGATGTCTTTGGTCCTTTGCTCTTACTCTAGCCACTGTCAATCAATCATAGCAGTAAAAAAATAGTAAATACAGTAAAACCATGTCAGCGGGTACTGCTTAATCAAGCAAACCAGACTGAGAACAATCTCCTGACTCTCCCTTCCCCGCTGTGGCGATGTCACTGTTTCATTGCTCATCGATAGAATGTTTTCCCAAAGTATTAACAGTGCCAGTTCTGGTAACTAACCCATGAAAACATACTCATACTAAATAATTCTGAAGCCAAAGCTATTTTGCTTATTTTTTCCTGGTTAATTAGTGAGTAGAAGACAGAAACCCTGTTATAGCCACAAAAATCTTGCTAGAGTATGCTGTTTATTCAACAGAGCCGAGCAGGTGAATTCCATAGCCACAGAACATCAAAGGGGACTTCAGAAAAGATGATGCTATGAAAAATCCTTTTGCATAGCGATCTTGCATATTCTGAAAGACTGCAAATATGCCATTTTGGGGTGAAGCTGTATACACCCTGTTTCCTGGCTTTCTATTTCCATAAGCCTAATGCCAGTGGAGATAACTGTCTCTGAGCAGGAGACTGCATATTTACTCATGGAAACATGAAGAACATTCCCTGCAATCCACCCAAAGCATTTCACTAAAGTTTGGCTCAGTGGAAACTTGAAAACAATTAGAAAACAATCTAAAGGGAAATCTGAAGTTCCCTACATGAAGTGGTAGCACTGGTAGCTGCAGAAAGTGTGCAATCCATATTAGGAAAGATTTTAGAGGAGTTAAAGTGCATCCATCTGAAAGATCCTCTAAAGGTAACAAATTAATTGATGTCAATTCTTTCTGCATAGATCTGCATCTTGCATGTTTCTGTAGTGCTCCTACCATTTAAAACAGCACACTGTGGATTCCTGAAATCAAGTAGTCAATGTATTTTGTATAATCAGCAAGGATGAAATCCAACAGGAAAAATAAATAATCAAGAGTTATTTTCATCAGTTAACCCAGTCCAGTATTTCTTTCCACAGACAATGCTGAAGCTACCTTCTTCAGAAATTGAACCATGTAATGCTGAATTCTAACATTATAAAATTGTGCCAAGTGGAAAGCAAGCAAACAGGCAAATAAAAAGCAGACATGCAGCTCTTAGCAGAGAAGAACAGAAGAAAATAAAAAAAAATCTCCATGGGAAATTCCTCTTTAAATTCACTCCAGTGAAGTTTGTAAATATTTGAAACTATGTGTAAAACATAATATCTACCATTAACTAGGAAATAATGAACTGGAGAGTGATAAAGAAATTAGTAGTATTTCATTTTTCTCTGTAACTATGCTTGGGTTTAACTGAACACAATTTAATGCACAAGTCTCATCACAAATGTCGTCAGGACCGTGAAAGAAGAAACACTGAAATGTCACAGGGAGTGTGAACATTTGCACAGTTTTAGCAGGAAAAGCTAATGAGAACAAAAGATTAAGGTGGACAGAAGGATGAAGTACACAGTGATGAAATACAGGTGCAATAAAAAAATTGTATTTGAATTAGTGATAGTTTTATTATTTACAGTTTCAGATGAAGTTGGGAAATATTAGACTTAGCAGAAATGTTAATTGTACAACCTTTTCTAATTACAGGGATAAAAATCACTGCAGAAAACCTTTTTGTCCTCTTATTGTTAAGTAAAACAAAGCAATTTGTGTTTTACCTGTTTACTCCCATACCAATTATGGATTCTGGAGAACTTGTCCTCAAGTTACTGATCTGACCAAAGTTACTAACCTCTGGAAAATTTATTTTCAACAATTGTATATAGCTTACTTGTAAACTTAGAAGTTCTTTGCATCTTACCTGCTCCTTAACACTTGGCCAAGTTCTACTTTTATTTACATGCATGTGGAAATTAATTATTTATAAAAATAATTTTATAAATTATTAAATTATTTATACACAAACTAGAAATATAATTTACACCTGTGTACCTGAGAATGACTTGGTTCATTGCATTCAGATTAATCCAGACATGAAGATGGAAAAGAAAAAAGTTTTTCTTCTGTCTCAAATATATCAGCAATCAAATTTTACCTGTAAAACTCATAATGAAAAGCAAATTTAATTTTTTAATTTCTCAGTTATTTGCACACATAAAAATTTGCATTTCTGGGCATAAGATTTTGTGCCTTAAAAGCCTATTTATTGATATAAATAGGAATAGAAATGTATCATAAATCACTAATTAATCAAAAGCAACCAGGACAGCTTCAGTTTAGATTACTCATAATTTATTATTAAAATGGAAAAGTTTATAAGATATCTAACTGAATACAGTAAAATGAGCAGCAGCCCTCTGGGTGTCATAACATGATCACAAATATTCCATAAGTACATTAAAGAAAATGTTATCTAAATCACAGTCTTGGAATGGATGAAATTGAAAAGCACCTCTAAAGACCATCTACTTGAACCCTTCTGCTCGGAGCAGAGTGACCCAGAGCAAGTGGATCAGGGTTGTGCCCATTTGTTTGTGCATATCTCCAAAGAGAGACTTTACAACCTGCCTGGGTAGGTTCTTGTGACCACCCTCACAGGGTAGAGAGAGAATAAAAGAGGGGGGGGGACACGGGACACGACAGAAAAACCTTTTTGCTTATGTTTCAATAGAATTTCCTGTGTTTTAGTTTGTGCCCACTGCCTCTTGCTCTGTCACTGGACACCACTGAGAAGAGTCTGGGTACTCCTATCTGATATTTATACTTATTGATAACAACCTCATGAGCCCTTTCTACTCTAGACTGAACAGCCCCAGCTCTCTCAGCCTCAGCTCGTGTCACAGACTTTCCAACACCTTCATTGCCTTCACAGTCCTGCGATGGATTTCCTCCAGTTCTATTTCTCTCTTTTACTGGGGAGCCCAGACCTAGACCCAGCACTCCAGATGTGTCTCATCAGGACTGAGTAGAAAGGAAGGATCACTTCCCTTGATCTGTTGGTGGAGTTTTTCCTAAAACAGCCCAGGATGCTGCTGGCCTTCCTTGCCATGGAGGCACATTGCTAGCTCATAGCTGGCTTGTTGCCTACCAGGATCATCAGGTCCTTCTGTGCCAAACTGCCTTCCATCCAGTTGGCCCCAAGTGTGTACTGGTGCATGGGGTTGTTCCTCCCTAGGCAGAAACCTTTGCATTTACCCTTGTTGAACTTCATGATATCCCTGTCAGCCCATTTCTCCGATCATCTGGTGTATCAGCCACTCCTTCCAGTTTTGTATTGTCTGCAAACTTGCTGAGTGTGCACTCTGCCCCATTGTCCAGATCATCAAAGAAGATGTTAAGTACTACTGGAGTCCTTATGAACCCCTGGGCTACACCACTTGTGGCTGACCTCCAGCTGGGCTCCATGCCATTGATGCCAACACTTTGGGCTCAGCAATTCAGCCCATCTTTTAAGCAACTCACTGTCCATTTATGTAGCCCATACTTCATCAGTTTGTCTATGAGGAAGTTCAAGAGTCTTGCTAAAGCCAAGACAACACCCACTGCTCTCCTTTCATCCCCTGAGCCAGTCATCTCATTGTGGAAGGCTCTCAGGTCAGTCAGGCAAAATTTCCCCTTCATAGACCCATGATGACTACTCCCAATCACTTTGCTTTCCATATATTTGGAAATTGCTTCTAGATTGGTCATTCCATCAGTTTCACAAGGTGAGACTGAATACCCCGTATTTCCCTGGATCCTCCTTCTTGCCCCTCCTGAAAAGAATCCTTTGATTTCTTCCAGTCCTTGGGGACCTCCCTTGATCACCACGAGCTTTCAAAGGTGATCAAGAGTGGCCTTAAAATGGTATCAGCTAGCTCCCCCAGCACCTGAGGGTTTGCCCATTATGATCCCATGGACTTTTGTGTGTTCATGTCATTTAAGTTTTCTCCAGCCTGCCCTGAGGATAAGCTTTCCTTGCCCCAGACTTTGCCACTGGTTTCATGGGCCTGGAGTTGCTGTAGCAAGTTCTACACCTGTAACAACTGAGACGAAGAAGGCATTGAGTGTCTCTGTCTTCTGCTTCACCACAGATGATATTAAATTACTGGGGTTTAATTATGAAATGTGTTCTATTGCACATGGTGCATACAACATTAGAAGAAATCGAAAAGATTTATGTTTTCACATTTCAATCTACATAATACTGTATAACATAGACTTAAATATAGTTGTTTTGGGTGCTGCTCTACGGAACATATTGGGGTTTACGAAACATAAAAACCTAAGTTACAGAATACTATATGAAGACTGTTTTCCCTTCATTTAGCAAAATAAAAAAAGCTGACCTGCTAAATCAGCAAAATGTGTCCAAAACTGTTGCTTCTTTATTCAATTTCTCCAATAATAGTCACACTTACATTTTATGGAGATGATACATATTTTGCTGTGTTAACTGCAAGGTGCAATACTGTGATTGCTATTATGTTTGAGGTATGTTTGTATTCAGGTAGCAAATACTTTCAAGTGTAATACTTCCAAGATCCTGAGGTTTGATTTTATGTCATCCAATTTCAGATGTCTTCTATGTAAACATAAACACCTTTATTTGAATACTTATTTAGATTTCTTTCAGAGCCTTTAGAAGGGAAGTGTGTTTATAGATCACAATTCATCTTACATGTATTAGATGCTTCCATTAGGATGACCTGACTGGTGGGAAAAATCTATTTTTTTATCTTCCTAATAAAATTGGTAAAAATCTCCTTTTTGGGATAAAAATGTGGTAATGAGAGCATGTGTACCATTACAAATTTAGGAGTGTATTATTAGCGTGCAATTCTAAGATTAAAAAATCAACAGTAATATTCTCCCACCTTTTTCTCCTCTTTTCTCTGTTTGATAATGCTAATAAGATGAACTGTTATCTTTTTAATTTGGCTATCTTCTGGGTTATTGCTCACAAGCTAACCTTTCTTTTGCTTTTGTCTATTGTGAATAAGGTTAACCTAGGAGGATTAGGACCAAACCCAATGGTAATAAGGCAGATTACATTTATTTTAGGTTCCATGTCTTTGTTGAAGATCTCCCTGTAAGAAGGACTTTTTTTTCCCTGTGAATTGCCCAAGGTGGTTCTGTTTGTTTGGTTGGGTTTTTTTCACTTTTTATTTTTTTTCTTCAGATGAAGGAATTTGCAAATGCATACAGGTGAAGTCTTGTATTATGGAAAATGAGAGTAGGATGGAAAATTCAGGAAAGAGCACTATAAAAGGCTAAGACATTATTTTAAGAAGTCTGCTCTCTAAAGTTTTAAGAAGTAGAGAGAGAGTATATAAATAAATGTTTTTATTTTTTGAGCACCAATGTGAGAAAATGAACATCAGGAACTGACTTATTTCTTTAAATTCTCCCAGGGAAATACAGTGGTTACTTATAATTATTGTTATAATATATGAGTATGTATATATTAAATTTTGAAAAATGTCATCTGTTATACAATATAGTGAAAATTATGTATAGTATCAGTCAAGTGGCTGTGTGTGGGTGTTCAATGTATATGCATATTGTAATAATAGTGGGTAAGTTAGAAAAGTTGTTTTTCCTTTTCACTGTTCTCATATTTTGCTTACGTTTAGAGCAATATCTTTTAAGTTTACAAAAGGCTAAGAAACCCACAAGCAAGAAAATGGAAGTCACAGGAAAACGTAGGTAAGTCTACCGGTTGCAATGCTGATACCCTGATAAGAGATGAAGGTTATTTCTTCATGATCTTTTCATTATAACAATGAAATTTGTGTTTTAAGGACTTTTCAGATAGCTGTAGACTGAGATCCAATGACTAGTGGCTGAATGTATCCACCAAGTAAGCAGTCCATATCTTTAATTTTGTAACCATTTGAAAAAAAAATATTATGTTACTATTACAAATACAGAGATTTTATTTTTTATATCTTGATTTTAAAAATAGCTTCCTAATTAAAAACAGGGCACCAAAAGCCATAAAGCTACCCTCCTTCTATATAAAAGTAATGTAGGAAATACACTGCAAAGGTTGTTATCCTTGACTGTCGTTTCACCTTGGAAAGAAAAGAATATTTTTTTTGTTTAATTTTCTTTTTACTTGATATGTTTATTGTATTAAATAAAATTATGTAATAAAACAATGTTATAAATATTATCATACTTTAAATAATCCATACATTTTAAAAAATTTTAATGATATCCAAGCACTATATTTTTATTAAATCACTGGTTACATTGGTGAAATATTCACTCTAACAGAATTAGTATGCAAATGAAAGCCACAGAGTGGCTAATTTTAAATCATACATTCCTTGTCAGTTCTCCTAATGATTCTAAAATGTAAATAAGCCTTCTGTCCACTTCTTATTTGCTCCCTTCTTGTTATGCTCATGCACTGGACACTTAAGGAAACTACAAGATAAAATACAATTTCCTTGAAGCAGAAATTGTGACATTTTGTAGGAAAAAAATGTTTCTTTAGACATTTTTCTTGGTTTCCAAGGAGGTGGATACTGTAGTGGATAGGTCATCATTTGTCTTTAAAATGCCTGAAGTTCACTCTGCAAAGACAAATGGGGCATGAGTTAGAATTCAGGTGAGGTACCTTTAATGCAGCTATCACAGTGATATTTAGTTAATGACCAACATCATAAAGTGCACATTTCCAATTGCCAGGTGTCTAAGAACTAAGACCAGGTATAATTCTTATGCAACCATTATGTCACTTAATAAGATAAGTAAATAACTAAAATCTTTTAATTTAAATCTAATACATTTCAGGGTTTCATTCCATTTTTAAATGCATCATCTTGATGGTCTGTTTAAGACTGATTCCACAATTTGAAGATGTCTCTGGTATTGAGAACACTGCAGGTCAACTTTCTTATAAGATTTTCCCCAATGTATAACTGTGCATTTCAGAGATTTAATTATTTATTTGTTTATTCCTGGCTGTATGAGTGGGAGCATTCTTGTTTTCAAAGCTGCTGCAGCTCAGATGAGTAAGACATAAACTGTGTCTATTCAGAGAGGTTTTTACTTGTACTTCCCCCCGCCCTGTGAAATTATTTTCAATATAGTAACTTCCTATGCTGTACTTATGATGATATTCCATAGGAGTATGATATTCCTCTTGCTTTCTCCTTTCCCTAGTTTCAACCTCAGATTTTATTCTATGCCTTTTCTGTTCCCATGACTGTGCCATAACAGAAAGTGACACGATATTGTGTTATTCCCTTACACTTGAGATGCACAGTCATCTTCATTCCAAACTTTAATTTATTGTATTAATTGTAAAAGCTGTAGCTGATCTGATTGCAGAATTTTGCAATTTGTTTGATATATCAGTTATATATCTGTCTTGAATGCAAGGTGATATTAAACACAGTAAAAATTTCTTAGTTTATGTGGTTAATTTCCTTTTCAAAACCCTAATAACTGACAAAGGTGATGCTTCATGAATCTAAGACCATAGCAACATGACATATCCCTTATGAGTTTGGGAGAATGCTACAAACCCAAATTTCCTTCAATTGTTAAAGTAATATCACAGGGCATGCATTCTACTACTGATAAGACATGACAACAAATAAAACATAAGCTAATGGTCAACAGTTATGAGCAGTGAGCCAAACCATTCTTTAGTTTAATTATTAGTTAGGTTATAGCATACCTGAAATATAATCATTGTCATTGTCCCAGGTACTAGAAGCCTTCTATGTGCTAAAGAAAATTGCTTTTCATTAATAACAAAATCAATAATCATGCAGAAACTTGGTTTTCCATTAGTAGTAAAGGACAAGCTCAATTGTCTTGTTACTGTTCCTCAGTAAAGAATCTAAATAGATAATCCTTTTTTCATGTGATATTGTCAATATTAATCTGTATCAAAGAGTAATATCATTGTTTAATGTTCTTTCACAGACCAAATCTGGTTGAATAATGAAAGAAAATATTTTCAGTTATTTGACTGGATTCCAAATAGCTGTTCAGTTTGGTAATATCCATTCTCTTTGTAATTAAATGATTTTCATTCACGCTGTATTTGAGGAAGGCTAGTTCTTCACATTCTTTAGCTGTTCCTATCTGAGTAAGATTACTGCCTGATTTTTATTTGTTTTCTTTTGTTGACTGTTATTCTGTGATGGCTTTTTTCCAAATCGGTGCAGAAGAAAATCTAAACAATCTGATTTTCATTAGAAATGGTAACTGGCAGCAACAACAACAAAGAAACATATTGAGAAAAAAATATGCTGAACTTCCCCTTTCAGAGGGATTCCAGACCTTTCAATTTTCTCAACACTTTCCAGGAATATTTTTAGTCACAATTTTTCCAGGAAATCTGGCTTTACAGAAAACTTTCTTCTCTAAGTGTTTGTCAGAATGAGGGAGGATTTGAATTACTTAAAGTAATCCAACTCTAAAGATAAGTTTTGTTATTCAGTATACAGGAAAAAATGAATTCTTAATCATGAAGAGCAGTGAGGGAGATATCATAATGGTATTTGTGGGAGACAGACATAAGGAGAAGGGAATCTGATTGCCAGATGGTAAGGCATTAGCATATTGCATTGACTTTTTATGTCATAATGTGGCTTAACACTGCTCTTAATTCTACTTCCTACAGTTTATTTCATTAGAATCCAATCCCATTGTAGATGCTGCTCAGTATTACATCTGGGATATTGTCTAAGGGTGTCCCAGTAGCAACATTGTTTCTAGCTTTTTCCTAAAAATAATCTTTTGTGCAGAATATGAACAAAATCAGGTGTTTGAACAAGCATGAACATTTTCCAAATCAGCTGAATACTTTAGATTTTGAAAATTAGACCCAGGGTATTGCCTATATCTCTTCATGGGGGTGTGGGGGTTGGGTTTCTGGTTTTTTTGGGTCTCTTTGTTTTGGTTTCTTTTTTTCTTACATTAATACACTGTACATAGCTATGTATGACATGTTTTAGTTTTCCTAGTGTTGAGAATCCAATAAATTTTCTTTAATGCTGCTTACAAATCTGAAAATACCGTGCATATATGGGAACATATACTTTTATGCATATATTTTGTACGAAAGACAAATTGCCAGTTTTCTTAATGAACACGTTACACTCTTAAAGAGTAATTATGTATTAGTCACCATCTCCTTCCATTGTCAATCACTTTTAAGTATTCCCTATAGGCCAGTCGAACATGGGCTCTCTGTGAAATGAAGCATTGCAGTCAGGCAGTTTGAAAAAAAAAAAAAATTGCCACCCTAGCAGATGGAAAATCAGTAATTTCTCAATTACTCAGCTCAACTGGTTTTACAAAGTTTCTGCCTTTAATGTTCTGTGCCCTCACTGTGTGTTATTTACATCTGATTTGAGTGTAGCTTCAAAGGCAGGCAGCTATCAGTAGCCAACTGATACTATCTCTATCATTAGATCCACCTTATAAAGCAGTCCCAAGGTTTGGTGACCAGGAAGATGCAGATTTTACAGCGTGCCTGTAAAATGAGTTTACCTAGGCGACACTGAACTGTGATTAGGTAGATAAAGGGCAGTTTGCATCGCAGACCACCAAGAAACCACACTATTATCCTGTCGATTTGCAGGGCTGGGAAGACAGATGAAGACAAATAGTATACTGCCGAGCCACTTTTGTCCAGGCTAAGGTGAATGAAATTTCAAAGTTAGCGTCTTTCCTGGACTACACCAGCTGCTATCTTGTGTTCCCAGCATCAGTTACTACAGCCATTCTTCCTGAAAGAAAAGCACCATTTTTTAATTACTCATTCATACTTGCAAACTGTAAACCTGTGGAATGGATAAGTATATGTGGGCATGTGTGTATATATATATATATATATATTTGTATATACCACAAAATACAATCCTACATATAGACCTATTGATCTTTAAAAAAGCTTCTGGTTTTAAATTTCATACTGAAAATTAACAACGGCACCTGAACTTTCAGCTTTTAAATTTTGTATAGAAATAGGCACAATGCCATTACCTGCTGAATTTTTCTTCCCCCTCATATCTTTCTATTTTTAACATATTAATAAGGATATTTGCCTTAGTACATTTACAGGAATTCAGATAGTTTGCAGACAGATTATAAGACTCAATATTTTTTTCAAGTGTGGAAAGAACTTGGTGTATCTATGGAAAGAACTTGGTGTATCTAATTTAGGTACTTGGACCTGTACTTTTAAATTACAGGTGAAGTTCTGGAGTCATTAGTGTGTTCCCAGTACAGTCAATAGAAAGAGAAAGTAGTGTTTGAAGGTCTCCAGGGAAAACTTCTGAGCCCGAACTTAGATGTCTTCAAAGGTTAAATGTGGACTTTGTAGTGCTTTGAGCTTGTGTGTGTGTGTGCTTTATCTGAGGTACAAGTAAGGCCGATTGACTTCCAGTCACACTGACTATGGCCCAAGTAGTTCTGATAATAATGTAACTTAATTGTAGACTGCTCAGTATGAGAAAGGATATCAATGTGGAGGCAGTCTGGCATTACCCCACTTATGCTAATTAATATTTTTTTTTTTCAATAGAAATCAGTTCAGAAGTACCCCTTCATGACAGTAGGACTAGGTTTTGGCATGTAGGTCATGATTTTGACTTTCGCCTATTTGCAGAAAAAAACTGAGAATGTTAAACTCCATGTGATAGGCTTAAAAATTATAGCATCCTCTGCTCCATGGTTATTGGAATTTGCAAAATAGGATTCCAGTTCTTTTTGGCATAACCAGAAAAACTATAAAGAATGAAAAGTATGAGAAAAATGCTAAAAAATGTTTAGATAAATATTTTGAAAATAATTCCAGGGAAATATAAGTATAATGCTTGCTTATGGAGAAATAAAGAAATTTTTCTCCTCAGAATGTGAAAATAAAGTGTTGAAGCCAAATCAAATACTAAATGTATATGCATTGAATAGCAACCTTGAAATCCATCTGTCATATGCTTTCACTTGCTGTGTTAGAGACAAGATTGCATTATTGGAAAAGAAACAAAACAACGACCAAAAAACCCACATAAACTTTCCCTGTCCGCTAGGGAGCATTCTGAGTTTTGAGTTCTTCAGGAAGCAGTTTGTATTCTGAGAAACAGAAATTAAACAAATGTCTATTTAATGGAACGTAAATTTGTCAATATGGCATCCATGCCTCATGGAGGGAAATATGACCTTGGAAAACAAATTCCCTGCTGTTAGGTGCCTTCTGAATTGGGGAGGAATGTTTTCTACAAGGCTGTTTTTAGCAGGCAGAGTGCATGTTGTAGCCATGTGTCAGATGAAATTCAGAAGTTAATTAGGTCAGCAGTATCCAAATGTGCATGGTAAGAGTGGTAAGGCTTCTATAAGAAAGGTAGGGGATGGGACAAGCCTTTTGAGAGGTGACCTTCTCTTCTATTGCACCGGTTCCACAGTGGATAGCGGTTAGCTCATCTTTTCTCCTTCCTCAGTAGAACTGGTCCTCTTAATCAGCTACAAAATCAGGTGCTCGTGTTAAAGCCAGGTACAAAATCTGTAGGAGACTCTAAGCCTGGGTACTACCATACCCCTTATTATATTCTACTGCTTTTTTTCCCTACCAGAGACAAATTCTTTCAGATGATTAGATATCTGCAATAATTCAGAAGAAAAGAGAAACAGTCATAGGAATTCTTTTCATGTCATCCACTCTACCAAAGAATCTCTACTTGTTAGAGATACACACCAAAAACTGGGCCAGATATGCCTATTCTTTAAATATTTGTCCTTCTAAAATTTCTTATCTATGAAGGGTTCTGATATTAGCAGCTCTAAATCAGAAAGCACTTGCTATTCACAGAACAGAAATAGCAGTGGGAACTTTTCTACCTTCTAATATTGGTATGCATTATCTGTTACGAGTTTTGGTAGGAGTACTGAAGAGTTGCAATGGCAGTTCTTCACTCAAGCAATGTGTATGATGTCACCATT
Organism: Microhierax caerulescens; assembly: GCA_035590215.1. Lineage (NCBI taxonomy): Eukaryota > Metazoa > Chordata > Aves > Falconiformes > Falconidae > Microhierax > Microhierax caerulescens. The sequence continues at coordinate 58,924,819 of JAVJGJ010000014.1, forward strand.
CTGTGTGTGGTTCAGGCATTTCTGATATGAATAATTGTCTACAGGAAAGAACGAATTTTTGGATTCTAGCAGGTTTGTCTCTAGAAAAATGCAATTAATTCTGTGTATCATAAGGGCACAAAAGTACCCTTATTGATAACTTTAACTTGATGCTAAAAGATTGCATTTCACCAGAAGTGCTCCCTATCCTGTTATCTGACTTTCTTCTGTCCCTCCTAGCATTTTCTACCTCATTGTATTTTTGCTTACATGTGAACAGAATGTCAAAAATTAAAAGCAATCCATTAGTTTATTGGAGAGAAAAAATAGAAAAATCTCAGATAAAATGAGAATTGCACACAAGAAGCGAAACTATTTTAGTATTACTAAATACTTTATAATGACTGTAAAGCTAAGAGGTAGATGTGGAAATTTTAATAGCACTGCACACAGAAAATAGAGAAAAGGTGGGGAAGTACCTGATACCAGAAGAAAACTTCTGCTTAGGACTTGATGTCATCCACTTTTCCTTCAAGGAGTGAGAAATCAAATGAAGATGCAGTTATGAGATTTTTTTTTCATTGAATTTATTTTCTTATTTCATTACATGAAGTTACTTATTTTTTAAATTTGAGATAGATCAGTTATGTTTATGAAAAGTGACAGTCAAAGAAGACAGAGTTTTCAAAAGCACTCAGTGATACCTTAATTGATTTTCCTTTGAAGTAAAGGATAAAACTCTTATCAAATCTGAAAGAAGCTGTTAGGTCAAGGACGAATAACCTAAAAAAATCTTGCCAATTTCTAAAATATCTTATAGGACCTTTACAAATGTTCAAACTATATTTAAGTTTGCTTTTAATCATCTCTTTTTTCATATTTAAAGAGAGACCACACTTGCTTAAAAAAAAAAAGAGCCTTGTTGTAGATTTGTTCTTGATTCTTGAGATAAACCTGAGTTTACTTTTTAAAAAATATATTTTTAGTGTCATAACTCTATGATCTCAAGCCAGGAATATAATTTCATTAGAAGATCAACATTGATCCTCTGTCAGTACTAAGACGTTTTATGTCTGACACAGTCTTTCAGCCTTGCTGTCCTGTAATTGATGGCATATACTGACCACCATGGTCAGTTTCAATGTCAATGTCTCCTGGTAGTTAAGGTGAGTTAAGAAAACCTACAAAAAGTAATTAGAGAATGTCAAGGGTAAGTGTCCCTGACACACGAATAGTCTGATTCTCCTGCTGTGAAAGATATTGTTGTGGAATCCAACGAGCAGCCTCATTAATGCTGCTAATTATCTCCTGCTGTTTTGAAATGTGCATTTTTTTTTTTTTTTTTAAGGTTTGTTTAGCTAGGGATGTGTCAAAAGTGACCAAAGGTCACTAAGTAGATGAAGAACCCTATGGTAACATGAAGGCATGTGCATGTGAATTTTCTTCCATTCTCATTTATATCCAGGTATAATCGCACCTAAACCCAATGGTGAGTTGTTTATACTGTTTATCTGTTCTGGTGTACCAAAGATAAGGAAACTAAGCAACACAAAATTTTCAATTACTTCAGACCTGTCTTTATTTCAGTAAGATGTTGATAGCTCAGGTGGAGAAAATGCAAACCAGCTGAGGAAAAAAAGGTACAGATATTATGAGCTCGATTGTTTAGGACTGACCTCAATTAAATTGAAAAATGTTGATACATATTCAAAATACAGTCAAGGATCTAAACTTTTGGTCCCAGAAAAGTGTTAAAATTAAGAATTTTTTTTCTAGTGGACAACAGAAGTTAAATGAGAGTTTATAATTTTGATATCTTATTATTTCACATAATTTTTAGGATGGGAAATTATATAGTTATATTAAAAGTAGCTTTATTGCAATTTGGAAAATACTGATTATATCAAAGATAGAGTACAGTCACCAGAGTAATACATTTAGGTACTGTTAGTGTACTGATATCAAAGACATAAACCCAACACAGCAAAGTGAAAAATACTCAGGTTTTCTTTTGAATGCACAGGGTTTCCTTGTGAAAGGAACCAGCATGGTCTGACAAAGAAAGACATATCTTGCAGGATGCTCTGCATGGGATTGGGGTTTTTGATTTTTTTGTGTCAGGGAAATGCATCCATTCTGCTCAAAGCAATATTTGTGTGGGGATTTTTCTTTTATGTACGTGGGACATGGTGCTTCCAAGATATCCTAAAGATGGAGTTTTGCCTGTTTCTTAGGCTGTGGAATTGAGGGGAAGGTACAAGTTCAAAGTTTGGCAGATCATGTCATTCTGTCTCAAAGAGTACAGTGACTGTCTAGCACAGTATATGCAAGTCCAGTTTTGAGGAATGAGGGGCCTTGCCCAAAATCAGTATAATTTATGTTCAAGATACAAATTATGTACAAACATAGGCAGATTAATTACTTGTTTCCTTACCAGTCAGTATTAATCTGCTTGCCATATTTCAACTTATGTCCAAAAATTGAAATAGAAATATTGTATGCTAATTATTTTTTTAAAATGTGGAGAGGAAGAAACACGCATTTCAAAGAGCTTTGATATTAAGTGGAAAAAGAGTAAGAGCTAAACTTTCTCCCTAGCTGCTGAATGAATAAGGAAAGAGTACGTTATCTCCCTAAAAAGGGAGGAATTCTTCCTTTCCAGGTGAACCTCAAAGGACAATGTTGCTGACAAAGCTCTACCCCGAAGGTCAGTGCCTTGAGTAGAAGAGTAAAGTTTTTACATTCACCCATTGTTTGTGCATTATAGAGACCAATATGTATATATGGACCCAGCATATTATATAGATTTCAAGCTTTCTCCAAGGTCTACTCTTCATGATGCATGGGAGACACTGAAAGACAACAGAAAACAATAGAATTTCCACAAAACAATCTCCCAGCATCCAACAGTTTCCAATTAAAGGAACTTCTTGCACCAGAAAAAAAAACAACTGTTGCTGCCACAACAGGGAAAAGAGATTGGCAGGAACTAGGAATATTGTGTCTGAAGCAGCCTCGCTGTTCATTTACATTGATAGTGAACAAAGCCTACCAATTATAATGTGTATATGAGGGAGAAGGTCTAAATTATCCAAAGAACTTGAGAACTGCTTTATATACATATATATATATATATATATTTATATATTTGTAGTAGCAGATGTTTTTCTGTGTTGAAATACTGTAGCTCTAATGGTCATTAGACATCAATATCTCTATTTCCATGATAATCATAACATTTGCCCGTTTTCATGCCTAAAATTAAGAATATGTATCTCCTGTTTCCTTATATTAATACAATTATTACAATTTCCTACTTTTAAAAATAGGAAATGCAAAATGCCATGGCCTACTAAAATAGTTTGAAAGCATCAAAATAAAATGATCCATTAACTCAGTACAGTGTATTGTAATGCTTTATAAATCAATGAAATTTTAATGTTTTTGTATTCTTAACATGATGTAAATGCAATTTGAAGTGCATTTACACTGTTATATTGGCATGTAAGATATAGTAAAATTGGGGTTTACTTAGATGGTGTGTACTTCAAAGAGCAATATCTGCACCGTGACTTTAAATGACAATCAAATCTGACAATTGGCTGGAACATTGAGGTATCTTCTGACAAGATGTACAGAATTTTTAAAAAAATATCTGACTTTCTGCAAAGCCCAAAGAGAGATAAGTAAGCCTATCTGGAATGAGAAAACTGACATGAAAAATTGAATCAACTGGTTAGGACAAGAGATACTTATTAACTATGCCCTCCTTTGGTGCTGGTTTTTGATATTACCTACATTTAGCCTCTATGACCATGGGAAAAGTAATGTCATTATGTCACTTTCCAAATCTGTTCCTCACTTACTAAATTAGTGTGATATAATATCTTCATCTCATCATTATGAAATATAAGTAGGTTTGTAGTGTTCTTTGATGTCTTTTAGTTAAATGTCCTATCAAATTATAAAGTGATGCTTTTATTTATTATATATATTAATATTATAATAAAAAAAATCACCTAATAAAATATTTTAAACAGAATAATTTCTGCCAAGTCAAATCTGGTAATATAAGTAGTGAAATTAACTATGAACTGTGTTCAGTGAACTTTATAGCATTGCACCTAACAATTTAAGCACAAGTTAAATACTCAAATTTACAAAATACAGATGAATGGTCGCTTTACATTGTTATGTCCTTTTTTTAATTTATTTTTTGCTTATTAATCTTTTGGAATGGAAGACTTAAAGGTTCTTGTGACATAGCTTTTCTTCTTTCCTAATCAATTTCTGAAACAGTGTACTTAAGATAGAACTTTAAGTACTGTGAGGCACAATGTTTTACAGTCTCACTATTAAAAAATATTGTTAGACTTTATCTGTTGAGCATTTTTGTTATTCAGGCTCTTGCTCTATTTTATTAAAATAAAAGAAGTAGCTAAGAGTTTCTGCTATGGTCTTTTATTAATAGTGTACATTAATAGCATGTACATCTTCATGCTCTTCATATTTAAAACTATTCTTAAATCCTGCTTCATTTTCTCCTACCCTTTTCTTCCTGATTCCTACAGATTTTCTTCCAGATCTTTATTTTATAAGAAGTAGTTAGGCAGCACTAAAATTTTCTGAATTGAAATTTCAGAGGAAATATGATCCTAAGTCAGTATTTTCAGGTTCATCTTCACAAGAGTAGTCGAGCCAGGTACTGTGGCTGTGCAGACCCACAAGGAGGTGACACTGATCTGAAGTCTTCCTTTACTATGTAACTAAAGAAAATGCCAACTAATATGAGACAGATGGCTGTTGGTGATTTCTGACATTAATGCAGGGTTTGTATTTATTTGTGTTCTAAATCTTGAAATTATGCATCTAGCTATCCCACATAAATTTGACTTTTCAAAGTTATTAGTTTAATTTTTCATCTTTTATCACCTTTATATAATATATCTTGTGCTATTTTTATGTAAAAAGCAAGCGTTTCAAGTCTATTGATGCCTCTCACTACCACTGTTTCTATACTGTCCAGAACAAACTACTAACAAGTCAAGTGACACCTCTGCGCTCTAGGGAGAAAGTCTGATGTTAAAATAGGCCAGATAACCAGGCAGACAGTGTAGCACTATGATGTTGATCTCTACATAATCTGTCATCTTGTCTGATTTTTCACTGATACTACTTGTACATTTTAAATGCAATTTAAATATATTATATGTTCTCAAATACAGCAATATGTTAAATTCAAATGATATCTGTATACATTTTGACTATATAAATCCGTATATAAGCAATCATCTCTGTACAGAATTGAGTCAAGTGTTTGAATTCTGTTCCTAATTTCAGCTTGGTTTGACTCAATCAGTTTTTTATATCTGATTTTCTCTTGTATTTAAAACCCAACTCAATCAGCCTACTCAGGATTTTCCTTTGAGAACTTTAAAACAAAACTAAACTCTCCTTCAACACAGATGTGTGCTATAAATACTAAGAATTATGATTCATTTGTTTGTTAAGATAAGGTGAATGAGAAGTAAACAACATAAAGAATATCTGGAATGGGTGAAGAATTGTTGTTATCCATTGAGGAAGCCTGAGAACAGTTAGGAAAAGCTGGATCACTCATTCAAATATTCTACAACGCTGCTTACGGTGTCCATTCTTACTAATGGTTTTCCTGGATTGTCCAAAACCACCTGTTGTTTTCTGAAGAGACACGTTTTCTGTCGCAAGTTTCCTCTTTTATCCAGGTGTTCTGATTAAGAGTAGGGGAAAAAATATGGTCCTGAAAGAAAAATGAGAAGCAACAGAATTTCTATACCCCTTTTTCTTAAGTGAGCGTTCCTCTGTCACTGTATCAGTTTTCTAGCAGTCATGTCAGTTTGTCTCTCAGTGTCTTAAATGTTTCTGTAGAAATAATCTCTTTGACAGCACAATGTTAGGATAATTCTAAAAAGACTGACCTGTTTTTATAAAATGAGAGCGTGTAGCTTTGGAGCTCACAGCAGCTTTGTTTTAAACTACTCAGAGTGTGCTTGAGTAGGGTAGAACTACCACGTGTTCCCCAATGGTTCCTAGTAGTGATTCAGGATAGATCTTTTCTAGGAGCTGTGTGCTACAGAAGTGTTGCAAGTACAGACTACTGTAGATGGAAGAATGATAAATAGCCTAGTAATTGGATAATAACATCATGAATCAAAATGCATGTCACAGATTTTCTAGGTGGAACTTGTGGATAGATCCAAAGCTGGCACTAATCACAGACTCTATTAATCATTGTTAAGGCATTAAAAAGTAATGAGAGGAATTGAAAAAGCCAGATGTGAAGAAGGGAGAAGAATGAAATAAATTATTTTATACCTGTCTTGTCAGTCAACATGTCCTATAACTCAAGGAAGCAAAGATATCAAATGGCATAATAAAATTAATCTGCAATTGAAATGAAGATGCGATGAAAAATTAGGTCTTAGAGTTTTAAATGGACCCTGTAGTTTACAACATAATGTGGTACCTGAAGGTTAATAACAAATATTTTACATGTTCAGACTGTAAATTTTCTCTAAAAATCAAAATTCCCATGACTGAGGAGTGACTGATTTGCTGTTGCTGTATGTGCAGAGAACACAGCAAAGGATATTCCTGCACATACATTTGTACAACAGGATGTGCACTTACGCCTGGTAAGGACATTCTTGGTATAATGTAAAACCACAACAAATGTAGTTCATATACAAACCAGTTTTTTTGACAGAGCTTGTAAGAAAGCATTACCTTAAAAAATATATATATATATTATGCAAAAAGATCCCATATTGGATAAAGGCAAAAGATTGAGCAAGGATAAAAAGGAGGTCAGGAAAAAAAATTAAAAAATGAGAAAATAGAGAATAGACACTTGGGCAAAATTTTTAGGGTTTAGTTGAATTAGACCTATAGATATGTCAGGATGGTGATATTTGCTGCTTATAATTAGTGATGGTTTTATAGTGATGGGGCAACAAGTTTCCAGGGTGCATTTATTGTCTTTGTACAACCATTTGAAGTCATGAAAAAACAGGAGAGTAGTGAAATATTTCCATGGGATTTCTAGGGATTTCTGTGTGACATGATATTTGACTAACTTTGATGGAGTCCTTTCCTACCATATAACTACATATAACATGCAGTTCTTTTCAACAGTCTTTTCCTTTAACTGACAATGACATTTTTGAAGCATTTCTGATAACAGAACTTGTCACAAGACCCTGAAAATGTGTTACTGTTCTAAAAAAGATCAGCACAAAGGTTACATGTACAAAATTATTAAATATTGCAGTCACACAGGCCATCATCTTTAGTAGTAGGCAATGTGGTTACACTATGCTCCTTAAAAAAAAAAAAAAAAGAAAAATAAAAAAAGAAAAAAAAGAAAAAACAGAGTCCTCAGAAATGTTTGAATGATCTGAATGAAAGTTTCTCGAGTATCAAGAGCTTTATACTCCTACATTGCCTTGGGAAAATCCCGACCTTAAATAAATAACCTGATTTTTATATAGATGCTAACTAGGTGTTAGTCAATTTAGAGCTGCTAAATATTAGCAAGTTAAGACAAAACATGTACCTGCAGCTTCATTGCATAGACAAAGTAACTTGGATAAAAGTAAGAGTTTAGAGCAGATTATCTTTGGGCACTTCTATGAGAAGGTAAATCCTTATACCTGGTACTTACTATGAAAGTAAAATTCTAGCTTTATATCTGTTGTTAAATAAATTTTAATGAAGATTTTACATTTAATACATTATAATTTAAGTGGTATTTTTCTGCTGTTAACATGTAAAAGTGACAATTTCAGAAATGAAACTTGCCTAATGATTTCTCTCATTAGTATGGAAAGAAAAATGATGAGATAACTTTTACATAAATTGCACATTCACATAATAACCAAGTTTGATGCTAGAATTGGATAAACAAGTTCTATTTTATTTTCCTTTTCAGGGAAAATGGAACAACTATATCTTTCACAAGCATTCTGTCATTCACAAGTGTTCTGTCCCCTTTGAACAGCACTTCTCTTAAACCAAAAGGGAATTTATGGAATGGGATAAAATTCTGCAATATGAAGGGATCAGGTTTTTTAAATAGTTTTGAAGGTCTATTTCAGTAAAATGCACACAACACTTTTTAGTAAATAAATTGACTGCTGTGCTTCTGCATTTTTGGGTGAAAAAGCTGAGAACATAATTTACTTTGAAATTTACTTTGAAATACATTCAGAGTTGATAGGGAAGCTTGTTTCGTTGTCCTGCCATAGAAACCATGTGTGAACCTGAAGCTGTGAGTCATATTCTCTTCTGTTGATCCCTTTAGTTCATAGATATTGCTGGCAATGTTAACACATTAATTAAAAAGCTTTCCTAATAAGTGTGATAGAAACTGACAGCCTGTAGTCCTTCAAGGAGGTACTGATGAACAATACAACGCTAGAATGTAGAGTTCGCAGATTACTACCTCTACAAAGATTTCAATCATTGCATAATTAAACATGAGACACCAACCTCTCTCATAAAGAAATTTCTCAACTTTTGCAAATACTTAAAGTACAACTACTCCCAATTTCTAATTAGGCAGCCCATTTGACAGAGATAGGTCAGACAACATGGTTACCTCTCTACTTCTCCTTAGTGCATTTTGCAGCTCAGGGACACTTTTGCTGTGGTCAGCATGTCAGCTTGCATGCAGACTTGATATTCTGCACTTTGAAGCCAACCAAAAAAACCGTGGCAAGGCAGCATGTTCAGTAGCTACATCTTATAAACATGGTTCACAGCCATGATCCATTTCTAAAGGCCTCTTCACAATAATGACAGGTTACTACAAGTCGGAAAGTACTTTACTCATCAGTTAAAAATGTATGACACAAAGTTGTCACTAATATCTTGAAATATGGGTTATCCAGAGGTTTGTTGGATCCAACGCTTATAACAGCGTAATCCTTCTGGTCCAATGATATTTGTCAGATGTTCAAGATGCTTCCAGACAAATGCCATGATGCTAATACCTCACTGTTCAAGCTAGTATTATTTAAAAGCAGCTATTGCTGCTTTCAAATACATATGGCAGTATTTGAAAATTCCATTCCAGAGATGTTTGCTGTATATAGAATATGCACGTTGTTTGCTACACACAAAATGAATGTGATGCAGTCAAAGTCTGGCTTACTTTCTGAATGTATTGCATTTAGTGCTGGGCAATGTCTCAGGTTTAAGGTCGTAAGGATAACATCTGGGAATGTGTGCACAAAAAAGGTCCTGTATCTGTGTGGGAGGATCTGTTTCTGTAAGTACTGTAATATGCAGCTGAGAAGAGCAAAGAACAGAGAAGGGGGACAAAATTATAGTTGGAAAAATGGAAAATCAAAATGACTGAGCATGTGTTAAAAGAAAGGTATGTGTGAGAAAGGTAGGATTGAGTCATCATCTAAAATGTCAAAATCAAACTCAGAGCTTTCCCTTTCTTCCAGACAGTATACCCAGGGATTAATTTTTGTCTTTTCCTTTTTTGTCAGAATTTTTGTCAGAAAAAAAGACATTTTTTCTGCTGCTTTTTTTGAAAGGAGCACTTCCCACTGATGTTTTAACTGTCACGTGCCTCTCTTCCACAGACCCCTCTATCCTTGCTGCCTGATGAGCGTACTTTCTTCTGTGTCTTGCAATCATGATAAAAATACAGATTTTATACAGTCTGTAATTCTTCGGCAGAAGTCCTTCAAAACTGCTGATACTTTATTACTGTACTGTCACTTGGAAGTTATGGGGGTGATTACAAGTCCTACTTTTAATTTAATGGGAAAAGTGTCACTTTCATTTGAGACAGACTTGTCCAATGTGGTCTGTAACATATTCTACTTACTTCCAATATGGTATGTGACTACCTGTGATTTTGTGTCAGTTTATTTTCTCATTTATGAGTAATTAGGTTTGGTTAGCTTTTTTAATTAACTTTATAATTTTTATTTAAGTTGAACAAATAATGACCTGCATGTTTTTAAGGGGAACTTTTGACAAAAGTTCAATTTTTTTCTCTGAAAAAGTAAACTTGTGCCTAAAAAAGAAGGGGTCTAAAATTAATCAGACATGTGCATTTGGGTGACTTTTTCCTCATTCTTCTGTACAGACAGATTCTGGCACCAAAATGAATGACAAAATCAGGAAATGTATTTACTGGGGAGCTGTCTAGTCTGTATGTCTGGACAATAGAAACAATATGTCTTAAAGCGCTGTATCTCTCAACCCACTGCATAAATTCTTCTCAACATGAACAATTATCTGAAGATGTCTGTTTTTTTGTTGGTTGTTATTTTTTTCAACATATGAAATTCTTATTCTTTGATCATTCCTAAATATGGTAAGCATCTCCTCTCCAAATTAAATGCAATGTTAGTGGGTTTGTCCTCTGTCTGGTGTATGAATGCATGTATTTGTTTCTCTCTGTGCACTTTCTCTGTCATATTTACAGAGCTTATATTTCCACTTGATCTGACCTCAGATCAGAGTAAGCAATATTGATGGTTGTCAGTTCATGTTGGTCTCACAGTACAGATGTCTTTACACAAAAGAAATTGCTACACAGACTAGGTTGTTAGGATTTTTTTTTTACTAACAAAAGAATGCAGGTACTAGAATATACACTGCTTGTTAGAAATAGCGTACGGAGGGAGAATAGCGAAGCTGATAAACATTTTTGTGTTTGGAGCAGAACTGCTAGAGGAAAAAAAAGAGTTGGCTGTGATTCATGTGACTTCTGTGCAAGAACTTAGTGCATTGCAAAACTACCACCAACTTACTGTGGAGGTAAGATATGCCACATCCTTGCCCTTCATTACATGGGGGATCAAACCTGCACCTCTCAGGAGATCTTTAATGCAGCACAAGATCAAATCAGAAACGAAAGTAAATTTTGACTGGAACTGGAAAGCACTGGACAATAGCATTTTCCCTCCAAAGTGCCATAACACTGCAGCCAAACCATGGTGATCACCTTTCTGGCAGCTGGCCCCCAGCTGGCTCCCTGATTGGATCCAAAATAACCCTTTCATTTACCAGAGGGCATATTGATTTCCCCATGCCTGGGCAGCTAACACACACTTATAGAATCTGTCTGTAACAGGTGGCTGAAGGTTAGCTTTTCTGCAACCCAAATTGTAGCTGTCAGAGTCTTCTTTTTTTTTTTTTTTTTTTTTTTTTAATCTAACTCATTAATTGATAGGAAGAAGCATTTTAATCATACTGTAAAAAAAGAAGATAAGTACTGTGCTGAAGTACAATTCTATAACTCATTGTCTCTGAGGAGCAATTTAAATTTTAACTGCAGCAAAGTGTAAAGCTCCTATTATTGACTTTCTAGTCTCTGGACTTCTGTGTGATCAAATAAAAGTAGCAGCAGGCAGCTCCAGGTAGCAATAAAATTTAAATGCTCAAAATTTAGGAAATAAGTTCAAGGACTATGAACTAGTAAGTATTATAGAGATGAAGAAGTTAACTCCTTTAGAGCTAGTATCACAGTAAGAGAAGGAGCTTGTAAAACTTCTAATGAAGAAAGTCAGCACGGATTTGGACAGTCAAGAATGGAGAAAGAACAGGATGGGACTCTGCAAATATTACTGTCTTGAAACATAGAGAAAGATGAAAAGTAGTGACATTAGCATCTTCTCCAGTGATGTCAGTTCTCACTACCTTAAACATGAGTCCCTTGTCCTGGGGTTTGAAGCTCTATGAATTCAGTCCTATCTAGAAGTGCCCGTAAAGCCTGATGGCTATGGTAAAAATAACATGTGAACATAATCAGAAGGCAAATTTCTTAACATTTACTGAGACAGTAGAAATAATCTAGATGTTCCAGCTTCAAAAATGGTTATGCTTTCAAAATATCATGAAATGATAGTCTTGTACCTCTACACTTTTGTGCTTAGATGGAATTTCAAAGAGAAATCTAATCCATTTTGTAACACACCTTGTAGTTTTTTTCTGAAACCTAGTTCTCAGCCATGAATATTCTTGCTTAATTACAAGTTCAAGGAGATTTTCACACGCCCCAGATTGTGTTTAAATAACTCAGCAACATAGATGCAACACATCAGCAAGAGACAAAAAGTTTGTGTAATGTGAACTTGAAAGAGATGTTAAAAAGTTCAAAAAGAAGCAGAAAAAACCCTGAAGTCCTGATTTTTCTGTTCATGGAATCAAAATAATTCTTAAACATTAAAGAATTATATTTTCTCAATATTTTTAACAGATATATTGGTCCTTATTCTATGAAATGAAACTAAACACAAATGGAGTAGCAATAGCTTTATTTATATTATTTCTAAAAGTATGAAATAAACTGAATGTGGGGAATGGTTAAGAAGGAATGTAAGGTCGGAGGAGGGGGGATGTAGATCAGACAAAAGGAAAATCCCAGACTTTTCTGTTTCCCACTTACACTGAAAAACTTTTCAATTGTTCTTTGTTCTTTCCTGGTATCCATTTCCAGCAGTAGGCATCAGGCCTTGAAGAAAAGTCTTTCTGTCCTAAAATTATTAATTATTTGTAGCAACTTTGGGATAATGTAAATATAAATACTAGAATAAATTTCTTAAAACATATATTTTTATATATATGATATATATATATCTATACACACACTTGGGAAAAGAATGAAAATTATTTTTTCTTAGGCAATGCCAAATGTACCATTGAAAGTAGGCAGTGAAAATGAGAATTACAAAATATTTTTGCCTTGCAATACTGCAAATTTCAATCTAAAAAAACCGTATTTTTGTTTGCTTGTTAAATAGTTGAAATCTGAATTAAAAAGGTTCATGAAACTTCCATGGTATAATATGGCTCTGCATTTTCATAGAGAGTAAAATAGTATCAAGTTACAGGTAATAATAATAAGAATGCTAAAAAAGTATTTTTAGCACACTCCTGAACTGCCTACATGTTCATATTTAGTTTGTCAACAGAATATTTTGTTAAGTTTGGCTGGAACTACAGCTGGACTTATAAATCCGTAGGGATCTTATTTGTTCAATAAAGCTTATTCTTTGCATATCTACAGTTGTTACTGTGGTGCTGTTTGACGAATTTTCATAGACTGACACTGGCTTGGTTGAGCATGTTGGAGAGGAAGTGGCAAGGTGTTTTTCCTTTGTACCTGATCAATTGAAGCAATCACCTGTAATTACGATACAACCAAATGCAAAACAAGCTTCAGTGACTCCCCGTGGTGAGGATGGCTGCGTATTCTTTGTTCTTTTTCAGTCTGATAGAAAAATAATCCCACTGTGAGTATGCCTCTAAAGACACATTAACTCCACAATTTCTAGTTTTTTTTTCTATTTTCTATTTTGTCAGTTTATATAACAGTGTGGATCCAGGCATACAGGGAGATGAGAAAGTTCCCTCTCTTGGTTAGGTTTTTCTAGTCCCTACTGGAACAGGAATGCCCTTTTAAAAGATACAAATTGGTTGCACAGCATTTATTGTCTAGATGTCATGTGGGCTCATTTCTCAAAACCACAGGACATTCAGTTTCAGAGGCTTTGCCTAATCAAATAATCGATATCTACTTTTATACAAGGGCATCGGGCTTTGCTGTATAACTGAATTCTGTCCAACTGATTAAAAGATGTTGTGCACCTAGGGTTTGTCAGGTTACCGTTTGGCCAAATGTGCTGCAGCTAGTGACGTACAGAATATCTCACCACAAAGATGGATTTTATCAGTGAATTTAATGCCTGTTTTGGGTGGGAGCAAAAAGACAACTTTCCCTGTACAGAGACTCCTACCAGGAGGTGACAAAGCTTGTGCTACTCGGTGGCAAGATGCCAGAAGACTTCTCTGTCTGGGTGAGCAGTGATCTTGGGTCTGACTTAACCTCCTGTGACCGACGTGGTGTTCAGGCCTCAGAGTATAAGGTGAACACTAAATACTGTTTTAGAGTAGAGCTGAAATTCAGCAGGGCTTCCCAAACGCTGCTGTTATTTGCTCTGAGTGTTTATGCACAGGCTACGCCAACCCCGACTGTAAGAAGGAAGTTGTTAACCTTTTATTTCAGCACATCAAAATGCCCAACAACATGCACACGGGTGTTTAGCCTTTATCTTTAAAAGAGCTTTAATGTATGTTTTGTACGTAATTTCACAAAATGAAATTTCTCAAGTGACAACGAGTTGGGCTGTGTGGAACCATGGTTTCTCTGTGGTTTCTGGACTCTCAGGTTTGGCTGCTCTGCTGTCTGCAGTACAGGTGTAATTAGGATAAGTGGGCCGCTGGCCGCTTCACAGCCTGGCCACAGCAGCTGGGGCGCAGGGTCTGCCAGAGCCACCACCACCATAGCTGTGCAGATGGGGAGGGTCTGGCCTTGGGAGGGGAGATTTTGGACTGGCATGGTTTGGTTGTACTTACAGATCTCCTCTCCTCCTCCAACACAACTCTTTCCCAGGCGCTGCCTCTGAATCCTTGTCATGGTCCTGATGCCCTGGTACACATTGATTTTTGTAAAATCAGTCAAATTTCACCTTTTCTTGAATGAGGGGTGCTGTGAATACCACACTGAAATCTGATGTTGTAGATTGAGGGTCTTCAAACTCTTTAACCAGGGGCCGGCGTGCGGATGAAGTGGCAGGGTCATCTGCGGCTGCCTGGTTTCCCCCCCAACCCCCTGCGGGGTGGTGGTGGTGGTCTGTAAATACTGGTGGGCCGGGTTGAGGACCCTGGGGGGCCGGATATGGCCCCCCAGGAGTAGTTTGAGGACCCCTGTTGTAGATAATGAGTGACCTGACTAATACAAAGGAAGAAACTTGTCCTTAAAGATTGTGGAAGATCTGCATGAGAAATGATTGCTTGTATTCTCCCTGAAAATCTTAAAAGGAAAGGACATGTTCCTTTGTTAGGAATGTTATGCTTCTGTGAATGATTTTTATTGACATAGATACTGTACTGGTGTCAATTCTAACATACAGCATATAGCTAAAAATTAGGAGTACATTTTTAAATATTGAGAGTACATAGCAATATTTATTGCCCCAGAGGAAAAATGTGAATTTCATGGAGTACTGGCAAACCGTCTCATTTATTTTCTATATATTTCATAAAAACTCTTTTATTCCCAGTCATGATTTCGTATGATTTGTCAATACTGCAAGTGTATTTCTGTGAACATTTTTCAGAAATATTTGCAATGTGAAATTAAGTTAGGGCCTGATCTATGGCTCTTAGTAGTTACTAAGAGCTCTTGTTGATGTAAGTGAGCATTACACTGCAGCTTGAGTAGTCTCCACTGATTTGTCAGATTGTCACAGTGAGACTGATGTAGTGAGAACTGAAAGCACATGATGCAGTGGTTAAGAAACAGTTTTAATTCTACATATATGTGATTAAGAAAAGAAAAAAAAATCTGGGGAAAAGGCAAAGAAAATTAGAAACATTGCCATCAAAGTTTTTTCCCAAGAATATACCAGCTTTATTATGAACAGAAAGTATTTTGATTGTTAAGCCTCTGAAATGTTGTAGAATGCAAAACATTCAAAAATTCAGGTGAGGCTGTATTTTAAGTATTCCTAACAAATGCCCAATTTTAATTTTAAAAATAAATATTTTAGATCAACCCAAACTGAAATACGTTTAATATATTTAGGATTCGAGTGAAACTGGGTAGGAGTCAATGGGAATACAGCTACACATTCCAGCCTTTCCTGACTTCTTTGAGTAATGAACATATTTGTAAAAGCTCAAATTCATTTGCAAACAGAAAAAAAAAGCTAAATTATTCATTGTTACTGTGTATATCTAGTAATTATTATTGTATTTTATTATGACTCACACAGTTGCCTAAATAAGCAAGGGATTTCTGAGATGTGATTTGAAAAGTTTTATCTGTTCAATTAAATTTATAGTCTGATAACCAAAATAAATTTACACAGGTATTCAGAACATTTTGGTGGGAAGGGTTAAATAAACCCACAGCACAAATCTTCCAGATCTAGATTTTTGCAACTAATGTCATTTGGATCCATAAGTTATATGCAATTTTCTCTGAGCAATTCAAAGCACATTAGCAGCATTCATGATATAAAAAAGAAAAGCTTAATAAATGTTTATTATACAGAGCAGGCACAAGTGGGTAAAACTGCAAACTGATTAATAATTAAGATAGTTTGCTAAATATGGCTTCTTAATTTAGTCAAGTGGGTTTTACTTTCAAAACATTTGCTTTGAGAAAAGGAAGCTTGAAGTTCAGCATAAGTGGGAGAGTAAGTTTGCAACTAGTGAATGGTTGTTTGCATGCGGAATGGTGCCATGGATACCAGCTTTGCAATCAGATCAGTGCATGCCTTAGGTCACTGGAACCGTGCATTACTACAAAATTATTATTAAGAATTCCTTTGCAAAATTGTAGGTTACGTGAAAGCAGTTGGTATTTGGCCATGTGGTAAATGCTATCTGGAGATTTTCTTTCCTTTAAAAGCACAGTGTGCATACACAGACCTGATCACCCATTCCCTCGGTTGTCCGAGTGGACCAGCTAGGCATGGAAAAGAAGGGACTAAGGGAGTTAATGATGACAGGCTCTGAAACCAAGAGTGGTTTGGAGAAGGGTGGAAGAAAGCAATAGCTCGCTCTTTCCTCTAAGAGATAGCTGTTACTTAATGTTAATTTA
Organism: Microhierax caerulescens; assembly: GCA_035590215.1. NCBI lineage: Eukaryota > Metazoa > Chordata > Aves > Falconiformes > Falconidae > Microhierax > Microhierax caerulescens. Next base: position 58,941,476 of record JAVJGJ010000014.1, read on the forward strand.
GAAAGACATAGTTAAAACAAACACTTATTTTTCGTAATACGTAGACTGGATTGCCAAGAGGACATTGTAGAATCTAGCTGCATGAATTAAGAGAAGTCAGACTCATCATTGCTTATGAAATACAATATTGAGTACAAGAATCTGGAGAGAAAAGAGGGAGGGAAGGAGGGGACAGTCCAGCTAGACACATGTCATTATCTTTTCCTTGACCCGTCCATTGGTGGTTATTGAAGGACCCACTGTTCTCATGAAAAGTGAGACCAGAGCTGTAATGCATTAGATGTGAACAACCACTGGTAATAGTGAATCCTGAGATCTAAATGAATTAATGTTACAGCAAACACTTTGGACAAGTCTGGGTGTCACTTGGCATTCTGTAAAGCTATGAACCTCTAGGCAAGCAAAAATACCAGTGTGTATGGAAGTAATTGCAAGTGGAAAGGGACAATGTCTGGGATTACAAAATATCTCAGAAATGTTTACTTTACTAGTTGCAATTAAAATGAATGTTGACTACTCAGGTTGTAAAAAAGCCACTCTTTAAATGATTTAATCATGCAAGGTATTTTTTAAATCTTGCTGTGTCTTAATAAAGATGAGATTACTTCGCACAAGTAATCACCACTACGTTTTGTGGTGAATGCACTAAAACAGAGCTCCAAACTCGCTGCAGTATCTTCCCTGATGGTTACTTAATGTGTGCCAGACGCTATTCCAGTGTTCAGAGTACATGTGTAATTTCGATTGATTATTCCTTGGCAACTGCACTGTGATGCTCATGTGGGGTGTTGCTGATGAAGAACTATAACATATGCTTTATGGAAAAAGCAGATTGTGTTCTGTCACTATACCAGAGAGATGCAAGTGAGCTCAATTATATAATGCACGCTTTTGATTTATTTTAGTACTGGATCTTTAACCAAAAGAGTTAAGTATTAATGGTTTAATGAAAAACGTTCTGAACAGCCATATAGTCCATAATGCATACTATAATGAATACTTGGGGCTTTCAGAGCTGCCTTTTTACCCATTCTTAAAATAATATTTTTCAGTTTCCCCATTAATTCCCTCAGTGTTTCCTCATTTTCTAAGCTGTTAAGTCAGAACAAGACCTTTAGAAACATTCTTTATATGAAAATGAAGCAGAAAAGGCATATGCAGCAAGTAGCTTGTTTAATTCTGTCCCCCTTAATATTTCTAGTGAGCGAAGGCAAAAGAGGTGCTCATAGTTTACTGCACTTGGGGAGCACTCACTGGGTTCTTTCTTTCTTTCTTTCTTTCTTTCTTTCTTTCTTTCTTTCTTTCTTTCTTTCTTTCTTTCTTTCTTTCTGTCTTTCTTTCTTTCTTTCTTTCTTTCTTTCTTTCTTTCAAGACAAATATTCCCTCCCCCCTCCCCCAGCTCCTGGAGGAATGACAGGAGAAGTGGAAAGAACAACTAATAGTGGTACTTGAAGAGTGAAGGAACAAAGGAGTTAGGATTTGTGATTTGCTATAGGGGATTTTTGATTTGCTCAGCCAGGACTTCTAAAAAGCTCAGATCTTATTTGAGCATCAAATTGAATGGTTTCAGGAGCTCAGCTTGCTGGGTGCTGAGCCTTTGTGAAAACCTTGCTCTTCAGAGGTGTACTGGAGCTGTGAAGTTATGAGTGCTTGTGGATGCGTGGGCCATTACTTTGGTGCCCAGGAGGAAGCCAACCTGTCTTGAACAGTCCTGTCCCTAGTGCGCAAATGCACACAGTGGCTGGTGAGGGTGTCAGGGATAGCAAAGGGACAGTGGAAACAATTTCATGAGGCTTGGAAAATGGATATGTTGCTGCAACCAAAGTTTTGGCTTGTATTATTAATTATTGATTCTTCACAAGAGTTAAGTTTTATTTAAAATATCAAAGCTGAAGAATCTTTTCTATAGAAAGCTAGCAGTCCCTTCTGGTTTAGCAATCATGCAAAATAACATTCATGTCCAGATACCCTGGGTCTGGTTTGTTCAGCTCTTTGCAGGCAGACAGAAGACCTCTAAAATCATAGTATAACATGTTAAAGTAAGATATAACAAAATAAAACTAAACAAAAAAGAGCCCTTGAATCAACAACTGTCTTTGGAAGGAGTGCAGAAACTGCTGACATTTATTCCAGCCTCCTAACACTTCAGCACGGTGCATCTTGTCCTCTGGTTTTTGGGCAGGGCTCTCCTGTCACACCGTTATGTCAGGAAGGACAAAGGGAGTGGGTTTTTTAAACATCTTAGGAGTTACGTAATTTTAAATAGTATATATAAATCGGGAGATGTAAGTGTCAGAAAAAAACAGGTTCATAAAGCAGATTTTGGCTTGAATGAATATTGTGTGCAGCTGTAATGCAACTTGGCGGCAGTGCTGAGGCATCACGTTCCGCTGTGGAAGAGTGCCCAGCATAGATCTAGGATGAACTTCTCCCTTTACTGCCCACGTTTATGAAGCTTTAAAACAGCGCTATCAGCTGTTTGTAGAAATGGCTGCAGACTAAGGAATATAATATTTGTCAGAAGTTAAATGATTCTCCTTGCAACCTGACAATCATTCCCTTTAGAACATCTGTTTGGTTTTATTGTACTGCTGATATTTTTTGGCTGACAATTTCTCGGGTTTCTGTAATTTAAATGCAATAATAGGTTAGCAAGTGAAAAGCTAGCTATAACAATTCATATTGATTCCCAAACATATAATATTGTTTCTAGGTTTTTAGTACTTATTTTTAATTCCTTTTAATTTTAATTACTTCTATTACTTATTTTTACCAAGTGATTAGAATTCACTTAGAATTAAATTCATTAGAATTTGTGCAACCACAGACATAAACCCTTCTGTAGTTTCTAAGAACAACTTGTTACAAAATTAAAGGACTGTGAAATAAATTTAATTTCTGCTTTGGATAATTAGTATCATAGTATAAGATGTAGCCATATTAGCTTAAGAAGCTAATAATTAGATGGAAAAGTGGCATCTTTTAGTAGTCTAATTTTTATAGCTGGAAAAGTTGGAAAAGCTTTCAGATTAATAAAAATCTTCCTGTGTGACTGAATGTCCATTTATTCTGGTATATTACTTAATGTAATGAAAAAGACCAACCTCTCTGTACAGGTCCCATCTACTAGTCTACTAAGGTACCTTAGATATTTTCCTTTACGCTCTGTTTCTCACCAAAGGAAACCGAGCTGTTATTTGGCTGTTGTGGATTGACAGAGGTTTAACAGGCAGGAAAATTAAGGTAGGTGTACATGATAATTTTGAAGGTACAAGAAAGTTACCATTTTTGATAGCTAAACACTGCTGTTTGTCATGGCTCTCAATGAAATGAGAAGGTTTAAAAATGTAATTGACAAGGGTATTAATTACTGCAAAAATATTTTGGATAATCAAATGTGAACCTGTCTCTGGAGAGTTGCAGAAGAGTCTAGCCAGAGTGACTGCGTGATTAACATGAGAGATGAAATTAAAAGACAGTAAATGCAAAGTAATGTACATGAAGGAAGAAAAAGTTCACATATTCAAAAGCTGGTGTTCAGGAAAACAATTCTTAATAATTCTAATGTCTGAAAATATCATGTCAGTACTCAGCAATGATTGAACACATACACCAGGATACTTTCAGGAAAGCAACAGTATATAAATAAAAAATAAAGCAACATGTATTGAAATTCAGATCAGGAAATCCCAAAACCTCTTACTGCTGGAGGCTAACAAAAAGTACCTCAAATTTCTGTCTAAACATGCTTGTTTTATTCCTGAGCATCCTCCATTCACTACTGCAAGAAACAGTATTTCAAACTAAAGAAATATCTGGCCTGTCTCATTATAGAAATTCTTACAATATATAGAATAACTTATTATTTTCAATAGAGAATTAAAAATAAAAAGACAAGTTTCTCACATGATAATGGGCACAGTTCCACTAAAACCCGTGGAAGCAATATGATTTACCTCAGTTGAAAATGTACCTCACCATCTAACTTCTTAGCCTGGAGATTATTTCCAAGCATTTTCCAGCTATTATGCTGGTTATGACTTCCAGTTTTGTAGATTTTACTAAGTTCAGTCTTCTACTTCCCCTATGGTTCTATATCTGTTCTATTTTCAAATAGCTGCAAAGCTTTTTGTTAGTAAACCTTCTGGTAAAGACGTCTCAAATGTATCACAGGAGCATCTCAGACATAAGTTGCTGACACTGAGAAGATTAAAGAATTCCAAAGGGCAGTTTTGCCACTGTCAGTCCCGTTTATAGTTAGCCTACTTGAAAAAGTCACAACAAAACCATAAGATTTTCTGAAAAGTTAATTTAAAAGCTACTATTACTCAGGAGACAGTCTGATGTTCCCTTTTTCTCCCTAAATCATAGGACATAGATGTCTGACTATGGAAGAAGGAATGTGTCTGTTGCTGAAGTGGCTGTTTAGCAGTTTCTTTGACTGCAGTTCATCATTTCCTCACTCACTCTGTCATCCTGAACGCCAGTGATGCTGGCAGATGGAAGATTAAATGAAACAACTGAGTTCTCACTCATGGGATCATAGTGTGGGAAGTAGACCAGGATACAGCCTTGGAAATGCACAGATGTGCAATTTTCACATTATCCTCTGTTTTGCAGATTGCTCAGAATTTGGTAGAGAATCTGATCTATCCTATACCTTGTGCTCTTTGTTCTGTCTCTTTCCTTCTGACAGCAGAATTCGCCAAGATGTGAGACTTGTGCTGCCATGGTATAGCTGCTGCTCTGACTAGTGTCAAGCTTTACACAGATTTTCCCAAATTATTTCATGCGTTCTCAGGAGACCAGAGGCTGTATGTAACTTAATCCATAGTTCTGACCTCTACAATCTCATAGAAGAAGCTTCTGGTGACCGAAGCAGTGACATGTACTAATGGAGGACAAGGTTTTCCAGCTTCAGTACTGCTCTGTGTATAGATATTATCCAAGATACTCTTGCAGTGCATCCAGCTCTTTTCCTCCTCTCCATGTTGTGTTAGCTCTTCTTTGTAATTACTGTTACTACTGTATTAGAGCCACCCAGCTCCCTAGGTGACACAGCAAAGTCAACGAGGCAAATCGAGTGGAAGTTGAGATTTAGGTATAGTTACAACATGTCATGTTTCTTTACCTTAGTGTGATCCCCTACCTCCTTTCATTCTTTATGTCTGGGGAGTTAGTTACTGCATGGCTCCTGCTGCCTAATGGGGCACTATAATTTTCTTTCCTTTCATGAGCTCATGCAACCATTACTTTAAAACCACTCGCAAATGCATGTGAGATGAAAGTGCCTGATATTTTCAGCAATATTTCACTGAATAAACTGATGATTGGAGAGTTTAAAAGAAAATGACATTCACCAACAGACAAGAAGTGCCAAAGCTGCTGTTTCCAAACTTGAAAGAGTCAGATGCTGAAATAGTCACCAGTGTATGCTTTGTATGTCCTTTGTAAATGGTTTGTAAATACTAATGAAGAAGTCTTCTTGCTTTTTTGTTTTCCATGTCTTTTGTGCACCTCTTATCTGTTTGTCCCTTGGCCTCATCATCAAAAAGAACATAATTTCTATAATACCTACACATTCCTGAGACCCAGGAATCCAGTTATAATAAATACTAATGCTGGTCAGTGACTTCAAGCAGAATCTAGTTTAAGGATTAATGTATGATTTAATTTTTGCTTTGACTTTGAATGAACAGTGTAATGGCACAGCATTGTTCGCATTGTCTTTTCCTAATCTACATCAGGCAAATGTACCACAAGATACTATTTTGCCCATCAAGGGGTAATTATTCAAATCAGAAAATCTGTCTCTTGTGCTCTTAGAATGCCCCAGAGTAGAAATTCCTGATGAGAGTTGTACAGATGCTCAATGAGAGGAAAATCAGAAACATACTCCATATTTTTGGAACAAGGCCAAAGTATTTATGTTTTTCTGAACTGGGACTGAGTTTACTGGTGCTGTTGTACAAGTATTCACTCAGAGGGTGCTTTATATATAATATACAGCATAATTTCTAGGCTATTGCTGCCAACTGGGGAGACTTCCAAAGAATTATATCTCATATACTGAATTATATTTGAATGGGATGCATTTCTGTTATTTCCCAATACGTTCATATTCCATATTGCCTTTTTAATTAGTGAATATATTGACTGTATATGTATTATTATAATTGCCTCTGCCAGCCTGCATGCTTTTAATTGTGGATAAATTTATTCCATCATCTCTCCGTAATTGTAGCAGACTATGTTTATTGCAATTGCTACTGATTGCTGGAAAATGATCTGCCTACTCCTGAGTCTTAGCATCTTTTATGTGTATACTTCTAATATTCTTTCTTAGATCATTCCTTGCTCTTTCCACCTTGTCTTTGTCTCACATAGACAAAGTAATGTCTGTTGTGACTGTATCTTCAAGAGTCTGACTATAAAAATACAAAAGAACTATGACTAAAATATTTTGTAATTGTCCATGTGTCTAGCTTGGCTTCTGACGCAACATAGAGTATGAAGGACATTATCAGTAACTGTGTGTTTGTCATATCATCTCACATGACCAAACACTAATCATATGTCTAAGTAGTAATTAAACTCACTCTACTTTCCAAAAGAAACTTCATATAATTGAGGACCTATTTTATGAAACACAGTGCTAGGAAGGTGGTAACTATTTCTATTAATTCTGAAGATGGAAAAACTAAGGAGGACTTATTTATCTAAACACTCATGGGTTAAATGCCATAGTTGAAAATGACAAACCAGTGCTCACAGAGACGTCTACTGATCCATACTTCTATGTACTACACCTCTACTTTTTAGGTACAGCCTGATTGCAGTTTTGAAGCTGTAAGTTTCAGAATATCCTGCTTTCTTCTCCACATTTACATTGCCAGAATGGATAAAAAAAAAAAAAAAAAAGCTTATTACTGTTTTCATACCGAGGTGATATTGTTCAGAGCTGGAAGCTAGCGGAGTGTCTGGTTAAAATGTCAGCATTCCAATTATATTCCTATTATTTCCCATTACTTTTCTAAACATATTTGCTATGAGTTTTGTCAATGTAAAGGGCAAATTCTCAGTAAGAATGAGTTACTCTCTCTCTTTGCTTTTAAGCACTTTAGTTCCTTTGTACTACAAAACAAGACTACATATAACATAAAAAACTCTTTTTCCTTTTGTCACCATCATTCACAGCATTGAATGTCGCAATTTGAAAAAGTTATTGCCTACATACGGATCCAAATGGTAACATGCCAATGATGCAGTCAGTGTCTAATCTTTATTTCTCAACATGAGCTCTTTATTGCCTTGGTCTGAACAATTCAAGCACAACCATTCTATGTTATCTAGTGGATCATAATTTAGCATTTTTAACCTTGTGTTAAAAGTTTCACCTTCAACTGGATTATACTTATTTGTGTTGTTATGGGATTGAATAAAAATTTGATAACATCTCACTCCTGTGTTACCACCTGAACTTTCTGTGGTGAGTGAGAGAGTATGGATGAGAAATCTGCTGGTTTATTGCACTTGAGTATTTCCTTTTTGTCCCTCAAAAGTTGTGAAAGAAGAAGAGCCAGAGTCTCGAGACCCTGTACAAATATTCATAAGGCTTTAAAAAAATGGAAAAGAAGGTGAAGCTGAAGCTGGCAGGGCCTTAATCTGATCTTTAAAATTTTGCCCTTAGTCAACAACAATGCAAATTAAAATTAAAATGAAAAAAAAAAAAAAGGTGTTTGTTTTTCTGTGTATTTTCCTATTTATTTAACTTTGAAATGGCTGGATTTTTTCTGGGAAAAAAAACCCAAACAACTTTTAATTTTTTTTAAATATATTTATTTTGAAAAAACTGTTTTTACTGCCAATGACAAACCATCTTTTAAAATAAATATATAAATAAATAATTATATAAAAAAGGAATGCATCGTTGTGTGTTTTTGGATTACGTTTTAACATTTAATATATTGAAATACTCAGAAAGTTGTGGAAACGGTTATTTGAGTGATTATGTGACTTCTTTTCTGTTACTGAGGAATTTCAATAATTAGAAATGGAAAGAAATCCCAAATTTTGAATATATAGTTTTAATGAAGAATTGAAATACTAAATCATTTGAGAAAGCAGCATATATAGAGCTTGGCATTTAAAATAAAAATCATCAACAAGAAGTTTCTTTCCCAGTAGTTATTCAGTCATGTAAAGAGGTTGAATTTTCTAAAAAAAATTAAAGTCAACTCTTTTGAGGTTCAGAAACTGTAGGTTAATTTCTCTCAGTAATCACCTTTTTTAGCCTTCCATAAATACAGATAGTAAATAATACATAGTCAGAGGTAAGCAGAATATTTATTCTAATATTTTAGTGGTTTCTGAACAAACCTCAGTTGTTTGTTCCTGTGAGCCCAGTATCCTCAGGGATATAGCGCAGATTTACTGGCTGCTCCTGTAATTTCCATTTTGTGTATGTCTGTGGAATAGGTGATGTTGCACAGAAAGGAGTAAACCAGATTGCCTTATTTTCTAAATTAGCTCTACAAGGCTGATTTTGTCTGAGGTAAAGGTGGATTTTCTACAGGAACAGGCTTTTTGGTAAAAGGATGCAAGACTGAACATAGTTTCTTTTGAAAGAAGTACCATATTTTAGAGAGTGAGAGAGTTTCTGCCTAATGTTTTATATGACCTCTTAACCTTTTGAGTAGATCCTTCTCTGTTCTTCACAGAAGGATGAATGTGGACTCTCAGTTATTTGCATTTTACTCTCATCTGCCTTTGTGACCTGTAATGCCTTCTGCCTTGCCTGGACCCCCAGATTTTGTAGAGGGTTTCTTAACTAAACCAAATCCACTTTTTTTTTCTTAACATAACAATTTTGAGTTAGTCAATCAAAGGGTCACAAAATGGGTAAATAAGACAAAGCATTTCAGTGCATTTTTTAAATTAATGCCAAAGTTATTCAGAGACAAATGCGCAGAGTCAGATCCCAGTTCAAAGGAGGAAGCCTCCAGAAGATAACTGATCCAAGTTCTACGAGAAACTAAATCAGGTATTATGTATAGGTTGTACTGCTAGGGGAAAAAAACCCCCAAACCTAAATGTATTTGACAAGTGTCACCTCATCAGTCTCCTAGAACAGATGTGTTGACACTGAGGGGAAACTACATATGAGCACAGTTTCAGGGCTCATCCACTGATTTCTTCGAACACAGCAGTCAACAGTTTCATAGAATATAGTTCACTGATTTCTATTTTTGCAGATGAAACTATAAGTATGAATGAAAGTATACTCTGCTGCCCTTCAGTGTCATATTTAACCTTTAAGATTTTTTTAAATTATTTTTTTCAAAGTGATTAAGGAAAAGATTATGGAAGTTTATGATGGCAAACATTCCCCTGAACTCCCAGGGCTGTTTGTGTATTTAAATGCATACTATGACAGTATTGTTCCTTTGCTTCTTTTTGATGAGTGTTATTTTTGTATCCTAAATGGTGCTTCCTTGTACTTTACAGATGGTGTGGTAAATCTGCAGCAGAGCTTAAGAACCCTCAATTTGCTAAAGATCTTCCTTGCAGGAGTTTGAATTCAGATTACTGTATTGGCTCAATTTTGGTCTTAAAAGCATATTTCTTTGAGTGCAAGCAGAATTGAGGTTTTGTTTATCTCTCTATGCTGTAGTCCTTATATCAGCAGACAAAAGGCATTTTTGGTGATGAAGATGAATGGAAGACCAGAACAAAGAATTTTTTCTGTGTTAAGGTCACCGTGTTTTCACCATCTTAGCAATTCTTACATAAGGAGTCACTTCAGTAAGATTTTAACGTTGCTTAGAAGTTAAGAGAACATTATCTCAGAAAGCTTCACTTTTCCTGTAAGACTTTCTCCTGCAGCTGCACTGTACCTTAGCTGTCATCATCCCAAAAGGCAGGTGAACCCTGCAATAAAAAAAAATCATGTAGTTCTGAATGTCTTTCTGGGGATCTTCTCTTCTTTTGCTGAAGTCTGGTCTTCATGATAGCAATATTCTGCATTACACTCAGCTATCCTTGAACGCCATTATTAGTATCTATTTGCTTCTCAAAATTTTCTACACTTTTACAAAGTTAAGTAAATCCTTAAATCAGGGTTCCTCAAACTATAGCCCGTGGGCCAGATACGGCCCCCCAGGGTCCTCACTCCGCCCCCCCCCCGGTATTTACAGACCCCCCTGCCCCCCCCTGCGGGGGTTGGGGGGGGGAAACCAAGCAGCCGCAGATGACCCTGCCACTTCATCTGCACGCCGGGCCCTGGTTAAAGAGTTTGAGGAGCCCTGACTTAAATGTTCTGTGTATGTTTACTTTGAAGTTGGATGTCAGTAAAACTGAGAAAGAGGAAAAGTGAAACTCCCATGATCCCTATACTTCAACTCCTTTTCTTCTAGAAAAAAAAGGGAGCAGAAAAGTGCTTGAGGACTCCTTAGTTTGAATTAACTGGGAAAATGGAAACAAGCAAAAAATATTCTGTCTTTACTTTCCTAATGAGTTTTACACATTGCACAACACATATATTTTCTCACATGTATAGGTAAAAGGGCTAAAAGCTGTGATCTTTTAACTATTCCAACCCATGCCAACCCACTGCCACATTATAAACCTAACCTTGTCTGATTAACAGGCATTGTTTCCTGGATTTACAGTCCAAGCTGCTTAATTCTTTCTTGGTTTATCTGTTATGGTCTTTGAACTTTAAGGATTTAAACCGTAACCTATCTTATGGTCTGTATTTACCCAAGGTTCCGTTAATCTGAATAAAAATGGAGTTTTCAGACAGACCAGGATTAACTGTATTCAGAATGAATGTCGTTTGGTGGTGCCCTCTTTCTTATGGGGATGAGTTTAAGTAGCTGTTCTCCCTCACTGCCCTTTCTCTGTGGTAGCTGATAAGACCACAGCTGTAGGAAATGTTTTTCCCTGTGTCAGACATCTCTCACAGCACAATCAATACATTTCATGGTGTGTTTAGCTCAGACAATGTTCAGTTATTAGTGTGGAAGGGAGAAAGGATTCAAGAATATGAAATGGTTTCTATAACAGAAGAATGGTGGTGACCAAAACCTGCCTGACACAGTTCCCTTCATTGTGCCCCCTGTGCCTTTCTGTTTTGAAGCTAGGGTTCTTTCTGTCTGTCATTGTTTGTTTGTTTGTTGCTTTCCCTCCTGAATAGATATTTGTCTTCTTAGTGTTTTAAAAACAATTAAATGAGTCTTTCTTTTGGGTGAGTTTTTCATTGAAGTCAGCTCTGTAACCTAATAGTGGTGCTTAAGGAGTATGTAAACAGCACAACAATTGGATCTGTGTTCAGCTGTGTGCTGGGAAAAAGCCTCTCTAGAAAAGACCAGAACTGTGTGTGGTTTAGTGAAAACAAAAGCATAGTGAGTTCATAAATCTCCTTTTTTGGAGGCCACAGTAATGACAGACAAGATTCAAGAGGTCTGTCCCCCAGATCTATGTAGCAAGTTTAATGGCAGGTACCATGCATGCACCATTTGATTCGGTAGGGTGGTGCCCGGCACTGTGCTGGTGGTTAAGACCTAAAGTTGAAACAGAGTCCAAAATTTATCTGGTAAAGCAAATGGGGACACAATTGCTCCTTCCCAGAGCAATGCTTTAGCAGCTAACCATGAAAAATTAGTCACTGTGAGGACTATGCCTTTTTGCCTAAAAAATTGAGAATACTTTAAATCTGCAAGTGAACTTAAAATATACTACTTGAAGTGTATGGAAAAGCCGTACATGTGCAACTCTGTATTTTTAATAATTAGTCCCTTTTTTCCATTTTGGCTTTAATCTGAAAGAAAAATTACTCAACAATTCCGACAATTAAATTCAATCATCAGCAGGTATTTTGTGCTCTGCTCAGTATGTAATACATCGTAGTGGCATGGGAGGAATGGCTGCATATGTATTTGTCCTTTCTAACTCTGTAAGTGCATTCGTTTCCTGTAACTATGCCTTGTCAGGTAAGGCAGGTTGTTCTGTTGCTATTCTGAGGGTGTAAAATGTGGAAACAGTTTCTTTCCAACAATAAAAAGGTTACAAAATAAAGAGGAAAAATGGAAGTTTAGAATAAATTATTTTTAGAGAACAATGGTACTCACTGTTTTCCTTGCAGAGGAGAAAAAAAAAAGGGAATGATGGAGACAAAACCAAAATACAGAAGATCATGTGAAATTAAATGCAGAAATGAGAACATAGATCTTTAATATCTGGCTTTAAACAAGTCACCATGGAAGTCAGCATCAACAATTTGAATTAATGTTAACTGCAGATCTGTGTCTGTCAGCATAAACTTCTGGTTGTGTTTTCCATAGATCTATACATTTTTTACTGTGAGCTGATGACAGAAATAGCCAGTCAATAAAAAATTTGATCTTATATACCATTTTAACAGTTTAAATTGAAAGAAGATAAATGAAACCAATTTACTACATATTGGATTCATTCAGCTT
>JAVJGJ010000014.1:58958536-58972722 GCA_035590215.1 Microhierax caerulescens
CCTTTCCCCCTGCCACTTCTCCCCGAAGTCTTTTCAATGCATTGGTGCTGAAATAAACTAAAAATGACACTATGAACTTCTTTCCACCATGGTACTTGAAGCCTGATCCTACTGCAATAAAGCTCAGTGAAAAGCATCCTACTGATCTGACTTAACTAACATCAAATACAAACTCTTAAAGGAATTCAAGAAGTCCTGTGTACTTCCAACCTGTTTAAAGACCAGGTTATCGGTCAGCGTTATGAATCCATGTATCTCTGTGACCTTTCCTTTTTGTTGATTTCAAAATCTAGTACTTATTTTGACTCTTTGATCACCTGCATTGTTGTAGCATAATGAAACTGCTGCATAATACTGCAGCATATAATGCTCCTGCCAAGATATGTATCCAATTATCCTGGCAGTTTCACATCCATGCATTGAAACTGCAGGAGCTGCAAGTGCAGCTGATGGTTAATCTGTTTTATAGATTAAAACAGATTTTTAAAAGAATGGGTCCATTGAATAAAGTAAATTAAAAGATTAAAGAATAACTTTTTTTGAGTAATAAAACTTTTATGCACTTGCTTGTCATAATAAATACTCGACCACGGGTTGAAAGGCTGTTTGGACCCTTACTCAAGCCTTGCTGTGAGAGGTATGCGCAGAGCCTAGTCTTACATCATTTCTTACAGAAAGAGCAGGGCAGTCCAGATTAAAACTGAATCTCAGCAAATGGAATTCAGTGTCTCTACTCCGTGTAGGGGTTCATAATGCAAAAATTGGTCAACCTGCAGCAGAATAGAAAGTAAATTCTCACAATTTATATATAGGACTAAACCCTTTTTCTTGCACAAACACTTTAGTGAGAACTCTATCAAATATATGAAAACTGGATTTGTAGCCTCAGTCTAGAACATTTTCTAGATATTAACTTGTGAAAACTTGCATAATTCATCTCTTGCCCACATTATTTATGACAAGAGAACACTAGCCTATTGTGTTACCAATCTGTACTTTTGTAAAAAAAAGTTATTGAAATAAATTAAAAAAAAAAAAAAAGTGCCCTCCATTGCACTTATTATAGCAGTGAAAATCTTAAGATTCTTGGATTTGTCCTGTTAGTTGGTAATATATTCTATGATTTGATACAAACATTATGTTTAGCCTACTTCTGCGTGGCATTTCTTATGGAAGGTTGTTCTGTCAACAAGTGGTGTCAAAGAGGTGGACGGAGTACTTTCTTTGTAGAGATATTCTTTGGCTGTTTTCTTGCCTTTTGAGAGAGGCAATTTGTTTATTTACTGACAAGATTCACTACATTTGAAACTGTATTAGAGTAGTGATAGTAGGGTTTTTTTGCTTGATGAGAAGCTTTGAGCAAATTGGCTTCAGTGTGGCTTTAAATAATACATAATTTTCATGCTGCCAACAGGAGATCACTGCCAAGCCAAGAATCAGTTGTTCGAATTTGTAAGGTACTCCTAATAGAAAATGGACACACCAAACAAATGACAAGAGAAGGTGTAAGGAGAGAACAGAAAAGCTTGCAGATTATATGGAACAATACGATGCCATTGATACAAGAGAGAGAAAAGCAAAGGGAAAAAAAGTTAAATAAATTAAATAGAAATAAAGCCCAAAAATTTCACAGCTGTATAATTTAATTTCTATCTATTGAATGCTGATCTTTATTTTATTGATTTTTCTTTCTGTTGTGCAAGTGTTGGTCTCTCCAGGCTTTATGCTGTTTCCGTTTTTCATATAAAACCAAACCTTGTTTTATTCCAGATTTAAAAAAAAAAAATAAAAATTAGTTAGGTCTGTTTTCATAGTCACAGGTATTTCAGTCTGGCTGATGTTTATGACCCTTCTGAACTTGAACTATCCCGGAGTCTCCAGTAGAAATGGTACCAAGGAGCCAATGCGTAGGTGTCCACTTCACACGATGCCGTTATGCCGTGGGGAGTGCCACTGATAGCACAGCATGTGGCACACATCAAACCTGCATTTATTCTGTTTTGGAGCACCTCTCACCTTCCCTGCCTCCACTGCTATGAAGGCAGCATATTCTGTCAGGTGACTGGGTTGGAAAAAAGTACCTGAACAGTGCAGCAAGTTTGACCTGCCTGTATGAACTCTGCTAAAGTACACTTGCCTCCATCTTTTGTACAGGACTAAAAACCTGTCAGTCATTTCTAGGTATCTAAGACTTTTTTTTTTCCTTTTTCCCCTCCCTTTCATTATTTTGGACCATCTTAGGATAATCTACTTATACTTTTAAGCAACTTTTAAGGTTGAGTTGAACATCCTGTGAAGGTATTAGTAGAAATGAGGCCATAAACATAAATAGTAGTGAGCAGAGATAATTTTTTGTTTTGCGTATAGGAAGAATACCAAGCCCTGGGACTGCTCACAGCCTCTTTGGAAATCTGAAGGGCCTACAAAACCCTGTGCACCATATAGCATTATTCTGTACACAAAATCTGAGCTCATTTAAGCATATGCTTTTTTTATACCAGATATACATTGATAATGAAATGATGGAAGGCATTCAAATCTCTAAACACCTATGGCTAGCTCAGTGAAAACATTACCGTAATGCATTGTGATAATATGGAAGTCGGTTTATTGGAGGGTTTACAGAACCAAAGGAAAATGTATTTTTGAAAGTATTAAACTTTACTATAGTTCTATTATTATACCTACACTGTAACAATTATGACTGCAATGTATCACAGATATATTCAAGCTTGTTTTAAGCTAGCTAACTTGAGTACCAGTATTAATTAGACATGGCAGCAAAAGGTAATATATTCTGTTTCTTGGACGAGTCTTGCAGTGACTCAGTGCCTGCAACATTGGCATGCTCTGCTCTCATCTCAGAGACTTAGCAATCCTGGGCTTATTATCTAAAAAAAAACCCAACCCTAGTAGGAATAAAAAGGTTTCAGATGGAACAGAATTTACTGAAAGTGATAAAAACTAATTGTATAGCCAATGACTGGAATTTCTAAGGTGAATGGACACATAGAAGGTGGGATACATTTCTTATACTAAGAAAGACTCTGCATTAGGAAAATTACTGTTATTTACTCATTTTCATAGCCCAAGAACTACTGGAATAACATAGAAAGAGTAACCAACAGGTTCAAACATAGGAAATGGATCAAAGAACTCATTACCAAGTGCATCAGAAATCATGACTTAAAAGACTGACCATTTAGCAGAAAGCTTAAGCATTTCTTGTCTCTCTGGAGCAAGAAAATATGTTCAGTATCATGAGGTCCTGGAACTCAGTATTTCCTGGGCTCTGATCATTTGTTCGGGCTAGCAGATGTTGCTAGCCAGTGACCTTAATTAGCTGACACTTTTTTATAAATTAAAATCAGAAGTGATTAGATAAGTGTTTGCGGTGCTTTTACAATCTGCGTTTGAGAATAGTGGTAGAGAAAAACGCGATCCTCTTCCTTCAAAGAATTTGTCACTAAACCTCTTCTTGAACAGACCTATAAATTATATTCTGTTGAGGAGTCAGTTACAAAGAGTAAATAGATTGGAAAAAGGGGTTCCTAAAGCAAAGGGTAAACAGAAGTGTGTGTGGCTTGAGAGGGAAGGAAAAGCTCAGGCAGGCAGGCAGGACCCTGAAACAATGAAATCATCAGCACTGCTTTACATGACAGTCTAATCCAATGTGTCAGGCCGTAATCAGCTCTGTTTCACAGTGCTTTGCTTCATAAAAGCAGATTTGTTTAACCACAGCCTCTATTTCAGCTTGACTGAGAATGAAGAATAACCAACGAAGCCAGGCATATCTAACGGGTTATATTATGGGCATAGAGTGAATCCATCATTTGCTGAAGAGGCAGAGAAAAAGTGACAGGCTCATTCATGCCTTAGAGTCATTTTTAGGCCTATTGAAAATTTTAATCTGTGCACTTTGGATGAACTTCCCCACTTCTTAATTTAGTACATGTAGCCATGTGGTAAAGTCTGTCTGCCTCAGATAGGGCAGACTTTCTTCTCTAGGACATCAGCCCCTCCAAGCAGTTTTCTCCTATAGATTCAGCCTGACTGCCTTGAACCTTACACAGACACATAAGCTTTATTTACAGAAAGACTTCAGAGTTAATTAAATGCTGAAATCACATATACCCGAGGGCTAACATAACACCACTCCAGTAATATTTTTAATTTAACATTAAAGATAGTGTACATTTTAAAAGATATTTTCTTTTGAAAATATATATCTATACTTAGAAGCATGATTCTTCTTTCCCTTCTCTCTCTTTAATATAATAGCTGTCAAAAAACCCCCAAACAAACAAAAAAAATCAAACTAAAAAAAGACTATTTTTAAAATGTTGCAAATCAGCAAATTCAAGGAAATTGCTTATTTAGGAATTGTATGCAGCTGTCAGGTAAATAAAATTGTTATTAAAAATAGTGGCAGCTCAAATAAATGAGGTAAAAGCATAGGCTGATTTTTACTAAAATATTTCATGTTTGCCTTTCAGTGCCATAGATTGTACTGCACTGTTCATTTGCTGTGCGTGACAGATATGTTTGAAACACTGGAAGTACTGAGGCACAATGTGTATAAACACTTGACTTACACTTGACAGTCCATATTCATAATATCAGGTTCAGAAAATGGCAGCATTCACAGGACACACACACACCACCATTAGATTTTACCCTCTACAGAAAGTATAAAAACACATGTGAAGTTAATTATTTCCTCCCCAACATGTATTTTGAATGAAGAACTATTTTTCTGAGAAAGATTTGTTTTCAAAACATTTTCACATAAAAATGTAGCGTAAATGCAATGTCTTACATTCATTTTATTGACATCTTTGGGCTACAATATTTTCAAGATGCACTTCAGTGAAATACTCAATTTGATGGGTCACAGATTTGTTGTGAACCTTGGGAAAGAGCAACCTAGTTTGATGTTGAAACTGAAGAAGAAACAAAAATACTTACATTTTGCAGCTGGTAGAACCTTGAAAAATGTGGGGGGCTTTGTATTGCTTTGTGCTTTTGTGCCCAGGTTTGAAGTGAGCGGCTTGCTAAGTGTTCGGTCTTACATCATTTCACTTTCTGCCTGTTTCCACCTAACCTTTCATTTCCAGGCATTTGAATTGAAGATGAGCAAGGCAAAGAGAAAACTAAATAAATATCAGGAGACTTATTGTATAGAGAGCAATGATAATCAGCCTTGCTCCTTTCAAACTTCAGATTTACATGTAGAACAATACCGTTCGAACAAACTGTGAGCCAGATGAGTGTTTGCTTGATTGAAAGGTAAAAAGTTCAATGGGTGAGGAAGACCAGAGGCACTAGTGGATGAAATGACTATAGCAAAACAAAACATTGCAAAATCTTGCAAAGCATGTCCAGTCCCATAAATCTTGTTTAGCAGAGGCTTTTTAAAAATCAGTTGAGCATGGAAGAATTTGGGTATTAAATTTTAAGAATGCTTCAATTATCCTTTTTTTTTTTTTTTCTTTTTTTTTTTTTTTAAGTAATGGGAATATCAAGAGCCACTGTCAACTACATACAGTACCTTAATGGCAGAATGACACTTGTTTCTCTTGACTTATGTGTATTTTCCTATTAGAGAGTTTAAAGCTTATTTGTTGCTTTTATAGTTTATCACACTTAAAGTAATTCATCATCCAGAATTTGAGAAGATTCCTGGCAGTTTTAATAAAATGCACCTGACCTTATACTCTGTCAATATTCTAAATTTTCATAAACCAGTGGTGTTATTTCTCAACAATATCATTGGAAAAGGAAATTAATAAGAAAAAGTCAATGAAGTAACATGTATAAGAATATGAAGAAATGCACCATCTTAGAAATATTCTTAGATTAAAATGTTACAGTTGAATCTGCTCTGCTCAGGCAAAAGACTTCATTACGGACACAATTAAGAACAGACTTTCAGAAATTGATAGAAAATATGTTAATTCTTTTTGCATTCTAAAGATGCTACCTAAAACATGATTGTCATCTGTTGGAGATATCTGCATTACTCTTATATCCTGCCTCACATTATCAAGTAATAGAATGAAACACATCCTGAATAACACTGGAAATGGTAATGTCCATATATTTTCTATTATATGTATTTTTCTATGATATAGTTACACTGTATTTTCTCATGTTTCATAGGATTTGACAACCTGTATGTCAAGAATTGATAACTCGTTTCTGTAACTCACATGCACAGGCTGAATAAGGGAATGTGGGAAACCTGTAGAAAAGAAGCTTCATCAAAATTACTGCAGTGGTCTGGTAAGTTTCTCAAATGTCACTATCCCTCTTCAGCATAAAATTCTGTGCACATAACATAAAATATCAGCTGTCTTTCATAGTCATTTGATGTGGTATCATTCTTTACTAAAAAGAGAACTTTTAAAAATGGATATTAAACTATATCAAAATGTCCATTTTGCAAAACACGTAGTTGTACATATATAGTTAATCTAGAATAAAATAAGAAAAAGAAACCTAAAATGGCTAATATCCTTTACCATTTTGCATTGCGTGTAAATAATTCTGGCTTTCACAAATTCTATTTTAAATATATTATTCTGAAAATGGAAAATGACCCTGAATTTTAAATTTATCTTAGATTTCAGCAGTGAATATTGAATTATTGAAAAAAAAAGAGCTGTTCTTTGATTTTTTGTTTAGAAATATTATAATCATAGTATTTTATAATATACTTTACAATGCATTTGATTTAGATATTCTACTTGGATGTCTCTAATACTAAAATAACACTCAGTCATTCTTTTTTCCCCATTTGTGTAGCAATTACCAGGAAGAACAGTTATGGTCTTGCTGAGTTTTACAGGCTGACAGTTTTTCAGTATATTTCAATGAATCAGAATAATTTTGCCTTTCAGTTTTACACAGCTATCCATCACCCAGATGTTTATCTGATATGATTATATTTCTTGTTCATTTTTTATATACTTATCTCTCTTTGTCTTCAAAATGAGGCTTTAGTTTTAACAAGAAATGGATTGCTGAGGGGATTTCTAATACTTATGTATCTGGAGATGAAATAAGGATTTCATTTGTGAATCTCTTTTTCAGATCAGACCAGGGCAGGTTATAATTTTTTTTGACTTTTTGATTGTAGTAGGATTCAAATAGAAGCAGTTATTCAAATGATTGTGGACCTCAGATATATTTTTCCAGTTCGCTTGGATCCATTCAGGTCAGTTGTGAGTCTGAATCAAATTTCAGAAACGGGTAATAGGCTATAATTTCATCTGTTATTAAAATATATATCTGATGAAGCTTCCTCACTTGCTGAGAAATCAAATGGTTCTTACAAATTTCATGAATGAAGTTTGTCTAAATTTAATTCAGATCTCGATAATTCAGTTGCATAGAGATGGTTTCCACCTTCTATCCTTTAAATTCACAGTCCTGGGTGATTTCTGTGAAAGAAACCAAAACCATTTGGTGCCTTTTGAGCTCAGACAAAATTTGCACTTTCTGCAAACAAAAATAAAATTTGGTTGAAATTGAAGCTACTAGCATGTGTACCTTGAACACAAGACACACTCCCATCTTCTTGGAACAGGGCAAAGGAAATCAGTGGTCAGCAAAGCCACATGCAGCTTTTACCCAGAAGGCAAACATTTAGCACTTTCATCAGTTTCCTTTTATCTGCCTCTCTCTGTCGGCACCACTCAGCTCAGACTTCGATCTGATGAGAGGGCACTGGTGTCATGACAGAGAATGTGAGCTAATGAAAGTGTAAAGCTTTGGTTCAGCAGACTAGAAAATTCCCATCTAGTGAGCAGAAACTGCAATCTGATATGATTGAGTTTTTAGCAGGCTTTGCTATTATCTGCTTAAAGGTCCAAGATGGTTAAATCTGAGCGCCTCTAAACATTAAAGCATTTGATTTGTTGCCCCTCTAATTATTTTTTTCTTATAGTTTATGAAGGTTTTTAACCTAACCCTGTTGTAGACATGTTAATTTTATTATGTAGCATAGCTCATTAGGTTACACAAGTTTTAATTAACAATGCCAGAGAAGTGAGACAAATCTTAATTCAAAGGGAGAAAAAAACAGAGATGGAATAAGAATGCCTGATAGTTTAATATGAAGTTCAAATCCATATATGAACTGTGTAAAAAAGGTTAAGCGCTACAATAATCACACTTTTGGAGTGTAAAATCTGAGCACACAACAAATTTGGATTCTCATTTGTGAGTACTTGCTTTTTATTAGCCAGTCTCACCCCCAAACCTACTGTCCTATGTGATTGCCACATTAAATATATCTGAGATCAATTTGGTTATTTAGCTATTTGTTATTAAGGTTCTTAATGTCTGTAAAAATGTAGAAAATCAAAATAAAACAATTTTCCTGATAGGCTGGCTCATGAGAACAGATTTTCTGCTTGCTGTCTTACTGCTATTTATAAGATTTTTCCTAAAATAGTTGGTTTTGTGAACACTATGGGAGGAATTCATGGGACTTGACTTAGTCCTATAAAATTTAGAATTCAAATGATTTATTCAAAACTGTTTACTTAAATACTTGCAGAGGTGTTTCATTGCTTTATTTTAGTCACTGTGATAAGTCAGTCCCAGAGTTTTCCTCTCCTCTGACTACTATGAAGGAACCCAAGCTGCCTATTTTCACTAACACCCAGCTTATGCTAAAGTTCAGTGCAATTAATTGAACATCTCCCTTTCTTCAAGGATTGTGCCGACTGCTCATTTTGTCTAGTTTGGCATTTTGCTGCCAGCTTGGAATGCAGCTTATTTTTGAACACCCTGAAGAAGGGGGAAAAGAGGTCTTCAGTGTGCAAACACCAATAGGCGAGAGTGATACATGATATACATTGACCTGAGAAAGAAAAAGTCAGCGAGGCTGGAGCAGAGTTGGCAGTTGAAGTATCTGCACAGAAAAAATAATTCTCTTGGATGCTATTACAAATAAAAATAGAAATTAAAGAAAATCACCCATCACTCATAGTTTTCTATTTTGCCAAAAAGAGGGAACACTTAGGCTAAATTATTCCCTTGAGATGGCTGCCTTTCCATGCACCATTACACAGGAAATGTATGATTTTGAAAACCGTTGATAATCTTGGTTAGCTTGCTGCTAGTGCTAGTTCTGTGCAAACATTTGACTGTCAACATTCATTTCTTAGTTAGGAGGTATTTGGTGGTCCTAGCTCTGCAAAGTAATGCTTGATACTAATATTTTGGCTTTCAATATAAAAGATCTCTTCTAAGGATCTACCTTTCATTGAAATTGGTCAGATACCTTATCCTTAGCAGAGCTTTCTTTTTAAGAAATTAGTCATTGCAGGCTCTGAGCCATACTACTGTGTTCCAGTTTTGCATGATACTTAATAGAACTAGATCAATATCCATTAGACTTAGGGTTTCTGTTTCATTTTCATTTTTTGCATTTGTTTAAAAACTCAGCAACATTGCACTAGAAACAAGTTTCAGCAATATTAAGACAAATGTTGTAGCAGCTCACAGGAATTAGAGTATGACAACATATTTTTTAATATATATATTTAAGTACTATTAATACACTGCATTTTTTCTAGGGAAACTAGTATTCAGAACTTGAAAATTACATTGTCAGTTCCCCCATCAATGGTAATTTGTGACCATTACATTTCCTGATGATTCTAAGAAAAAAAACAACAACTGAGAGTCATTTTGAATGGAAGGGTTTCAAATGTTCAAGATAACTTGTGATTAATCTTTCAGCATTTCTAACAAGTCTTGAGATTCACAGAAAGTTAAAATGAATCAGACAAGTTGTAGAATCTTAGTTAAGGTTCTTAGTATTTTTTTTTTTAATACTCATTCTCTTTGGTAGTGTGACTGTGGCAATAGGTCAAATTAACTCTTTCAGTATAAAGCTCTGCTTTGAAACTTAAAAAGTCCAAATGATTAATTTGAAACATTCAGCCACAAACAATGACAAAATTCCCTAATGAGTTCAAGCTCTGGGTTATTTTGTATCATGTGATTCAAAGGATAATGCATGCAATGCTGCAGCGTCAACGATGTGGCATCCCTTAACACTGATGCAAATGTTTTTTGACAGGTGGTAGTGGGCTTGAATTTTTTCACATCATTTCCACAAATGTGCAAAAGAACCAAACAGACAGACAAATGAATTTCTGTTTATGCTACCTTTTTCCTTCCTGTTCATTATGTACAAATGATATTCTGTTCTTTCACAGCTAATGTGAGGCATAGAGGGTCACCACCAGGGATACCTTCTCAAAGAAATGCTCTCTATATTTTATCTTTTGTTCTACTGTTGGTGTATGGTTGACCTACTAAAACTTTCTGTTAAATGATAAAAAATCCATCTTCCTTTTTATTGCTTGTTTGTTTATTGTAAATAGATATTTTTTTTTAACAAGGGGGTTGGCGCATAGGGGCAGGTAAAGTTCACTTTATGCCAGTGGTAGACTAAGCATCTATTTGCTTATCCCTTTAGTGTCAACACACTTCTGTGTGTGAACAGTCTGGAAACAGACGTTATCCACTCACATACTTTCCATACAGTACTTCAGTTCCAAAATAATTTAAAAAATATAGTTAAAATTTTAAAAATATAAGTAAAATTATCCAAACAAAGATCAAACCTCTGAAAGAACAGTGACCAGCACAGGCCTGAGCTCTAAAGATTAGAAAGCATTTTGTCTGAGACAAGCCACAGAGAGCAAAGACTGTTTCATGCAGATCTGTTGCATCTTGGCACAGACAGAGATTTCTGGAAAACTGAAACCAAAATATTGGGACATGCAGTTAGCTAGCTCTCTGGATGGTAGCCACCTAGGCAAACATCCTTTGTCAGGGCAGTCTGATCACTTGCAGCGCTCTCCTTCACTGAAAATATAAGCTCCTCCCTTCCAGCTCTAACTCAGAAAAAGTGTTTATTGCTAAAAGGAAGTTGCTGACAGAGAGAAAGCACCTCTGTGTCTTCCACTGGTGTCCTTTAAATGGATTGATTAGGAATGAGGCATTTTAAAATGTATTTTCTCAAAGTGGCATACATTTCTCTGACTACATGCATGAACTTCAGTCAAAGACACAAGGATAATACTTCAATTTGCAAATACTTGTTAGATATACTGATGGCAAATCTTTGTCACTATCAGAAGGACTAAAAGGAAGGATGTAAATACTAGGACTGGATTTTGTACCACAGGTCATATCCAGTATACAACCTTGTTTCCAAAGCAACCCCTTTAAAATCTACGATGCTTATATTCTGTACTGAGGTATTTTGTGAATGCTGTGTTAGGTCAGTTATTAATAATTGTGCTTTCCTCCAGTCACTAAAGTGGGAAAATGGCATGTTATGTTGCATTTGTCACACGGTGCACACTTAAGCTTGCCCAAAAAGCCTGACTTTCTTTTTAAAAAAGCAATTATTGACAAGATCTTGATTGGGGACACCCCCAACTCAATGCAAATTGTACATAGAAAACTACTTTTGCAGGTAAAATTGGCACAAAATGTGTGTTGTTTCTTCCCTTTGTACCCTGAGTTTTATCTTACCTGATACTTAATCCTGCTGACACCAGTGAGTGCTTCATGCAAGTAAATGATATTCAGAGCATAGCTGCAAAACCTCTGTTAAAGTGTGAAGAGTGTAGTGTGGATAATGATATGTTTTACAATCAATAAGCATTTAAACTGACAGCTTCTTTTGTGGTGTGAAATTCTGTTTTACCCATCTCAAAGTCCAAAGACTATTGATTTGTATCAGTAAGGTACAAGCTGTGGTGCTAATTCGCTCCTTGGTGTCTGTTTGTAACTTACTCTGTGATTAACAGATGCTTTTAAAGCACATTAAAACTGAAAACTGTGCTTTTCTGTAACGTGTAGTCAGAAAGTGGTGTGGATTCATTTCTTTCACCACCTTTGTAATTGCTACTGAATACTGTGAATTGTTGGTAAATTCAGCAAAAATAAAATAACCCCATGTTTCAAAGCAAGTGCACAAAATTGTTTTTTATAGAATAAAGTCACTATCTGATGTCCTTGAATTCTAAATCAGAAGTAATTGGGGGGAAACTTTGTATAATTTTTAAAGGTCAAAGTAAATGTATTTTAATTCACAGCATACTTTAGTCCAGTCTGAACATTTCTTTCATACTTGGATTTTCTCAGACTTTTTCAGATGCACCATAATTACTATGGTCTTCCAAATGAGATATGAAATATTATGTACTCTTTGTACTGCTATTCCACATAACAGAAATTTTGACATTTGTTAGATTATGCATGCACTCATTCTCACAAACAAAAAGTAATCTCCATTGTTTAAATGTTATCCACTGGCTTGGTTTCTGTTCTTTCTCCTAGCAGTTTCTTCTGGAGCTTCTACACAATTACTGCTGCAGAGTTAATTGTATACTGTGCCAGAATTGAAATTAAAACACTGGGATTTACTTCTACCTGCCTTGAAATGAAAAAATACCTGCTGTTGTAGAATATTATCCACAACAGATATACCACATGGTTCCAAAAAATTGCTTGGCAGGAATACAGAAGGTAACTATTTTTCTTACCAAAAATATTTCTTAAAGATTGTATTTGAAAAAGTATGATTCTCCCAAATTTTGTTTTAGATATATTTTTATAGATCCTTATTCAACAAAGTGCTAATAATAGCCTTTAGTATTCTGCTGAATGGGAATAAACTTAAATGCATGTGTAATTACATACCAAATCGAACTGGTACAGAAAAGGTCTCTCCCACTGGCTCAAAACTCTTACAAGCTGCTGATCGGTTTTGATATGAAGTGTATGTTTCTCTTGGTAGTTCGGTAAAATTACAGTAATAAGCTTACCACTCTTCTGCCTAATAGAGCAGGATAGTGCAGCAGTTAGACAGAAAGGCCAGGAAGTATCTTTTTTATTTTTCTGCACAGTTAAATATAAATGAAGATATTTAGGAAAACTTTATGACTGAGGGTTTGAGAAGGAACATGAAGGTTTTTGCTACAAAACAGATGGGGTTTATTATTTTTTTTTCAAAAGCAACTCACAATTAATGCATCTAAAAACTGAGGGAATGGGTATCAACATGATTAACATCAGACAGTTGCTACTGGATTTTCTGAAGTGTTGTAAAAAAGACAAAGCTTTACTTTACTGAATACAGACACTGATTTATTGAAGGTCCCCGTTGAGGTGGTATTGAGCTGCTGCTGCTTGTTTGTACATTGAAGATACTTGGGCTGTGTTTTTGCAAATGTTGTCAGAACTTGAAAATACTACATATAATCAAATTTTGGCTATATTTACATCAGAAAACAAATGGCAGAGCATTGTTCACTTGATCTATTTTTCAAACTGGGCTCTTAATGAAATGGATGCACAGATAAGGGCACTTCTAGGTAGTTCTTAAAGTTTGGATTATTCTTGTATTTCTGTCTTGAAAATAAAAAAGGTGGGGTGGGGGTGGGGGTGGGAAAGAAGAAGAAGAAACCTAAGCCAAATCAGACAATGTCAACATATAAATAGTATTTCATTCCATCCATTCTATTCATGAAAAAATTGGAATAATCATGGAAACATATGTTCTAGTCTTTATGAAAGGTCCTCTTCTGTCTGAGCCTTTGGAAAAATCTAAGAATGATTTTGTAGGGAACAGTCAGACGTAGAATGGTCAGGTCTTAACTCTGCTACTGAGAATCTGTCCTGTTGTGAGTTTCAAGGAAGACAACATTGTAAAACAGCTGGAGGACTTTTTCTCTTCAAAAAACCGTGCAAAGACTCAGAGAAAATCTCTTGTTCTTGAGTGCTTGATACTCTGCTACTCTCTGGTGCATATCTACTCCTAAACTTTTCATTCTCTGTATCCACTAGGGATATTAACTCATATTTAGTAAAATCCATAGAGAACACTCCCTGCAATAGGTTTGCTATATTAAAAACTTGTCCTTTGTATGCTCCACAGATTGGAGGCATTGCAGACTTCGCACTCCCGGTTCACAGCTATGGAAATACCAGCCTGCCTCTGAAGGACCACAGTCCCTTGACTGGGAGAGTTTCGTGGATACCTTCTCATGTCATTTAGCATCTGACACACTGTGCCAAGTTACACTATCGTCGTATTACAGTACAGGTGACATGAAGCAGCAGGCCACTCCACACACCTATACATA
>JAVJGJ010000014.1:58972822-59010699 GCA_035590215.1 Microhierax caerulescens
CTGTGCCAAGTTACACTATCGTCGTATTACAGTACAGGTGACATGAAGCAGCAGGCCACTCCACACACCTATACATAGGACAAATGCATGACCAAAGTCAGGAGTGGGAGGGTATTTCTTCTTGTAATGACATTAGTAACAAATAAAATATTTAAGACTCACTGGAGGGAATAAGATCATGTTGCAACAGTAGTCTGAATTGTGTCAAATGGCTCTTAGAACACCCCAGCCCCAAAAAGGAAAAATGTGTCTTGTTATCTGAGCTAACAGATGCAAGTGCATTTTATTATGTCTCTTTGCATTAGGAAGCAGCCATTAAATAAAAGAAAAGCTTTCTAAAACACCCTAGGGGGAATACACAAGGAAGTGTGCTTCAAATGCCCTCTGTGCTGTAAGTATTACTGCAAAGCTTGTTTCATACACAGTAACTTTTCCACTTTCACATTCTCCGAAAGTGACACTGCAGTTGAAATGATTTAATGCTGAATTATTCGGTTCTGTAATAATAGACAGTATCCTTGTTCCCTAATGATAACATCATTGCCTGCAACAGATTCTTTATGACATATTAAACAGCAGACATACCCTACGCAGCTGTCAGCTGCTGTTTTCTGGGTAGGTAACAATTACGGATTCTTAAGGTATATACAGTAGAAAGAAATAATAAAGCAAGCCACTAACTTATGAAAAATAAAATTGAACCATTCTTGTATTAACTTATTTTTCAGAGTAGGTCACTGAGCACTGGAAATAAAACCTAATTACTCCCAGTTGAAAAGTTCAATGTCACTATTATGGTATGACCTACTTTCTGAAGCTCTGAAATTTTTGGCTGGGTGGATAATGGTTGAATATATTTTTTCACTGTACAGGAGGCCCTTTCGATCATTTTTAATATACCGCAAAAATCTGAACATTCACTTAAATAAATTGATACTACTATTAGATGAATTTATGGAAAATTTAGGTGAAGCATGACAAGCAGCAAAGTGGTACAATTCTATAGGGCTGGGTTATGTATTTATGATTAGAATCAGATGCAAATTATGCTGTAAAAATAACATAAAAGAGAAATAATATCAGGAGTTGTGCTGATTATTAAAATTAAGTAAATATAGCACTCGCCATTAATTTCATAATAGGTATTTATGGGGTTTGCTTTTGAACATTTTTTATCTAATGACATCATTCATTTAAAATCTGATCCGTCCATGAATATTTCCATTGCCCATTAGTTTTGTTTAGAAGTGAAGACATGTCATTGTGTGAAAAATGGGAGTTATTAAGAGTTTGTTGTTGTTCTATCTTTTGACAGAAACTATGAAATTAAATCAAGTAACTGGCTGCTTTTCAATTTGTTTTCGCCAGCGTCTCGACTGAAAAAAAGAAATCTGAATGTCTTTAGTGTTTTTACACAGAGATAGTCTTTGACCTGGTAAACTTAGCACATTACCCTCAGACAGATACCCTAAAGAGCTAAAACATGAGCAAATGACAGACTGGAATGTCTTAAAAAGATTTTTTTTTTTTTACGTGACCGCTAGAGATGATGTTTAAAATAAGTATGCCAAACATGGTAGTTACGTAAATATATGAACGCTGAGTTCCTAAAATAGAAATGTTTAAACTTATTTTCCTGCTTAGCTGTGGAAAATCAATTTAAACTCTTATGATTTGTGAGAGTGTAGAAAGTTGTGCTAATTGCTTTATAATCTCAGATACCAAAAAACCCAACTATAAATGTGATAGGAGGAAATAATTGGATGGATGAGGTTCACAGCATATAGAGACTACCATTAAAACAATATTTTATCAATAAATTATGTGAATATACCTTTTTTGTTAGTCGTATGACCTTAAATGAATTTCAAGTTTACTCAAACCTCCTGCATATGCCCATGGCAGACGCTGAACTTGATTAAGATTCAAAGGAATTTTAAGGGCAAAAATTTCATCCAATATACTTCTTTGTATGTTCATTGAGACAAAGAATCACATGGATCATACTGTCAAATGTTTGTAAAGAAGATACAATATGTGTAATGTATTATTTTAAAAATGTGATTGATATAATATTCATAAATTAAACCTTTCCACAAATTAATTCTGATGTCTAAGAGCGTTGCTTTTTAGGTGATTATAGTCTATATTCAGAATTTTATTCCCCTTCCTAAAGGAGAAAAAACTGTGCACTTGCAGCTGAGAAAGGAAATTGTATCCTGGGCTGCATAAACAGAAGTGTGGCCGGCAGGTCAAGGGAGTGCTTCTGCCCCTCTGCCCTGCTCTTGTGAGACCCCACCTAGAGTGCTGCATCCAGTGGAAGTGTTCAAGGTCAGGTTGGATGGGGCTTTGAGCAACCTGATCTATCGAAAGATGTTCCTGCTCATGGCTGGGGGGCTTGGAGCAGATGATCTTTAAAGGTCCTTCCAACCCAAACCGTTCCATGATTCTATGCTTCTATGATTTTTCGACTTACAACTGCTAGCGATTTTTTGTCAGAAAATATTAAAATCAATAGAGAAGAGCTACAAAACGAAAAATATATAAATAAACTATCTGATATTTTTTAGCACAGATTTGTGCTTCTGCTTTTTGACTGGGAGACAGGGAATATTTATACATGAGAAAATGAAGAGTAACTAGTAAGTAGTGGTACTCCTTTTAAAAAAAATATATATTTTTTTGAACGCTTTCACAAAAGAAACTTTGAATTACTATATGATTTTAGTGAATGACTAAAAAATATGAAACAGTATAATCCATCAAAATATAAACTGTTCCAAGATGACTTACTGAAGTCATAGAACCATAAAATGGTATAGGTTGGAAGGGACGTTCCTTTAAAGGCCATCAAGTCCGATGCCCCTGACATGGGCAGGGACATCTTTCACTAATCAGATTACTCAAAGCCCATCCCACCTGGCTTTGAATACTTCTAGTGATGGGGCATAACATACTTTCAACCATAAAGAAGTTTATTATAATGTGGAAAATTCATTTTGTCTGGGCTGAAGTACTCTGGCCTTAGCAAATACGTTATTTAAGGTGCAAATATTTTCATTTTATGAAAAGAGTTTTTCACTGAGAATAATGTTAAAGAATAAAATTTTGACTTCTGTACATGAAAATAAATGAACTGTGTTTGAATTTAATATTACCTTAACTCCCTCATGGTTTGTGGAAAAAAATCTAAACTTGTTAAGGATATTTGTGAAGACCTTAGATCATAAAAAGCCTTAATAAACTATAGATCATGAAAACAGCTTCCTGAGGATATTTCAATGCTATCAATTATAGTTGTTTTAAAAAAAAATGTAACATTTTACTCTAATGCTCAAGCTGTTTCCCATGATTACTTAAATTGATCCTTCTTTTTCTTTCATGTTATATTAGAATAAGTGACAAAAAGGGAGAGGAAAAAGTGTCACAAAAATCTCTCATTGAACAAGTAGCTTTCATCAGTAGGCAGATTTCAGTCTTCAGATGCTATTTATCAGGTAATATTCAAATAATCAAACATTTTTTTATTTCAAGTTCCACTTGTTCATATCCAAGCCATAATATATGTAACTAAATCCATGCTAGAGCTATAGCTGTGTAGCTATAATGATCACCATACCAATAATGGGATGGCAGATTCCGTTGTATTGAGACTATATAAGAAAATATTCACAGATTACAGTTTATAACAAATAACTTTTCAGCTCAGTTCTGATGTTTATTCTTTTTTTAAAGTTGTTTTTTTTATTTAGATACATAGTCTATTGAACTCCTTTCTATTTATAAAAGAGAAAAAATACATTCTCCAGCCTAATGACTGCTTGCCAGATTTTCAGCAGAACTTGACACCCATAGGCAAGCAATACAAATATCTAAGTGAAACAAACTACATCAAGTATTATTTTTTTGATTTTAAAAAAGTGTGTAATTATATATAAATGATCAACATACTATTGACTATCTATTTGACTAATATTTTCTGTTTCAAGTTGATGTGTGTATGTGTCTTGCTCCCTATAACTGTGTTATGAGCCATGAGGTTTCAGCCTGGACCAGAAATCTGTCTTTGAATCATTTAAAACAATCCCTTTAAATCACAGAAATATCCAAAATAACAGCTTGAAGCTAGACTGTGACAGCTGCAATGTATTTTTCATTCTTTTTGCAAAGAATGTTGTCCATATTGTTATAAACAATAAATGGTAACATTGCACAATCAACTTTATCACAATTACCTCAGGTGTCAGAGTGAGCTGCATATGTCTTCAGAGATGAAAGACACTACAAATTTGTTTAATTTATTTAAAAAAAGTATTAATCCCTTCTTCACAGAAGTGTTAATTAGGCACTATATTTCTGAAATGAGATAGTTTGATTACTAAGTATTTTGTAATGAAATCCACTTCTAATTCATTGTTTTACATTTGGAGTGACACAATTATGTAAAGGACGTACATGTGTTGGTACCATATGTCCTCTACAAAGACTACATCTTTACAAAGATTTCATTTCGAGTCTAGGACTAAAAAATACTCCTTTTGTTGTCTGCTTTTGGGCAGGTGTTAGAATCTTTGTATAAAAGTTTGCACATAGCAGCACGTTATTACTCTTGTTGTATTAAATAAGTGTATGCATTTGTATATGCTTTCTTTAATATTTCCTTAGAAAAATTGGTGCCACTGAAGTCATACATCACAATCCAAAAAATTAATTTTGCTGTGACACATTTTGACTAGAAGTTGACTATGATGGATAGCAACATGGCTCCTTTCTATAAGATAAAGTGTGTGTTTTAATAAAGAAAGTAACTCTATGAAAATTATTTGTGTCTTTGAATTGATCTTTCTATTTAAAATGTTAGGATGTTATCTATAAGAAATTTGTTTTTAGTACATCACATTTGCTATTTTAAATCAGAAAAAAATGGTAGGTTTTAATGATAGGATCCAAAAAAATGTTAAAACAGAGTAAAATCAGTAGCATGCACTAATCATAGCATTGGGTCAAGAGAGAAATGTAAATACAAAATCTGTTGTACTACTCACTGCAAAAGTTTTTTTGCTATTTTTATTATTTAAAATGCTATTTTTCAAGCACTGTTGCAAGCTAAATCCCTCCTATCTGCATTTTTATACTGACTGCAATAAGAAGGGAAGAAATATACTGTATATTTCTGTTGTTTTCCTCTTTTCCTATTAGTTTTGGTTTATTTAAACTTGTTTGTTACTGATTTTCTTTTGAAAGATTATTTCCCTATCTTCCCTATCTTCTAGGAGTCACTGAATTAGCTTTGACAGTGGAAAGCATTGGACCAGTGTCTGAAGAAAGTGCTAATTGATTTTGTTGATTGAATATCAACATAGACATGTTCCACAGGCTGCTTTGTCTTGCCTTGAATGTCCTAATTTTCAACACAGATTGTGCTTGCTCAGTATTGGTTTTTTTTTCAAATCGTCAAAAAGTTTAATGTTTTAACAGCAAAGATTAGTTTGAATAGGCAAAGCCTATCAAAAAATATATTAAAAAATAAGTAGTGAATTAAAATCCTTGCCTTGTATTTTAATCTGAGAATGTAACCTCATGTAGCATTTGAAAACATTTTGTGCATTTATTTTTTTATTATTAAGTTTAAAAGAAGGCTTAAAGGAAAATTGTGCTACTACTATGATTGCTTTTTCTGGAAAAAAAAAGAGCTAAATTAAAACTTTCATTCTTGTGAAGGTGTCTGATTTTTTACTTTCTTCGCTTTCACTTAACAGTAGTGGAATTTTAGGTAGAAAGTTTAATTTTCATACCTAATTTTTAACATACGTATACCGAAAATAAGTATTATTTTATACAGAGAGTTTTATTTTGTCTGGATTTTGAAAAGGTAACTCACTATTAAAGATTTAATTGTTGTTTTTCATGACTTATTGTTAATTAAATGAGATACCAAGATTGTGAGTTTTTGCAAAATAATAAAGTCCCTTCATAGACCAAGGCACTACACTTGTTTCCTGAAAGTGATGATAGATGAAGCTGACATGTGAAAATTCTGGCCTTCATTTTCCAGAAGATCAAACTGACTCTGATGAGGATGTAGAGCTGGGGGAAAAAAAAAACAACAAAAAAAACCCCACCAAAAAACAACTCCTATTTCCTGGGGTTATAATTATTTGCCTGTTTGTGTCTCTTGTGTCTTCAATTCAATAGTCATTGACATATAGATAAGAAGAAATGGCTTGTTGTTTATCACAGTACATAGGAACTATTTATAAAAAAATTTTACCTAGATAATTCAGAATAAGCTTAATTATGATCCATTTATCTGAATTGCATTAACGATGGATGGGCCAATAGGGTAACATAATAACTGAGATGATGGTTATAAATTGTATCTTTCATATATTTTGTATGAATAGCACTTACAGTTCCTACTATTTATACATCTATTTTCCCTTCATTTTAAACAATAATTTTTCTGCATCTCTGGTCCTGAGAGCTTGACTCAGTTCACTGCCATCTTGAATCATGAATCATCATCTTGTGCACTGAAGCCTTCTGTTGTTAGAAGTTTTGACACGCAATTGCAACCCGTCATTCCAGTAGTGTTAATTTGACAGTTTTACTGATCTTCTATGGTTCTTTCTTCTTTGTTTTTCCATAAAGAATAAATAATATTGTTTAGACAGAGACCAAGAAGTTGAGATGTTGTCAGCTGTGGAAACAAAAGGACTAGTAAAGTTGTTAAACACATTTTAGCTATTCCTACTTTGTTAGTCTTGCTTGCTCTTTCTTCTGTTATGTATTTTCCTTTTCTACTTGACAATATAAGGCATTAAAACTTTTGGAGATACAGAGAAAGTGAGTACAGAGTATTACCCAAAGCATTACCATCTTCAGTTACTAATAGAAAAATATTTTGGCATCTAGATGATACTCAGACAGTAAGGTTCTTCAAGCCTGATTTTACTATAATATGGATCTTTGTACAGTGAATCGTTACTCAGTGATCGTAATACTGGGAGATCTCCTTATAATAGAGACTTTTTAATAAGATGAAAGGCATAATTAAAAACAAAACCCCAATCCTTCAATCTTTTCCCTCAAGAGACTGAATTTTAAGGATACATACATATCCTTATGTATATTTATTATGTAATATGTTTAATGTAAAAAAAAATATTTAATATTTTATGTTATAGCAAAGTTGAAATAACAGACAAAGTGGAATAGTGATGTAAAAAAACAGTGGGTTTCTCAGTTTCCTAGGGGAAGGTATTACTGAGGATTGTGGAAGAATATATCATGCACATTTCCTAAAAGTATGTGAGTGTAGGTAGTCTTTATTGTGTTGTATTCATGGGTTTTTTTTAAAGTTTCTTCATGATTCTATTATAGAGTTCTGCCCCTCTTCTGGAAATGTTTTTATTTGGGAAGAAGTTTAGTAGTCAGAATTTTCAAGAAAACTTTATAATTTTGGTGAGTGGCCCAGTGCAGAATTGAGACAGAAACATTTCCCACATCTGTCTTAGGCTACAGAAGTAGGTGTTGCAGAATAAAAAATTAAATATGAATTTTTAATTTCTTTGTAAAATTAAAATCTTGTTTTCCATTCATGTAAAAGAAATTATTCTGAAAGCTTCTTTTATGGTTCTTGAACAATTAATCTCAAATCTTCTGGGTTAAAGCTTTTTAAGCTTCATTGGCTACATCTATACTTATGAGTGTGAGGGAATGTCAAACTGGAACTCACCTGTGTATAATTTTATTTGTTAAAAGTTATCCCAACATATTTCTACCATGTTTAAATTAGCACACTCCAAAATAATACCCCTGCGTAATTTGAAAGTCTGCATGAACCCGGGACCATTCCCAACAGGCGTTCTGTATGAAGCCATTCAGCTGTGGATGGGAAAAGTTTTCAATCATAAGGACAAAGTCCACTATGTACTATGTGGCAAGTTTAATTTGTGAACACAAATGTAGCTACCTGGACTGTTCTATGAATTTGACTACAGTTGCATTTATTTTTGAGCCCTTTTCTGATTTTTGCAGTTTCTTTAAAGCACGGATGTCAAAACATGGTATAATATTACACCACTGGTTTTACTAATACTACCGTGGATTAGGATTTCCCAGGGAAAGGGAAAGCCGAGAGAGGAGGCTGCATCCTATAGCTTCCTGCAATCATCACCAGCCAGCACAGTGCATAAAATCCAGGTGAAGCAGCTACTTCTTTCCCACTCCATGAAGTAGAAAATGCTCTGTTGATTTCTTAGTTCTGTACTTCAGAGATTTTGTTTGCTTCTGAAGTTACCACAGCAGATTCTAAATCATTTTTTTCCATTACTGGTGTCCAATCCCCATCCTTATCCCTTCTAGTATCTTTAAATGTCAGTATAATCCATGATTTGCTATTTGTCTTACTTCAGCAAAGATGAATAGGCTACTGATGTAAAAATGAGGTTGTGTTCTGAAGGATTAAATAGTTTTGAAGACAGATGAGAACGAAAGTGTTTAATGGAAAAGTTATGGGTAACAAAAAGGGGAGCAGTGGGAAAAAAAAGCATTCCAATAAATTGAAATCCTGACTTGATCAAAGTAAGCATCAGAACTTCCTCTGCCTTCATCAGGGCCAGAATTTCACTTATCTTGTCTATTTAACATTTTCTAAAAGCAAAGAGCAACCCTGAGTTCAAACCAGCAGGAAACATGCTGATATAAATATGATGTAGTTTTAATTAGAGTCAAGAGAATAATGGACATTTTTTTTAAGTAGCTGAGTTGAAAATTCAGGAAATAATAGAA
The DNA here is from genome assembly GCA_035590215.1 of Microhierax caerulescens. Taxonomy (NCBI): domain Eukaryota; kingdom Metazoa; phylum Chordata; class Aves; order Falconiformes; family Falconidae; genus Microhierax; species Microhierax caerulescens. The sequence continues at coordinate 58,981,616 of JAVJGJ010000014.1, forward strand.
CATGATTTTTTTTAATTATTGTTTTAAATTTCACACTGGCAGTAACAAATATTTACTTTGCCCTCTTCTATTTTGCCTTATGAAAATCTGCTTAATTTTAAAATAAAAAAGCAATAAAAACCATAAACTGTTGAAACAAAGTTCTAACCATTCTACAAAATAATTAGCATGAAAACATAGAATGGGAGATGTTTTCTAAATTTTTCCTTACTTATTGTGTTACTGAAAATTTTTATTTAGCCTTTCTTGTCTGTCCCAACAGGATGTCAGGATGAACTTGACCTATGTTTGGTGCACTTTCAGAACAGTTTCAGGTTCCTTATACTCCAAGGTAGAGTCATAAACGTAAAGGTAAGAAAAACAAATAGCACCACGTATAATATAAGCAAAATGCTTATACATTTGTATTCCTAGCATTCTGGGGATAAAAGCTACCATTTTGGGGAAGTCAGCATTTATTTGTGTATTATTTTGCTGTTTCACCTTAACCATGAAGTATAGTTGTTTTCATTCGGAATTGATTTCTTTATTAGAGTATTTAAATACTTCTTTTTCTCGTGTCCTTTGATGATGCTTCTCTGCTAGAGAAAGTCTTTTCTGAGGAATGTCCTCATTTAGCATGCAGCCTTGTACATACGACATTTAAAGGCTTAAGAAATCATCCCATATGCAAGGAAGAAACCACCATATGTTAAGCTAATGGAAATCTTTCTGCTAGCTTCTCAAGAGACCGCTGCACCCAATGAGCAATCCTAGATTGGTCCTGGGGTTCTTGGAGTAGTGGGAGCCCTGAGGGTGTGGGCAGGAACAGGGAGGTCCCTCAGTGCCCTCAGGGCCAAACATGAGGTACAACATAGCTGTTTGCCCTTGTCTCAGTTTTACTGAGAATATTGTTGCTATTTTGTGAGAAAGCAGATGAGGTAAAGCAGTCAAGATGAGTAAGAATCCAAACAGAAACACACCTGTTGAGGGAAAGACGTCCCAAAGGTAGAAGAGGAAAATGGCATCAGAAGATGGCAAATATGCAACATCAAGGCTCAGATGCTCCCACGATCAGTGGTGGCTGACCTGTCCCCATCAGCCTGAAAACTTGTTGGCTTGCAAAGATTTATCAGGTTATCCACATCAGGTGTGGTGAGCACGTAATATTTAACTTAGCAGACCATTAGTTGCAGCTATTGTGTGTATTAATCAATAAATAATTGCTTTGCATGCCTGAACGGTATGTATCATGGTCATGGGGTCTTCGTCGCTGTGATAGAAGAAGCTTAAACAAAAGTGATCTGGAGAGGAAAATGTATTCTATGTACAAAACTGATTGCATATCATGTATGAAACTTCCCTGGGATGTGGCAACATTTTCTATTTCACTGAACAGCCCTGAGAGCTTGTCTCTGAATCATGAATGCATGATCCTGCATGTTGTCCTTACTAAACTACACCTCACTGGAGGAGTCTGACCTCTACTTCTGTAGGCAGAATTGTACAGGAAGGTAAATAGTAATAATAAAAAATAATATACACAGATAAACAAATACTTCTGGGGAGAAGAAAGATTTTTTTGAATCAGAAATGGAGATCTCTGTCTGAGCAGCATGAATTACTTTTTCATTTCTTCTTCCTCCCCTCCCCCCACCCCCCAGCCTGCAAATGACTTGTGCATCTATCAAGAATTTCAGAAAAATAATACAGTTTCGTGTCCTATCACAACCACTTTGAACACAATGAATGAATCATTAAAGTAATATGTCATTTAGGTGTTAGATAACATTCATCAGAAGGATTTGTCACATTAGTCTGAGAGAGCAGGAGGTAAGATCTCCTCCTTTCTGTGGTATACAGGGACTGAATATTAATTGGTGATATCACAGACTGCTGTTGACAACACATAACTCCTTGTAATTCAGCTATGTTTAGCCAAGCGTCTCCTTACACATCCATTATCCATGACTGTGGGCAAACATTCACATTGGGAAACAGTATCTCCATTTTTATCATGTCTAGTGGCAAAATGGACCACTTCTATATGTAGTATCTGCACTTCCAGAAGCACATTTAAATGATAAAATGGGTTTATCATAACAGCTTTTTGAGGATTTAGTGATTTATTTCTGAAGATACACATCTGTATTATAAAACAGGAAAAGGTACAGGTCTCATGTTTAGTGCGGTTGCGTAAATTCAAAGTCTGGAACTGTGATGTCTAAACTACAACAATAAACCATCAATCTCTAGTCACTTTCTTTTTGGAATATATTTCATATTTATAGATACAAAGCTGTTATTTCCTCAGCTGAATTTAAATGGTCACAGTTAAAAGGGCTTTTGGCTGATAGTTATCAGGAAAATTAGGTAACAAATACAGTGGTTTTGAACTACAAAAAGATATGGGTACTGCACCAAAGAATCATCTTTCTCTCTCTCTCTCTCTCCCACTTACACACACACACACATAACTACACCTGTAAGCTATTTGGGGACCTTTGGACTGCCATTGATACTGAAAACCAATTCATTTGGAATAAATAGATTATCAGAAAAATTAATTTTGAAGGTGAACACAATCTCTAGTTACCTGATGAAGACTGAAAAGAAAGCATAAAAGCAGCCAATGTTTTGCCTGCTATATTTAGTTCTACTGAAGCCACAGTGCATGGAGGAATTCTGTGCTGGCAAAGACTATCATGAGAGAAGAGATTTGATCTCCATAAAACTACAACACACTTAACTAAACAAGTCTTCATATTGAATCACTGTGACTAAAATAGCAAAAGTTTTAAAAATGCTTATTAAACTACTGATGGTGTGGGTTTTTTTGTTTTTTGTTTTTTGGTTTTTTTCAAAGGAAAATAGCTAAAAAGGCTAAGCCTTCACTAGATTAAGGGCTAACATTACGTGACATGGGTCTCCTAGGTTCCTTGTATGGCCAATAAAAGTTGATTTACAGCACCTAAACTTAGTCTTTTCCTTTGTATATGCCTCTGAAGAGCCTGTATTGACTCTAAAATGAACATAGTTCTAAGCTTTGAAATACCACCACAAAGTATGTGTTTCATCAGCATTTTGATTTACGTCCTCTTTGCTGAAGATAGTTTGGAGAAAAACTAGAAAAGGACCTATTAGAAAACCATACAATAAGCTGAGCTCAGCTTTTGTCTTGGTTTTATTCCAGGTCATAACAGCTTTTATTCTATTGATTTTTCTTAATTACTTTTGGCTTTATCTTATGCACATTGAAGGCAATGTCAGTATTAATAATTCTTCCAGCACTGATGGCAGTAGTTCTGTCAGTGCAGACTGGGAAGGCATGGCTGCCAATGTCCAAATATCAGTACATGCAAGTCCCACCCTTTTTGGTGGGACCAAATTTGGGTTTGATTATGTGGGGACAGAAGTTCTATCACCTACCTATACTGTTCCTTCTGGTATGCCTGTTAGTAGTAACAAAATAAAAATGCTATGATAAATCTTGTCTCATGGTAAGAAAATGTGCAACTCCAAGAGTAGTGCAAAAAAGGAACTACTTATATTTAATTAATAGAGTCAAAAAGAAATATCAACATCCCACACTCAGATGGCAGAATCTATTGTTAGAAAGAAAAAAAAAGGAATTAAATCCACTAGAACAGAACATATTTTCTCAAGCAACACATTTTTGAATGAAAATTTATGTAGAAGGGAGTCTTGCTAAGTATTACTGGTAGTGTGCTCTTTAACCCAGCAGCAAAGCAGGTAAGGTGGAATGGGTACTTTTTGTTTGATTTTTTTTGGTGAAGGTTTTTTTGGTTTGGTTAGGTTTTTTCTTTGCTTGCTAAGGGAAACACTTCTGTTGGTGTCAGCAGGTTATGAAGGACAAATGTCAAATCTCAGTTGAAGGGCTCAATGAATGAAGGGAGCATTAGGTGTCTCTGATATATGCAGTATACCTGTTGCCTAAAGGGGAAAGTAGATATTGGCTCTGAGAATTTTTTATAGGTAGATAGATAGATAGATAGATAATATATTTATTTTAGCCACTATATTCCTCTCACATAGTTTTGCCAGATTATTTTTAGTACATCTGAATAAGTGTTCTGAAATACATTGTTGATGTTGGTTACAATTAACATCATTTTTTATTCCTGGATGAAAAATTACTTGGTGGGATAGGCATAACAGATCAAAACACTTTTTTTTAAAAAAAAAATACCTATTTCACATAATTTGGGATAGCCTTATTTAGTGCAAATCTACTCGCCAAGTGTATCCCTAGGTAAAATCAGAGTGAATAACCAATAAGCAGGATCTATGCTATGTAACACCTGGGATTATATTTAGCTTTTCCGCCTTGTGAGTATGGCACCATTGTCATAAACCTTTCTATGAGGTGACACTTTGGTTTTCCTTGAGTGAATGTGTGTGTGAATACATGCGTGTGTTTGCATTAATGAGTGATATGAAAGAACAAAAGCATGTGCAGCTAAATCTCAAAAGGAGTACATTGGCAAAATTGCGTGAAGGTTTATGATGAATTAATGAGGCATACACCTGAGGTTTTATCAGCAGAAAATTTCTAAATCCTTTAGTATGTCTATATCCCCACCTTCCTGAATTACACTAGATGTAATTAAGGCATGGCCAACAGATTAATACATCCCTAAAGATATTATTATTGATTTTAATAATTTCCATGGTGATAACTATGGATTAATCACTTCTTAGCTTAAAGTATTAGAAATGGCTTCTAGAGCAAAATTATTTATTAGGTTTGTACTTTATGAAGTGGAGAAAAAAACACTAACAGTTACAATGAACTCATTAAAATACAGTGGTGAATACATGATAAGTTAAATTTGGTTGTCAAAATGTTTCAGATTTTAGAACTGTTTTATTTAAGGTTCCATAAAACCACTTAATGGCAATCCTGTGGTTTGATGAAACTCCCAAGAGTTTTCTTTTCTCAGATTCATTTTAGACAGATAAAATACTTTAGTGAACATTACAAGTGACATTAAAGGGCAATACTAGTGTAAAAAAATATTTTCTTTTTTAAACAGAGCAGAACAAGATATTTTTATGGCAAGTTAATTCCCCTCTCTTTTTTTAATACTGATAAATTGTATGTAAAGCTACAGAAATGTTCGTTCTCCAAACATAATTGCATGCTAAGCAGAGTGAAAAGGATATCTGCAGAAATATCCCCTGAGCAAAGACATATATTGCCAAGTTCACATAAACCAAAATATTTTCTTTACGAAATAACATCAGTTGCTCTTTTATAGAGGTAAGTAGCAGATTCAAAGTTATATTCTATTGCATAGCATAACGACAGTATGTAGCTTTTGGATGTAGCAAAATGTAAGAATTCAGGAAAGCCTATGAAGAAAATACATTCATTTGAATTGTTGATAGCTATAGTGGTTCAGTACCTACTACCAATGCAATGAGCTTCATGCTGAATGAAGATAAAGGCTATGTAGGAATGGATTCACAATTTTTTTGGAAGATCAAAGTTGTTCAAAAATCAGGCCTGAATCTGCATATCATAAATCCTGAAGACATTGCATGCAGAACACTAGATTTTACAATTTTTCCCAATCCTTCCTGTTCACAATAAATGTACTTCATGTAGAAGGAGGAAGGAGTTTATGGAACTCCATGTTAAAACAGTAAAATTCTGAAAACCATATGAAAAATTAGTGAAGACTACTGGGTTTAAAGCACCAGGATTAACACTCTTTTGCACGAGAACCAGTGGCACAACAAACAGAAATGTTGATGGAGACAACACAGAGTTTAAAGCCCTCCTTCCCCAGATGCCACCTGGCACACGGGAGGCCTTCATGCAGACCAGTCTCCAAATGGAGCCCACCAGGGCCAAGGCTTGGTGGGTGGAGGCGCGGGTAGCACCGATGCCTGTCCCTGGGACCTGGGGGTGACGTGGCGCTGGGAGGAGGTGAAGGCTGGCCTCTGGGGTCCTGGGGGCCCCAGTGGAGGCTGCTGCTGGGGAAGGTGTGCTCACAGTGTATGAACCCATGTACTGTGGAAACAGGTGAAAGCACAAAGGGAAAACTTGTTCTTTCTCCTGTAAAGTAAGGCCTGTGTTTGCCATTGGAATGTAGGATTTGTTTTTAGACAGTAATTAGTACTGCACCAGTATGTACAGGATACCTATAGCTATTTACTTTCAGAAGGCAAGTGTCAGCGTGCTAGTGGTTACTGCTCTATGTCCTTTTGGCTAGCGTGAAGGCAAACGGGTTCTTACCTCATACTTTTGGAAGTTATTAAACTGCAGTAAAACCATGAAACCACAAAATCATTACATTACTTACATTATCCAAATGAAAGGGGACATTTCCCCATCAATCCCACAGAAACAAAGTGCTTGCATGTGTTTTAATAAGATTTTTGAGCCTTTGACTTCACTGTTTGTGGGGTTTTTTTAAGTTTTGGTTACTTGTTATTCCTAGTTGCACTGTCTGAAATAATGGAAATCTTTCTTTAAAAACAATACAATTTACAAGTCAGAGAAAAGAAAAAGGAGAAAAAAGAAGATGGTGGTGCATAATTACCCAAACATAACTGGAGAACACAATAGACATACTGGCTGCAGGTGGCTGACAATAAGATACCTAAGAGAAAGTAAACATGATTAACAAAGTTTCAATTACTAAATGTCACGTGCGAAATTAGTATGTGACAAAAGACTCACAAACTAAGGAATTAATACAAAAAACCTAAATACCATAACTAACACGTTGCTGTGTTTTGTATTATCGGAGGCTTTTTGTGACAAGGCCTTCTCACATCTGGCCAAGGTTGGTTACCCACTGCAGCACAAGAGGTCCTTAGCCAGCCTGGCAGAGAAGCTTGCAGAGCCCAAAAGGGTCTGTCAGAGATCAATGAAAAGCAGAAAAGAGGTCAGCATCGATAAATGCTCATTTATACCTACCTGGGAAGTAGAGATAAGGTGGTAGAACATAATCTAAAACTAATGCTTTGTCTTAGTGGTTCTTGTTCACAAAAACGTGTAGAGCTCTTGACCTCCTTCTCACAGGCTTCTCTGCTTTAAAACCACTGGTGGGTCCTTGCCTTGCTGCAATAGTCTCCTTATAAATGTTTATATTTTATGGAGCCTATGTCTAATTCTATGAAGTCTATGAGCCTTTTGATGTCAAATAGGCCACACCGAAACTGATTTTGGAAGGACCAATGTGTTTCAGCTTTTTGGAAGGAGTTTTGGCTAGCAATGTATTTTTTTTTCTCTTCCAGCTGACAGACCAAGGTACCAAGTGACAGACCAAGTGGATATTTGCAAAACTAATTGCATGGCATCTTTCAGCCTATCTAAAGGACACTGTAACACAGAGCTACCTCCGCTAGCCTATCTCATGCTGTGCTGGGGAAAGAATGATCAGAAAAGAGTTTAAAGAGAGGAAGCCAGCGATGCCTGGCCACAGTCCGGCTACCTCTTGCAGCACTTTTGCATGGGGTGGGTGCCAAGCCGACCCGAATGCACTGCTACCTGAGCTGAGCTGGGAGGGCTGAGAGGTACTGTGCTTCCTGGCTTGGATTTCCATGTGGACTTACTGGTATGAGACCATGTGCTAGTCTGAGTGTAACTACCTCTGGGCTCCGCTGTAGAGGATAAACGTGCCCCTAGGTACATGTGGTTCTCAGGATCACAGCTGACCATTTCACTGTGTTTACTCCAGTTATTGGTATGGTATCAGGCTGTTAGAGCTCACTTGACAGCCCTTGAGTAACTCATGGGGCTCAGTATAAAGAGACCATGGTCTTGTGAGTCTGTAACAAGGCATGAAGCTGACATAGTGGTCTCACACCACACTCTAAGTTATTTCCAGGAAGAAGGATAACTTTTATTAATAATTATGAGATAATGCAATTGTCAAGTGCTGTTGAAACCCCCATATTTTCTATAAAATGGCATGATAAAAAGAGAAATTGGAATGTGTCTCCTTTTTACCAGTGAGAATATTTTTAATATCTTATTATTTCTCCTATTTAGATGATTTTGAACAGCTGTATGAGGCAATTTGAATCAGTTGAAACAAATGTTTGGCCAAATCTCATTAAAAGGGATTATAAAAATAAAAGAAAATCTTTTTCCTATATTTGGAAAGTGAAGGCTAATTCCAAAAAGGGGTTGAAAAAATGAGATAGATGCGCTTACTGTAGGTATGTTTCCTGAAATGAGATCTACATTCGTAACTTATTTGCCTGCTTCAGGGTTTACATAAAATATAATAGATTTTGCATAACTGATTATAAGGGGTTTATGCATACCAGAATATTGACAATAACTTTTGAAATTACTATACATTTAGGTGGGGATTTTTTCAATAATGGAATGATTGCAATTTTCTTTTTTTTTTTTTTATCAATGAAACAATATTAAGGAAAAATATAATCTTGTGATAAGCTGTGATTGAACCTTCAGTGTTCTTGATCCTTTATTCTGATCTTGACTCCTGTTTCTGATCATATTTAGCAGAAAAAGCTAATAAAATCCAAGTAAATCCAAGGGTGGTCAGGCTGACCATTGTGTAAATGCTAAATCTGTTAATATTTGAGTTGCTGTGTAGAAAAGATGTTAACATAAAAATACTTTCTGCATTTATTGCAAAACACAAACTTTGAAGTCTAATGAAAGACAGATTAAAGTTTTCATGTATCAGGAACCATAGACGCTAAAGTTTTATATTGTATGAATGAAGAACAAAGAATCTTCCTTTTTTTTTTTTACAGACCAGACTTAATACCCTGAATTCAATGTTCATAATAATGAACAATGATTAAAACAATTCCACTAAAATAAAACAGAGAACATGCAAGTTACTGAGTGTGATGAGTATATGTAAGTTCCTGGATAATTTGGGAAAGAATTGTTAGAAGCAGGTAAAAAGAAGAATGAAGCCCACTCATTCCAGTTGGAATGGCAGTTTCTGATCACACTGTTAGAATTCTACTCAGATTTTGCTGAATCTCCATGCAGAAAGCATTAAACATTTTTATGTTGCTTTGACAGTCGCAGACATATATTTTTATTTGATTGTGTGGCTTACATTGTCAAGTAATAACTCCTGAATATGCATATTTTTTTATTTTAGCTTTTCTGGAATTACATCCACTTTATAGCTTGCTTTGAATTATCACCATATACTTGAACTACACTTTTTGTGTATACTTAACATCTCAGTATATTGTTCAGGAGATGCTTGAACTCAAAGGAAAAGGAATAGAGAGTATCAAGATACCGTCAGTTCATGCACAGACTACATATACCTTTATCAGTTAAGGACAATTTCTTTATTTTGATGTATCTAATTTCATCTTATAACATAACATCTGTGATGACCCAAGGATACTAGAACAGAAAGGGTGTTTACAGTGAAAATTGTTTTAAATCTGTGCTGCAACTATTCTGCACTCTTCATCTTGTGTTGGGGAGCTGGACAAAGATACTCACCTGCTCAACTTTGAGATACTATAAAGCTTCCACTGAAGCTGCAGGTGAGAAACGAAGTGTTGGGACCTTCTGGTACATGGTTTGTCTTCCTCATTTTAGTTCCAAGATTAATAACAGAATATATTTATGTGACTATGAGTTCAGAAGAATCTAGCACTCTTGTCTCCTACATATCTGCCCTTAGTACTTTTATTGGGCAGTGATGAAAACTTTCATGGCCACTTTGTACAAATGCAGAATATTTCTCTCCCTCATTTGTTTCAGAAAATATGTGTGTATGTTCCTATAGAATCCTATAGATACATAGGTGTTCCTTTTCTTGAAGAACTGATGTATATACATAACATATATATATGTTTCTGTGTATGTACATAGGAACATATATGAATAAAGACACACACATGCACATACATTTAATCCTTTCCTCAAATAAATTGATTTCTGTAGCATTTCTGTACTCAGGAAAGGTAGGCGACCTATTCTTTCATTATACAACACTGAATTTTTCAGATATGTCCTTCTTTTTCCCCTTCAGGTGTCCAACTATACAACGCCTAGTGAATCACTTATGCGATTTAACAGAATCTTTAGCAATATCAAATAAAATATATTATTGGCTAATAAGACCATGATTATATGAACTACCTGAAATCAGACAGAGCTCAAAGAGAGCCTGAGTTTTTCTGCTAATAGGCTTCACAGCGTTAAGCAAATAGCAGTGGACAGGCAAAGTCAATTGGCTAGTCTGTATTACCTATTTGTATCTGTAACCTGATTAACTTTTACACATAAAACCTCCAGAATTCTTATTTATAAAACCAAAGATCTGGTCACCAAAACATAAATCTTGTTACTAATGTCTATTTGTTTTGCACTTTTTTCTCTTTAGCAAAGTGGAGAGCTACTCTTTAAACACTTGTAAAAAATCAAATCAAATAAAGAAATGAACACTGAAGTTACATTATTTAGTACAGGATCATTACTGTAGCATATACATTATTTACATTTATTTTATAAATTAAATTAATTGTCAGCACTTCTGGATTAATTCTACAAATTCATATTTAATTAAGGATTCTATGTATTCTGACATACGTTATAAGATCTAGGAGTGCTTTCAATTTCACATGTGAGACTATGCAATTTGTCTAGTTATTGATAATGAGCCTCTGGTTGTTTAAAATACGTAATGTTTGGATTAACAGTCAATGAAGTAAATAAAAAGCCAAAAATAAAAATCAAAAATCATTACATGCAAGGAGACAGTGATCAGAGATAAACTGATAAGGGACAGAGTCTACTGCAGTGGTGCAAGCTATGCCCGTATTAGCAGGTAGCACAGGGATACCTGTGGATCTGTAGAGTGAAAAAGGTAGCTTCAAGGACCCAGCAACTACCTACATGTGTTTTGCTGGTTTTTACTTCAGACTAGTTCTGCTCTGATGTTCACAATTTCAGCTAGTGATTGGAACATGCTAGGTAAGCTCCCAAAGTGTGTTTTCCCAAATACTTGATGTTGAAAGAAATTGAGTTCACATGCTCTAAGACCACACCCTGACGTGAATCAAAACATGATAAAGCACACCTACATCATCATTTTTATTTAGATCAGGAGCTCAGTTTGGAAACATTTCCCAGCTGTGTTCCCTCACTGCAATTTGCTTCTTATCACAGGGAAATATTGGTATGTGGGAAGTAGATCCTTTTAGGGGAAACTAAATTGAAACATGCACAACAGACAGCAGCTGGAGACCAGACTAGAGATATTTCGAGGTTACCTTGCACCATATTGGCTCTTCAGCATCCACTGCTTCATTTCACAGAACTGCTCCCATTCCACTACACTGCTTGCTCAGTGTGGATGCCTGGAAGACTTGCCTCTAGCCTGCACTCCTGACACAAGCTGAACTGCTAACTAGATGTATCCATAGAAAATACAGTCTGTCTGTTTTGAATTACAATAAATAACAACAAAATATGAATAAACCAACTAAAACAATGCTAGAAAAGAAGACAGAACAGTGTTTGATACCAACACTGGCTTTGGGGAAAAAAACCCCACCAGCATTTCTGCTATATAGTTTTAATGATATATTCACTGTTGTTGACATTATTTTCAGTGGTTCTAAGTATGAACTAGTTTGTAAGTAGTTCAAGAAAAGCGTTTGACCTTGGGCAGTAAGTTAGAGTTGTGAATGGAGAAAACATGTCAGCAACATGCCTAAAAATAAGGAAGGAAATAGAATACAGAATTTTTAAGCGACAATGATTGATGTGTATACACCTCTATGAAAATGAATGAGCAAGAGCTTTCTATTGGAAAAAAGTGAATTAATAACAAGTAATGAGAAAAAGGAATTGACTAGTTAATAATGAGAAAACTTGATGCAATAATCATTGCTCACAAGGAGGAATGCAAGACAAAAACAAAGTAGCTTTGCATGGAGTCCAGAACTTGATCCAAATCCTTTGAAGTCAGCGGGAAGCCACTGGCTTCCATGCACTTTTTGGCAGCCTTGCACTGTACTTGTACTGCACAGTGTGAGAAATCTGGCACATCTCTCAGCTACTCCATAACTCAGCCCCGGTCTTATAGTACTGCTTCATCAGTTCATTCCTTTGCCCATCTTCCTAAATTAATCACAGGACGATTCACTTTATAGACGTTTTCTGACCTCTCTAATCATGATGGTGCTTGTAATCTAAATGGTGATTTGAATAAGATTTCTCTGTATTTGTCTTTTCTCCCCAGAGAAGGGAACATTTGCCAGGGTCAGCAATAAAAGAGGATAACTTACTGGGGAAGATGATTTTTATAATATTGTAGGTGTATCACTGAATTAATGGACAATTTTTTAACTAACCCTTTTGGCTACAGACTGTTACATTTCTGTCCATCTTACTTTTTGCTTCACATCATGGCTGGTAAGTTAAACATTTACCTTCTCCTTGGCATTTTTGCTCTTGACTAAACTAACTTCTCTATTTCCTTCCAGAAATGTCAGATCCTCAAGGAATAGGCAAAGTAAAAGGAGAACGAATATCTTCAGGTTCTCAGAGCTAGATCTGTTCAGCACAAGTGGCAGAAGAGTCGGGAGTCTTACAGTGTTGTGAGATCCACAGCTGAGTTCACAGCTCTCTATGCTGGGATATCCTGACAGCTCCTTCCAGCTCTCCAGCAGTCTTGGAAATGTAACTTGTGCTCCCATAGGATCCGGGCAAAGCTGTGCAGCCCTTCAGCTGGTGGGCTTCCATCAACATGTCATCACCCTTGACTGCAGGACAACTTCACAGGAAAATAGTAATGTGAGCAACATCCTTTGATAATTTTAAAGTCAAGAGGGTTTTGGTAAAGCTGAAAATGCCAGTCTGGTGCTGGTTCATTGGTAAAACTACAGACCTCAAAAATTTAAGAGATTTAAACCAATCCAACCCAACCCAACCAACCACCACCACCCCACCCCCCCAACAAAAAAACAATCAAACAAAGAAACAAAAAGACAACCAGACACCAACAAACAAATCCTTAGCAATTACTGCATATAATATTGTTTAAGCTATTTAAGGTATAGCAAGCTTGTCACAGTGATTAATTTTTCCTCATTATTCTGTAAAATGAAATGCTTTTATAATGAAATCTTATAGAAGAAATAGTATTTATTAGAATAAAAGATGGGATTTGGATATAAATAAGATGACTTCATTTGCAAAATAAGATATTATTTTTGTCATTGGATTTGGGATGTGAAAGATCAGCATTGCATGACAGTGTTGCTTCTCCCTGATGGTACTGTTTTTGTCAGTTCTGACTGAATTTTAGGACTAAATTATAAATTAAAAATCTAATATGATTTTTTGTTTGTTTGTTTCTTGTATTAGCTGCTGATCTGTAGCTAGTTCTATTTGCAAAAGAAAGAAAAAGAAATTACAAAAAAGAGATAAAAAAGAGATATTGTTAGGTTTTCTTTTTTTTTTTTTTTTAGCTGAAAGACTTGGAAGATTGACATTCATATGACAACACTGTATGGTTCTGTGTTCTTACAAAGAGTATTTGGAATACATGCAAAATTAGATGTATAAATCAACAGCTGTTAAGTAGATAATCCACTTCAAATGACTAGTACTGAGAGACAATCACCATAACACAAAATTTTAGGTGAAGGGAGAAACAAGTAGGATTGCAAAAATGCAACTAGCATGCTGGTTTACTTGTTTAAAATTAATTAGATACAGAGATTTCAAATTTTATTGGTGAAGACATGAGAGAAATCCAAGCAAACAAAATGAGAGAACAAATGAAGTTGTAAGAACATGGCTGGTGACATATAACAGTAAAAAATGTGTATGTATATCACAGAAGAGCAGTCATTGTAAAATAATATACATGTACATGATACTTAGTTACTATAAATATAAAAATATTTATTTATGCCTGGCTAAAAATATAGTCTATACATAGAGGTAAAACAAATAACTTTTTTTTTTATGTCATCTTCCAAGAAAAAAAAAAAATAAAGACCAAACAACTTGTGGTTTGTTGCTCACAGAGATAAATTTATTTGGACTTTGAAATGTCAGTTTATTCCAGAACAGATTTATATCAGCTTCAGTTTAGAAACAGCTCAGGCTTATACAATATAGTAAAAAGAAAAAAAAAAAAAAAGCAAACCTGCAAAGGTCACTGAGAATACAAACACAAGTTGTTCTAGAACTGTTCCTTTTAATTGTCTTAGATATCTTTGTAACCTGTAGTACTGTAAAGTAAGAAAGTATTTGCTTGTGCCGTTTCTAAGTCAAATTGAAACAGTTGTTTTTTCCCCATCAGAGCTATAGATGAGAAAATGAGACCAGAGAAAAATGTAGTAAGATCCTGACAACCAGTATTTCTCTTCCCTGCTAGCTGGTCCCAAGACAGATCCCTAAATTATAGCTGCACAGGTGATACCCAAAGTAGAATAAGCAGAGACTTGAAAGAAAAGTAATAAATGGATAATAGTAGTGCAATTACTACATCAAAAAACAGTTCCTGTCATTCTTTGTTACTACTTCCTTGTGAAAACATGGCAGAAAGAGCAGAATTCTAGTGTTCCATAAATAAAATTAGGTCTGCTTTGAGACTCACTTTCTTGGGGTCCGTTACCCCTCAGTTAAAGGGTGGAAAAGCGGACCTCTGGAAATCCTACAGACCCTCAGTACTATCATAAAGGAGGTTGGGTTTAAGCCTTCAGTAGTAAACAGCTAAAAATTAACTAACCTGATAGCACGTAGATTTGAGTTAGATGAATAATACAGAAAACGGTAATTTGAGACATTCTGCCAAATAAATAAATCAGATACATTTCAGTCTGTTATAGTCTAGACGGTTTTCTGACTTGTTTAGTCAGCTACAAGTTAATTGTAGGAATGGGACAGTCTATCCAAAAAGATTAGTACTGGTCTGTTAGTCATGTCATAATCAAAACAAAAGGACTCAATTAGTTGCCATTGTGATTTCCAGCCAACATTTTAGATCTATTTATTGCATTTTTGGGATGAAAATCAGAATTCTGATTAGATACATCCTTTAGTACATTACCAAATAATAAGACATATTTACATATAAGTGTTTTAAAGACTCAAAATTATGGTTGCAGTTTTGCTCCACTGAGTTATGACGGTAGTTGATTTTAACAAGACTTCCCACTAAGTGAGGCATTTTCAGTGTGCAGTTGGATGAAATAACTAATTCGCTGACCAAGCTCTGAGAGACACAACTCCAAGGTACAGGGGGCATGAACACTACCTGACATTATTGTTTGTAGTGCTTTAATCTGATGATTCTGAAACATTTACTCTGTATTTATTAGATCTGAGTTTATTTCCATTTGAATTCCCCAGCCATTGTCCCTTGCAGAGGTCTGGACATACCCATGACGAGTTTTTCCAGGACTGCTGTTTTTATCTGCTGGTGCTGGTGCAGATTTTGGATGTTTATTTCATTTTTTACGCATTTGTTGTAACACGTAGGAAGAAGCAGAAGGTGTCTGTGCACAAAAAATGGAAATACAAGAGAACACAAGCAGACTTGTACCTTGTGAAGTGGAAGTTTTGTTTCCTACTAATACTTATGATGTCAGTAGTAAATACATTTAAGCAGCCCTGCATGTAAATGTTGGTTCACATGTGTCTTGCATCTGGTAAACTGGGCCAGGAAAAACAGAAAGCATCAGAGCATTATGTATACATATGTGTACACAAAAATAATTCAAAATATTATTGTTCATTCTATTATTGTCAATAAATAGCACATATAATATTGTCCATAATTGTTTCTCCAGTTATCAAAGGGCTCATCTAGACGGTCTAGTTGCAAAAGTCAACATACTAAATATGCTTAAATCTTTCTGTGACCTGGGGTTTACATCTTGGTTCAACGTTGCATGCCCTTGTAACAAAGGTAATAATTTCCTTCTACTTGAGTGAAGCGCATTAAAGCTCTTAGCACATTTGAACTTAAAGCGTGAGTCTACATTTTAGCTTGACAGAGTAACAGGGAGTTTGAAAGGAAGCAATGACCAGAAAAGTGTATGTTGAACTGCCTGAATAATTTCTTTTTCTTTTATTATCTCATCTACACAGTTAACACCACCCTCCCCCCAAAACAAAAAAAAAAACCCAAAACCAAAACCCAACAATCCAACACAGAAAACCTGACATAGCAAAACTGTAGTCTATCAAGACCAAAGTCCATTTAACTACAGAATGTACAGTGTGCTGAGCTGTATTTCAAATGAATGAATGAATGACAACTCACTTCAGATTTTCATTTAAGGCTCAAATCTGCAATCCATGCTGGCAATTAACACTGAAGAAGTATCACTGAATTAATAGAACTGCCTGAATGAATGCTATTCACAGCATGAATAAGGATTGTAGAATAATTTTAATCTTGTTGGAATGACCAAGTGATTCAATCATGTCACTGAAAAAAGTTTCATATATATTACTTCCTTCGTGTTTCAAACCTGAACTTACTGTATCTTACTTCCTCTCTCATGTTCCCTTCTTTAAAATCAGTAAATAATATATGTAAAAATATGCTTGAAAGGGCAATGATTTTTTCACGTATTACATAAATAGCATTTTGAATAGTTACTTGATGCACTAAATCTTTGGTCAATGACTCCTAATTATTATTTTTAATTAAACACAGGATTTTTACCTTCCCTAGATTGAAAGGTTTGATACTATGATTTGGCAACTGCTCATCCTGTTAATTCCTTCTCCTAATTCAAAGGCCAGAAGTATCTTAATGACTATTTTTCAAAGTCTAATACAATATTTTCTGAAGTTAATTTAATTTACTTGGTCTGTAAGTGACATATCATTGTAGCTAAGCATTTTCATCAATGTACAGTTAACGATTGCATGGATCACCATAGGAAATTTTATTAACTTGACCACTGACTCCAACTGTAATCTAGTTCCCTTGTCAATTTTTTCTGTTATATACAAAACCAGTCTGAAGTAGTATTAAATAGAATTATGACCAATTAAGGGGAAAAAAACCCACAACCCTAAAACACAACCCCAAAAGGTGGATTTTAGAACATTTTTTTTCTCCTTTTTTTGTTTTATCTTATCTTTTCTAATGTATTTTTATAAAAACTCATATAATAGTTGGATCTTATTGCATGAAGTAACTACCACAGAGAGGCAATTTTGGTAAAGACATCTTATTCAGCTCTGATGAATAATGTCTCTGATGTTATTCTCTTTGTTTCTATTTTGATGATAGGCAAAAACTCTCTCAATTAATGCTCACCTGTATTATCATGAGGAACTTGAGGAAGATAAATACTAGTGATGCTACCTTATACAGCTTTACTAATTCTGCCTCTGAAACTTTTACCGTTGTAGCTGAAGATATGCACAGTCCCTCCAGAGGAAATCATAACAGTATTTATAAATATATTTATATATGCATCTATTTAACATGCAAAGAACATACTTTTATATATATACATATGGCACTTGATAACGTATGTTGATTTAAAATGTAAGAAATATTGCTTTTTTATTTGCTTGTAAATAAATAAAGTTGCTGTCTGGTTGATCTTATTTACAGCCATAACAGGCCTAACTTCCTTCTCCAGCTTTTATGAAGTTTGGTGGTTGTGGGGACAGTATCATAACTGACTGTACACTTTGGAGCACTATGAAAGCTCTTTTAAAGTTTTTGGACAGTGTGAAGTGCCTGTGTTTCATTTTTTATTCTGCAACTCCCTGTCTTCTGTCTATCTATCTATTTTTAAATGTATCGGTGTGAGAAAAAGTTGTGAGTAGGACTCTAAAAAAAGGATAGCAGTCAATTAAAAAGTTAGGGCATTTCTCCCTGCCCCTTTCAATGGACAGGTATCAGCTTACTAAATAATTGGTGAAATAACTTCAGATTGCAGTTAGTCTGATTGTCCGTCCTTGTCTAGTGGAAACATCAAACAATAACATACATTTGTAAGATTCTGTACAATATAAGATTAGAAAAAAAGGCCAGGTAGAATTATGAGTACTGTCCCCTGTTGTCCTCTGTTGAGGACGGTACACTGGAAAAATAGTACTGTATTGCCTCTTAAAGGTTCTGTATAGCATGCCAAAATCATTATCATAGCATTGTTAGTAATTACAACTTGTCTCATGTAATAGCCTGTAGGAATTAGTCCACTGTATAAAGTAATTAACATGTTTGTATTAAAATTCAAGTGTCACTGTACAGAAGGGTTCAAAAGAAGACATAGATATTGTCTCACTAGGCAAGAAAGAGGACGCTGCTGCTGTTGGATACTGAATCAGCAGCATGGAAGATGTACTTACCTGGTCTACCAATAGTATTTTTTTCCAGAGGATTAACAATTAGTAGAGCTGAGGGAGGTGAAAATGGTAAAAATGCTTTCCACTTTCAAAATAAAGAAAAGAACAAGTTTATGGGCTTGTGAAGAAAGTCCTGAGGATTGAACTTGTGTAAATAGTGCAGTGGCATTGGACTTGTGTAAATAGCTCAGTGGCATCTATTTGTGTTAGCCAAAAAAAAAAAAAAAAAAAGCTGGCTGGGAGGATGGAAAAGTGGAAATGGAGAAGCAGAATAGCTAAGTCAGTGTTATACTGATAACCCAATATTAAAGTAAACATTTATTAATTGCTCTTGAATGAGAAGTAAACTGAAAGTTTGTGCCTAGAAGTGAGGGAAATTGAGCCGCATCAAAAGGAGGGAAGACTTTAATGATGTTGCACATGCAGGCTGAGGGTCCTTATAAGCTTTGCGGACTCCCTCCGTGCCGTACCATATTGGGATACAGGGGTTACAGCTGAATAAGACAACTCCAAAACAGGAAGAAACCTAGCCACATCAGTATAACATCACATTTGGGCTAACTAGCACTGCTGGAAAACATTAAACCTATCGTTTCTTTGTTTTATACATTTCTCTACCCTACCCCTCAATTAAAAATAAATTTATAGATTTGTCCTTACTCTTTGCAGGAGAACAAATAATCTGTTAAAAAAAAAAAAAAAAGGAAAGAAAAGAAAAAAAAAAAGGGGTGGGAGGGGTGGGGGGATGGGGGGAAAGTTATTTCCTTCATTTTGTTCATTTAGTTCCCTGCCCTATTACAACACCTCTTACACTCTCACATGGAGGTTGCCAGACTCAAAGTTTTGCAAAGGTTGCAAGTTCTTTTTGTGGTCAAAGCTGTGAACAGATGCACATAGGGAGAAGACAGACATTTAAAAAAGAATCACATGGAAGGAACAGATAGAAGGAAATTTTTAAACCTGAGATATTCCTACTGTGCAGCCAAATGCACTGCCAATAATTCACAGATGTACAGCACATGGGTGTGCAAAGCTGTGACTGTTAGAGGTGCGAAAAGAGTTCTTAGTATGTTCATTGAATAGCAAACGTACCCATCTGTTCTGTTGAAATAAGTAAGATCTACATCTAAAATCTCATATGTTTGGGAAGTTTACATTTCTGGGGAGTGACATAACAGAGGTAACAAGGTGTGCTCCCTGGTACTGACATGAGTAAACTTCTTCAGTATCCAAAAGTAAATATTCAGAGCTTAACAACCAGTTACGCGTTTTTTCTCACTCATGTCTGTAACATGTCATTTCCGTCTATTCAATTTCAGCCCATGTTATCTTTGCAGCACAGAACAGCAGCATACCTGGCCAAACACCTCCTTTGTGTGTTATGAATGGTGACAAGGAAATTGAATAATCCCCGTGGTAGATATTTATGGAATAGTGAATCCAGGATGCAAGCTTCTTTCTAACTTAATCACTATGGGATTGCTATATATCCCGAGGCTGGGAAAAACCAGCAAAAAATATTTTGAAAGCACTTATTTGATTTCGAACCCTTAAATTTCCTTCACCGAGGAAGGTGAGCTCACTGGTAGGTGAACCAAAAAGAAAAAAAAGACTTGTGTCTTCAAACAAGATGAAGCTGGGGCTCAGAACATTTCCATACAGCAGCTGCTTTAGCTTGCTACACCTCTGAGTCTGATTCTGAACAGGTCCACGGTTCTGGCCTAAGTCCCATTACAATCAGTAAGGAGGGGAACAGATATTTCAGTTCCCTAGGACTCAATCACACAGACATTTCTTGAGCAAAACTAATATATACACCCATCCTGGACTAAATTATGATAGCCATAGATCTTTATCGAGATGATAATCATCAGAGCACTTACCAAAAACTGGGATAACAGTATTAATTTGTCTCCATGGTTCAACTGGAGTTCTGCCTTTTCAGAAGAGGAGGTTTCAGCCATGAAAAAGCTGCTGGCTACATATTCTCTAGAAGGGCTGTATCCCCTCCTCCTTTTGTAGTTTTAATTTTGTTTTAGAGAACAGCAAAGAATGGATAGTATCTGTAGCCAGAGCAGCATGCAAAAAAGATTGTGGGGCTAGACCAGAGGGGAGCCAGAGGAGTCCTTATTTTCTCTTCCCTGTGCCTAGATTTATTTATGCATTTAACAGTAACCAGTCATTGAATAAAAAATAAAATTATAATAATATATCTCCCCCCAAGGTATAAAGGTAATTTTGGAAGCAGGATTTACGTATTTCAGTTGAATATCTAAAGCATGTTAAGGAGTTGCATCTCCTGTTAGATGAATACTGTAGAGTATGATGCTATCCCTTTCTTAGATATAATTTTCCTTTGAAAAAGCAACCTTTGTTCCCTGTTGTACACAAAGACAAAATGAAACTAAGAAATACGTGATTCTGGAGCAATTTTGAAGCCTGAATAGCACTGTTCGCTATGGAACTGAGAAGTGCTTTTTTCCTCTCTCTTCTATGTTTTTAAGCTGCCACACCCCACACTCTCACCCCAGAATCTTTACCATTCTCTTGTAAAACTGGTGTCAGGTGAAAAACAAAATCTTTAGTGATTTCATCTCATAGAGATGTGCAGTTTCAACTGTGCTGTACTTTTCAGAATAAAAGCTCTGCTCATGGTTTGTTCGTGCTTCTATGAATTTCCTTTCCATATGAATTGCTTTCATTTACCAAAGTGATGCAAAAGAGGTTTTGTGGAATTTGAGGGTGCACAGAGATACCAGGGTTCTTTCAGAAGAAAGAATAGAGCTGGATCAATGCTATGACATTTATCATTTTGATAGCAGTACTGAAAGGTCACAAAACAATGTGGGTCAAGAACTCTGTGCTCAGATCACACCTCTGGAAAATGTGGCATGATCCTGCACCATGCAGTCATCATTTATTCACTGTTGGTGGCCAGTCAAATAAAAAAATTTGATGCTGCCAGGTCCAATAATTTTTCTTCAAGAAATTTGCTTCCCACACTTCAAGCCTAAAGCTGTGTGCTAAAAATGAATTAACACCAAGATCCACTTTAAAATATATTTGATCATGTTGAAATTACAGAGGCTGAAATCTAAATCAGTCATAATCAGAACAGGGAGAGATTAACAATTTGCTACTGAGAAGAACATTTTGATCTACAGAATCAGTAAATGGGGCCTGAAAGCAAAAGAAAGATGCCAATATTGGAACTGAATATAATCTCACCATCTGATAACCAGTGTCACTGTGTAAGAGTTTACAAAATGGAAGTACATTTGCAGCCTTGGGCACTGGAGACTCAGTGTGTGCATCCTCACCTGATGATGCACTAAAGATCACCTGCCTACATGTAACTTTTACTTACAGCAAAGACATAAAATGTTGCAACTCAAATCAAAAGGCTTCATTTGTGCTTTGTGATATTCATATTTCACATAATTTGTTTGACTATATTCAGGCCATCAATAGGAAAAACTGAAGGGAGACATTTGTTTCGGAAATATCTCTTCATTAAAGCATAGTGGTCCCTCACATTCATTGCTACTATAGTTTTCTTCATTATTCAATAGCACTTTCAATCCCCATGTGTGTGACTTTCATTATTACGGATCATTTTTCCTTAGGATGTGTGATTTAATTTTAATGCAGGAATCTAAATCAAAATCCTTTCCTGTTTAGTGGCTCTCCAGTGTAATAAAAGAAAGTAAGGCTTAGCCCTCTGCTTTTGTGCTCAGGAGCATTTTGCCATGTATTTGAATTATGATAAAATCAATTGGAAGAGCCTGACAGTGAGAAGTATGAAGAAAGTTTCCCTATATGAAGCTGGAGAATAATTACAGATTTTTCCAAGCACGAAAATGCTGCAAGCAAATAGCTTGTTAGTTCAGCATCTATCACCATTTAACCTTGTTTGTCCTCTTGTTGATAGAATAATGCAATTAAAAGGCTTTCCCTTTGAATTATCAGTGTCTGAAGTTAAAATGGTTTGTTTTTTATGAAAGCTGTGCTCTCTGTTAGTTCCATAAAGACATCTCTGAATTGTTCACTGAGGCTTGCTCACTTTGAGCATCTCTGGGACTGCAGCACCAATGAAAGCTTTTGACTTGCTGGCACATAGCCAAGGCAATCCATGATCTAATACTGCAAATTATTTTTCTCTTTTACACTGGGGAACTACTGTGTTAAAAGCTAGCTTCCTTTCCTAGCTCCAGGAAAGTGAAGCACAGACAGGTGTAGTCCCTTTGATTGCACTGAAACCAGTCTCAAGGTCCTCCACAGTCAATGCTTCAGCACACAAGCGTGAAGGAGAATGAGCGTATTTTTCCTTATTCTCCATTTTTAAACCGTGGCCTAATCAGCAGCTTCATAAAAGTGTCTTAGTTTGTGCATAAATGTTTGGTTTTTTTTCTCTGTCTGAATACAAAGATGAATACATGGGAAATTATGTCACTGAAAGAATCATGTAATTTTTACCTAGGTGCTGTCTGTCAGTCCTGACATGATCTCGAGCTTGAAATTCAAGAAATACAAATGATGTTAAAAAAACAGACTTCAATACAGGTATTGTTAAGAAAAAATACTTCATCTAGGGCTTTGTGGCGTACAAGATGACTACACTCTCTGTTGTTTACTACCACCACCCCAAACAAAGAATGGAAGAGATGTGGAAACATAATCCTGTGGGAATAGCAAGAAACCTAGAAACAGTGTAATGTACAATGTGGAAAAACACATTTTCTATTTTTTTTTATATTTACCCCAGGTTTTCATGCTATCTTCATGCCAATTCAGCTTAAGCCAATGATTGCAGCTGAGCAGCTGATGATTCCTCATTTCTAAAGGTAGTCCTGCTGCTGCCCCTGTTGCTGTTCTGTAGTGATGGTCAGCATTTTCACTGTAAAAAGTTTTCAAGCATGAAATATAATACCTGATACTTGATAGGGGCTTTTCCCCCTCTGTAAGCTTAAATGATCCTCTGAGGCCTCTGCACCATATGCTACTATAGGCTAGAAACCTCCCAGCTCTTGGGAGATGAGCATGGTTGACCGGATTCAGGGGGTGTCTGGTTGGGGTCACTCCTTCGATGCCGTGGCTGGAGGACCTTGCTGTTGGATAGCAGGGTCTGTTCCTCTCGCTGCGTCCCTGAGCCCTTGCCCTGATGTGATGCGGTGTTGGAGGCAATACACGTTTCTGCAGGGTGATGACAAAAGCCTTCATCGATGCTTTATGCCATTTTTTTTGAGGGAATAAATAACAACATGCAAGGAGATGCTGCGAAGAATCGGCTCCTGCTGTTTTACAGAAAAGATGCATAGCCGAGCCTTTTACCGGCTGAAGTGCTTCTTTCTGAGAGCAGGGCTGAAAACTAGCTTTGAAGCAAAGTTCTTTGCTTTCTGCTTTCCCCAGCAATGTTACTGCGCTCCACTTCTGACGTCTACCACTTCTCCACTGTCACGAGCACATTTCTGTGAGGATGGAGTAAACCAAGCCACAGGTTGCCCCACCGTGCCCCCTCCCCCCCCCAGCTGTGGGTTTCAGAAGCCAGCTGTTGTCCCTGCTGGGACTTCTAAAGCTCTCTGTCATTTCTGGCCCTGATCCTGGCCTTCCTTCCCTCCATACTGGGCAGCACTCTTTTCCAACTGGAAAGCGTGTTTATTTTTGGTACCAATTGCACTGAGAGCCCATTACCCAGGGCTGTTTGAAACATGCAGCTGTAGCTGAGGAGGAGCATGAGGGCTGTTGCTGTGATGTTAACCTTCCCCTTTGTGACTGGTTTGTATGGAAAGGGACTTCAGTATGATTTCTGGAGGTCTCCAGGTTTAGGGAGCTGGTCAATACTTCCCTTTGTTGGTGATACGTAGCAATATACATCGAAGAACTGCATATGCTTTAACGACATAAAGTGTCAAAGAAAAAAAGGGAATCTCAATCTTTTGCAAAGGCAAAGATGAGGTGGAAATGTCCTATAGCAGTGCCATACTTGTGCAATCTGCCAACAAGAAGTGATCGAGCCTTCACTTTGTTTCCATGATATCTTATGTGCTTGCCAAGGTCCATGCAGAGGATTCTGGTGGGCCTTTCAAATGAGCAGTTTTCTGCCTTTTGTGCGGTGGTCGGCTTGAGCCATTTTGCCCATCAGCCAGATGGCTTTTTTCTCTGACACATGTTTTTTTTCCCATTCCATCCCTCATTTTCAGCTTGGCTATGCAAACAATATTTTTGCCTTGTATACTTGCCCATACAAATCTCCCCCAAATTTTTCAATCTGGAAACAAACTAATGAATTAATTCTTAATTAGAATCAGGACATATGCCAGACAATTCATTTTGTAATTATAATGACAGAAGAAAGATTTTAAAAGTCTCAGAAATGGATAATTATGCAGAGATTTTTTTTAAAAAAATACCTTAGGTATATTAAATCAACTAGGCAGATTTCTTACTCATCTCACATGTAAACACACTGCAAAGGTAGAGATGGTATTGGGTTCTGATCATCTTTCTAGCTACAATTCATTAACACTTTCTAAGCCTTGTAATTTCTACTCATAGTAAAAAGAGAATAAAACTTAAATTTATATATAACTAATGTTCAAAGCCATCATACAAAACTGGTGATAATTCTTGGCATTTATAGGCCCAGAAGTCTCGGATGTTTCTTGTGTACCATCACTCTGATGAAACAGATATTTTATACATAGAAAAACTAAGAAAGAAAAGGATTATCCATGATCACCTTAATCACCTGGTAACCTAAAACTGCTGACCACAAAAGTGTCATTTAGACTGTTGGGTTCTTTGTTTTCATGTCTTGCTTTCCTTCTAGTTGATTTAACACATCATTTTACATTTAATATTTGAGCATCATGAGTTGTTCTTTTACTTTAGTCACTGGGCCTTTTTTTCAGAAATCCTCACTGTGTTACTGCATCCCATTGCTTCTAAAGGTGATCTTTTTAATTTATCTTTTTTTAGTGATGTATACTATTAGTGGTTACAAGTTGAGGAAAAGAAGTCTGGTGCCAAGTGAAAGACTGTCACCTCTGACATTTTTTTAAGAGAGTTCATTGTGACCAGCTTTCAAATAATTTACACGTAGATTTTATAACTAACATTGATATTGGGTCAGCACTGTGCTAAAAAAAACAGCCTTTCTGATGAAAATAGATCAGAATTGTTTCAAGAAAAGTCTGCCTTTCCTCCTGGTGGTAGCTGCCTGTTT
Organism: Microhierax caerulescens; assembly: GCA_035590215.1. Lineage (NCBI taxonomy): Eukaryota > Metazoa > Chordata > Aves > Falconiformes > Falconidae > Microhierax > Microhierax caerulescens. Next base: position 59,007,157 of record JAVJGJ010000014.1, read on the forward strand.
CACAGCTTCAACCCTTGCTGTTTACCTGCCAGAATGGTCATGGCCCAGGCATTGCTCAGCTCTCAGAGTCTTGTAGAACCTGTTCTGAATGTCCCTCTCCAAGCTGAAAAATGTTCACTTCGAACTAACTGCTGCTGCTTTATAACCCATCATAGGCACTCACTGGGCTGCCTGTTAGGAATGCTGTGAAAGCTTCATGCTCACACCAAAATGTCTATAACATAAGAGATATTTGTTTCCCCCATTACATATACGTGCAAAAGTGAATCTTTCAAGTATATTATTTTTTTTCATCAGAAAAATGTTTGAGGGTTTTTGTTGTTTGTGGGGTTTGTTGTTGTTTGTGGGGTTTTGGTTTTTTTCCCCGAAGAATTTCAAATTGGAAATAATGGTGTTTGGCCTTCAGAAAGAACATTTTATAGGCCTTATATTTTGGTATTCAGTTCAGGAACCAACCAGGGGATGCTATCATCCTCTTCAAGCAAGAAAATACAGTGCAATATGGAAAATTTCATGGCTTCCATGGTATGCTTCTGCTGATGGATCCACTAAGAAGAACAAAGATTTTAGTCAAGCTATAGATATATATAAAAAAAGCAGTATAATTTATGATGTAAATATGTAATTTTTTTATTGCTATTTCAGACAGAAAGAGGTGTTTTTCAAGAAAAAAAAACGTTTGAGATCTAATTTTCTATCAGATAATAAAGTAAATGGAAAATTATTTGTACTTAATTCCTGTTTCAAATTTATTCCTATCTTGCACTAGATCTTCTATTTAAATTTTGCCCTTTTAGGTCAGTTCTGGGACAGGTTCAAGATGCAAATGCATATTACAAATCACCAGGTTCTCATTCTTGTTAAGAAATGTAGTCCTACCAGCTCATGAGAATGTGGATTCTCTCTTCTCATACTGTTATTCCTTCTTGCCTGCTTCACTTCAGATGTATAGAAAATAGTATCAAAGTTGGTGGTTTTATGTATGCTGACAGGTGGTAGGTGTTAGGGAAGTAAATATGAATTCCAGGCTATATCTGGTGCAGCACACTGTCCAAGCCACCAAGGCAGTGATACAATTCATGGTAACATGTATAAGGAGTATGTATAGGTAGACAGAACAGTAATAATTCATATCCAGGATCTGTCATTCCTAGGAATGATTGCTCTTATCTAGATTTTTATGAAGTCTAGTAGTTACCAGGCTGGATGCCCTTTGAAAATAAATAGTTTCATAATTCATGTGAAGGGTTCAGAATAAGGGCATTCTACAATCCTCACAGAACACTTCTATCCTATTTCTTTAAATTAAAAAAAAAAAAGAGACTTCTCTTCTTGTTTTTGTTTTCCCAAGCTTTTGTCAGTGCTTTCAGAATGCATCAGCACTGTAAGATAACACCCTGTCCTCATTTCTACACATTGTTTGTGTACCAGACTCAGAACTGCCATTTCACATCACAGTACATTGATTTTTAATGTTCTTTTAATTTAGGCTAAAGATGCAGAAATCTTAGCTCAGTTAGGCTGCATACTGACCTGTATTTGACCTTCTTACCAGCTGCTCTTAGATCTCTGACAATTCTTTTATAAAACCACAATTAGGAAAAAAAATATTGTCAAATGACATTATAGGCTGTTTTAGATTTTGTTTCAACATTATTTTTATTCAGTCAATAACAAATATGTGCTTTCAAAAAGGTTGTAAGGGACGCAGGATTTAAACAGATGCAATAATCTCACTTACTTCTGTTTCATTCGCTCGTTAGATCTATTGCTGTTATCTGATTTACTAAGACATGGCAGCTGCTGTGCCCTTTTTGAGCTAGCTTTGCAAGATTAAATTCTGCCACCTTGACCTAGCATAAATATTGAGAAGCGGCACAGCCCAGGTTCATCATGGGATCTGGTGCATGAAATTAATGCTGGAAAGTAGGATAATACAGTGACAGTGACAAGGATGTGTTGGTCTGGATAATTCTGGAGTTCTGGGAGAGGGGAAAAGTTCAGTAAGACAGCATTACCCCACTGAGCAGTGCAGAGGAAAATAGTATGTTCCCATATAAACTAGTGGGGGTAGAGAGGAGTAGCAGGAGTAGGAAAAATATCATATTTAAAAGTGATTTATATGCTCTGAAGTGGGAAACTTCAAAAGCTGCTGCAGCGCTCCTTACAGCCTGATGTTACAGTTTACACTTAGTTCAGTTAGCAAAAGAATAGCGATGCTCCTGAAAAAGTTGGAGCAGTGAAACTTGGGAGCTGGTCCTATGTTATCAATCAATGTAGTTCCTGTTGACTTCACTGGATATTTCAAGCAAACACAGACTGCAGAAATAACTCTCATTTTTAAAACAGAAAGTATGACTAAAAATGAGGGCATTTTTAGTATACTTTTATTATCCTTACAGAGCCAATTTTAGCTTAACCTTCTTTTTCTAAGGCGTGATGAAAAGCCACAAAACCTGTTGTATTCTTGGTTTCATTCCCAACGGCATACTGGCAAACTACTTGCACAAGACTGCCTTGAGCAGTATTCTGTAAACTACATGATGATTATGCGTATATGAGCACTGGGCCAGAATTTACTATTCACATTCATAACTGCTGTGTGGCATCTCTTTCTATTAAGGCGAAGAAGGCTTCTTTCTGTACTAACACATTGAAGAAAATACAAATCAACTTGAAAACCTCTGTGCAGGAATATGCACACAACACAGTTTAATGATATCTTCTTTGGTGGATGCAAGCAAAAAAGGATGATTTGGCTGTTTCGGTACTGTAAACTGTAAAGTACTAATTTATTTCCAAATCGGAATTTTGCTGTTTGATCAAACTAGACACTGTAGCTCCTAATAAAATAATAATCTGGTCTGCAGTAAATGTCATTCTGAAGTACTGTTCAGAGTGTAGGCTTCTAAAGGGCAAAATCGACTCAGTTTTAGAAGGGAAAATTTACCCCCCTCCAAATCCACCTATAACAGATGCTTTAGCATATGGCTAGGTTTTAAGTGAGTGCATAGTTGAGCACAAAAAATAAATAAGGCCATGACAAGACCCCCCTTCTTCTTTTGCCCCATAGATACACTAATCACATGGTCACCAGATGGCGTATACAGAACTTCGAATGCAGTACAATATTTATAGCCACCAATTTGCAGCCTTAAAGTCTGAATATTAAAATACTTATTTCATATGGCTGAAAAGAAGCACTTTAATGTTGTTTATATATTTTTTTTTTGTTATTGCTGTTCAGCGCACAAAAAAGTCTTGGTTTGTGCCACCGAAGCGGGCAACTGTGCCTTGAAATTAGCTCGGTGAACTTTAGGCATGGGTGAGGACAGCAAAGCTGGTTGTGAAGCCCTTAGCCTGGAAACCTCTACTGCTCTGAGTTGAAAGGCACTGAGCTGGATTTTGTCAGAAAGCTGGGGAAAGGTGTTCAGCTCCCCGCTGTGCCACGGGATCCGCACGGCAGGGTGTCACAAAGGCAGATTTTCTCCCGACCCTGCTGGTCGCCACCGTTGCCACTTCCCGCCCAGGCAGAGGGGACTG
>JAVJGJ010000014.1:59010777-59049608 GCA_035590215.1 Microhierax caerulescens
GTCTTGTGTCCCCCCCGCCCCCCCAGCTCTTAGGGGAACACGAGCCGCGCTGGGTGGCGAAGCAGTCCCCTGTATGCTCTTGCTGTGCGAGGCCACAAGAGGGAGAAGATAACTAAGCCGGGTGCGAGCGATTGCGGGCCCCAAATCATCTTTCAGCTTCATAAAGCCCGTCTGCTCTTCCAGTTTCCTGGGTCCAAGTAAATAGTCATTAAGCCTTCAAAACCTGAACATCAGAAATTTGCGATTGAAAGGTAAATGAAAACGACACTGGAGCAACGTTTGCCTTTATGTTGTACCAAACACTGACAAGGATTGGCTGTTTGCACGAGAAATAATGCTAAGTGCCTCATAGAAAAAATGATTTTTAAATACTGTAATACAAATGGAAATCCAATTAACCAGAACATATCTCTGCCTTGAACACGTTCATGATAAAACAATGTGTAGGTTTTCCTTTGATGAAGGCTACTGCAGAAGCTTGCATACACTTTGGTTATTTTGAGCTTTTATTAATTTGAAGATATTGAGCCTCATTTGTGGATGTTCTTTGCTATCTCAAGAAACTCAGTAGATAATTCATTCTCTGACTATTTTAAGGAAATTAATTTGTGTTATGGCACAAAATTCTCAGATGCACTTCTATTAAAATATAATAGCATCATGAATATATAGATTTAAGAAAGCAAAAAGTAGGAAATATATAGCATTTCTATGAGACACTATGTCAGCCCTGTTGGTATTAGAAAAACCTAGAATTATACTATTATGTTTCAAAATGTTTATGTAACTATTTTCATGAGTCTATACTGTCACCCAGAGACCTTTAGTGAACTTACTGTTTAACAGCAATGCTGAAGAAAGTGTGTAAAGATGGGTAAAACATACTATCCTGGGCTATAAAATACCCTTTCCATTTCTTTCTTGTGCTCTATTATTTGAATGCTGTATTGTTAATGTTGTTTGAAGACCACCAGGGGACTGTGGCAATTCATAATATTGCAACACTGAAAATAATATGTTTGATTTATTTTTAATGTGAATACAGTAGTGATTTTGTTTGTCAGAAGCCATGGGGAACAAAGTTGGATATTATACATTAGCAGACTCTGTTTAATGTAATAGGGAATATGATTTGATCATAAACAGAGGCATGATTTAAAATGCACTCTTTTATGCTTAATGAAGTGATATTAAAATGTTCTGCTGCTACAAACATGATATGTGTGTTTCTAGGAAAAATGTAGAGCTTCTATGGAAAAAAAATAGAAAAAAGAAAAAAGAAGAGAGACAGACAATATAGATTGGCATAGGTATGTCTGCATTTTCTCACAGTAAATTTCATCATGTTTCCAAATTGGGTTTTTTGGTTTTGATTAATTTATTCTCCCCGCTTTCTTGTTCCAGCATAAAAAGAATAAGCAGAGAAAAAGAAGATGAGAAAATAAATGGGTGGAATGGCTTAATGGTTTCAAAGGTTGTGCCTAATCTGTGCACGTACTCATAAAAGACCAATTACATTACATATATAGATCTTAACAGCAAGACCAATCAGTTTAGTATTTTGCTGGGAATGACAGCATATTCTCCAAATATCCTATTTTTGCCCTTTATTTCTTTTTTTTTTTTTTTCCTATTGTTTAGTTTTGGGTTTGAAAATTCAATTTTAAGTTATACATTATTTTTATGCATCCCTATAGAAGACAAAACATATATTTTCATCGTAAAACTGTAGGGTTTTTTCACCTCTTAGTGCCAATTCCATACATAAAAGTAAGAGGGACAGTCAATCTCAAGAAAACATGATGAAAATAATTTTGCTTTGATTCAAGCAAAGCAGTAATTTAATTTAAATTTACATGGACTCATGGACTTGTTTTTTTTTTTTTTTACACATATTTTTTACTATTTAGTTTCTAGATTGAGATATCCTTCATAGATCTAGGAATTAAAGCTTTCAATCTCTAAACTTACATTCTATAATTAGCTATTCCCTTCAGTTTTCCCATTTCTAATCTCTCCAATTCAGTTCATGGCACAGCTCACAGATTTGCTATACCCTTTATTTCAGCTTTCTTATTTAGCACTTCAGCAAGTTTGATCATGGTTAGATTTACTCAAAAACTATACAGAGCAGCTGTACAGAAATGTGCCTTTTGCTTTGTTTTGTGTTGTTTTACTGCTGAGGGTTAGAAAATATGCTGGAAACTCTAAACCAGTCCCAGGCTACAACAAACAGTAAGTGTCACTGCTTGCTGAATGGCAGATGCTTTGCTGTTGTGACAGAAGTAGTTGTGTGGGCCACCTGGAAGACTAGAGACCAGCCACTGTCATAAAATACTCCTTGATTTACCATCTGCTTTTACGAAATGCCCCCAAAATTAGGCATCTTAATAAAAGTGCGGCATGGGGTAGTTCAGTGTGAAACTTTTTCTGTTTGTGAGTTCAGTGCACTTGTCTATGGATGTGCTGTTACTGTTTTGAAAACCCATGCCCTGCCTCTTTGCCTGTAATATACTTAATGTATTTACAGTGGATTTCAGCTATTACAGTATAATTCCACATTTTTTTAGTATTGTTATTATTTCCTGAACAAAATAGTTTTTAGGTCTTAGAAATTGCAAACATGTTGCTCAAATTGTTGGTATTTATATAAAATTGAATACCACAATATTTACTATATAAATTCACAGGCAATAAGGCTATTTATTTGAATACAGCCACGTGTGTGTTTCCCAAGATCAGATTTATATTACTGTAATGGATTTCGTTATATAGAACTTTATTTCATATTGTTTTATGGTGAGAATTATTTACGTGCAAGTTTTCTTCTGTAAGGAGCAGTTATGTTAGAAAGGTTTAAATTAATGGTAATAGTTCCAGGGAATTCTTAAATGAAGAAGAAAAGAGTTGGCAGGAATACTTTTTTGCATATAGTATTTCCAAAAGATTTTAAATAATGTAAAGGAAAGATTCAATCTTTTATTAAATCCTACAATTATTTGACTCCATGGATTTACTCTAAGACCACCAAAAACTACGTTCAATTCATATCACAGATTATAGGATTACCCTAAGACTACTCATGTGAAGCAAGATTTAGAAAACAGCATTGAACAGATTTGATAACCACTCACAAGAGAAATGTGAACATGCTAGTATTGGTAACTGCAGCCTGTGCAGGTGAGGTTCTTGGTTTTTATCACGTCATCTGAGCTTGTCACTCGTCTTCATAGCCATAGCTATCACCTGGAAAAAAATTAATTTCCTTGCCATTACCAAAATCTTTCCATTCTACATGTTTTTGTTTGGGGCTTTTTTTTTTTGGGGTGGGTGGGGGGTGTGGGTATATGTGGGGGGTTTATGTGGTTTTTTATATACCTTGAGTCTATACAAATAAAATATCCTGCTTTTAGCTTAAAAAGCTCAAAGATTTGTATATGTATATGTGTGAGCATTAGTGGAGAATTTCTATATGCAGTAGATGAAGCACGATTTGCAGGGAGAAACAGCTGGTGATCAAAAAATTCATTTGCAAAAAAATATTGGTTCAAAGTAGTCCTCTGTCAGATGTGCCTGAGCTGTCTGAAAGCTGGAAGGATGGTGATTCAGCTTCTTGCTGAAGCTCAGCAGCAGACACACAGCCTCATCAAAGAAGCATACACAGGAGTTGAAAAGTTCAGGGTAGGCCTTAAGCATTTCAGTATTTTAGGAGGGGAAAGATTCCTAGTTTATGTGTATCAAAGAGTCACTGTGGAAAACATGATTTTTATGGACTATATAATGACAAAGGATACTGGTTTTCCTGGCTGGGCTGTTGGATTTTTTTTGCCTCTTATTTTTTTTCACGTTTTATTCTGTTCCAAGTTTACTCATATAATGTAGGTAGGGAAAGACATGTACATTTAAAAGTCACAGTTGTGCTTGGGTTGTGGAAACTAGAGGGAAAGTAGTACAGCTTTGGGATGTGTGTGGGATGGAAAACTATTTCTTGTGTAACCATAAGCAACCATGGGAAATAAGGTTTGGTGTGTTGGGTTTTTTTTTTTTTTCTGTTAGATAACAGCTTACTTGAGGAAAGTAACTATTACACAGATGTCAGACAGAAATGTTATTTCAAATGTTAAATGAAAGTTTTCATAGTATTATATAAACAATTACTTTATGCTATTTATTTTATCACAGTCCTTATTCAGTAACAGCAGCTATATCTGACTTTTTTCCTGTTGCAGTTTGTAAGACAATATTAAACTTATGACATGACAACCTAGTTTTATGCTTTTTTCCCTTTTCTATCAAATAATTTACCTCATTAAAAATGGTTCCTATAATTATAAAGCTTTGCAGAAAGATTTTTTTTCCATTAATATTTATGTGTGCCAGTCATTTATGCAGGTAGAAGTTCTTCAAATCTGTATCCTTGATAACATCGCAAGAAATAGATGGATGGTTGTGTTTGTGAGGGTATCAGAGCTAAGCCCAAAGCTGGCACTACCTCTAAATGCCATTTAGTGTAATTTTAAAACAATATTTAGCAACTGTCATGAAGTGAGAGTATCTTGCTGAATCCATGTGAAAAAGAAAAAAAAAACACAAAAAACACCCCTGTAATTGTCAGGAAAATAGGAACAGAAACCATTTTTGCTTATGGTTTCTCCAAAATAAAAACAAAGTTGTGCATAGTTTGATTTCTGTTTCCTGTGAAAATAGAAAGTATTCTGTGTTCTAAAAAACACCTGCTATTATATAAGCACATACAGACACAAGTGTATATGTTTAAAGATAAAGATATTTTGCTGCAAATCTCCCATCTTTAAAACAAACCCAATTTAAAAAGACTGTTCTCTCTTGAAAGACAATGACAATTTCTGGCCGAGTTAAATATGCTAACAGTATAAATTTTAAGGAGTGATATTTTAGTCCTGCCATAGAGACCAGACCACAGTTTAAAACAGAGGTAAAAAAGTAGTGTGTCCTTTGCCAACATTTTTGTCCAACAAAACTTTAAATTAAAAGTTCCATTAAAGACTAAAGGATTTTTCCCTATATGCGGAAAGAGCTTTTCTAGTTCAGAAAGACACACTGTCACCTGTGAGACCACTGTGGCACAAAGAATGCAACAGAGATTAGGCAGAGCATGACCTTATAATAATTGTGCTGGTTTTGGCAGGGACAGAGTTAATTTTCTTCATAGTCGTTGGTATGGTGTTTGGATTTGTGCTGAAAACAGTGTTGATAGTGCAAGGGTATTTCAGCTTTTGTTGACCAATGTTGTGCACACAGCCAAGGCCTTTTCTGCCCCTTCACCCCACCCCACCAGCGAGCAGGCTGGGGGGGCACAAGCTGGGAGGGGGCACAGCCAGGGCAGCTGGTCCCAACTGACCCAAGGGGTATCCCAAACCACGTAATGTCATGCTCAGCAATAAAATCTGCAGCGAAGAAGGAAGATGGGGAGATTTTTGAAATTATGGCATTTGTCTACCCAAGTAACTGTTATATATAGGTGATGGAGCCCGGCTTCCCTGGGGATGGCTGAACACCTGCCTGCCTGTGGGCAGTGGGGAATGAATCCCTCGTTTTGATTTTTGTGTGTGCACAGCTTTTGCTTTACCTATAATACCATTTTTTTATCTCAACCCATGAATTTTCTCACTTTTACCTTTCCAATTCTCTCCCCCATCCCACCAGGGGCAAGTGAGGAAGCGGCTGTGTGGGACTTAGTTGCTGGCTCAGATTAAACCACTACAGGGAGCAATAAAGAGCCTTGGTCTTCCTTTTTCCTGAGATCATGGCATATTTGGCAAGGTTTGCAGTCCCATGACATGTAACATAGACACATATGCACATCTAATTAGATATCCACGTAGACCCACCTTTGGTCTTGGCTCTGTAACCCCAAAGTACGTAGGCAATATTTCCTTTTCAGCTCCCTTTAGTGGCTTTTACCTATGGTGCTTTTTTGAACTTAGTGAACAGCCCTTGAACAGCCATCTGTATGATGGATGTACAGGTGGAATACAGATGAGGTGGGGCACAAACACCCAATGTAGAAATCAGACTGACCATTTTTCATTTCTAAAGTGGTCTGCAAATATTAAAGGTCATTAACTTGAAATGAAAATAAATTTGTCTTTACACATTGCTGCTTGAAGTGAAAGGAGTTTAGTTCTTGAAATTGTCAAAATGCTGAAAACAATGTTCTGTGTCAAAACAAACAGTGTTGCTTTAAGAAACCCCACCAAAAAAGAAAACAGCAGCAGCTTTTTCAGCTTTGCTCTGCAGCTCTGAATATTGCAGGAATGAACTGTGTGTTAGCACCCTGAACTGCTAGTACTTCACTATGTTTTAGGGCTCTGAAATCTTGAGCTAATAACATACTAATGACAGAACTAAGTGACTTTCAAGTGGCTTCCAAGAAAATGTCCCATATCTTACTGTATTTTACTGTAAGTTTTCATCTATATCGCTCCTGTGACTGAGTGGTCCATTGGATTGTATTTGACGCAGCATTTCACAGCTGCTCACTGATAAGATTACGAGAACTACAAGGTGCACCTTAATGAAGTATTTGAAAATAAATTAAAATATATTTTATGTGTAATTAAGAAAAATTATATTTATTTGATAGGTGTGTTGACAGTAAGTTCAGGAGGGACTATTCTAGTCATACAGTTTGACTTCCTGCATAATGTAAACCATAGGGTTTCCCTAGATTAACACCTAATTTAATTGAAGTTTATACTTTAGCACAGAGACACTTAGACAGCGATTTTAATCTACCTCTTCCCTCCCCCACTCCCACCTCTTTACAACTGTCTTGTCCTCTCCTACTTCCTTCCCACCCCTCTAGGCAACGATGCTGCCCTCATGGCCCTCTCCCTTTCCCTTGCTGTGAGATAATGGCAGCACCAGTGCTGAAACAGCACGGTGGAACTAATAGAAGTTGGCACTGTTGTGAAAAGGCATAATCAGGTTAAGATGAGAAAGCACCAGTAAGGTAGCAATTCAGAGTGAAGGCAGCAAAAAACTGGTACCTGGGCATCTCATTGCTGATGTCTCTTCAAAACATCATTCCTACTCGTCTCAGTTCCCTGTGCCCATGGGTCCCTGAGCACAGCATGGACAGGCAGCTGTAACTGCCCAGTTGAGACTGTGGGAGTCTGTGTGGCATATTTTTGCCCATCTAAAAACTGAGTCTTCCAGAAAAAATCCTGGATTAATATTTTCAGAGTATGTGCTATGCTTGATATGACATTTTCTGTGGTAAGGAATTATGCTTTTTGATATTTAAAAGCTGATGAAGTTTTAGTGCTCTTGGCTTGGAAAAATTACCCACAACAGATACCATGTTCATCAAGGATCCATATAATCATGTTTTTTAAGTAGGAAAATAATTGAGAATGTTCCACTAACCAAAAAAAAAATTGGTTAAAATCTTCTTTTTAGTTTAATGAATTAGTTGTTTCTTTTAGCCCTGAAAATCTGTGATACAATATTATATCCTCTAATCAGCATTTTGATTCCAAGTCCTATATAGGCACATCTATGACTGAAAGATCTTCAAATAGTGTGTGTATAATAGAAAAGTGAGTAACAATGTTGAGAAGCAGAGTGAAATGTAGGAACAAAAAAAAAATAATGGCTGAAACAATTTTGAAATATCTCAAAATTGCAGTATATTGCCTTGTGTATGCATTTAAACAAAGAAAAGGAAAGAACAAAGTAGACATGCAGAATGTAGCATGGAGACAGCCAGCTTGTGGCATGCAACAGGATTGCGTGAAAGTGTGAGTTTGGCTTCAGAGAGCAAAACTAGGCTAATTAGCTTGAAAGCAGCACTATAACAGTACTATTTCTATTGCTTGAGTTGATATCTGAACAATTGCCTATAGCTAGAAATTCAAATAACCAATTAATAAGTGTAGAACTACCTCAGTTAAGAAAGGCAACATCAGTTGTTTACATCTGTTACGCTGATGACAGTGTCCATTTTGAGGATAGTAAATGCAGCAGGTCAAGTATTCAGTATGAGATTTTTGTAACAACTTAATTATATGCTTCTAGTGTTGAATCAGTGAGTATTGAGCCAGATTAAATCCTATCACTGATATCAGCAGAACATTTTTATACATAGTTTTTGTCTTCCATACTTGTCTCTTATCAAGAAAGTTGAAGGACCCAGGTCAGCCAAAACACCATGTCAAATGAGGCTTTATACCATGCTTTTTTAGTTTCTTTTTTTTATTCTTTTACTTATTATTTCCAAGAAAAAGTGGAACTAACAGTTAACAACGCTTAATCCTTTATACCAAATCACTAAATGAATGCAGTTTTATTGGTGCCCAACTAACAGCTTCTTAACCCATCACTGATTTAAAAAAAAAATATTGTAAGCGGAGAGAATAATGAAGTTCAGTGAAGTTTCAAGAATGTAAGCAGATGGGAAAAAGAAGGAACATGCTAAAAAAAGTCTGGAGTACTCCATAATTTGACTCCAAATAACTCATAAAGGAGAAACTTCTTAAAAATGTCCTCATTCAAAGAAAAGTTTGAATCCAAATCTGCAAACCAGACATGCATAAGGTATGGACCCACAACACTCCCTGATTCCCCCAGTTTCATTAGTTCCAGAGCCAACAGAATTATGTGGTTTTTATAGGGTTGGTAGCTATGCAAGACTGAAATTTGCTTACCCACTGTCAACTACCAATAATAATTTGCAGGAGTGTCATAGATTTACTTGTTACATATTTACCCAGCTATGAATGACAAACAGTCACATTAAATAATGAGAAATATAATTATAATAATAATGAGAAACAGTCAATAAATACAATGGAAGGGATTGCCTGCTTTAATTAAAGCGAGATTCCTTTTTTACTCAAGTATTTCCATCTCAAGGAAAGAAAATATTATGATAGATGCTGTTCATAATTTAGAGGCTTTTTAAGAAGCAAGTGTAGAAGGAGAGGGAAGGAGACAGAGGACAGAAAATACATTGATAAATTTTCTCTGTAGGATATATTGACAGCAGAAACTCCATCTGTTGTTCTAAAAGAAAAACACTCCCATTTTTTGTGTGGCGAGTGAGTTTGCTTATCCGAATGGCAGGTTGACGCGAGCACTTGTGTTTCCTGCCATTCGCGGATGCTGCATGGCAATCTGTAAGGGTTGCATCCTGCCACTCCTGCTCAGCAGGGAGCACTTCAGTGCCTCCTCTCCAGCACGAGCAGCCCTCAACTGTTCACTTCCAGCACACAGGGATGGTCTCTGCGCTCTTCCCATGAGCTGAAGGGAAAGCACAGAAACCCAGCCGTATAAATCATCCACTGTTTAGCCTATTAGTGCCCATGATGGTGTAATCCTATATGCTAATTATATAGAATAAAGTCTATTTAAAATCTGTTTACCATATCTCTTTAGATCATTTCTAATAGTGTTTATAATAGCACTGCAGACCCTCCCGTGTCAGGAAGCCCGTAGGCATTACCAGTTGAATTTCCTTGCTTTCCGGACTGTCCTGCTCAACAATTTTCTTTTGTTTTTCTTCTTTATGTTTTACAGAGATGGAAGAGCATAGAAATAGTTCAGAATAATCAAAGAAACTTAATGTATCTCTATGGCTTAAAAGAATGTTTAAGGCTCCAGCAGTTTTCTTCTTAGTTTAGGAAATGAAGTCTTGTATTTATTTTTCTTTAAAAGTTGGATAAAGTTCTTCAGTTTCTGACTTGGTTTTGCACAGAGTTCTGATGTGGGTTTGTTGTTTTTTGTTGTTGGGTTTTTTTGTTTTTTTTTTTGTTTTTTTTCCCTGAGGTATAGTGAAATTTAGCCTTTAAGAGATGAACCTTTTTCTCATAGTTTCTGAAATACACAGTATATTTTATTTTAAAAGTCTAATGTTAATGTTACTCCATATAGATTTATCTTGACATTCTTGATTGAATAAAAGGAATTTAAAAGGCAATTGGCTTCAGTAATTCTGTTTCTGGAAGAGACACAGAAAACTGTAATGACAATCGGCGTTACGTGTGTTCAGTGGTGCTATGGTAGAATTATTTATTGTGTGGCTGAGAAAGATTTAGAAATGTATGATACAGGTAGTGTGTGTAAGTCTTTACAAGGCTATTTTAATTCAATCCACCCTATTCACAAAATGGATTCCCTTTAAATGTTAACTTTTAAAAATTAAAAATGAAAATTGCCCATTGTTGATCCATACTTCCGCAAGCTTTCCAAATCAGATCTTGTTATAGTTCTCATACTGTAATTAACTCTGTAGATATTAATAAGTATTAAGGGAAATAATGCATACCATTCTTGGGACTTATCAAATATTTTTTTCTCCTTCGCCATCTCGGGTTCAAAAAATGTTTTGGAAGCATGTAACACATAATGTGCACTTCAGACTACATAGTACTTTTGTTTTTTATGGTTGGTATTTCTGATATTACCATAAGAATAAAAGGAATTAATCTAGTCAGTAGCCTGATCTGAAATCTCTTAGAAAAATAGAAAAGCTTGCAGTGTTTGCAGACAACTTTGAAGTAAACCAGAAGAACTGGGATGTTTTTATTTTTTAGGATTTAATTTAACTATAGGTTCTTTCTGTCTCCATTTAATTTCAACTGGACTATGCAGTTTTTATATGAACAACAGAGAAAGAAATTACTTGAGTAAATTCCAGTGGCTGTTGGCTTTTGAGAAGGAAGCCTTTCAAAAAAAGCATTTTTCAGAATAAAATATTGTTATTTAATGTTAATGTTTAGAAGTAAATGGCATACTGTTGATAGTGGAGGAAAGCAGGGAATGCTATTGCACTTACTCCCATAGTTATTAGGAACAATAAGGATACTGTCACTGAGTAAAAGGACCAGTGATCCAAGCTGTTATTCTCTCTAGCTTCTGGGTCTAAGTGATCTTTGAGCTCTATAGTACAGTTAAAGTCTTTGTATAAGAATCTGCTATATAAACTCTTATACCTCATATTTTTATTACATCTCATTCAAATGATCTTTTGCACGTTGATTTTTAATTTGATAAACCATGACTAGCAGCAAGATTTTTCCCTGCATTTAAAGACATTTTTCCCCTCTTAACATGATTAAGGAAAAGATGTTTTGCCTTTGCCCTCTCCAAGTTGTGCTGGAAGCAGATGTTAATATTTTATATACAATTTTCCTTAACCCATAATTGGCAATAAAGACAAAATAATGTAATGTTTCAAGATTCCTCAGTATTAACTAATTAAACCAGCAGCAGGCCCCAAGCATGGGACAATGGCAAACTTTCAGATGAATTAATTTTATGGAAGACCAGCTGAGTAATTGGACTCCAATTACAGGCTGTTTAGCTCCCTCATCACCTTCACATATAATTAAATTCAATTGGTTGATACAGCTTCTATTTTTATGAGGGCACTTACAAGCTTTTTGAACCCCACTGTGACTTTGGATCTAGGCCAATCAATTATTACTCATTTCTCTTTCAAATGGAAATTCTTTAGATTAGTCATATCTTTTATAAAGCATTGCTCACATTTAGAAGATCTGTCTACAGTACATTGCAGCTGAGACACAGATGAAGAGAAATGTTTATGGATATTTTTGTTCTTCAAATAATATATAGGATATAAGTGTGTATTTGTCATGGATATTGATGAATAGTGGCCACATGCTTTTATGACCTGTCCTGAGAGATATGATACCACATACAGCGGGTTTGATTTACTGTGTCATTACATTTTGCAAATGCCATGCTTGTTCACGTTACAAATGATTACTGAAATTGCTCATTAGGTCTGAAATTCCCTTTATTGGCATGTAAAAAGTAAGTCATTATGTATAGCTCACTGAGAATCCCTTAGCTGTCCATCTTTCCTTCTTTAATTTCTTTTCAAATGAAATTAATCCATCATTACTAATTAAAAAAAAACCAAGTTACTGCTTACTAAGAGAAAACTTTAACAGCCCCTGACTTTTGAACAGACACATACATTGTTAAGTAGTTTGACTAAAAGAAATAAAATGTAATTTTATTTTAAGAATGGTAGAACAATTTCTATTTTAAAGCATCTGGCTCTCAAGTAGTGACGTATTTCAAGTGCAAACAGAAAATGAATTAATAAGTAGGCTTTGCAACATTTCACCCATAACTAGTCTATAAGGAGATTAAACAAATAACTAGAATTGATATGGCACTTTTGTCTGCTCTCAGTGTACTGGTTCCAGTGTATTTATTTCCAAACAAAGCAATATATCATCAGTGATAAAAAAGGAAACAGAGAAGCAATAGTGACATCAGTGATGTTTTCCAGCGCTACTGAGGGATCAATAAAGAAAAAGGCAGTGTCATATATGAAATATTACTTTTCTTTAGACCTTTCAGTCAGGGAAATATCAAACCTATTTCTTTGCTCCTTAAACTCTTGGATTTGAATGCAAACCATTGATTAGATATGTGAAAAATTACATTGAGGCATACTAAATTGGAACAAAGTTTCTGTGAAACTGTGTTACTACTGATTGACTAGCAAAACAGAATATTAATGATTAATGGTGGTGTATTAAGTACCAGAAAAGTTGTGTTCATTACCTTCTCTTTTGAAGTATCGCCATTATATGGAATGCGGATAGTATACATAAGAAAGTGGCTACTTCAGATCTTCACCGGTAAATTTTGATATTTCTTTGATCAATCTGTAACTGAAAAAAAATCTATATTCTAAACAAAACCCCACATCTTTTGTATGGGCACATGATACACAGGGAAAAAATACAGTAAAACAATTTTTGAGGAAAATGCTTCCTATTAAGTGTGATGCTCATATTGGTTGTTATCAAAATATATTATTATTACTAGCCATCTTTATGATTTTAGAGTAAAACAAAGGTGATAGAAATGTTAAAATCATGTCAATTGTACATTTGAAGTTTTTTGGTTGGTTGATTTTTGATGGATTGGTTTTCTTTCTGAGTATCTAAGGAGCAACTTTAAAAGAAGCTAAGAAAATAATGGATCAAATCAGTATTTTGCTTTTTCCTGCAAAAGTAATAATTAAATTACTACTACTATTAATGTTGTAAATAATATGCCTTCTGTTTTAGATCACAGATGCTTTCATTCAGATTAAACAGGCTCTGTTGATACATTTGGTTTCTCCCAATCTCGCACGTCCACTGTCCATTAATCAACAGCAGTTGGTCCTATTGATCTCACCACATGTTCATTAGTACTTTCTTTCTACTAGGAAAACCCAACATTTATGCAGTAAAGAACATAACTAATAAGATAGCACATATCTACTGTACTTCCAGGGGAGAGAAGAAAATTAGTAGTGCCACCACAGATCTAATATCAACTCACTTGAGGTGGCAGTCAGGAAAGGAAACCTTCTAGGTATTCTTTTTTTTTTTTTTCAAAGACAAGATGTTTTAAATCACAGTGTTTATTAGACTTAGTCATCATTTCATCGTTTTGCTTCATCAAACCTCTACTGCCACATGTGTTTTGAAGTCTTTTTTTTCTCTCTGGATAGGTTAACTGAGATCAGAATGCACAATTGGCATTTCTTGCAGAGACATAGTCAGAATCGATTTGGTTTAGAAGATAAACTGCACAGAGGGAATGAAAGGAAAGTTCTCATTCAGGGTGTAATTTTACAAGATTTGTTATTCATAAGTGAACAGCCACCTTTTCGTGGATTTGTTTCTGAATAATGACAAGAATAAAAAAGAGAGTATGTTAGTTCACCAGTATTACACTTATTCAGGAAATGTAAACAGGTATTAAAGGTTTAATGAAAACAACACCACTATCATATGAAAAAAAAAAAAATTACACGCACTCCCCCCCCCCAAAAGAAAAAAAAAACCAACAAAACACCCCAAAACAAATACACAAAAAAAGAGGAGATTTTCCCATTGTTTTTAGAGGTGAGTTTTCTGCCCTTTTGGAAAATGAAGACAAATATATTCAGCTCTGGTACATATTGACAGAACCCTACCCTTGTTATTTGCCATCCTGACAACCAGGAGGGTTTTTGTGTCCCATTTTCCCCTCTTTCCCTTTTCCCTGACTCATGATTGATTGAAAGCATATCCTGCAGTTTGGGAAACACCTTCAGATATAAAGCAAAAAAATGTCAAATCAGAGAAACATGTTCCTTGACACCACATCTGGTTTCCTTGGTGGTCAATAGGAAGGTACTTCATTCCTTTGATAGTATTACTGATCTTAGATGCTGGGCTCCCCTTCTGCACAGATCTGAATATAGCTAAATGAAGAAAACTATGAAGGATAAGAGAAGAAAATAAAAAAGCAACCGAAACATGCACAATCTATGTATTAAAAAGCAAGTAGTTTTCTGTTACTTAAATAAAATGCACTTAGCTATGAGAAAAAAAAAATGACCTTTTGTATCTCATAATTGAATAGCTTTTAAGTTTAATCCCTGCAATACCGTGTGTTGGCAATGCAGCATGTCGCTTCTGTGGCTTCGAAGACACTTTAACTCCTAATCGTTGATATCATCAGTGCTCCCCTCCAAAAACATTCCTCATATACAGTACAACAAAGAACAGTGTGTGCCCATGGCCTGAGCTTAACAAAGTGCATTGAGAAAGACGGCTTCCTGGGCAGAAAAGCACATCAATAACACAGTGGGAAGTGGCACCAACAGAAGGTAAACACGGGTCAGTCAGGGAAAGCTTAGCAGGTGGTAGGGCACAGATCTTCAAGTACAATGAAGGGAATGACATCAGAGAGATTCATCTTTCTCTGTGCTTGAATTCTCAGTTATTAACTAAGGCATAACATCATACGGAACAACAAAGGCACAGAATCAGCCAGTTTTTGGCTGCTTCACAGATGGCACTTAAATGGTGATTTCAGTGCTGCTGAGAGAATGACTATGGCAATTGTATTATATGAACCATTCAGCCCAGGGAAAAAAAAATGCATAAATGTTCTGGTTAAGTAAATATTATTCAGACATGTAAGCCACTAGGCTTACCCAGTTCTCTGTCATTATTTATTAGGTATATGTGAATGGTGTATAAGAGTTTCAAATTCCCAAGCATAATTTTTCTGTCAAGGGCTGGCAAAAAAATAATAAAAAATAGCTCCTCCATGTACATAGCTGCTTATATTTTATAGCTGAGCAGGAAATAATTTGTTTGGTTTTTTTTTTTTTATTTTAGCTAGTTTTAACAAGAGACAAGTCTTCATTACAAAAGAGGCTTTTATTTTCCATGCTGCATTAAAGTGTATTCATTTCTAATCCTTTTATCTCTAACCTTTTTCCTAATAGGGAAATTATGAAAGAATTGGGTAGAACCTAAACGCCACTGATATCAGATAAGAAGATGATTTTTATAAGCTGCTTTGATTATAGAGAATATTTATTTATGGAACTGTTCACAGATTTTTTTTAATGTACTCTTTTGACTTTGATTAATATTTTATATTTTATTGCAATTTTAAATTTTGCTCATAAAATTTAGACAAGAGATTTCTGTACATGAAACATTCTTGTTTTTTTAAAAGCTAAAAATTATAGTGGTTTTGTAAATGCCATGGATTCTTTATTGTAATGCTCTCTAAAGTTTTTGATTGTGCAACCTTATCAGTAAAAAATTTTTGAGCATGCACCCCCCAATATATGTACATTTCAAAAAATGTATAATGTATGTACATGTACTACAACACTGGTATATTATGTGCATTATAAAACATAATTTAAAAACCATACAATTTAAAAAAGAATGAGACAAAGATGAAATAAAAACTGTTATTTATTTATTTATTAATATTTTCTATAATAATGACACACAAAAAAGTTATCTTCCTGCACCCAATGAATTCTCTTGCACACTCCATTGGGTGCACACAACCCACTTTGGAGACCACTGCTTTATTGAACAATTTGCCATCTAATAATTATCAGTTCACTGATAATCAAAAGTTCACTATAGAAGGAATATCGTAGCACAAAATATGTACAGGCTTTATTAATTTTATCCATACTTAAGTATTTTTCCCATTTGTGAAGTAATAATTTAGTGAAACTTCCTGCAGAATCTATTTGCCTTCCCAATGGGACCTTTGTATAGGTTGGATATCCAGAGCTGTAAAAGGATATGATTTTGCATGAATGGAAGAAATGGGAAGGTACGTGCTGGAAAATGTATGTTACTTAATTCTCAGCTTTCTTATAGTTTCAATAATGTATTAAAAAGAGAAGTCATAGTAGATTTCCAGGCCCAGACTGTAAATCTGTAATTAGGCCACCTGGATAAGAAAATGTGGCTAGTGTCAGTCACCCTTTTACTCAGACAAGCAACATATAATTTTCTAAGTGCCTTCACTTATCAGAATAAACTAGTTTCTTTATCCCCAAAGAGTCCAGGAAAAAAAATAATTTACTTGATATGGATTTTCAGATGACCACAACCTAGGACTGGGACTGGAAAGCTGAGATATTTAATGAAGCAGAAAAATGAGTAGAAACCTACTTCCAAACTCTCTTCATGGAGGCTGTTATCCACTATAGTGATGGTCTTCACCAAATGAGCAAAGTCCATGACTGTGTCTGAAAAAGCTGCATTTCATAGAATCACAGAATCGTAGAAGGGTTTGGGTTGGGAGGGACCTTAAAGATCATCCAGTTCCAACCCCCAACCATGGGCAGGGACACCTTCCACTAGACCATGTTGCTTAAAGCCCCATCCACCCTGGCCTTGAACACTGCCAGGGATGGGGCATGCACAGCTTCTCTGGGCAACCTCTTCTAGTGCCTTGCCATCCTCACAGTAAAGAATTTCTTAATATCTAATCTAAATCTACCCCCTTTCAGTTTAAAGCCATTAACCCTTGTCCTATCACTACCATCGCTACCTGCCCTTGTAAGAAGTCCTTCCCCAGCTTTCTTGAAGACTGTCTTTG
This sequence comes from Microhierax caerulescens, assembly GCA_035590215.1. Taxonomy (NCBI): domain Eukaryota; kingdom Metazoa; phylum Chordata; class Aves; order Falconiformes; family Falconidae; genus Microhierax; species Microhierax caerulescens. Next base: position 59,027,716 of record JAVJGJ010000014.1, read on the forward strand.
GGTACTGGATGGCTGCTATAAGGTCTCCCTGGAGCCTTCTCTTCTCCAGGCTGAGCTCTCAGCCTGTCTTCACATTAGAGGTGCTCCAGCCCTCTGATCATCTTTATAGCCCTCCTTTGGATTCACTCCAACAGGTTGATGTCCTTCTTCTGTTGGGGGCCCTAGTGCTGGACACAGTGCTCCAGATGTGATCTCATGAGAGCAGAGCGGGAGAATCACTTCCCTCAAGTTGTCGGTCACGCATCTTTTAATGCAGCCCGGCATAAAAGTTTGACAACTTTATCAAAAGTTACCTTTAAAAAATGAGAATACAGTCCTGCTGGTATTTATATTTATTTTGTGTATCTGTTAACCATGTGTGACTGTTATTTGAACAAATCACTCTATACAGAGAGGGTACAGTGAGTAACCACTGCAAACAAAGCTCCTTGCTGAACCCATGGGCCTCTGAGAACCAAAAGTTACCTTTAAAAAATGAGAATACAATCCTGCTGGTATTTATATTTATTTTGTGTATCTGTTAACCATGTGTGACTGTTATTTGAACAAACAAGACAAATCACTCTATACAGAGAGGATGCAGTGAGGAGCCACTGCAAACAAAGCTCCTTGCTGAACCCATGGGCCTCTGAGAACCAAAAGTTTTGTAGTTCACAATCCATTAAGGCAAATGTGCTAATTTACTATCCTCTGGGAAGATGTTATTACATTGGTTATTCTTTTTTCTTATTTTTTTTTTTTAAATATTCACAGCTAGAAGTGGTAAAAACTTTTTTTGTTAAAAAAAAAGAACAAAAAAAGGAGCAGAAAAAGGTCAGGTAGGGGAAATTATTTAAACACTTAATAGGAGTTTCTGTATTAGAGAACCTATATTGTTTATACAGTAAATGATGCTTTCCTAGTTATTTGGAGTACCTAAAGGTTACAAATTGATCTCTAGAGGCTCCATCAAATAAATAAAGAGCCTAACTAATAAGACACCTCTTCTGATATCGTTATCTCACATTAATCTCTGCTCCTCTTTTAAGCTAACCATGATGAGTAGCTTTATAAAACCATTGATTTCTCATTTCTAAATAGTAGGTTGCCTTGAATATTTTGTGATTCATGGACATTAGGAAAAGCCAGCCAAGGATGACGAGGATCTGGGATTAAAAATAAAATGTATTGCTTAAGGAAAGTTAGTGCAGCTAAAGCAGTAATAACTTTCCTGAAGATATCTTGTTCTGAGCTTGTCCTCTGAGAGCTTTATCAAAATTCCTTTGTCAGTTGTTGCATTTCCATACCTTCAAATCCAGAGCATGATTCAAAACTGTTCTATGGTAAAAGGATATTTTCGTTATCTACTGGCTGAGGAAATATTTCAATGGCAAAAAAGTAAGTAAAAATGGTATTTTGATGTATTTTACAAGTAACGAATCCTACAAAATTCAAGAAAAGAGGAAAACTTTATCTAAATCAACTTCAGTCATATGATAATTGATAGCTATTCAAATATACCAATGCTTGTAATTTTTACTTGTAATGTCTATGGCAACAACACGTAGGATATGTTGATTTAGCAAGGGTATAAAAAGGAGACATGAAATTATAATCTTGATGAGGTTCTGCATGAACTACAATCAATCAGCAACAATAGGTCAAAGCTACACCATGTTCCCTTTTTCTATAGAAATATATACTTCTGTTGCTGTCACCTTCAACCTCCTTTCTCCACCTGTGGATTTATTTTATGCCTGTTTCATCTAGTCATTATTGGTGTACGACTTCTGAAGAATGGAGACAGCTTTTTTTAACTACAAATCTGGTTGCAGCCCTGAGGGCTGAATAGGACCACTAGTTGTTCTTGTGATATGTGCAAAAAGAAGAAAAACACAACGCACTTTCTCAAGGTTAAGCTCTACGTTTCTGTAGACATATATAGGTATATATATGTCTACATATATATACATATATATACATATATATACCTATATACATATATAGGTACCACACTTACAGGTAGGGCTGGTTTAGAATGCAATGATTTTACAAGACACAGGGATGATTATGGGAAACTCAGCTGCCATCTCCTGTTTCTATGCAGAAGCACTGCCACAATTACTAGCATGATCACATTTCTATCTCCTCGGGGAAGCACATGGTATCACTGGTAGGGGAGGGTGGTAGGAAATACAGCAGCAAAGGATTTTTTTCTGTTGTGAATGCATCAGACTTTGAGACCTCTCTGGGTTTAGAGACAATCCTACTGCCTCCCTCCCAGGTCTGCACCAGGAGGAATGCACTTCTTGTTGGCTTGGGTAGCCCCGCTGTGTTGCAAAGTTTGAGCTTAGGGAGGACACAATGCCTCCCTGACAGTAACCGAGAAGAAAGGGATGTCCATATTAGTTCCCATGTCCTCACCTTGCACATTTTGTGAAGTGTCATGTCTGCTGCCTGTTGCAGATTTGTAAAGGGTTTCTGTTTATCTGCTGTTGATTTTTTGTTGGTCACTTACAGATCACATTTGGGTAACATTGATGTGAAGTGTTACCTCCAAAATTGTTTCATTTTTTTGGCAATGATATCTGGAAGGGAAACAGGTTAGAACAGTACACAGACACCTAGGATTCTTATATCATATCACAGCATGCACTTCACATTAAAGGGGTGTTAACCAAAGTCCCTATTTTTCTTGGCCATCCACTTAGGAACTTAAAATTCAACAGATGCTGTGGTATAATGTTAAATGTAATGGATACAAATTGGGTGATGCTTTTATTTCATTCCATAACAGGTTTTCTTACCAGCTATGTGTCAAGATTAGACTAGACTAGTGCACACCAACATGCAGACAGCTAAAATGAAGCTAAGCTGAATCTTTGCTTGTAAGGAAACCATTCAAGGTTCATACCAAAGCATAGAAACATTACATTGGCTCCATAAAGTGCTATTAAATAAAATAATAACTTATTTCTATTAGGTGGAAGAGGCTTTATGGACTAACTAACAAGTCTGCCCAAGCCAAAAATAGGACTGACTGAGGAAAAAGGTGTTCACAGGTTTTTCACTTAGGGAGAGCAGAAATGAAGAAAAAGATAAGAAGGTGGCCCAGATAAGTACAAGCCTCTTTGAGAAAAATGGTGGGGGTTTTCCTTTTTAAGTTGTTCCCACCTCTTTTTTTCCTCTATCTCTTTCCCACCCTGGGAACTAGCTCATAATGAGATTGCTCAGATACTTTTCAAAGAAAGTATTTGTACTTATCGGTTCTGATAAAACATTGCTAAGAAGTGGATTTAAAAACAATTATCCTTTTTTAGTATCATCTAATCTTTTGCTTTGATACAAAAATTTCCTCTTGACTTGTGGGAACAGGTAGCAAAGTCTGCTAATGACAGAAAACAACTGAGAAGAGTTGAATCTGAATCTGCCTCAAATAGTTGTGTAAGGATCAGACAGTACTGAATAAAATGGTGATCAAATGAAGAGGTGACAAAATTGTAGGAGCAATTACTTCCACGTGAAGTAACAAGTAAAAATAATGCTAACAATATATGCGCCACAGGAGACTTTAAATTAGTTCTAACTACTGATCAGAAAGAAGTTCTGTGAGCCATTGCAGATCTCTGAAAATATCAGCAATGGTCAGAAAAAAGCCTTGTAGAAATGTATGTGGAAGAGTGGCAGGTATGATTAGCTACTTCTGGAAAAACTATATAGATTAGGACTTTTTGTTTAGAAAAGGACAACTGAGGAAACTAAACAATGCATTAATGTCTGCTTAAAAAAATATACCAAACTTTTTTCATGTGATGCAGAATTGAATTCTGGAGCTCATTACCACAGATGACACAAGGGACATTAAATACAGGTAGGCAGAGGCAGTGGAAGATGAGTAGATAGATTCACTCATCCATCCATTAAAATACTGTGATCCATACACATTGTCCAGTAAAATATTCTCATCTGCTACCTGTCAGAGGCTGAAAGGGTCTGTCAGGGAAGGATTAACCCCTCCTCTCATTTTCTATCTCTTTCCTTAGGGATCTGTTATTGATCACTGACATCAAAGATATGATGGCTGGCTAGGTGGACCTAGCATATTTGTTCTTATTCTAATGGGATTTTTTGCATTTTATTTTGGATTTCTAACCATTCATAAATCTAAAAAAATTATTGCTGGTTTACCATTGCTAGTAAATGTTGTATAAAATGTTGCAAATCCTGCTAGGGTAGAAGCAGTTTATACAGACAAATGTATTTTAATAGTACACTTTATATCAGGTAGGTATTCATTCACATTGAATGAAATCATCTAAACATATGTAAGATACATTCTCTCTTCACCATTTAATCCTTAACTGCCTCTGCTATGCCTGCAAAAAGATTTGAGTTTAGATTAAACCTCAATATCTGCTATTTTTTGTTCAAACATTTCCGCTCAAATAGTTTCATAATCACTGTAATGTATAAATACTTATCTATGCATTTGTACATGTATGAATGTGCATGTTTATTTATGTAACATATCAGTGTATGTATAGAAAATACATTTGATTTTACTGGAACTGAAATATCTGTTCAATTGATAGATATGGGATAAAAAACTCTGGTATCATGATTAGTCAAAATAAAATCATAACATTTCTAGAGAACAATCTTCAATTTAGATGGTGATATAACACAGTTGAAGAAATGGGAAACAGTTTGATAATATTTGCATGGAATGTCCTGGTTTCAGCTGGGATACAGTTAATTTTCTTCTTAGCAGCTGGTGCAGTGCTGTGTTTTGGATTTGGTGTGAGAACAATGTTGATAAGACACTGATGGTTTTAGCTGTTGCTGGGTGATGTTTACACCAAGTCAAGGACATTTTAGCTTCTCAGGCCCTGCCAGTGAGAGGACTGGAGGGACACGGGACATTGGGAGGGGACACTGCCAGGGCAGGTGGCCCAAACTAGCCAAAGAGGTATTCCATACCATGGGACATCATGCTGAATGTATAAACTGGGGGAGGGTTGGCCAGGACCTGTTGATGGTTGCTCAGGGGCTGGCTGGGCATCAGTCAGTGGGTGGTGAGCAGCTGTGTTGTGCATCACTTCCTTTCTTTTCTCCCTTTACTTTGGAATTCATTCCTCTCTCCCTCTCTCTTCTTTTCATTATAACTGCTACTGTTATTATTAGTATTGCTCCTTCATTTTTATTTTATTTCAATTATTAAATTGTTCTTATCTCAAGCCTTGAGTCTTACATTCTTTTCTGATTCTCCTCCCCATCCCTCTGGGTGAGGGGGCAGCAAGTGAGCGGCTGTGGGGCACTTAGTTACCGGCCAGGGTTAAACAATGGCACTGACTTACAGAAATGTTATGTCCTCCTGACCTAGGAGAAAGTGAGCAACCATTGGATGTGTCCAAGGCATGAAGACAATTCCTATCTTCTGACTTCTAGTTACTCTGCAATTTTTCTTCCACATAGCTATAATGAATTGATCGGTTTCATTGCTGCTTTATACATTAAGCATTTCACAAATGCTAAAATCTTTATACCTGGTTTTGAACACATCTTGTTGAATTTTCAATGAAATAACAAAATGTCCTCAGAAAATTAGAGTAATGGTTATGATTAAAAGTAAATCTAAATGTAAACCTAAAAAGCTCTAACTTCATTTTCATGCTTAAAACAAAGCAACATCCAGGTGCCATCCATTGCATTATTTTCCAGGTTAGATGTGCTGACAGTTTGCATTAAATATTTTTTAAATTCTTTCTCTGAAGAGCTCAAAAGCAATGCAGAAATTCTGTGTAATCATCGTAGCTCATCACAGTTCCTCTCTGGTTACTGAAATGTGGCTTAACTCTAACACTGTGAATGTTTCACATTTAGTGTCCGGGAAATATCCAAACTTGTTTTTTCTTCTAGTGCACAACGCACTTGCCTCTGAGACTTTAAGAATCCCAGAAATCCCTCTTCAACACTGGTTCTTTAAAATTTTAAAGAATGCAATTTTTAAAATGCTAATTCACTAATATTTTAGCTTTTCAGAAGGTGCTTTTATTTAAAGTACCATTTCTGGAACTCCTACAGTATTTTATTGCAGTAGATTGCAGGTTAAGACTGTGAAAGGATGAGGGGAGCACCCTATAGAGAGATAACATTTCACTAATAAGAAAAATACTACAATATCTTTTCCCAAAAAAACTTTACCACAGGTGCATTTTCTGTAAGAAAATAAATACTTTCAAATTAAAACCATACCATTTTCTTGCATCCATAAAATTATGCTTGTTAGTCTTGGCATTTATAATCTTAAAGAAAATATGCTTCTCAGAAGTACTGTAGGGTAGCGAGTGGTTCTGGAAAAAGTAAAACATCAAGGGAACTTTCAACTTAATATATATTGGCACTAATGTCATTTTAGTCAGTATTGCTTATTCAAGGAGGTAAGGAGATTTTGAAAGACCATTTAACAAAAATCAGTCTGGTGGTGGATTTATAAACAGAGTACATTATAACTGTCTGACAGAAAGATAGAAATAATATCCCATTTGCCATCAAAGCTGCTCCAAGAAACAGAAAAGGAACAATTCTGTCTGGGCATGGTCAGTTTAAATTTGACAAATACTCAGAACTCATCAGATTGCCAAATGACATTGAGAAAGAACAGATATCCCCCCTTCCTACCCCTCCTTTCCTTTCTTGGTTCCTTAACATATTGGACCTTTTCCATCAGATAATTACACTGCAAAACATTGTTGTTGTTGGCAATGCTCTCAAAGCGAAGGATTAAACAATTTGGGTTCAGAAGCACATTGCACTGTAAAAATCATAATTCCATGAAGTACTGTGCCTTTCATTATTTACGGTGCTCAGAGGCCATGGGTGATTGAGCTCAATCATTTCATTCATTAATAAGTGTATATGGAGTCAGAGTTAACTGGATAGACATCTGTTGCAGCATCAATTTGGATTTCTTTTCACATATGAAATAGTTCAGGGGAAGTAAAACTAATGCTTGTTGGGCTCTAGAAGCTTAAATACAAGGGGGCTCTGTCTTCTCTTTATAGGCTGTTTATCTAATGTGCCATTTTTTACTTTCTATACTTTTCCTCATGCACTTTGATTGCCATGGAGATGACAAAACTATCAGCTGGAATGAAGAATTAGCATTAGCATTTTACCAGGTAATGAATTACTGGTAAATACATCAAAATGCATTTTCATTAGCAAAGATATTTCACCAAAACAGTGTCATTTAGAGAAAAGCTTAATGTTCATGTGATGTTTATTTTTTAAATTCCTTTTTCATGGAAGACAAGACAAATTTTATCAGTTAATTTTAATTTCTTTTGTAAGCATCTTCTTCTCACTGCTTTCACAGAACCAGGAAAATAAGTCCCTTTAAAACACATTTGGAGTTGAGACAAATGTGGTCACACATTTTGCTAGTGTTTTAATTTGTTAAGGTTTAAGAAAACTATAAATTGCAGCTCTGTGCAATAGTACCAGAAATTTCAGGTTTTAACAGCTACATTTCCACAGACACTGTCACACAGCTGATTTTATGTCTTGTGTTAATTATGTATTGTGCAACAGTGCTTTCCAGAACTCTTATTGAGAAGCACTCTCAAAGTTTCAATTCATGATTTTTAATCACAAGGACTGGAAGACACAAAGAACTTGGGCCAGAGTTGATACCTGGAAGGATCCGTAAGTTTGAAACAAACTTTCAAGAAAGAGACAGTCTCCCCTAGCTGTGTCTAGAATTCCTCTCCAAGCAGTGGTTTTATTATGCCCTGCAGAATAAAAGCATCTCTTTTTGTTTTCAGGTCCACAAGAAGCCACAAGAAGTATTTCAAAACCAGGGGAAAAAAAGGAAAAAAGACAAAAAAGAAAGAAGAACCTCTGTCATCCTTAACGTCCAATATTTCCATTACTTTTGCTTTTCTTTCATCATGCATTTCATTATTAGGTTATTTATGTTTATTTTCTGGATTTTTTAAATGAATAAGTGTGAAGGGGTGATGGTTCTAGCTGCCAACATCTGATAATCCAGGCTATAATGCATTCATTAATCTCTAGAATGATAACAGTAAGTGAATCACATCTGCATTTCGTCTTGATAACATAAGAAACAAGTCACTGTACTGAAAGAAGCTTTACAAACTATAGACAAGGCAAGTAAGAAAATAGAGAAAGGATGTGAAGGGGTTCACTAAAATTACTTCTGTGTTGAATAGTATAAACCTTACAAGCAATGCCATCATTTCAGAAATCAAAGTATTGCTTTTTATTAACCTATAATGTGTTTTGGGTTTGTTTTGCTTCTTCTTTTGATCTGGTTAGTTGGTTTGGGGTTTGTTCGTTTGTTTTCCTTACAAGGAAGCAAAATATATTTTTGAGCTGCTCACTCATTCATTTTCAGAGCCTGTCTTTCCAGATGGTTAGTCCGGGATGATTCAGCATCCCTCTTCAGAAGTTTGTTGTGGCAGCTTCTGATCAAATTTTCTCTTGTATGAAAGAGGATAAAGAAGATAAATAGGGAGAGGTTTAGTAAGACAATATTGGTACAAGGTTTTCACCATAACTTGTAGATTACTGCTAATTTTTGCCTTAAATAACTGAGAAGGGCAAAGTTTTGAAATAAGTGGAACCTTATTTATTCATTTATTTATTTTTAACAAAAGCAGCTGTTATAATTAGAAGAAATACAGCACTTCTTGGCCACATAAGCCCTTGTTTGGGGAATCAAACAAATATAATAGGCAATGGAACAAAAAAAGATAATGGAATGTCAGCCACTAAAAGATAGTCAGAGAATATATTTTGTACTTGACTGCAGAATGTTATTACAATAACTCAGGATCAATGTCCCATGGAATGTGATCTCCCTTTAAAATAATTTTTCTGATGGCATGCCTGTGCTGTTACACTGAGCATGCTGCCTTTCCAAGCCACGTCGGTCTGGAAACCTACAGTCCCATATGCCAAAAAGCAGTAGGAAGGCAAGATCATGATTAGTGTTACAGTGCAGTTTCATTTGTGAAGACAGATTTCTTTTGTTTTAATTTTCTCAGCAGCAGTTTGATTCCACTCCTTTAGATTTTAGCAATTTTTATTCTAGTATTGCCACTCAAAGATTTTTCCTCCAATCTATCTTAGGACATAGTTGAAAAGATTGGGCCAAATTTGTTCCTGAGGCAGCTCCATTAATTTGAAGGGAGATTAATTGCAAGCCAGTTTGTCTAATGAAGAAAATTGAACTATTTCCACACTTAAAGTTGTTCCTACCTTTGAAAATGTGTTCTGGATGGCATAAAGGAATCATATTCGGAAGAAACACATGAAAGTGACAAATGCACACATCTCTTTCAATGCCCCTATGTGCTTCAATTTTTACTTACATTAAGTGGCATCGTGGTTTAGGTTTACTCATGAATCAAGGTAAGAGCATGGCCCATGAGCCCTGGACAATGAGCTTCTCTACTACTTAATTCTTCCTTGATTTTTGTCTGTTTTGGATTGTGCTGCCTGGGCACAGTACGGGAGAAAGCATGGTCAGGCATTGTCCACCACAGTATGTGTGGGCAAGACCACCCCACTGTGAGAGCAGGAGAGAGGCTTTCTTCAGGACCAGAGGAAAGGTACCCTGGTCCATTTCATGTATTAGTACAGACATGGCCTTTGTGACCACTGAGGGTCACGTTGGGGGGAAGCCTGGTCATCATTGGCAAAAGGCAGTTTAGTGCCGTCTTGATGTTAAATAAGCCTAAATTTAAAGTTGAATTAAGTTAGAATTTTACTCTGGATGAGATTAGGTGCAGGAATGTCCACAAATATTTCCCTTGTCATCAGAGAGACTGTCCCATAGCATTTCTTGCCAACTGCAGAAGTCGAAGGAACTGGACTTAAGGACTCAGCATATACATGAAATTTCATGCTGCATTTGTGGAACTGGAAATATTATAAAGAGAAGATCTAAAGAAGATCTTGGGTTGTCTTCTTGCTAATTTGATAAGACTTGCTCTATTCCACATGGATGTTCATTGAGTGCTACCTACTGCTTTTTGCCATTTGTAATTGAAGTTGAGGGGCTTTTTGGATATGCAGATCTCTTAGTAGCATTTTTATCACAATTGCATGTTGTTGTTATTATTATTGTTGTTATTATTATTGTTGTTATTATTTTATTTTTCATAGAAAGGTTTGGGTTGGAAGGCACCTTTACAGATCATTTAGTCCAGCCCCCTGCTGTGGACCTCCCAGTTGTTGTTAACTACTATATTTAGTACAGGATGTCAGAACTAGAGACCTGAAACACAGAATATGATACAGTGTAAGAATTTTGCCTTTCTATATTTTATATTTTTGTACAATCTTTCTAAAAGACATATGAACTGTCACACTTCTACACAAGATTCTTATCATAAAACCCATGTATATGAAACTGTCATATCAACTAGTTACAGAAAAATGAATCCTTTCATGATTTCAGCAGACTCAGACAGAAGAACTTTTTATTATTTTCATTTTAATATTTTTTCAGCACTGGAAGTAGTTGTAATAGTTTATAATATATTTGAATATGGTATGCTGATTGCTGTGAATTTCTGCTATAAACGAAAGACAAACCTAAAATTATTTAAAAAAAATATTCTTTCATGTTTGCTGATAGGGGTTGCGAAAACTCACTTACGCTTTACAGTTTGCCTTCTTTTTCCATTCTTCTACAAAATTTTGATCAGCTGATAGCAAAGGTTGAGCTCGCAGTTATTTATTTGGCTTTCTGAGACTGATTGCCCTTTGTTTAAAAAGTAATCTTAACTGATGATAGAATACATACCTACAATATGTTCTCAGTCTGCTCACACATAACTGTGTGCACGTCCTGGAGATCAGTACATTACAGAACCTCTGTTTCAGTGAAGTAAATACTGTTTTCACAGAGACTGGTGGATGTAAAACTGTACAAAAGGTACTAGTTATTGTTACTATTATTTGCTTCCCAATCACTAAATTGTATGATCACATGGTAACGATCCTTATGTACTAGGGAGAAACTTGTATTATGTGTTCAGATTAAAAAGCAAAAATTCCTTTTTCCTCACTATCGACTATCTTTAAATTCAGACATCCAATAGCAGATATTTTCTTGTTGTTTATGCATTGGCTAAAGGGGGAAGATGGGCAAGAACATGTGTGGAATGAAGATTCTACTTCCTGGCTTGTAGAACTGAGCTGGTTTTCATCAGGAAATCCCTGACTTCACTTCTAAAGAAACAAAAGAGAAGAAAATGAGTGTCTCAGAAAAGTAACTTCTCTTTAATTTGATCTGCTACTTAGATGGTTCATGAACTTTTCCTAAAAAAAATTGCTCTGATGTTTAAAAAAAAAAAAAAAAAGTGCTGTGCTGAATGACCTTTATCTTCTCTCTTATTTTCTGTACAACTTTATAATTATTTTGATCATCTAATAATTTGTCCAAATCTAGTAATGGGTGGAAATGTGGAAATGCAGATAGGTAACGTTCTTCAGGACTATATTTCCACTGTACTGATGGAAACAGATCATTCCTTTCATTCCTTTCAGATCTGGTCAATGAGGTGCAAAGCTTTATTAAAAATAACTTGTTTGCCACTGTGTACAAAACCGCTTTCCTTGTCTCTGCTTTGTTATCTTGTCACCTCTAATTTTGTAACATTGATCTCAGTGGTGCATGGCCCTTTTCATAGACTCATAGAATCACGGGTTGGAAAAGACCCTTAAGATCATCGAGTCCAACCGTAAACCTAACACTGCCAAGTCCACCACTAAACCACGTCCCTAATTTTCATTCATTTTGTTCAATTGCCCTTCCGTGAGAGGCATACCTTCTAGGACTGTTGTCATTGACTTCTACACTGTCATGTACACAAAACAATGAACTCAAAGCTGCCATTAAAGCTACAGTTCTATGGAAATGAATAGCAATACTTTCATAATAAAATATATTTAACCTTTTAATCTTCAACATCAAATTTGAATTTCTATTTTAAGTGCTTACTGGAGAAAATATCGCAGTAGTTTTATATTGGTAGAACTGACAACCTCTCTCCTTTCAATAATAAAGATGGATAAAGTTAGGTGTAACAACTGCTATAGAAATTCTATATGTAGAATGTATATCATGTAATCAGTTTTGACACAAAACTCTATTGCTTTACTGCAGAAAATGAAACTATAGATATGATGGTTTCAGCATGATTGTGACATGGAGCTTTATACCTCTATCTCACCCCAAATAAAAAGCCGTCAAATATTTTCCTGTGTCTGGGTAAGTATCAGACACAGATGAGAGCAAGCTGGCTAAGTCTCATACAATTCAGACTTAAATGATTATTGTGGGATGTGGAAAGCAACAGGAGGCTTTGGATGAGGTTATATCATCTCCTCTGCTTTGAGTGTATGTGCCTGGTTTTTGTTGGTAAAGTTCTCAACATAGGGATCTGATTAGATTTGCAGTTACTTCTAGATGATCAAACAGTACAATAGTACTAAGCCTTCTTGCTCCACCTGCATCTGGTTAAGAGCTTGTGTGATTTCCTCTCCGAGCAGAGTCCTCCTCTGGTGACTTAAAATTTTATTGCCTTTATCATGGAGTAGAACAAAAAATAGGACACCTCAAATTCATGCTGAAGATATGTGACAGAATACAGCTGCCCATTTGATAGAAAGAGAAATTTATAGTGAGCAGAGTGATGTTTGCATGTAGGGATACACATTGATAGCCATTTTGCTTCTTTGTGGAATTTGAGGTCCATTTTGGCTCAAAAAAAAAATGTCCTGGTAACCAGGTAATGATTCTTTATGGGACACATTCTCTCACAGTTCAATGTGCAACCAAAAGAAAGACAGAAGCATAGTCTGGACTTCAAGGATATTTATCCCTGGATTGCCCCTAAATAATCAGAATTTTATCTTTTCACTTTTGCAATAGTAAGGGTTGCAGTATGTATTTATAATCTAATGCACATATACTGATTATGGGTGAGACAGGGCTAATTTTCTTCACAGTAGCTTGTATGGGGCTGCGTTTTGGATATGTGCAACATAACAGTGCTGATAATGCAGAGGAGTTTTCATGATTGCTCACCAGTGTTGTGCACACAGCCAAGGCCTTTTCTGCTCCTCACCCCACCCCACCAGTGAGCAGGCTGGGGGGACACAACAAGCTGGGAGGGGGCACAGCCGGGGCAGCTGGTCCCAACTGACCCAAGGGGTATCCCAAACCACGTAATGTCATGCTCAGCAATAAAATCTGCAGCGAAGAAGGAAGATGGGGAGATTTTTGAAATTATGGCATTTGTCTACCCAAGTAACTGTTGTATATAGGTGCTGGAGCCCGGCTTCCCTGGGGATGGCTGAACCCCTGCCTGCCCGTGGGCAGTGGGGAATGAATCCCTCGTTTTGATTTGCTTGTGCATGCAGCTTTTGCTTTACCTATTACATCATTTTTGTCTTAACCCACAAATTTTCTCACTTTTGCCCTGTTGATTCTCTTCCTATCCCACTGCTGGGAAATGAATGAGCAGCTCCATGGGGCTGAGCTGCCAGGTGGGTTTAAACCATTACAGCAATATGTATGATGGGAAATGTGTCACTTCTATGGCTTCTTAAGTATATTCACACTGCACTTTTCTAACGATAACTGTGTCTAAGGTAATACCTTATACAGAACTACAAAAATACTGATAGTAAACGGAGCAGAATACGATAAGGTCATTTATTTGTAATTTCATTTGGTTTTAGCTCTCAGTAAAACCATGATAACTTTCCATCTTATTAACATCTTCCTCTAGTTCCCTTTGTGTTTAAGATCTGTTTGGTATTGGAAAATGATATATTTCTTAATAATACCTGCACATCTGATATCAACAGATGAATTTGCCCTTGAGTCAGGGAGAAAGGGGATGGAAAGGTAGAGGTAGGTCTATCAAATGGTCCAAACCACTAGCAAATTTAGCCAGATCTTGCTCCTAACATTGTGAGTTCTATATTATATAATTACAGGCTTGAGAAAATAGATGATTCTTAAAGGAGAGCTGACTGAATTCAGAAACATACTTGAGAAGATCTCCTGAAACCCTTGCATTCAGATTGGTACTTCTTTTATACTTACTCTCTGTACTCATAGATTTTTATTTTATTTGTACTCAGTCTCCCAGGCTTAGGAAAGTAATATATCTGCTTTTGTGTAGTCTGAAGTTCAGTGACTGTGGTATGCCATGATAGACCGTGGTTTTGAAGCACCTTTCTCTAAAGGCTAGCTAAAATATAAATCTTAGATTTTTCCCAGTAGTGTTTTAATCATTTGGTCTCTGTATCACAGCTGAACTATGGATCTATCTACTTTGTCCATTTCTAAAAGATAAAGCCTGTTCCAAGTGCTGTTTTGGAGTATTGCAGTACCTGTAACTTGCTGTGCACCCAAATTGGGCTCCCTTTGGAAATTATATTACCCAAATGCTCGCTCTATGCCATTCTTCATTCATTATATTGGAGACAAGTATAGTTCTTCCATACTTGAGACAATTCAGCAATGACACTGCAGGCACACAGAGAAATTTCAAGCATCTGGAAATATCCAAAGTGAGGGCAACCTGTGCCTTATGTCTCAGCCTTCTTTTGGATAAGGCCTTAGATAATTTGTATTTACTTCATTCACCAGGTCAATACAATTTTAATCCCACCACATTCTGAGTTGTCTTCTTCAGTTCTGTATTCTTATTAACAGGTACGATGTTAAGATTGTCTTAGAATGATGTGATTTCTTTTTAAATGGTTTATTTAAGATTTTCCAGAGTTCTATTTTTATTTTTTTTGACAGTCTCATACAGAAGCTAAACCAAGCTTTTCTGCTTAGTGGAGCATAAAGTTTTGGACATTCTGCCATTTTCCTACTGGTTATCAGATGTGCGGTCACTAGGTCACTTTGACAATGCTACTTCAACACTGAAAATCATGAGTTGGGACAAAGAAAATTAATAATTATAGGGTTTTTTTGAGAATTGCATTTGATAAAAAAGTACTTTTGGACACATCCAGGAAGTTTTGACTAAGTAGCAATATAATTATGTTTTTATAGGTAGTATCAGAAACTACCCCCGCAAATCAGTAATGAATGCAGTAGTTTGTGTGTGTGTGTTGGGTGTGTGTGTGTTGGGGAGTTGGGTTGGTTGTTGAGTTTTTTTGTCTTTTATTTTTTCTTCCCCTGCAGGGAACAGACACCTCAGAACTGGCTGCTGAATTATTTGATTAAAAGAAAAATAATAATCATGTATCAGGCACTGGAAATAAGAAATATGTTGCAGCTGGGAACATGTCTTCATGAATTCACGTAAGTATTGCTACTTAGACAGAAGGTTTTCTTTGTGTTAGGTTGAAAATGTTTTTTTGTTCATAATTTCTTGGCAAGGAGCTCAGCTGTAGTCATGGCCATGTGGGTGGTCTAAGGTGAGTTCAAACTGGGCAACCTTCAAGCAAAGCTTTAATATTCTGACCTTCTCATTGGGAAAATTCCATTTACCTGCCCTATAGGAAACTGGTTTCCACAAATGATATATTGGAGAAAGAAGAAAACTCCTCTCTTAGATGCTAGTCAGTTAGTAAAACTAGAATTACTCAGGTCACCTCGACAGTCCTAAACTTTATCCACTTATGCTACGCTGAAATATTTAAGATCTTTTACGTAACAGAATTTGTAATTATCTTCTTCCTGTAATCTGTCTGTCAAGCATAGCTGCAGAGCAGAAATTGCAATGATGTCCTTAATTCCTTCCACAGTGGATTGATACCAGTCAAAACCATCACAACCTTTATATCTTACTAGCATAGGCAAGTTTCCATCTTAAACTTGTAGAATAGCTATGCTTTCATATGAAAAAGGTCAATCTTAAATTATTTCAGGGAGCATAAGTTTCAAACGAGCTAAAGAAACATTATCTACACACTTGAGTTATTTCAGATGTGTAACCAGCTGCCTGGCTACACAGACATTATGGATTCTTCCACACTAAATCATAGTACCAAGCACAGAATCTAGCTCTTGATGATAGCCGGTGGATTTGTGACCTCCTTGGAATCATTGGAGCTGTAAACCACTGAATGGATAAATGATGCATAACTGTAGTTTCCTCATCTGTGACAGATGCAGTAATGGCCTGGGCATATTTTTTAGGTAATTTAAGTGAAAACTTTGCCCATTCTTCTTATCCCAGAAGTCTTACTTTTTCGAATTCTGTGCTAGAAGTAACATGTACTGCCTGCTTTTAAAAATCTTGGAAAGATTATAATAGCTCTAATGGATATAACAAAAAGTATAAAACTTACCTTGTTTCTCTTCATGGTAATATTAAGATCGTTCTTATTTTCAGTTTTTCTTAGCATGTTATGAATATTAATTATATTAGATCATTAGACTAAAATTCCTTTGGAAATTCCTCTAGGAGAATTCCTCTTTTGCAAAGTTTACGATGTGTACTATGTTAATGATGTTTTGAGCTTGTTTGTGTTTCCACAGTTAATTTATATGACAGACATATAAAGCCTTTTATCTATGGCTGAAATATCTTCTGCTACTGTGAAAAGAGTTAGTTGTATTGCCAAGTTTGGAATTAGAAGTGGAGCAAAGAGTTTCAGTTTTCATAGGTGGTTTTTTTTTAGTTGTTTTCATATTGCATTTCTCTTGAAATTATCAGTACTTCAAAATTATTTGTCAGCTCACATTGTAGAGTACTGTAGCGTGATTATTATTATTATTATTATTTGAATTAAAGTGGTCCAATTAAAGAGGTTTTATAGACTGAAGAGGTTTCATTTCTCTAGGCAACATAGAGGGTCTTCCCAGTTGCCAGATGTGATTTTATTCCTCCTGCATCCTGATTCCATAAAGGGAATCGATGTGCAAGTCTTTTCACCACACATAGGGAAAGGAAATCCAGGGAAGGGATCTGAACAGATCTTGACAGTCTTGGCTGTCATGGTATCCTGTTTTAATGGTCTTAATTCTTACAGCTGTGTTTGGCATAAATTTATCAGAATATTTGCTTTAAAATTTACTTAACTGTTACTGACATTGTTATTGCATTTACACAGTGTAAGGACAAAAGGTAGGTAAAAAATAGCTTAACTTTAAATGACTGTTGACATTAAAGCCTGTCACACAGCGACTCTTATAGGCAGAGGAAACCAACAGAAACCGCTGAAGTACAACCCTGTGATGTTTTCCCTCCCTTGGCTACATATGGGGACTAGCCATGGTGATGTTTATAATGTAGCCAAAGGGATCCTACCTACCCAATAGTTTGAAATTATTCTACATTTTAAAATGTAGGGGGTGTCTGCAAATCAGTCTATTCTAATAAAAGTAAATGTTTCAACTTACATTTTTATGTATATTTTAAATATTTTTAAAATATTAAATATTTTAAATAAATATAAATATTAAAATATTTAAAATAAATACTTTAAAATACATGTTTGTATTTGTATCTTTCAAGAAGGAAAAAGTAAATTTATGGTAAGAAACAGGTACCTAATAGTAAAGAATTGTAGAGTACTAGATACTAGAGTAGCATCATCTGCTGTTGCCTGTATTCAGGTAATGCCTAGGAATCCAAATAATGAATTGTGACCCTTCTCTGCTATGAAGTGTGAAATGGAGCTGAAGCATTTTCTTGCCCCAGTTCAGGTTACAGTCTGAATACTGAATATAGGATGCAAACAGGGCACTGCAGAGGAATCATGAGACAACCATTGCTTAGCAATATACACTATGTTTTAGTGCGCCAATTGCTTAGGGTCTTTGGTTTCTTTTATGCATCATGGCTAATAACAGTTTTAGGAAGAGAATTGATGGTGGATTAGAAGATAGCTCTAGGGGGCTTTTAAAGGAGATCCTCCCAGGCATGAAAGGCAGTATGAGAGTAAGCCTGAAATTGCTTGCTGCAAATTGTAGCAAGAGTAATGAAGGTAGTCAGGCTGGGGCTTGTAGAAAACAGAAGTGTAGGCACATAGTGTGAGGATTGGCCATTAGGGTACCTGTTAATAAGGACAAATAGTGTATATTTGATGGGTTGAAAAATCAGTGGAAGGACACAAAAGGAGGAGAAGTGAGCTGGGAAAATATTCCTTACAGTAGCACTCTGAACAGATTCAAGTGAGGCAAGATCATCTCTCAAGGCTGAAAAGTAAGACTTTCCAATAAGCAAAATATGAGATGATGAGGATCCAGGGAGAGATTTAACCGCATAGACAGAGAATGGTATCTTATCGCTATTATGCAGAATGAATCAACAAAAATGAGATGTAGCTGGGCTATGAGGCTCTGGAGAACAGGCTGAGTCAAAGATGTCACCTAGTTTATGGTCTTTACTCTTATATTGAGCCTTAAAGGTTCTTTAACATTAAATTTGTGGTTCATCATAATTTTTAAAGTAATAGCTTAGGAATATTTCAGTAAATAAGAAAATGACAAATGCATTTTTCTAAGTAGAAAGCAAAAATTGCCTACAAGCGTGGAAAGAGTAAGGGAAAACCTCCTAAAATATCTGCCCTAAGTAACATATATAATCAGCTTCCATCATTTGTTACAATGGACTTCTGGGACAACCTAGGTATAGGAACAACATAAACAATAATGCAACTTCACCAGCTCAGTTCAGCAGTACAGGGCCAGGTTGGAGATTGTTGCTCTCTATTAAGTTTACTTCCAGGCATGTTTATTAACTCAGTGCTGACAGTATGCCTACACTTCCCAAGCTGGGAAGCACCTTACCTGTTCTCAAGTACCATTTCACCTGGGTTAATGTGCCCTAGATCCTGAAATATGTAATATCATACAGAAACTTCTGCGCTTGCTTGTTGCACAGTTTGGAAGTGCCTAGGCCGTAATGTGGTCAATATGCAGCACTTTACTGGAAGGCTGATAAAAAAATTGTCATCTGTGATGGTAAGATAATTCTAACTGTTGACAAAAATTAATAGTTATTTTTAGATATGAGAAAACTATGCCTTCTTTTCTCCCCCCCCCATTTTCCACAGAGTTTCATTTCTTACTTTTTATTAAATGTGGAAATTCCTCTTTATTTTTTACATTATCTGTGTGTCTTATTAATTTGGGTTATCCCAGTAACATATATGTATCTTTATTCTTGGAGCCATGAATCCTCTTCCTTGATGCACAGAAATGAAAAAGGAATCCTCGTGTGATGTAAATCTAGCAGTGTTTATACCTACATTTCAGACTAGGAAATTAGAAAACTCTGTGTTGCCATTTGGGATTATGTGTACTTTTATCCCTTAATATTGCATTAAATATCTCTAAATAAACTAGGAGATAAAGTGTCTGGGTAGAATATTCATAAGCATTTTATTTATTTATTTATCCATTTATTTATTCATTCATTCATACATCTTGTCTAGGGAGCAAATACCTAGCTATAACTCTGAAAGAATAGGTCCATACCATGTACCAGGTATAGCTCCTTCATCAAAAGGAGATTTTGAATCAAGAAGGTAATTTTCATCAGTAGATACCATTCAATGGGCAAGTGACTTTGACTTTACATAGCCTTTTTGCAAAAATATGTCCCCAAAACCATAACACACACACACACACCAGTCAAGCAATACAAAGCATAATACACATTAACTGAAATCCATGAACTGATGTGATTTATTAACTTTGACTGGTACAGTGTACAGTTCTGTGTGCACAATATGAGTCCAGATATTTACTTCTTGATTTTTCTATCAATTATTTTCCCTATTGCATTGTTAGAAATACAGAGGCTCACTCATAAAAAAAGTTTACAATCAAGTCAACCAAAACATAGTAAAATAGTAATTAAAAATAAAAATCCTTCCAGATACGTTAGAACCAGTATGTTTTGGTTTGTATTATTTATTCACTGCTTATTTAAAATATTCTCACAAAACTGCTTGTACTTACGCCTGAAGAAAATGAACTGTTACGTGCATTTTCACACATTGGTCCTCTCATGAGTGCTTTTAGCAAGCTGTACCTTTTGAACAGCCTGTATAGCTTTAATGGGGATTGAGGCAGCGTAGAGAGGAAAACTACAAGAAAAGGTTATAGGTTAGAAAAAAAGCCTGTGATTAACTAGCTTGACATTCACTACCACTTTGCTATAAGGTGAGGAAAAAACGTGTCCCGTGAAATAACTGAAGAATTTTTTATAATCTACAAATAAGTATCAATCTCAATCTTTTTTTAATCTACTATTTTTATAATGAATACTACAACGCCAAATATAATTCGTAACAAATGACTAATTAATAGGTAATAAGCTTTGTTCTAAATTTGACTTGAAAGCATTTCCTTCAGCATTTTGCATCCTGTTTTTAACTAATCCAAGTCTATATAATGTCCAAGTACTATATTCTATAACAGGTTATCAATAAATGCAATTCACAAAAGTAATTATACAGTTAAATACTAAGCTAGCTGTTGTCTCATAAACTAATGAGGAGGCTCTGATTTAAGTCACATGGAGAGTGACATCTAACCTCAGGCTGTAGAGAGGAACTGCTATTTACTGTTGTGAATCTAAATTTGTAATCTTAATTAGCCATATTTAGTACCCAACACATGAAGAAGTCTTTGACGAGTTTGTAATATTTAGGGGGCATTAAGATCTTCCATTGCTGAGAATGCTCGTTAAAGACCAGTCCCCCCATTTTTAGAGGATGGAACCTTTTAATTTTACCTGATTAACTCTAGAGACAAAAAATAGTAAGAGAAGGAAGACCTAAAACTGGTCTTTCTCTTATCCTAAAAGTGTTCCTGTAATCCTAAGTAATTTCTGCTTTCCTGCTTTCCTGATCTGTCCAATGAATATTTACATATTCAATATTCATGCTAATACGCCCCACAAAAATTTAAGACTAACTTCAAAGGACATGTGAGCTTTACAAATGACATGTAATTCTGTAAATTACACTATCCTTCTTATCAGACATCTTTCCCACCGCTTGAAGTGTTATTTTTTCTCTTATTCTTTGCTAAGCAATAACTTATTCAGAAACCTGAAAATACATATTTTTTATACAGTGGCAGGTTGACCCTTGGAACCAGCTAAACATCACACTTGAACCCCTCTGCTCCAGTGGGACAAGGCATTGAGCAGGAAAAGTAAAAGTGAGAAAACTCATGGGTCACGATGAAGACAGTTTAAAAAGTGGAGGAAAAAGAAAGAAAAAAATGCAAACAAGTAATGTGAAGGCAATCATTCACCATCTCCCACAACTAGACTGATGCCCAGCTAGTCTCTAAGCAATGGCTGCCACCCCACAGATTTTATTGCTGACCATGATGTTATGTTGCTTGGAATATCCTTTTGGTCCGTTTGGGTCAACTGCTGAGCTTGTGTCACCTCCCAGCTTCTTTTGCACACTCAGCCTACTCACTGAGGGAGCAGAATGGAGGAACAACCCCCCCGCAAAAAAACCCAAATCCAACAACTTCGAGGTTGTGTAAGCACTGCTCAGCAATGGCCAAACACCAGTGTTATCAACACTGCTCTAGTCACAAATCCAAAACATGGTACCATACCAGCTGCTATGAAGAAATTTAACTTTCCTAGCCAGACCCAATACAATGAATATATTTATACAGAAGTTTGTTATATACATTTTTCTACTTCTGTACAGCTCTAACATGAACATTTTGGGTTTGTATCTAAGTTCATCCATATTATCTAAACAACAGTGAGAGACATATGTCCATTTATTTCCCTTCCTTTTGCTTGCCTTATCCCTTTTCTTCTTTCTTTCCTCCTTTCTTTTTCCTTTTCCATCTTCCCCTTCCCTTCCCTTCCCTTCCCTTCCCTTCCCTTCCCTTCCCTTCCCTTCCCTTC